>JALAZF010000298.1:6465000-7107500 GCA_022829125.1 Lathyrus tuberosus | reverse complement strand
AATACAGTAATTATAATAAGAGAGAGAAAGTGAGAATAGAGAGAAAAACACGTTGAATTTTCCTATCTCATCTTTTTTTTTTTGACCCTAAACAGAAAGAAGGATAAAAAACCTCTATCTCTCTCGCACACAACGAACCGAAACCCTAAAGGAGACCCTTCTCCATCATCCCCTCGATTTCAATCCCATGCCTTGATCCCCTTTCTTATCCTCCATCTCATTAAACAGGTCTGTTCAATTCTTTTCAATTTCAATTTTTCTCATGTTTAAGCTTCGATAGTTTTTTTTTCTTCTGTTATTTTCCCTTTCTTCGACACGTTCACCCTTTTTATTGAGGATCCGGGACGTGATTGGTTCAAATGCATTCCATTGTTGATCGTTTTGCAGATCTGGTTTTAATTTTGAGGAGCGTTGTCTTTTATGTTTGCATTTTACGTATTTATTTCTTTGATTTTATTCAATTGCGATTTGGGTTTGGGTTTCCAATTTACATTAGTACAATATTGTTTTTGTTTTTTTTTTCATTTTAAATTCATGTATTTTTATCCCCTTTTTGATAATCTAATCACTGCGAAAGGGTCTCTTGAAACATTTGAGGCATGCAATATCCGCTGCTGTTAAAATAACTTGAGCTTTTGGATGAAGAATTAGGGTGCAGTTACAATACAGTTGTCTGTTAAGGGGTTTATGAATGTCTATGTAGCACGGACACCTTTGAAAAATGGCGTGTCCGTGTTGGGGTTGGACACCTGCATCGACACTTGTAATTACGTTTAATTTATTCATTTTTTAAAATTATTATCGGTGTTACTGTGTCAGTGTCGGAGTTGTGTTTGGAGTGTCCGTGCTTCATAGATGAATGTGCATTGGTTTGTGTATGTTCGTTTTTCAAGGCTTGAGTTTCATCCCCGTGATACTGTTTTACTTCAGTCAAATTAGTCCATGTGTTTTACTGGATTTTATTTGTGTATTACGTCGGTTACTTGTAAAGTATATTCTCTATGAAATCATTGACGGAGAAGTATGTGTAAATTTCTATTTGCAGGTTTCATGTAACTGGTGTTTAGATAATAAAGAAATAAATGATGGATGATGTTAGTAAAGATGGATAACATGTCTGCTCCCTCATCACGGGAGCGTGCACAGCGCCTTTATGAAAAGGTATTCCTTTTTCTCTCTCTTGGTCATTTACTGGGCTGGAAACATTAAAAAATTTAGGACTTTTGATGCACATACTGATGTAAGTCTTCGCAGCCCCAAATTTTTACTGATATTATGAGCCACTTTTCAAGTGTCTTGCTTTGAACATTTGATGCACAAATATCAATTATTAACTTTACTATTTTGCTAGTTAGTTGCAACTATAACGCTGATTGCTTTTCCTTCTCCTTAAGAATTTTGTAGTGTATTGTTGAATTTATGATTTTAAATATCTTGTAACCACAACTTACATTACATAAGGCATAAAATTAGTTTGAACCAAGAAAATGACTATACTTTGTCCCTAATTAAAATAGTGAATAAAACTGCTAATCTATGAATTATATTCCGAAACTTGAGTTGTATATTAAATGAACGATATAGATTCTAAATGAAAAAGTAGCAAGACTTATTAGACGCAGTTTTTTTCATGGTTTTCTTGCATAAATTTTTAGTGAGATTACTGTCTAGTTTGTAACATTTCACTTATTTGTTACTTAGAACCTTGAATTGGAGAATAAGCGTCGAAGATCTGCTCAAGTGCGGGTCCCATCCGATCCAACTGCCTGGCAACAAATGCGTGAGAATTATGAAGCAATAATTCTTGAGGATCATGCTTTCTCCGAGCAGCACAATATTGAATTTGCACTTTGGCAGTTGCATTATAAGCGGATTGAGGAGTTTAGGGCATATTTCAATGCTGCCCTCTCTTCTACTAACTCAAACCCAACACAGGGAGGAAAAGGCCCTGTGCGGCCTGATCGGATGACAAAAATAAGGCTTCAGTTTAAGACTTTCCTTTCAGAGGCAACAGGATTTTATCACGATCTTATCATTAAAATCAGAGCAAAGTATGGGCTTCCACTTGGTTACTTTGAGGATTCAGACAATCGGATTGCGATGGAGAAAGATGGAAAGAAATATGCTGATATGAAGATAGGTTTAGTGTCTTGTCATCGTTGTCTGATATACTTGGGGGATCTTGCTCGTTATAAAGGAATTTATGGTGAAGGTGACTCAATAAACCGTGAGTTCACAGCAGCCTCTAGCCACTACTTGCAAGCTGCATCTCTTTTGCCTTCAAGTGGGAATCCCCATCATCAGGTTTTGGCATTCTTCCCTCAATTATGATGTTTTTATTGCCGCTTAATAGTATTTCAGTGCTGGGCTGCATAGTTGCCATAATCCATAATCCTTTTTCTAATGTTTATGTTCTTATCAGCTTGCATTAGTAGCTTCATATTCTGGAGATGAGCTGGTGACTATTTATCGGTACTTTCGTAGTCTGGCTGTGGATAGTCCTTTTCTAACTGCAAGAGAAAACTTGATAGTTGCATTTGAGAAGGTAATGCGACCATGGGTTTGCTATTTGTCATATTCCACTTTTATATCCAAAATGTTCGAAACTGATTATTTGAGTAGTTTGTTTTTCTTTAATTTGGTTTTTTCATATATCTTGGCAATCTTTATCTCTTAATTACTGCACGCTTGCTAAAGTATTATTACAAGTATGAGATTCATCCAATTTTACTGTTAGGGCCTTATAAATGTGCAGGCTATACATTTCAGATTCTATTGCTTCTTTTAAAACCCTTATTTTAAATGTTATGTGTACATGTCTTGGATGGAGGAAATAGCAACCCTTTGACTCTAGTCTGTTTATTTGGCCTGCATTATATTGGAGCTTAATGAATATGGCCTATTTTTTGTGCTTTGTTATCTAGGATGTCTTGATATTTTTCATTATATTCACTTCACCCTTTAATCTAATATATTTTTGTTGTCTCTGACTGTGATGTTTGGCATTCTGACAAGCTATTTTTTACAATTCAATGGCAGAACCGTCAGAGTTTCTCTCAGCTACCTGGTGATACTAAAGTTCTTGCTGTCAAGGAATCTTCAGGAAGACCAGCTGGCAAAGTAAGAGGAAAAGTTGAAGCAAAACTTGCAACAAAGGCAGCTAGTGCTAGAATCAAAGAAGCATCCAGTATACAAGAAACTTATAAATGCTTTTGCACTCGCTTTGTACGCCTAAATGGAATCTTGTTCACTCGTACAAGGTGTATATTCTGCACATTTCAGTCCGTTTGTAGTGTGCTTAATTGCTAGTGATTAATCTGTTCTGATTGTTCCCTTTTTTGTTTTGTTTTCTTATAGTCTCGAGACCTTCACCGAAGTTCTTGCCGTTGTTAACGCTGGTCTGCGCAAACTTCTTTCTTCAGGGCAAGATGAGGAGCTGAGTTTTGGCACTGATGTGACCGAGAATGAACTTGTCATTGTCAGAATTGTCTGCATCATAGTATTTACAATTTATAACGTGAATAAGGAATCTGAAGGTCAAACTTATGCAGAAATTGTACAGCGTGCTGTTCTTCTTCAGAATGCATTTGCGGCAGCTTTTGAATTGATGAGTTACATGATAGAGAGATGTACAGAGCTGCGTGACCCATCTTCTAGTTATCTTCTACCCGGAATTTTGGTTTTTGTTGAGTGGCTGGCTTGTTATCCAGATCTAGCTAAAGGCAATGGTGTGGATGAGAATCAGGCTACTATCCGATCAAAATTTTGGAATCATTGTATATCCCTTTTCAATAGACTGCTTTTAGTTGAGCCTATGTCCATTCTTGACGAGGAGGAAACTTGCTTTAATAACATGAGCAGGTATGAAGAAGGGGAAACTGAAAACCGTCTTGCTTTGTTTGAGGACTTTGAGTTAAGGGGATTTGTTCCACTGCTTCCTGCACAAAGTATCTTGGACTTTTCTAGGAATCATTCTCTTGGAAATGATGGTGAAAAGGAAAGAAAAGCTCGGGTCAAAAGGATTTTAGCTGCAGGGAAGGCTTTAGCAAATGTTGTTCAGGTTGACCAGAAAGAGATATATTTTGATTCAAAGGCAATGAAATTTACAATTGATGTTGAGCCTCAAACCTCAGATGATTTTGTTCTTGCTACATCCTATTCAGGCATTCTCAGTACAGAAAACTTTCTGCAAGAAAATCCAGGAGACGAATCAATGGTGGAAGTTGTTCAATCAAATCAAGATCGGTGTATAGAGGAAGATGAGGATGAAGTTATTGTTTTCAAGCCTGTAGTGTCTGAGGCTCGAGCTGATGTGGTTGTCTCATCATGGGCTCCCCATGAGGGTTTGGGGCCTTCTCTAAAAGCATTTGAAGGGGATTTAAAATTTCATGAAAGTTCTACTTTCAACCCTCTCAATAATATAAACCATCAAACTTTGCCTGTTTCTGTTAGCGGTATGATGCCTCAAAACCTCCAACCAGTGCAAACATCAAGGTGGATTACGGAGGAAATTTCTCTTGGCAACAATTTTGAAGCTCTTCGCTTATTTGAGAATGGGCATGTAACGAAACCTGGCCTACTAGAAGCTGTAGACATCTCAAACCGTGTAGCGTTTCCTATTCCTGTTCAACAATCTGTCGCTGCTGATACTAATGGTGTGTTTCAGGGTCTTCCAAAATCTTCAGAATCTTTGATACCATCCAAAGTTGATGCTATTGCATCTTCAGGAGTAATTACGGATAATTTATATGGGATGACCACACCAGCCTTGCAAGCTAGTTTGAGAAAATCTCCAGTCAGTCGACCTGCTAGGCACATAGGACCTCCTCCGGGCTTTAGTCCCTTTCCTTCCAAACAAGGTGGTGAATACTCTGTTTCAGATTCAATAAGTGGGAATCCAATTATGGATGATTATGGTTGGTTAGATGGATATCATTTGGATTCATCAACTACTGGTTTAAGCTCTAATGGTCCTCTGGCTTACGCACAATCAAATTCTCATCAAGTCAGTAACACTGGCTATAGTGGGACGGTTAGCTTTCCCTTCCCTGGAAAAAAATTTCCATCTGTGCCTCTTCAGGTGGAGAAACAAAATGGTTGGCATGAGTATCAATCAAATGAGCATTTAAAATCACACACTGATCAGCAGCTGCAACCTCAACAGCAGCTCACAAATGGAAACCAGCAGTTTTCTCCTCTGCCTGAGCAATTTCAAGGACAATCAATTTGGACAGGTCGTTACTTGGTGTGACGTCAGTATAAGACTATAGATGGTATGTTTGTGGCATGGATTGATTGCTTTTTGCTTGATCTCTACCTTTCATTCTGTTTAATCTTTCGGATAGCTAATACAGTTATGTATTTGAGGTATTTGAAGGCTTATTGCAGATGTGCTGCATCCTTTTGCTACTCGTTCAAACTCGAGCTTTGCTTCCTTGTTCGGTGTCGTTGGAGTTACTTTGGCCTTGAAATGTTGCAGGATGTTGCTACTACAAAATGTGAGTGCCAATTTATTCTTCATTTCGTTGATATTTTTGGCTAATAAAACCTATAATTTTGCAAAGCACACCTTTATATTCCTGCGCCGAATTTTCATCTTGGTATAAGAAGCAACTTTGTGGCTTTAAAGATTCTGCTATGACTGAATCCGTAACGAATCCAAACCTATGTTGAATTGTTGATGCATTGTAAATAGCTTTATCTTGTATTTTCAAGAGGCTGATTTCATCTTTGTTCATTGAGAGATGGTGGAAAGCAAACTAGGAAGAATGCATTTTCAAAAATAGCAAAAACAAAGTCTTGGTATTTCAAAATTTTGAAAATGTAAGATTTGTTTTCAGAGACTAAAAGAATGTAAGATTTGTTTTCAGAAACTAAAAAAGGATGGCGAGGAAAGTATTCTCTTATGTTCATTAGTTGAAGTAAATGGAACGAGGAAAGTATTCTCTTATGTTCAGTAGTTGAAGTAAATGGAACGAGATATTTTGTCTGGGTACTAGCTTTCAAACTGTGTTGGAAAGTTCAGCTAATAATGTATGCGGCTGCTTATGTTTGAATAATTCTTACTTTTTTCTTGCTATTTTTTGCAGATTATGCTGAGGTCTTCAGCCCAGACGAAGAAAGATAAAGAAGCATCTTTACAGTTCAAAGTTCTTCAGAAGTAAACGCCTTACCCGGTTCCATTGGGGTGGATAGCTGGTGATAAATAAAAGACTATTCAGTTGAGTTGGAGATTGTTTCTTCCGGGATTGGTGGTGTTACAATGGTTTGTTCAAATCTCTAGTGGAAGTGTCATTATGATATGCACCTGTAAGAATCGTTGCAACAATGTCATCTGATTGCAAGTGATATACTTCATAGTGCTTCAAGACTAAATAAGTTGGGAAAATTGCTAGGTAAGAAGTGGGTGTCAAGTTTGATTAATGGGAAGCAATGTGGGGACTCACTTGAGTTAGTGAGTGTGAGTTTATGTGTTTTAGTTGTTGTGTCTTCATTAAGGATCGTTATAATTCGTTGTGTGTGGGTGAGTGGTATAAGGTTCGTTTTCATGTTTTTATAAGTTGAGGCACCTCAAACTTGCAATTAGCAAATAAATTGGTGGATAGGTGATTCATATCCATCTTGGTGTGTATGAATATAAGTTGGATTTAGCATCTTTATTGCTTGCCGTGTTATTGTAGACCTTTTCATGTTATTCGGCTGTACTTGTATTCTTACAATATTCGGCTGTGCATTGAGGATTACTGGCTATAATCAAACGAAAACACAATTTAATCCTTTTAATCCTTGACTTACTCTTAATTAGTTTACTCTGATATAAACCATAAAGTTGACTAAAAGATGTGTGACAGCTGATGTATTCTTTAGGGTCAATTCCACAGAAAACTAGCAGTCATAAACTTCCTCCAATCAGTCTCCTTTAAAATACATAAATTTTATACTGATTTATATCTTGGGTTTTTTCTGTTTTGGCAAGGTTTTGATTATTCAAATAACAAATGATCGATTAGGTTATTAGGGCTAATCGATTATCTAGTTGGAATAAGTCATCCAATTGAGCAAACAATCTCCTGACTAGGTTATTAGGGCTAATCGATTATCTAGTTGGAATAAGTCACCCAATTGAGGTTTTACTAAAATAAGAGGTGTCTCAAAGTTTTTTAGTGCGTGTGTTTACCACAGTATTTCCATAAGTGCTTTTGTGTCTTTACAATATACTAGTCACTCAGACGGACACAATGAATCAAACTTTCACACTTTATCTCTTTCACAATTTCGAAGCTTCAAGTTTTGACATCATTTTTTTTAAGTTCAACATCACACAAGAACCTTGAATCTTTTTAATAAGGATCGAGATATTTTCACATTGATTATCATCATCAGAGAGTTGAGAGGTTAAACCACGGATAAACCTTAAAACAAAAGTCTTCACTTGATGTTGTTTGACCATAATGTTGACTTCAAAGATATGACTTGATCTTCAAGAGCATCTTCAAAGGATAGATTGATTCAATAGGATATCTAGATAAAACATCTTGAGCATCTTCAACCATTTGATTTATCTTCAACAGATAAAGGACTTAATTAGATATCGTTTGATATTAGGTGTTGTCATTATCAAAACCAAACAGCTAATCAGTTGACTGCAAATTTGCTATCAACAAACTTCACCACCTTAGATCACCTTGATAATACATGTAAGCACATAGATCCACAGGTCCCTCCAATACATTACCAATTCCATTTCCCTTTAAATTCGAAGATCCATCGACTGATAAATTCTAAAGGAGTATTGGGCTTCTATTTCTTCCAGCATGCTAAACTCGACAACAAAGTCTTATAGAGCCCGAGACTTAATGCTGCTCCTAGATACAAAGGAAATATCATATTCTGAGAGCTCGACCGTCCTTACTACTATTCTTTCATCTAAGTCAAGCTTTTTCAGTACTTGCTTTATGAAATAGTTTGTTTTTATAATGATCGTCTGCCTCTGAAAACAAGGCCCCAACTTTCTCGCAATTACTACGACTGCTAAAGTCATGCATTTTATTTACTAATAACATAGATTGCCCCCCTTCAAGATCTTGTTTACAAAATAAACTGACAGACCTTTCTCCATCATCACCTTCTAGAACTAAGATTGAGCTTATGGCGCTGGCAGTAACTAATAAATGGAGGAATAAAAGAACTTCTCTCTTCGGGCGTGTGAGTATGGGTGAGGTTGCCAATAACTTTTTTATTTATTGGAAAGTCTCTTAACACTCTTTTTTTTCATTGAAAACTTGTTGACTTCTTTTGTTGCAAAAAATGGATGCATTTGTCAACTACACAAGATAAGAAACAAGATAACCTTACAATTCTCCCAGTCAATTGCTGAACCTCTTAAACCAAAGTTGGGCTCCTCATATCTATGATCGTTTGACATTGATCAAGGTTAAAGCCTAAAAAATTCCCAGCTTGAACAACAAATGAGCACTTGTTCGGGTTCAAACACATGTTGTATTTTCTCACAAATACCAAAGTCTCTTTCAAGTCTTCGTCATGCTACCCTTCATTCGGGATCTTGATGAGAATGTCATCAATGCATAATTCTAAATTCCAACCTATATTCTAGGAAAAGAAGGTGTCCATCACCCAATGTTACGTCGCACATATGTTTTACCAATCTAAACGACATGACCTTGTAATAGAAATTGTTGCGATTGGTCATGAACGTTGTATTATGGGCATAATTAGGGTTCATCCTTATCTAAACATAACTCAAGTTTGCATTCATAAAACCTAGTATTAAGAACCTCGAGGCACCATTGATTATATTATCAATGCTTGGTAATGGATACAGATCCTAGGGACATGCTTTATTGAGGTCAATGAAATCCACAAACATTTGTCATTTTCTGGATGCCTTCTTTACCTTCACGACATTAGCTAACTAGGTTGGATATTTGATCTCTCAAATGAACCTGACCTCCTTAAATTTCACCGCCTTCTCTTAGATGGCCTCTTTTTTTTATCTTCCCATTCTTTGTGGTTCCTCTCAGTGACGCTCTTCAATCTGGGCTTAATGGATAAAAGATGACACATAATATCTGGATCTATTTCGGGCATATCAGCTGGCACCCATGAGAATAAATCCGCTTTTGTAGTTGCTGCACAATCTTCTCTTCCTCTTCTTCAGATAAAGTGGTTCATATCTTTGTAGTATAAGAGATTTTAAGGTCTATTTGAATGAACTTTAATTCTTTCATAGATGTCATCCTGTTTTGCAAAGGGGCCAACGCGCGGGTCTAAAACCACATAGTTGACTCTGCGTGAGTTAGATCAACAAGCAAACTCTGGAGTGCCCTTTTTCCTCATCTTCAGACTATTCACGTAGCATCTTGCCAATTCTTGATTGCATTTTACTACCCCTGCTTGTAACACCCCCTTTCTATACCCCCAAATAATCACATAAATCATTTAGGCACATATAAAATAATTCGCCAGAGTACGATTAAAACATAGTATAAAAGAGGCATGTCACATCATACACGCATTTAATACATACAACACCTGCTCAAAATATTGATATGCAACAGTGGGGTAACTTGCCACAGAGGAACTTTGTCCTTACACCCACATCTCAATATTTAGAATAAAAGCGGAAACATCTAAAATATTGAATAACAACCTGATATATATACATCATCCAGTATGAATCACAAGCAACATCATGTTTATATACACAAATTTATCAGCAAGATACATATGCAAATGTATCACAAAAGAATACTATGCATCCTAGCTACCCGATGCTACATATCAGAGCCAACCGACCAAAAGAATGAAGACACGCTTCACAAAAAGACCTCCAGCCTACCTACTCTGCAATGCCTCATAGAGCATCATAAAACAGCAGAAGGGTGATAAATATTATTATAATAACAATGCATATAATTATGTACTACAACATAAACATATAACACATATTCTCACCACAAGTCATCATATATCACAATATAGATATATCATCAAGCATATTCATTATGCATACATTCACCATTATCATCATTCCACATGAACACACACATACTTGTTCATCCAACAATGCATCATTATAAGATACAGTTTATATCATCTCCCATAAACATACATATATCAATGTTTATTCATCAATGCACAAATACAAAGATGATCAATGCAACTCATAGAGACCGACTCTCGACTCTATGCAGATGCATGCGGTACCGACTCATCACCCGAGCTCAATTGAAGAACTCAATGGAAATATCCTCCCTGCCGGGCCTACGATATTTCCCCATCGCTCATACCATCATGGCATCCGATGTTTCTGGATTGTTCACGCAGACACAATCCGATTGCTCAAACCCCACAAGGGCACACAATCATTCTGAAGATTCCCACGGAATCAAGTGTAACTCATCGCAACGATTACACCAATTGACTACGCAATGTTCAGAGGATCCTCAATGATCATTTGTGTAATCAATCACTCACACCCAACAGGGACGTGATATTACACCCGATTCTCCACGGAATCGCGACACATGAATGCATGTCATGATGTTTCTCATACAAAATGACCACATACACTCATGCAATGCACACATATTTCACAATATAGTCATGCATATACCATTAAATATACACATTGCAATTTCTTGCCTTTCGGCCATAATTCATCACCACAACATGTATTTCATGCAATTTCACTTCACAACAACACGGAAGTCATACCATATCCATACCAACAACACATTGCATGATATACACTAATTACACACAATTATAACCGTAAAATTCGACAAAACAACACATTTTCCAATTTCCGACATAATTTAATCGGCCAACAATCTCAAAAACCATTTTTACAAGAAAGAACATTTCATAAGCTTTCCAACGATATAAAGAACGCCCCGATCCGAGTTACGGATCAAGAGTTATGAATTTTCAAAAGTTAAGAATTTATTGAGAAACAGCCAAATTCGCCTGGCGACTTCAGAATTCGCCTGGCCAAACCTCTTTCGCCAGCACTTCGCCTGGCCAATCACCATTCGCCAGCACTTCGCCAGCACTTCGCCTGGCGAATCACCATTCGCCAGCACTTCGCCAGCACTTCGCCTGGCGAATCACCATTCGCCAGCAGTTCGCCTGGCGAGCTAGTGGCGAGTCACCAAATTAGAAAAACCACAAGAGTTACAGAAGCTACCCCCTTTCTGTAATTCCAAATTCGCCTGGCGAATGGCGAATTCGCCTGGTGAATCTGCCTTCGCCAGCACTTCGCCTGGCGAGCTAGTGGCCAGACTCAATTCGCCTGGCGAATCACACCAGAACCAGAAAAATGCTATTACAGGTTACACGACCCAAAACCCCCAAAAACCTCATTTTTCATCCCAAATTAATTCCAACAACAAAACAATAATCAGCAATGATTCATAAACACATGGTAATCATACAACACAAATTATACCGATTTCCGACCGTAAAAACATTGATTCCCAATCATTTTATCGTTTTCGACCTAAAACTCAAAAGCTATGGAAACAAGAAAACATCCAAGCAAACCCATACATAATCATACACATTGATAAGATAATAAGATTTCACACCCTTACCCGATTTCTCGATTCTTGGAAGCTTGATCTTGATGATTTGTAGCTTTTCTTCTTTTTCTCTTCTCTTTTTCTCTCTTGCTCTCTTTTCTCTCTTTTTCTTTCTAACTTTCTATTTCTATTCTTTTTATTTCTTTCTTATACTTTTATTTCTTTCTATTTCTTCATATTTTCTCAAAATATCTACTAACTAACTAACTATCATTAAATGTGAAATATCTAAAATACCCTCTAATCTAATATTTCCCGCAAACTCTCAAAAACGGTAAAATCACATAATTATGCAAACATAACATATTAACACACCAATATCACAATAACATAATTATTGCCCAATTAAATAAAAGACTCAACCAACTAGAATCAATCAACACAAAAATGGAAATATCAAAATTGGGCTGTTACAACTCTCCCCCACTTTAGAAATTTTCGTCCTCGAAAATATTACCTGATTCAAACAACTCTGGATACGACTCTCGCATCCCACTCTCTAGTTCCCAAGTCATATTGTCTTCCGCAGCGCCTCCCCACGCTACTTTCACAAGCGCAATATCCTTGCCTCTTAGCTTCTTAACTTCGCGGTCCAAAATCCTAACCGGTAAAGCTTCCACCGTAAGGTTATCTCTCACTTCAACCTCGTCCATAGGAATAACATGTGACGGATCCGGAACATATTTCCGAAGTTGCGAAACATGGAATACATCATGCAAATTCGAAAGATTCGGAGGCAACGCCACACGATAAGCCACAAAACCAACTCGTGCAGAAATCTGATACGGACCAATAAAACGAGAAGTCAACTTCTTCGACTTCAAAGCACGACCTACACCCGTAACTGGTGTAACTCTCAAAAACACATGGTCGCCTTCTTGAAACTCAAGATCTTTCCTTCTCTTGTCATGATAGCTCTTTTGTCTACTTTGAGAAGCTTTCATCTTCTCCCGAATAAAATTCACTTTCTCCGTCGTTTCTTGCACCAATTCCGGTCCAACAATCGTCCTCTCACCGGTTTCATGCCAACACAAAGGTGTTCGACATCTCCGACCATACAAAGCCTCAAATGGTGCCATACTTATACTCAAATGAAAACTGTTATTGTAAGTGAATTCAATCAACGCCAAATAACCATCCCAAGCACCACCTTGCTCGAGTACACAAGCACGCAATAAATCCTCCAACGATTGAATCGTTCTCTCGGTTTGACCGTCCGTTTGCGGATGGTAAGCCGAACTCAATCTTAGCTTAGAACCCAAAGCCTCTTGTAAACTCCCCCAAAACCTCGATGTAAATCTAGGGTCTCTATCCGATACAATACTCTTAGGAACTCCATGTAACTTCACAACCACAAGAATATAAATCTCGGCTAACTTCTCCAAAGGATAACTAATATCAATTGGAATAAAGTGAGCAGATTTAGTAAGCCTATCAACAATTACCCAAATAGCATTATGACCTCTTTGCGTATTCGGCAATCTCGTAACAAAATCCATCGATATACTATCCCATTTCCATTCCGGAATATCCAACGGTTGCATAAATCTACTCGGTTTTTGATGTTCCACCTTAGACTTTTGACAAGTTAAGCACGCATACACAAATTGAGCCACATCCCCCTTTAATCCGGACCACCAAAAGATTTTCTTCAAATCCTGATACATCTTATTCGCTCCCGGATGAATACTTAAGTTACTTCGGTGTCCTTCCTCTAGAATCATCTTTTTCAACTCCGCATCATCGGGAATACAAATACGACCACGGAATCTCAAAACTCCAAAATTATCAACCTTAAAATCCTCGTTCTCATTCATCATCAAATCAACGAACTTCAAATCCAACTTTTGCTTTTCACATACGGTTGCAAGAAAATCATTCGTAACATGTAGCATACCAAGTCGCACACTTCTCGGCGTCATTTCACAAACCAAACTCAAGTCTCTAAAATTCTCCAAAAGTTCCCATTCTTTCATCATCAATGCGGACATATGTAACGATTTTCGACTCAAAGCATCGGCCACCACGTTTGCCTTACCCGGATGGTAATTCAAACCAAAATCATAATCCTTCAAAAGCTCTAACCACCTCCTTTGTCTCATGTTCAATTCTTTTTGATCAAATAAATATCTCAAGCTCTTGTGATCACTAAAAACTTCAAATCTTGCACCATAAAGATAGTGCCTCCAAATTTTCAAAACAAACACCACGGCCGCCAACTCCAAGTCATGCGTAGGATAATTCTTTTCATGCACTCTCAATTGTCTTGAAGCATAAGCCACAACTTTTCCTTCTTGCATCAAAACACCACCTAAACCCACCAATGAAGCATCACAATACACTACAAATGGTTCCGTCGGATTTGGAAAAATCAAGATCGGAGCCGTTGTCAACCTTCTTTTTAGCTCATTGAAACTTTCTTCACAATGAATATCCCAAATGAAAGTCTTTTCTTTACAAGTCAATTGCGTTAAAGGAAGTGCCAACTTCGAAAATCCCTCAATAAACCTCCGATAATAACCCGCCAAGCCTAAAAAGCTTCGAATCTCCGTAACCGACCTAGGAGCCTCCCATTGCATCACCGCATCTATCTTGGATGGATCAACACTAATACCATTACCGGAAATAACATGTCCAAGGAAACTTACTTCCGACAACCAAAATTCACATTTTGACAACTTAGCATACAATTGCTTCTCTTTCAAAATTCGTAACACAATTCTCAAATGCTCTTCATGCTCCTCTTGAGACTTAGAGTAAATCAAAATATCGTCGATGAACACAACCACAAAACGATCCAACTGTTCATGAAAAATACGATTCATGTATTCCATAAACATACCCAGCGCGTTAGAAACCCCGAATGGCATCACGGAATATTCGTAATGACCATACCGTGTCCTAAATGCCGTCTTTTGAATATCCTCTCCTTTCACACGAATCTGGTGGTATCCTGATCTCAAATCAATCTTGCTAAAAAAATTCGCACCAACCAATTGGTCCATCAAATCATCGATCCTTGGAAGCGGATACTTGTTCTTAATTGTCACCTTGTTTAATTGTCGATAATCAATGCATAACCGCATACTCCCATCCTTCTTCTTTACCAACAATACCGGAGCACCCCAAGGAGAAACACTTGGCCTTATAAATCTCTTGTCCAACAAGTCATTCAATTGCTTCTTCAATTCTACCAACTCCGACGCCGACATACGATACGGTGCCATCGAAATCGGTCTAGTACCCGAAACTAGATCAATAGAAAATTCAACTTCTTTTTCCGGCGGTACATCCGTAATATCTTCCGGAAACACTTCTAGAAATTCACACACTACTGGGAACACATCAAGCTCAACTTGACTCTCCATCGACAATGATGCAAACAAACCAAACAATTGAGCTTCGTCCGCTAAAAGTTTCTTCAACTCTTTAGTGGATAGGAAACTCTCTAATTCATCATCTTCCAAAGAAGGAAACCTTACTAACTTGTGATAGCAATCTATATGAACTCGATTAAATTGCAACCAGTTCATACCCAAGATCACGTCCAATCCCTCCAACGCCAAACACACTAAATCCATAATGAAGTCTTTACCATACATGGTCAAAGGACAACTTACACACACCAAAGACGTAGTTACCGACCCTGAAGCAGGAGTCTCAATAACCATTTCAGCACCCATCAAAGTTAACGTAAGGTTCAAACGCTTCGCGCACTCAGACGAAATAAACGAATGAGTCGCTCCCGTATCAATAACAGCAACTAAAGGTATACTATTAATAAAGCATGTACCTTTAATCAAACGGTCTGCATTCGTAGTTTGAGTCCCCGCCAATGCAAACACCTTTCCGCCCGCTTGAGCTTGTTTCGGCTTAGTACACTTAGTACTAATGTGACCCACTTCTCCACAATTATAGCACTTCACTACATTCCTCCTACACTCAGTAGTAGCATGCCCTACTCCTCCACAGTTAGAACATTTCACCACAGTCTTCCTACAATCAAATGATTTATGACCCATACCTCCACACTTGAAACACTTTACGGGACCAGAACTTCCTCCTCCAGACCTCCTATCAAAGTTTCCCCTATGCTTGCCCTTATCAACGGGTGTCACATAAGGTCCACCTCGAGCTTGTTGCTTTCCCTTCCTCTCATTCAAACTTTTGTAATGTGTAGAACGAGCCTTACTATCTTCTTCGAAGATTCTACAACATTCCGTCAAATCCGCAAACCTCCTTATCCTTTGATATCCCACAACTTGCTTAATCTCAGGACGTAAACCATTCTCATACTTAATACACTTCGAGAACTCAGCAGTAATTGCAGCATAATGAGGATGGAATTGAACCAACTCCACAAACTTAGCAGTATAGTCCACCACGGACATACTACCTTGTTTCAGTTCAAGGAACTCCACCTCCTTCTTCCCTTTCACACTCTCAGGGTAATACTTCCTCAAGAACTCGGTACGAAATAAATCCCAAGTTATCTCTTCATCATCCACCTCAAGAACTTCACGCATACCGACCCACCAATCGTCGGCTTCTTCTTTCAGCATGTGAGATCCAAGCCTCACCTTATTCTCCTCTGCACAACCCATAACTCTGAAGATCCTTTCAATCTCTTTCAACCACAGTTGAGCTCCATCGGGATTAAATCTTCCTTTGAAGACCGGTGGTTGATTCTTCCTGAACTCGTCATTAGCATTCACGTTAGGCGCACCTTGCACCGCCCTAGCCATTGCTTCCAAAGCAGCAGCCATCGCATTGTCGTTTCTACCAGCCATATTCTGATCATTCCCAAAAATTACAACAAGGTTAAACAACAGTTCAACCCACACAACAACAAGACAGACACAACTGACTCAACTCTGGCTCTGATACCACTTAATGTAACACCCCCTTTCTATACCCCCAAATAATCACATAAATCATTTAGGCACATATAAAATAATTCTCCAGAGTACGATTAAAACATAGTATAAAAGAGTCATGTCACATCATACACGCATTTAATACATACAACACCTGCTCAAAATATTGATATGCAACAGTGGGGTAACTTGCCACAGAGGAACTTTGTCCTTACACCCACATCTCAATATTTAGAATAAAAGCGGAAACATCTAAAATATTGAATAACAACCTGATATATATACATCATCCAGTATGAATCACAAGCAACATCATGTTTATATACACAAATTTATCAGCAAGATACATATGCAAATGTATCACAAAAGAATACTATGCATCCTAGCTACCCGGTGCTACATATCAGAGCCAACCGACCAAAAGAATGAAGACACGCTTCACAAAAAGACCTCCAGCCTACCTACTCTGCAATGCCTCATAGAGCATCATAAAACAGCAGAAGGGTGAGAAATATTATTATAATAACAATGCATATAATTATGTACTACAACATAAACATATAACACATATTCTCACCACAAGTCATCATATATCACAATATAGATATATCATCAAGCATATTCATTATGCATACATTCACCATTATCATCATTCCACATGAACACACACATACTTGTTCATCCAACAATGCATCATTATAAGATACAGTTTATATCATCTCCCATAAACATACATATATCAATGTTTATTCATCAATGCACAAATACAAAGATGATCAATGCAACTCATAGAGACCGACTCTCGACTCTATGCAGATGCATGCGGTACCGACTCATCACCCGAGCTCAATTGAAGAACTCAATGGAAATATCCTCCCTGCCGGGCCTACGATATTTCCCCATCGCTCATACCATCATGGCATCCGATGTTTCTGGATTGTTCACGCAGACACAATCCGATTGCTCAAACCCCACAAGGGCACACAATCATTCTGAAGATTCCCACGGAATCAAGTGTAACTCATCACAACGATTACACCCATTGACTACGCAATGTTCAGAGGATCCTCAATGATCATTTGTGTAATCAATCACTCACACCCAACAGGGACGTGATATTACACCCGATTCTCCACGGAATCGCGACACATGAATGCATGTCATGATGTTTCTCATACAAAATGACCACATACACTCATGCAATGCACACATATTTCACAATATAGTCATGCATATACCATTAAATATACACATTGCAATTTCTTGCCTTTCGGCCATAATTCATCACCACAACATGTATTTCATGCAATTTCACTTCACAACAACACGGAAGTCATACCATATCCATACCAACAACACATTGCATGATATACACTAATTACACACAATTATAACCGTAAAATTCGACAAAACAACACATTTTCCAATTTCCGACATAATTTAATCGGCCAACAATCTCAAAAACCATTTTTACAAGAAATAACATTTCATAAGCTTTCCAACGATATAAAGAACGTCCCGATCCGAGTTACGGATCAAGAGTTATGAATTTTCAAAAGTTAAGAATTTATTGAGAAACAGCCAAATTCGCCTGGCGACTTCAGAATTCGCCTGGCCAAACCTCTTTCGCCAGCACTTCGCCTGGCCAATCACCATTCGCAAGCACTTCGCTAGCACTTCGCCTGGCCAATCACCATTCGCCAGCACTTCGCCAGCACTTCGCCTGGCGAATCACCATTCGCCAGTAGTTCGCCTGGCGAGCTAGTGGCGAGTCACCAAATTAGAAAAACCACAAGAGTTACAGAAGCTACCCCCTTTCTGTAATTCCAAATTCGCCTGGCGAATGGCGAATTCGCCTGGCGAATCTGCCTTCGCCAGCACTTCGCCTGGCGAGCTAGTGGCCAGACTCAATTCGCCTGGCGAATCCCAAATTCGCCTGGCGAATCACACCAGAACCAGAAAAATGCTGTTACGGGTTACACGACCCAAAACCCCGAAAAACCTCATTTTTCATCCCAAATTAATTCCAACAACAAAACAATTATCAGCAATGATTCATAAACACATGGTAATCATACAACACAAATTATACCGATTTCCGACCGTAAAAACATCGATTCCCAATCATTTTATCGTTTTCGACCTAAAACTCAAAAGCTATGGAAACAAGAAAACATCCAAGAAAACCCATACATAATCATACACATTGATAAGATAATAATATTTCACACCCTTACCCGATTTCTCGATTCTTGGAAGCTTGATCTTGATGATTTGTAGCTTTTCTTCTTTTTCTCTTCTCTTTTTCTCTCTTGCTCTCTTTTCTCTCTTTTTCTTTCTAACTTTCTATTTCTATTCTTTTTCTTTCTTTCTTATACTTTTCTTTCTTTCTATTTCTTCATATTTTCTCAAAATATCTACTAACTAACTAACTATCATTAAATGTGAAATATCTAAAATACCCTCCAATCTAATATTTCCCGCAAACTCTCAAAAACGGTAAAATCACATAATTATGCAAACATAACATATTAACACACCAATATCACAATAACATAATTATTGCCCAATTAAATAAAAGACTCAACCAACTAGAATCAATCAACACAAAAATGGAAATATCAAAATTGGGCTGTTACACTGCTCATCCGTTACTTTAAGGGTACTTCATTGTTAGGTATTTGCATACCCTAATTTTTCCCCTCGATCAATAAATCAATGGATTCACCAGACATTTGTAATCATTTGCATATCATAACATGCATTTCTTTCCGCATAATGCTTAAAATGTCAACCATAATAAAATTTTGGTTTTACAGATATACCGGTTGAATCGTTTCTCAAATTTGCGTAAATTTAGTGGGAGAAAGAATTTCGAGATCGAGTTTGCAGCTTTCAATTTTATTAATCTACGGTTCACATAGTTTAACTCAGGCTCGATTATTTTTTTTGATTCCATTTGCGATCACATTTGGATCAGCCTAAGCCTTTTCAACCGAGCACTTTTTATTGCAAAATTTGATCTATCTGTCTATTTTACGGAAGTATATTTTGTGTAGATAATTTTAACGCGTCCATTTTATTTTTTCGCGCATTTTTGCAACCGATTTTTATTCATTTTAATTCATTTTATTTTTGTTTTTTGTCAAAATGTCAAGAAAAAATAAATAGGAACAAATAAATAATCACTTGATTTTTATTTATTTTTATTAAAAAAAATTGAATTTTATTTCATTTAATTGTTTAAAAATCATTTTTAATTATCTAAAAATATCAAGGGGTAATTTTGGAAATGCATTTAGTTGTGAAAACTCTAATTTACTTACCATTTTGTGCTTTCTCATTGGCCATTGGATCAAAATAATCAAGGGTCTCAATTTGTCCCATCTTACCCACTTGGATTGCTATCCACAACTTTCACTCTCCACCAATAAAAAATTAGGAAATAAAAGAAAATATTAAAATGAAATAAAAGGTGGCGACTCTCCCACCAATGGGGGAGGCCACGCTCCACATAACATATCATATCTCTCTCTCTCTCTTTCTCCCTCTCTCTCTCTCTCTCTCTCTCTCTCTCTCTCTCTCTCTCTTAGCGCGTGTAGGAAAGAGGGGTTGGATTTTTTTTTAGAGTTGGGAGCCAAACAATGCTTTAAAAAAGACTCTCTCACTCGGTAAAAACGAAAGAAAAAAGGTGACTTCTCTTCGGGGATTCTTTGACCCTCTCTTACGAAAACCATAAGGAAAATTTTCCTCTCTCTTTATGATCCAATAACTAACCTCTCTTCTTTCTCATCCATCAATGTCCACCACGACCATCTTCTATATCCCTCCGTCGTAAACGACTTACACGCCACCGTCTCCCTCATAGACAACAACCACAAGATCCTCCCTTGACCTCCATTTTCATAAATACAACAACCTCATGCATGGCCAAACTTCTCCGTATTCTTCCAGACCATAACACCATTTCCTCCAATACCTCCACCGCGTACGAACCGCACCACTGTGAGAGCATTCCGACCAACCTCATATCTTCTATAACCTTCGATCCATAACCACCATTCCCTCGCCGCGTTTTCTTCACCAAAATAACCTTTCATCAGTTTTTGATTCACCCATTCTTTTCAACATCATCAACATCTGGTTTCCCTCTCAACAATACTCTACGAACACAGCCACCATATGCGTCATCTTCATCCAAACTTTGCATAACAACTTTAAATCCGTAACAAGCTGCACTCCGATCAACACAACATTTTCAACTGCAAACGCATTGCATCCTTCCGGTTGGTAACGTTTCATTTCAATTTCTTTTCGCGTTTACTATGGATCTGCCATTCGGGTCCGTTGCGTATTTACGATTTGATTTTGGTGTTGGCTTTATTAGTTTATGTTTCTGTTATCTTCGATTTGCATTGGCATTATAGTCACTGTATGTGCTGATGGAATTATAGTTTTGTAGTAATGTAAACTTGTATAGTTGAGTTATGCTGTTGTTGCTGCATGCATTTATTGTGTCAAAATCGGATCTGTTATGATGAATGTTCGACCCCGGTCAGTTTAGATTATGTCATGTGCGTGGAGGTTACACTTATTTCAATATTGTAAAGCTTTCATATTAATGTTGTAAAATATTATTTGATTCATATTATATCGCATGTTTCATGTACTTTTCGTTTCAATTGCGATAAATGCTTTCTCGCGTTGGGTGCTGTAATTTTGTTAGAGAGTGACCTTTCAACTTGTCGTTACGCCAATTTAGGTTGGTTTACAATATAGTCGCTTCTACTTTTTTTCATGTAAGGTTACTCTCGCTCGTTACAATGCGATATGCGTTTTTCCTTGTTCATATTTCGAGTTGATCGCGATGAGCTCACTTTTGCGTTAGCGGTTTACTTTGGTTTTGTTAATGTGCGACATTTCATTCCAATATCGTCATGTTAACTCAAGTGCATGTATGCAATCATTATTTTGGTATAGCATCAATACGCCTTTTTGCTTGCTACTTTGTTTCGTCATGTAACATTGTCGTTCGTTACGATGTGATACTTCACTTTATGCTTTGTTTTCTTTTCGATTCGATTACAATGAATGTGTATTGGTTATGATTATCGTATGCGCATTACTTCTCCTATCTCTTGTTACTCTTGTGTGCAACATTGCTTATGTTACGATTTGTGCTTTAAATTTAGCTCATTTCATGCATCGTCTCATTGTTCTTTACTATCGCGTTACCTTCCTCAAACCATTTCACAATAAAATCAAACTAATTTCAAATTTAATCCAATGCAGCGCAAACGCTTGATTCAACGTCGAGTACCCTTTTTTTGCTCATTCAAATCTTTTCATAACTCGTTAAACACTTAATCCAACGCCAAGTTGTTCGTTTTTCAAATGCTTTTCACAATAACTTGGAAGAAAAAAGATCGATTGGGGTGTAAACCTTCTCTTTCCCTGAATGTCTGGAAATTGTTGTAGAGCTCCACGTTCGAACACTCGTCTTCCATTTTAAAACACAATAATTAATTGAATTAAGTTGGTTCTCCTATAGAAGAAAAATGATCAATTGGGTGTAAACCTTCTCCTTCTCCGATTATTTGGCACTGCTGTAGAGCTTCCCGCGTGAATAATTGTCTTCCCTTAACAGACCTTGACTTAATTCTCCAGATATTTTTTCACAATAATTAGAAGAAAAATGAGGGATTGGGTGTAGACCTTCTCCTTCTCCGATTATTTGGACACTGCTGTAGAGCTTCCTGTCTGAATGCTCATTTTTCGACTAAAAACAATCTTAACACATCAAACTTGTCTATTTTCGTCCGTGTGCGACTTTGAATTTTTTTTCCAAAAATGAGTATGCTTTATCTATTTCGACCCGAAACAAACAAAGGCTTCAACCTCCAAGAGCGAGCAACAATCAAAGGTTATACCGTTTGAAATGTCGAAAGTAGCACTCTTTAAAATCGATCAACCAACACATAGTTTTATACAAAGAACTACGTAACCTTGAGTTCTCCATCGCACCTGGAGATACGTAGGAGCAAGGTTTTGAAATCTTGTCAGGCACAATAATGAAAAACCTAAAAATATTTTCTTTCTTTTTCTCAGTCAATAGATAGAAGATCACAGACTAACATCACGCTAACACTCATTCACATAACTAACTAAATGGGTCCTGTTGAGTACAATGGATGTGAGGGGTGCTAATATCTTCTCCTTTCATAACCGACTCCCGAACCCGCTCTTGGTTGCGACAAACATTTTCTTTTTCTTTTTCATGGGTTTTACCGATATTTTCCCTTTCCTTTTGGAATAAATAAAGTTCGGTGGCGACTCTATTTTCATTTCGAGTGTGCGATGCGCTCGGGTATTTTTCACGCCGCGACAGTTGGCGAATCTGCTGGGAATGATTCTTCCTAAACGAGTCCACCCTAGTTTAGTTTGCGTTTATGATGAATGTTAGCTTTTAATCACTTGATTTCTTCTTCTCGTCTTTATCTTTATGTGCTTTTATTAAATGTATATTCAAATGCTATATAATCTGATATGTTATTGTTGGAACTTTATGGTTATTGGCACAATGTGAGGAAAAACTCTATACCCGAGCTATGAGAAAAACCCAAGCTAGGACGACCGTTGTGTAGTGTTGACCTGCGAGACTTAGGATTCGTTGGGTTGATGTAAGAACTCCACTTAGAATAGATCCTTTTGAGAGTATTCTTGTCTTGCGACTAGTCGTTGTGGCGGTAGTATTTTCAATTTGGATCCATGACTCTGAAGACCTGTTTTAGAACCCTAAACCGATGGCTTTAGGACCGATGGTTGTGTAGCATCGACATGCGAGACTTAGGACTTGCTGGGTTGATGCAAAGACCTCACTCAGAATAGATCCTCTTGAAGGTATTACTGTCTTACGAATAGTCGTTCTGGCGGTAACATCGTTAATGGGATCCGAGACTCTGGTAACTGTGTCTAGAACCTTAAAGTCGATGGTTGTGTAGTGTTGAACTGCAAGACGTAGGACTTGTAACACCCCAAATTTATTAGAATATTTATTTAATTTATTTAAATATAATATTTGTAAATTTTCGGTGAATTTTGGTGGTTTGTGTTGACGTTGGCATTTTCGTGGAGTTTTGGTTATTTAATTAAATAATAGTATATAATATGAATATATTATTACTATATTTAATTTAAATAATATTAGAGGAATTAAGGGTAAGATGGACTTTTGAGGAGGATTAGTGAGGATAAATTGGGGAAATCCCATTTTGGAAGCCCAAGGGTTTAACAAAAAGGAATTAGGAAGAATATGATTCATTTTGTTAGATCGTGAAAAGAAGGGAAAAGTGCAGAGCTCTGAGGAAAGAAGGAAAAGGCGAGGATTCGAGAAGGTTTCCGAAGAACCGGTAGAGAAAGCTATGAATCTACAATCTAAGGTATGGGGAGTATTGCCTTTCATTGTTTTCAATATATGAAGTGATGTGTTCAAGTGGATTTTGAGGTTTTTGGGGTTTTTGAAGGGTTTATGAGTTATTGATGATTTAGGGGTAATTCTGAGGATCGATTGATGGATTATTAAGGGTTGAATTGATTCGGGTAAAAATAAGCCTTCGAGGCTAAACCTTTGATGATATGTGGGATCTTGTATGAGAAAGGGATTTACGGGGTTTATGGGAACCTTGAGAGTTTGTGAAGGTTTAGGTGATTTTGAGTTAGGATAGTGGAATTAAGCGACCTAAATGTCGTAGGTTTTATGCCTTTGATTTGCCATGATGTCTTAGGGATGTTTTAGGGATTTTTGGGTGAACTGAGGTTGAATTCGTAAGGTATTGTGGGCCTGTTATGCTACTGATGTGTAGCAGCGATTTCCTGCAATCGCTAGTTCGCAAAGCGAACAGATCATTCGCAAGGCGAATGTTCGCCCAGACTCACAAAGCGAGAAGCGTAGTGAATGCGCAATGGTTGTGTGATGATACTGAGGTGGATTTCTGGGAAGTGACTTTCGGGCTCGCAAAGCGAATGTCCCAGCGAAGGGCTTCGTACAGCGAATGGAGTAGCGAGGGAGACAGAAGGGGGAACTCTCTGGTTTTGTATGGGGTTGGGGACTCGTTGTCAGCTTCGCAAAGCGAATGTCCTGGCGAACCAGTTTGCAAAGCGAACTCAGCAGCGAACACCTGCTGTTCACGAAATTTGTTTTATGATGCAGTGCTGTTTTGATGTTTGACGCTGTGATTTTTTTGATGATTTACCATGATGTTATTGATGATTATGTGATGATGCTTTCGTGATGTTTTGATGAAATATTTGATGATATGAACTACCGTGATGTATATTGATGATTATGAGCTATGTATATATGGTGTGTGACGATTAAGTGATGATATGAATTACCACGAGTGTATTAATGATTATGAGTTGGTTATACCTGATGTTTGATGACTAAATACTGATGTGAATTATTATGAGCTATATTGACGATTATAAGATGATGATGCATGATGTTTTGATGAATAAATGACGACATGACAAATATGAGATTTTTGATGAATGATGATGCACGTAATGACTTTATTGATGATGATGATTATGACGTTGTGCATCATGCATTCATAGCATATTTTGGTGATGATGTTAGGACCTTGGTCCAGTGATGATGATGAGACTTCGGTCTTTTGAGGCTTCCATCCCATTGTGTGGATGTGAAGTGGATTATGACATGCTCCGATTCTTGTGTGGAACCGATCCTATTTGATGGGGATCTTTGGAGGGTGATGGACTAAGTGTCCACCGGTTGTGACGATTGGTACCACATGCATGAGTATTATTGTGCATTGCATTTGTGTGGCATTTTTGATGTGAATTTATGATGTTGTGACTGTTGACCCTGTGATGACTCTGATGATGCTGTATATGATGATGATGCCATTTTTATGCATATCTTATTTTATATTGATTATAATGAATTGTATTACTCACCCTGCCTATTTGAATGTTTCCTCCACGTGGGTAACGTGCAGGTGATCAGGATTAGCCGTGGATGCTTCGAGGAACTTTTGAAGTATTATTTGCCTTTGATCGATGTAGAGGGTCTTGCTCTGATAGTGTAACACCGGGTTGGGTCGTTGCGTCAAACCATGTTGATTGAATTGTTATTTTGTTGTTATTTTGATGTTATGGTTTTTATTTTAAAAACCCTTTGGTGGCATTTTTGTGGTTATGGTGGTTCTGCTGCCCTTTGAAGGCATTTTGAGTTATTTTGAGAAAAACCCGTTGTTTACGGAGCAATTTTGTTGATTTGATTCTTATTGAGAAATGTGCACCCTCTGAGGTGATTCTGATTTTACTATGATTTTATGTTTAATCTGCTGCAATATCTGTGGGGTAGAAAAGGGTGTTATATTAGTGGTATCAGAGCAGGTCAGTCCGTCCGGCCAGGTTGTCTAATGTTGTCTATTCCCTAGTGTGCGACATGTGTGTGAAAACACTGTCGATGCTTGTTTTGTTTTCCATTTGCAGGTTGGGAATGAAACAAGTGGGGGGAGAAGACGATGCTTCTCCAAGATGCTTCAGGTGTGGCACAATGGCTAAGTGTGGTATTGAACGCTACAATGGTTTGGTAAGATAGTTTGTACCGCCTCATAATGGTTGACTGTTATTAACAAATTGAGGAACTGATCACCCTTAATCTCTTGTTGATAATAGACGGGATCATGTTGGATGGGATAGACGTGTCTTGCGAGCTTAAGTGGTGTGCGCGGTGAATTGTTTGGAGTTAAGCCAAGTGCTTACAAATGGTTTTGATGAGTCGATGTAGGATGGTGCTGAGATGTTTATGTTGAGGACAACTTTGAGTATTAGTGAAGGTGGAGAAGTTGGTGTTTTGCCTTTTGTTTGTGAAATTTCAGAAGTGTTTCCTGATGACGTAAGTGATTAGCCTCCAGAGTGTGAGGTAGAGGTTGTGGCAGATTTGATACCAGGTATGAGTCAGATGTCGATGACTCCTTATCGGATGTCAGCTTCTGAGTTAAGTGAATTGAAGAAACAACTGGAAGAATTGCTTGAGAAAAGGTTTGTTCGACCAAGTGTTTCTCCGTGGGGTGCTCCTGTGCTGTTAGTGAAGAAGAAGGACGGAAGTATGAGGTTGTGTGTGGATTATAGACGATTGAGTAAGTGACGATAAAAAATAAGTATCCACTTCTGATGATTGACGATTTGATGGATTAATTGGTAGGTGCATGTGTGTTTAGGAAGATTAATTTGAGGTCTGGTTATCATCAGATTCGTGTTAAGCCTGATGATATTCTGAAGACAGCTTTCAGGACGAGGTATGATGACTATGAGTATGTTGTGATGTCGGTTGGCGTATCTAATGCACCTGGTGTTCGTGGAGTATATGAATCGAATTTTTCATGAGTATTTGGATCAGTTTGTGGTGGTTTCATTGATGACATTTTGATATATTCTAAGTCCGAAGAAGAACATGCCGAGCATTTGAGAACTGTATTGCAAGTATTGAAGGAAAAGAAGTTGTATGCAAAGCTGTCGAAGTGTGAGTTCTGGTTGAAAGAGGTGAGTTTTCTTGGTCATGTGATTTCGAGTGGTGGAATTACTGTAGATCTTTCCAAGATTGATGCTGTGTTACAGTGGGGGACTCCAAAGTCTGCTACTGAGATACGAAGTTTTCTGGGATTGGCGGGTTATTACCGCAAGTTTATTGAGGGTTTTACTAAGTTGGCTTTACCTTTGACTCAGTTGACTCGAAAGGGTCAAGCTTTTGTGTGGGATGTAGCTTGCGAAGAGAGTTTTGTGGAATTGAAGAAGAGGTTGACGACCGCTCCAGTGTTGATTTTGCCAAATCTGAGCGAATCTTTTGTGGTGTATTGTGATGCGTCGAAGATGGGTCTTGGTGGAGTATTGATGCAGAATGGACAAGTTGTTGCCTATGCTTCGAGACAATTGCGAGTTCATGAGAGGAATTATCCTACACATGACTTGGAATTGGCCACTGTGGTGTTTGTGTTGAAGATTTGGAGACATTATCTATTTGGCTTTAAGTTTGAATTGTTCAGTGATCATAAAAGTCTGAAGTACTTATTTGATCAGAAAGAATTGAATATGAGGCAGAGAAGGTGGTTAGAGCTGTTGAAGGATTTCGATTTTGACTTGAGTTATCATCCGGGCAAAGCAAATGTAGCGGCTGATGCATTGAGCAGAAAGTCATTGCATATGTCAATGCTTATGGTGAAAGAGCTGGAATTAATTGAGCAATTCCAAGATTTGAGTTTGGTGTGTGAAGAGACTCCTGACAGTGTGAAGTTGGGAATGTTGAAGTTGACTAGTGGTATTCTGGAAGAGATCAGAGTGGGACAACAATCTGACTTGAAGTTAGTTGACTAGTTGACTTTGATCAACCAAGGTAACGAAGGAGAATTCCTAATTGACGAGAATGGTGTGATGATATTCAGAGACAGGGTGTGTGCTCCAGATGTCCCAGATATTAAGAAGAGCATTCTTGAAGAAGGACATCGAAGTAGACTGAGAATTCATCCTGGTGCTACGAAGATGTACCAAGATTTGAAAAAGTTGTTTTGGTGGCCGGGTATAAAGAAGGATATCGCCGAGTTTGTTTATGCGTGTTGGACTTGTCAGAAGTCGAAGATTGAGCATCAGAAGCCTTTAGGTATGATGCAGCCGTTGAGGATTCTAGAATGGAAATGGGATAGTATTTCAATGGATTTTGTGGTGGGATTACCGAAGACTGCTAGGGGAAATGATTCAAATTGGGTGATTGTGGATAGATTAACTAAATCGGCTCATTTCTTGCCGATGAAGATTAATCATTCGATGCAGAAGCTAGATGAGGTGTACATTGAGGAGATTGTGGAGTTACATGGGATACCTTCGAGTATTGTGTCAGATAGAGATCCGAGGTTTACATCTAGGTTCTGGAAGAGTTTACAAGATGCGTTGGGTACTAAGTTAAGGATGAGTTCTGCCTATCATCTGCAAACGGACGATCAGACAGAAAGGACTATCCAATCCTTAGAGGATTTGCTGAGAACTTGTGTGTTGGATCATGGAGGATCTTGGGATAACCATTTGCCGTTGATTGAGTTCACGTACAATAACAGTTTTCATGCTAGTATTGGAATGACGCCCTATGAAGCTTTGTATGGGAGAAGGTGTAGGACTCCTTTGTGTTGGTATGAGTCGGGCGAGAGTGCTGTACTCGGACCTGAGATTATGCAAGAGACAACTGAGAAGATTAAGATGATCCAAGAAAGGATGAGAGCTTCGCAGAGTCGCCAGAAGAGCTACCATGATAAGAGGAGGAAGACACTTGAATTCCAAGAGGGAGATCACGTGTTTTTGAGGGTGATGCCAGTGACTGGTGTGGGTCGAGCTTTAAAGTCTAGGAAGCTCACTCCACGTTTTGTTGGTCCATATCAAATCTCGCAGAGGATAAGAGAAGTAGCCAATCGAATTGCTTTACCGCCGTCACTTGCAAATTTGCATGACGTGTTCCATGTGTCCCAGTTGAGGAAGTATATTCCGAATCCGTCACATGTGATTCAGATAGATGATGTACAAGTGAGGGATAACCTGACAGTGGAAGCTCTACCGGTGCGGATTGACGGTCGAGAGATGAAGCAACTGCGGGGTAAAGACATAACTTTGGTGAAGGTGTTGTGGGGTGGGCCGGCTGGCGAAAGTTGGACTTGGGAACGTGAAGATCAGATGAGGGAGTCGTATCTGACTCTATTTCTTTGAGGTAATTTTTGAGGGCGAAAATTCTTTAAGTGGGGGAGAGTTGTAACACCCCAAATTTATTAGAATATTTATTTAATTTATTTAAATATAATATTTGTGAATTTCCGGTGAATTTTGGTGGTTTGTGTTGACGTTGGCATTTTCGTGGGGTTTTGGTTATTTAATTAAATAATAGTTATATAATATGAATATATTAGTACTATATTTAATTTAAATAATATTAGAGGAATTAAGGGTAAGATGGACTTTTGAGGAGGATTAGTTAGGGTAAATTGGGGAAAGCCTATTTTGGAAGCCCAAGGGTTTAACAAAAAGGAATTAGGAAGAATAGGATTCATTTTGTTAGACCGTGAAAAGAAGGGAAAAATGCAGAGCTCTGAGGAAAGAAGGAAAAGGCGAGGATTCGAGAAGGTTTCCGAAGAACCGGTAGAGAAAGCTCCGAATCGACAATCTAAGGTATGGGGAGTATTGCCTTTCATTGTTTTCAATATAGGAAGTGACGTGTTTAAGTGGATTTTGAGGTTTTTGGGGTTTTTGAAGGGTTTATGAGTTATTGATGATTTAGGGGTAATTATGAGGATCGATTGATGGATTATTAAGGGTTGAATTGATTCGGGTAAAAATAAGCCTTCGAGGCTAAACCTTTGATGATATGTGGGATCTTGTATGAGAAATGGATTTATGGGGTTTATGGGAACCTTGAGAGTTTGTGAAGGTTTAGGTGATTTTGAGTTAGGATAATGGAATTAAGCGACCTAAATGTCGTAGGTTTTATGCCTTTGATTTTCCATGATGTCTTGGGGATGTTTTGGGTGAACCGAGGTTGAATTCGTAAGGTATTGTGGGTCTGTTATGCTACTGATGTGTAGCAGCGATTTCTTGCAATTGCTAGTTCGCAAAGCGAACAAATCATTCGCAAGTCGAATGTTCACCCAGACTCGCAAAGCGAGTAGCGCAGCGAATACGTAATGGTTGTGTGATGATACTGAGGTGGATTTCTGGGAAGTGACTTTGGGGCTCGCAAAGCAAATGTCCCAGCGAAGGGCTTCACACAATGAATAGAGTAGCGAGGGAGACAGAAGGGAGAACTCTCTGGTTTTGTATGGGGTTGGGGACTCGCTGTCAGCTTCGTAAAGCGAATGTCCTGGAGAACCAGTTTGCAAAGCGAACTCAGGAGCGAACACCTGCTATTAGTGAAATTTGTTTTATGATGCAGTGCTGTTTTGATGTTTGACGCTGTGATTTTTCTGATGATTTACCATGATGTTATTGATGTTATTGATGGTTATGTGATGATGATTTCGTGATGTTTTGATGAAATATTTGATGATATGAACTACCATGATGTATATTGATGATTATGAGCTGTGTATATATGATGTGTGATGATTAAGTGATGATATGAATTACCACGAGTGTATTGATGATTATGAGCTGGTTATACCTGATGTTTGATGACTAAATACTGATGTGAATTATCATGAGCTATATTGACGATTATAAGATGATGATGCATGATGTTTTGATGAATAAATGACGACATGACGAATATGAGACTTTTGATGAATGATGATGCACGTAATGACTTTATTGATGGTGATGATTATGACATTGTGCATCATGCATTCATAGCATATTTTGGTGATGATGTTAGGACTTCGGTCCAGTGATGATGATGAGACTTCGGTCTTTTGAGGCTTCCATCCCATTGTGTGGTTGTGAAGTGGATTATGACGTGCTCCGGTTCTTGTGTGGAACCGATCCTATTTGACGGGGATCTTTGGAGGGTGATGGCCTAAGTGTCCATCGATTGGAGGGTGATCCTATTTGACGGGGATCCTTGTTGTGCATTGCATTTATGTGGCATTTTTGATGTGAATTTATGATGTTGTGACTGTTGACCCTGTGATGACTCTGAGGATGCTGTATATGATGACGACGCCATTTTTATGCATATCTTATTTTATATTGATTATAATGAATTGTATTACTCACCCTGCCTGTTTGAATGTTGCCTCCACGCGGGTCACGTGCAGGTGATCAAGATTAGCCGTGGATGCTTCGAGGAACTTTAGAAGTATTATTTGCCTTTGGTCGATGTAGAGGGTCTTGCTCTGATAGTGTAACATCGGGTTGGGTCGTTGCGTCGAACCATGTTGATTGAATTGTTATTTTGTTGTTATTTTGATGTTATGGTTTTTATTTTAAAAACCCTTTGGTGGCATTTTTGTGGTTATGGTGGTTCTGCTGCCCTTTGAAGGCATTTTGAGTTATTTTGAAAAAAACCCGTTGTTTACGAAGCAATTTTGTTGATTTGATTCTTATTGAGAAATGTGCACCCTTTGAGGTGATTCTGATTTTACTATGATTTTATGTTTAATCCGCTGCAATATCTGTGGCGTAGAAAAGGGTGTTACATGACTCATTAGTTTGAAGCAAACACCTCACCTAGAGTAGATCATCTTGAGGGTATTATTGTTTTATGATTAGTTGTTGTGGCAGTAATATTTTTAAATAGGGTCCATTACTCTGGGAACTTGATTAAACATTAAAGCCACCCTATTGTGAGAATAATTTAGGACATAACAATCAGAACCATTCAGTTGTGAGAAGTTCGTAATTCAGAAAATTTGAAATCTCACTGTACCGACAAACCATGCATACCAGCATTGCATCCATACATATCATGGAATTGCTTTTAAAAAAATGAAAAATTTCAAAAAATTTCATGCATCCGCATTTATCAGCATGTATGTACATTCTCCGCAAAAACTACAAAGAAAAAACTCATTCTAGTCTTTGTGCATGACCAGTAAGCTGATTCCCCGACATTCATAATGAACTCGTGGTAAATACCAAAGAACAAAGGAACATTTGGTATTTAATCAAGTTGTGCTGAGAGAGGACATAAATGTCATGAAAGGCAAGATGGACCAGATGTTGGAAGCTCTACTAGCTTTATCAAAGAACAATTTTCAGCACGCCGTTACAGAGAATGTTGATCCTTCATCAGGCTTTACCGTGGTGACTAACCCAATGTACGATTCTCCTTCACAAGTTGATGATCCTAGCCAACCCCATCCAGTGCACAACATTATGTCTAATAAGATCCCAATGGTGCAAGGACACTCAACTGTTCAAGATGGGTATATCCCACCTCCTCATGCTACTAAAAATCCTCAATTTGCACACTACGTGCAAAGCCCTCAAGAGGTGGATCCAGTGAAAAACATCAGAGCTCATCAGGACATCGAAGCTGCCAAAATGTCTCATATTCTGGAAGATCGAATGAGAGTCGTAAAAGGGAAAGACGCCTATGATTTGGATGCTCTCAACATGTGCTTGGTTTCAGACGTGGTAATTCCTCTAAAGTTTAAGATGCCATATTTTGAGAAGTACAAAGGGGTTATCTGTCCAAAAGTTCATTTGAAGATGCATTGTCATAAAATGGTTGCACACACTCGAGATGACAAGCTGATAATCCATTGCTTCCAGGATAGTCTAACTGGGGCATCCTTGGATTGGTATATGCAACTCGAGAGGAACAATGTGCATACATGGATAGAGCTAGCTGAAGAATTCTCAAAGAAATATAAGTAAAACACTGACATGGCTCTGACTTGTACTCAATTGTAAAATCTTACTCAAAAGAGTAACAAGTCGTTCAAAGAGTACGCCCAAAGATGGAGAGAGTTGGCTGCCTGTGTCCAACTACTAATGCTTGATAGGAAGTTGGTTGATATGTTTCTGGGTACCTCGCAGAGCCCATACTTGGAAAGGAGGATAGGCATTTTTCCTTCAGGTTTCTCTGACCTAGGGATACTTAGAGAACACATCGAGAGCGGACTTAAAAGTGGAAGAATCCAAGGTGCGCCGAGTAGCCAAGCTAGTGAGAAGGAATCCTCTAGAAATTCCCAAAAGGAAGAGGAGGATGAAACTGATACAATCTAGGAAGCTCCGCAAGCTTTGTCTCCAACACCTTATGGTCAACACCCATATGTAGCAACTGGCAGTAACCATTGCTTCCTAATCCTCAATATCAACAACCATGGGCAACTCCTCATGAAAATAAGCGAGCACAAGGCTGCAGATATCAGAGTCAGCATTAAAGACAGCGCAAACCTCAAATTAATCTGGAAAGAAGGAATGCTCCTCTAGACCCAATCCCTAGGACATATAATCAACTCATGCTGCATCTGGTTCAAATCTCGGTGATTGTTCCCAAATTTCTTAAGCCACCGCCACAACCATTCATGCCTCAGTATGACCCTAACGTCACATGAAGATATCATGCCGGATCACCAGGGAACTCGATCGAGGACTGCAAAGCATTCAAGGCTAAAGTACAAAAGTTGATCAACAAAAAGTACTTAACCCTTCAAGGAGGAAAAATGTTGGTGAACGAAAACCCCTTACCCAAGTGAGTGCCAAGACTGCAAGAAGCATCCCCTGAAGCCGGTGAATCAGACGGAAATATCTTTCTCAGAGCTGAATAATGACTAGGCTATCTTTATCATTTTCATTGGCAATATCTTTGTTTCTTAAAGTACTACTTGCTTTTAAGTTTTTTGTCTTTTAAATGGTAATATTAATAAAATAAGCATGCATGTTTTTGAATCAATCCATTTGTATTCACTATGCATATATTGATTCTTTCCATTTTCATAAAAATACCAATATTTCTCCACTTCACGTTTCTTTATCAAACTTTTGTTTAAACAAAAATTGGAGGGAGAGTGATGAAAAACAAAATACCCAAAATTGATGACAAGTGTGCTTTTGAATAAAACTTTGCTGATGATGTAAAATATTATTTCAATTCTTAAACACCGACGATATATGGAAGATAATCCCTTGTCAATCCCTTTTAAGCCTAGAAGTTGGTGTTTCTTTCTATATGGAAAAAACCTTAATCTGAACCAAGGGCATGGTAGTTGTTTGGTTAATGTGGCTATACACTCAAGTTCCCAGAAAAAAGCATCTCATCTGAGGTTCAACCACATCCTCTCCTTGTACACATCACATAGTGTCAAAGAAGTAGTGAACATTCAAAAACTTATAGAGGTTATTTCTCTTGAACCATCAAAACATGGCAGTCACAACCCTTTCAACAAAAATCAAGTGAACAAATGTCATACAAGTTGTTCCCAGAAATGCAAAAAAAAAAAAAGAATTACAAAAGATAAAAGAAAAAGAAAGCGCGCTAATTCAAAACTCTGAAAGATGATTTAGGAAAAAATTAGGGCATCCCACTGGACTGATATCTCAAAAGAAACAGTCCAGACAAAATTAGGGATAAGAAGAAAATTGAGAAGAAGGATTGCCAAAAATCCTTAAACAAAAGAAAGAATAATAACAAACTTGTATCACTACCAAACAAAAATTAGGTGACTGCCACCTCAAGCAAAAAAACATCATTGGTCCCTGCACCATATCATCTTCACCTTTAAAATATTTTTGGAGCTTGAATGCTTGGGTCGAGTTAAACTGAACCCAGGATTGAAGATCATCAAGGAGAATGAGGTGGGTTAAAATTAAAATTTTGAGACTTATATCCTTTATTTAAAAAAACCCATGAACCAAGTTACGTTACAACCTTTAAAAGACCTAATTGAAGCAATGTTTATTTTGAAATCATACTACAACAAGGTTGCATTAACCTGACTCCTAAACATCTGTCAATCATTTGCGTTGGTACCAAGTTCTCGCATCATCTTTCACACTTTGAATAAACCACTGATCCATTCATTGTACATAACATAATTTCAATAATGAAGTTGATTTCAAAACTTGCATAAGCATCGCATTAACATTACCATTTTTGAATAAATAATTTTATCTGCAATTCAGCGCTTAGCATCAAGGAAGTTCCAACAATGAACAATCAGCGAGGAATTCAATTATTCGTAGAGGACCCAAGCTGGGAAAAACCATCTAAGTACCCCATTGACTAGATGCAAGCAATCAAAAGACATTGTGGTCAGAGAAAAATCCCTCAAAAGATCATTAAGCCTGGGGAAAATCATTTCAGGATTTAGTCAATCTGGGGCAATCACTTCAAGGCTCGATAAATCCCTCAAAGAATCAGTTAACCAGGGAACCACTTCAAAATCCAATATACTGGGGCAAGCCATCTCAAGGCCAGGTAATGGTAAGGCTGCTTTCAAATGTCCTCTCAAGGCAAATCTTTCCAGAGACCCAACAGAATGGGGCAAGGTACGTTACAGACAGATAAGTCCTCTCCATACCTTCAAGTTGCTGAAGCAAGACGCTGCCATATATCAGCAGACATTGAGTTCAAAAATGAGTGTCAGGAGTTATGCTAGCATAACATCCTCTTGGCGAGAAACTTATTGCAAGAAACCTTCTTGGTATTAACCATTCAAACAGTCATAGCATCTTCATGCATTGTCATCAATCATGTTTGCATGCATTAGCATTACTCTTGCATTAGATCATGCATCTCAACATTTGCAATAAAAAAATTCCAACCTTGTTTGGAAACTCAAAGTCCATTTCTCGTCTGGATATTTATTCTAGTTCTCGTCTGGAAACTCATTCTTTTTTACCAGTTCATATTTGGTAGCCAGTCCAGTTCACGTCTGGTAGCATTTTTTAAAGTCAGTTCCCATCTGACATGTTAGAACAATATTTGTTCATGACATATATTCCTTGGGTTTTAATGATAACAAAGTATTAAAAGAACAATGGTGTTATCTAATATGTGTTCAAGTATGTAGGTAGATATCTCCCTACAAAGTTTCCATTAGAAATTTCTCTAGTAAAGCTTCAAGAACTCCCAAGGCGAGTTTCATTTCAGCAAGATTCCTTGGAAAGGTATCCCCAGAGACGTTTATCCTCAGCAAGTCTCTTCGAAGTATTTGTCTAATATAAACATCTCTTCACAAGGATATATCGGGTTAACAACCCAACAAATGAGTCTTATTGGCAAGAGTTCCTCAACAGACAAGCTTCACTGAATGTTCTTAGTATATCTCTAGTGAGTCTCCTATGCGTTTATTCCCCAGTGAGTCTCTTGCATATCCCCAACTAGTAGAAGACCCGTGCGTCTGCACGGGTAAGTTCATTCATATCTTAGATCATTCGATAAGGTTTTATTGTTGTTGATATATATTTGTTATTATAAAATCACTAATAATTGAAAATATTTAAAAATAAATGTATAGCAAATCATCAACATGGTAAATCCAATGTGTCTAATAACAATAAATATTCACAAATATTTTGTTGGTTAAAATAAAAATGGTATTGTGGTGATTGTGACCCGTGAAAATAATAAGTTTCAGTGATAAAATTTACAGGAGTTAGTAAACCCTATTCTCATCAACAAATAATAAACCCTCTTTAGAATATTGCAAAGTGCAAAGTGATGATATCATTAGAAATGACTTACAGCATATGTATTAAACTTTAATGGAATTATTAGTGCCAACAAAAACAACAAAAGACATGCTTAAGGAGTAACTAAGATTTGTATGGTTGTAGTTGAATTGCAACAATGTGGTTGTACTTTAAAGAAGTGCGTCCGCACGGGTACGACAAAATTGTATTTATTTATACGTAATTTTTTTATTTATCAAACTGATTGTGTCTTGTGCAATTTTTTTCAGGAAGTTTAATTTTTTTTTGATCAATTTCAGGAAGTTCAATTAAATAATATTATTAATATACAATCTACATAAAAAGAATGGTTTTGATTGGTTTAATTTAATTATTTTAAAAAATTAATTTAATTGTTTTGAATTAATATTTAAATATATTAATTTAATATTTAAACTTAATATTTAAATATATGGATTTAATATTTAAATCTATAGGTTAGAAAGAAAGAAAAAGGAAATTCAAATAAATGAAAGAAAAAAACAAAGAAAAAAAGGTTGGAAATTTATCCATTATTCAAGATACATCAAATCAACCAGATTTCACATCAGCTACAAGCCATATGCATCATTATCCGTGTGAGATTCTATTTGGAAAAAAATATTATTGACATTTATAAAGCTTCATCACGAGCAACCTATAAATCAAGATAAATCTTTTCCTAAATGATAAAATAAACATTCCATAGCATGAACAAAAAATGCACATGGATGAGCATATTGTACATCAATCATATAACCAAAATGAGGTAATTATTTCCACATGAATCATTTTCATTTGTGGGATAAGGGTAATGCAACTTCATTATAGGCCAAGAGGCTAAGAATTATTAGATAAAGTTGTTTGCATTTTTCTCCAATAAAATTATTGGTGAAGCAAAAAGATTTATGGCTTCAAACTCATATCTGTGAGAACATATTTTACTAATATGGATTTTTGTATTTCATTATCTACATATAAGATATAAGGAATGGTAAGGACATAAGATATAAACAAAATAATAATGACAAAAATACTTTGTTTTTATCTTTTAAATTGTTTAATTTAATTTAATTTAATTTAATACAAATTTGAATATCATGTAATAGAGTCTTGTATCCAAGATTCAAATGTTGGCAATGCCACAATATGATTTTTACTGCTTCCATCTTGTTCTTACCTTCAAAGGCAAAGTGTGACTTTGTAGGAGTTTGTTTGAATGGCTTCACTCTCCTCTTGCTTTGTGATCATGCACACAAAAATTAGATAATCAAAAGTGAAGACAATTTATACAATTTTGAACTGCATAAAACTTGAGCATTAATACTTGTGATGGTTTTTGATGACCTTGAACTGAATAAAACTCAGACTTTATTCTTTAAGTTTTTTTTTCCAATAAGAATATGACCTTGTGTGGATTGATTATAGTTTTATGATTGATGTCAAGGGGACTATGATTATGATATAAGATATCAGTGACACATAATCCACTATCATCATATGATGGCTCGATTGCAATTTAACACTTGCCTGATTTGGTTGAAGCCATATTACTTTCGAGTCTGATGTTACGACTTCTCCCTAGTACCTGCATTGTGAAAGCTCAAGCAGTTTTTAAAATATTTACAGGGACTGAGCATCTGGAGCTACACATGTAACTCCACCCATGTTACTAATCATTCTCATCTCTTTTTACAAGTTATAACTTAAACTCCAATAACAATTCATACAACAAACTAATCACACTTATATACATCTAAAGGAATGATTTATAAATGTAATTAAATTGAACGTATCGTAACATGATTTCCATTTTTTTGAAATTTCAAATAATATTTTTAATTCTCCATATAATGCAAAATATATGGTTTTACTTGGTTGAATTGAACTAAATCGTTGAAGTTGTATAATTTTGGACTAAACTTACATACTACAACCTATGTAGTATACAACCTGCAAATTCACAAGGTTATACAATTTGTCAATCACCTGAAAACCAAAAAATCAACTTCATAAATACAACCAGAAAAGGAAAACCACAGTTAATTAATGTCGTCACATTGATACACGCAATATAATAAACTAAGTAACCCGTAATTTGTTGGAGCCGAGTTCCAAAATATACAATTGATGAAAGTGATCGATCTCATCAATTTTAGTAACTTATGTTTTAAAGATGCATGTCACTAATAAGTATGCCAGGGCTCATGTGATCCATCCTCTAGCTGCCACCGTAACTTCTTTTGCAAGAGGAAACCTTGAATTATTAAAACTAACCTGCAAAACTTGTAGTTGCAAGATGATTTTTAAAGCCCTTTTCAAAGAAACCAAAGAACGATAAACTATAATTTACCAATCACTATTTGCCGGAGTAGCAGAAAGGTAAGAACTGCTAATTCCCCCCAAAAAAAGTTGTTTGTCCTCAACAACTATAATTCTAGCACATGCAGTTGACAAAACCTCAACCAAAGATCCAACAGCTACTCCATGCAATGTTCCATAATCATTATGCAAATACAAAAAAGAGAATGAGAAACCTTGGGTCTCCATACATAATGACATGACATTTTTTTGTTTATATAATACCCTATATTTTCAGAAAAATTGTTAACTTTGAAGCCATAAAAGTAACAGATTTATTTAGCTAACCTCATAACATTGATGAACTAATTCACAAATAAAAAAGGTTCAAAATGATTAAATAGCTATGAAACATGGGCATCGAAAACATGACAACGACACTAAAACGTCCACTGATAATAATTTTAAAAAATAAACACACCGATAAACAATTTTTTTTCCAGACCGACATACTACACTTCCACACCAATATCAAGTTGTCACATGGTTAACGAAGTCCCTGCGCCGAGCAATTTTCAGCATATTCTGTTGAACTTTGGGAACAAATGGTCTTGCATAGCTAGCGTTGGGCCCTAGTTAATTAAGCATGTATGAAAATATCGTAATGGACCACAATATTCTTGATACATCTCCGATGACTCAACATAACGATACAATGGTATCTGGCATCAATAACACCGAGTGGTCGTTCCCATTCACTGCATCAAAAAATAGTAACATAAGATACTAAATGTGAATGAATATGTCGATATCTAAATTGAAAAACTGTGCTAAAATACATTACATAATAATCATAAAGATCAACCTGGTGATCTAGAGGAGTCGAAGAAGCACCGCAGTTTGAAATACTTTACGTTATAGCAAGGATCTATTTGGATTAGATTATTTTACGCTATAGAGTATTCATCCAACTTATTGTGACTGACATCTTCTCTTTAGAATGGCTTGTGAAAGGAAAATGGATGTGGCTTTCGTAGCAACACTGTGGAGTAAATTGGGTCAAGCAAGTAAGGAAAAAAATATGAAGAGATAAGGTGACATAGAAGTTAAAGATGATAATGGACGGACCTGCAACTGATTGAAGTTTCAAAATTGACGTGGAAGAGGTAGTCAAAATAACTGCCACCAGAAAATGTTTATTTCAAAATATCACTATCCTAAGAATCTTATCTTGATCTATCATAAACCACTGTCAAAACATGAAAAAGAGCCAGAATAAAAAAACAAATCCAAATCCACACAATCAGAGGGTTTGTAACAATGAAAAGAACATCCATGAAAAATGAACATGTGTGATACATAAAGAAAGCACAACAAAAAAGATATTATAAAATACAAGTTTTACACAGAATTTGTGTTCATCCATTTTCAGATCTAAACACGATTTCAAAGCTATGAGAAATGAACATGAACACTGAATAAAGGAAATGGTAATTGTTAACAGACACCTTTACCTCACATATGAAATGGAAATGAGTTGGATCTGGATGAAGGAAATGGTACTCTTCTTCAAGCTTGAAACACTGATGAGAGAGATGAGATGCTTTGAGTCTGAAAAAAGAGAGAGAAGAGGGGGAAAGAAAGTAAAGAGGAAAACATTTGAGAGAGAAAAAGGGTTCTCAAACCCTAAATCTCAACGTACGGGAATAGGAAATAAAAATGAATATCACACACATGCCATAAATTTGGAAAAACCTTAATTTTCCATCCTAAAGTACAAGAAAAACCTCTAAAATGCAAATATGGAAATGTGTAACATCAAGAATCAGAAATAAAAAATAAAGATGAAAAAAAGCAAAATCTTGAGTAAACAAGAACAAACACGAAATGAAAATGCAACATTCAAACAAAATTAACATTACCTGGAGCTGGTAGAAGGAAAACCAGTCGAAAATGAATACTGAAATGGAAAAGCACTCGGAATAGTTAAAATGAATAAGCTTGAGTTCCAAGAAGGAAAACCAGACAATAATGAATACTAAAGGGTAAAGCAATGTTGTTCAGAATTTTACCCGGGTAATAGGGTGTTTGAAAATTGAGAGGGATTTCCCAAATGCATGAGCCATTTGGCAAAACGAGACAATCCTATTGGTCAATTATTTTTTATTTAGTAAATTACTATTAAGGGCATTTTTAAGTGTAAATAAATTTTGATTAAAGGGTAAATCAGGGTGTTACTATGCATCTTCTAATATTAGTTAGGTAGTTGACAAGAATCTACCTTTAGTGAGAGCGGCTGGATATAATTTCTTAAAAACGTCTACATTTAGTGAGGAGCGGCCGAACACGGTCATTATTTTTTCCCTAAGAGCCTACCTTCAGTGAAGAGCATCTGAATATGATTTCTTAATTAACACGTCAGCCTTTAACGAAAAGTGTTTGAACAAGATGTTGCTAGTAATCTACCTCCAGTGTAAAAAGTTGGACATGATTACAACCCAACAATTGAACTTGGATTATGATTCATGTGAAGTAATATACCTTTTGATAAAGAGAGGTAGAATATGATGATTTATTATGAATCCATCCCCTACAGAGTTATGTAACACGTTTACATGTTTGTTGGGATCTACCGCCAGTAAGAAGCGGCAAGACGTGACCAGTCAACATAGAAGAATCTACTGTCAGTCAAAAGCAACTAAATATGATTTTCTAATCCCTAGTGAATCTACTTTAGGTGTAAACGGCCAGATACGATCGCCTGTTCCCCAGGGATCTACCTTTAGTTAGGGCGCCTGAACATGGTCATACAAGACTAGTTGTTGAAGAAGTATTAACTCTTGAGTTGATATTGACCTATCATAATCTCAGTGCATTCATATCATCTAATGATTAAGAAGTCAAGAGCATTTCTTAGTCTCAGTGCATCATCTAAACCATAACATCAGGTCTCAGAGATCCAGATGGATAATTAGTCAAGAGTACTTGATTTAATCTATGTCTTTGTAAAATTTTAACTACCATTCATGATTGAGAATCATAAATAGAGTCCAAGAGTTGACTACTTTGCACCCGACCCTCTCTTAATAATTCATCTCATATACCATTACAATAAGAACAAAAGAGTCATGAGATCGATCTTTTTTTTTTCCGTGTTGCTAACAAATTAAAAGTCAAGTGTAACGTTTCATTTGGGAATTTCATAAGCATAACATATCATTTCATTGCATTAAAGGGCCAAAATTTGGGCCTGTTTAGTATTTAAACTATCTTTAACCGTGATTATTTGAAGACAAGATTTCTTCATATCCTCCATTTAAATATGTTTAAATAAAGACAACTGTCATACCCCAATTTTGCCTCTCGATCAATAAATCAATGCATTCACCAGACATTTGTATCATCTGCATATCATAACATGTATTTCTTTCCGTATAATGCTTAAAATGTCAACCAGAATAAAATTTTGGATTTACAGACAGACCGGTTGAATCGTTTCTCAAATGCGCGTAAATTTAGCGGGCAAAAAAATTTCGAGATCGAGTTTGCAGCTGTGAGTTTTATTAAACTACGATTCACATAGTTTAACCCGACATGCTTGATTAATTTTTTCGATTCCATTTGCAGTCGCATTTGGATCTGTCTAAGCCTTTTCATGCAAACACTTTTTATTGCAAAATTTGATCTTTATCTGTCTGTTTTACCAAATTATATTTTGCGTAGATTATTTTAATTTGTTCATTTTATTTTTTTGTGCATTTTCGCGCTCGATTTTTATTCATTTTATTTTTAGTTTTTTGTCAAAATGTCAAGAAAACATAAATATGAACAAATAAATAATCACTTGATTTTTATTTGTTTTTATTAAATAACTTTGAATTTAATTTCATTTAATTGTTTAAAAATCATTTTTAATCATCTCAACATATCCAGGGGTAATTTTGGGAATGCATTTAGTTGTGAAAACTCTAATTTGCTTATTGTTTTGTTCTTTCACATTGGCCAGTGGATCAAAATAATCAAGGGTTCCAATTTATCCCATCTCATCCACTTGGATTGCTATCCACAACTTTCACTCTCCACAAAAAAAAAATCAGGAAATAAAAGAATAAAAGAAAATAGAAAAAAGAAATAAAAGGTGGTGACTCTCCCCACCAATGGGGGAGGCCATGCGTCACGTCACATATCATACACCTCTATCTCTCAGTGCGTGTAAGAAAGAGGGGTTGGAAAAACCATTTTTTGTGAGAGTTGGGAGCCAAACAATGCCTTAGAAAAGATCCCCTCACTCGATAATAATGAAAGAAAAAAGGTGACTTCACTTCGGGGATTCTTTGACCCTCTCTCACGTAATCCATCTGGAAATTTTTCCTCTATCTTGATGATCCAATAACTAACCTCTTTTCTTTCTCATCAATTAATATCCACCAGGACCATCTTGTATATCCCTCCACCGTAAAGAGTTCACATGCAACAGTCTCCCCCATTGACAACAACCATAAGCTCCTCCCTTGACCTCCATTTTCCTACACACAATAACCTCACGCACAACCAAATTTCTCCGTCAACCTCTTCTTTGCATTCTTCATGACCACAACAACATTTCCTCCAATACCTCCACCACGTATGAACCGTACCACCGTGAGAACATTCAAACCAACCTCATATCTTCTTTAACCTCTGATAAAAAACCACCCTTACCTCGCCGCGATTTCTTCACCATAACAACCTTTCATTAGTTTTCAATCCACCCCTTCTTTTAAACATCATCAACATCCGGTTTCCTTCTCAATAATACTCTATGCACACAACCACCTTACGCATCATCTTCATCAAAACATTGCACAACAACTTCAAATCCGTGACAAGCTGTACTCCGACCAACACAACTGTTGGAAAAAAATTGTTCATATCACTTGGGTTTTGATGATAACTAAGTAGTTACATAAAAATTAGGTATACTAACATATGTTCAAGTGTTCAGGATCACAACCTTAGAATTCAAATCTAAATTGACCTTGATAAACCCATATGAAAAGAAGCAAAATGACTCAGATTCTGAAGGATCAAAATTTGATAACTCTGAACATGTGTATCAACTTTTGAAGGATCAGTAATTTATCATGGTATCCATGCCTCTGTTGATAGCTCATACTATGATGACCTCAAGCTAAAGGTGCCCAGCCTCTGATCCGTACTTTGTCCCAAAAGCAAGACCAATCTTGTCAAAGCCCCAGAGTTTAAAGAAAGTCAACTAGGGTTTCGTTTTGCAAGGCTCAAGGAATGGTGATGTGACCTCTTAAGTCTTATACAACTTTTTGGTAGATACCTAGTATGAGAAAGATGTTATGGACAATGCCATTACTCAATGGACTATAATCTTAACCGGTTTCATCCTCTAACATCTTTTTTAGATTGCTTCTTACATAAGAACTCTTATGCATGTCACCTTCCAACGACTCTTTTTTTGCCTCTATAAAAGGGAGCTGAAGATTTTAAAGAAGGATACAACACTACATCAGAACAACTTCGAGCATAAATTTGAGCTATTATTTATATTTGTTATTGAATAAGTTCTTAAGATTTCTTATCTTTGTATATCTAAGAAATCTTAAGAGTTAAGAACATTTATGGTTATTGTAAAACTACTATACTTCTGATTTTGTATCAAAGTATAGTTGTAATTGTTTATACTAAACTGTTTGTTTAAAGTAGAAGAAGTCTCTTCCATGATTGCTTGAGCAGTGAAGTCTCTTGCATGTGTACTTGAGTAGTGAAGTCTCTTTCTAGTGTGATTGAGCAGAAGTCTCTTGCTAGATTGCTTGAGCAGAAGCATCTTTCTGGATTGATTGAGTAGTTGAATTCTCTTTCTGGATTGATTGAGCAGTTGAAGTCTCTTTCTAGTTTGATTGAGCAAAGTTGTAATCAGCGTTGATTATAATGGAAATCTCTTTTTGAGGCAAGGGGACTGGACTATTCTCAGTTTAGGAGAAGAACAAGGATAAAATATGTGTGTTGATTTACTCTTGCTTCTAAACTTTATTATTCTGCTGCTACTCTTATTCTATGTTCACACTCTAAACTTGTTCAGATTCTGAAGTTGTGTTTTTCTAGAAGTGAAAGAGAAATTGATATACACAATTCAAACCCCCTTCTTGTGTACTTTTCTCACCTTTAGTTGGCATCAGAGCACGACCTGTGCTAAACACTTCACAATGGTAGAGTAAATGATCCTGAGAAAAATACTTGCTCGATCATGTCGGGTGCATCTGTAACGATTGGTGGTGGTATTCCCTATGACTATAATACTACTGAGAAAAGTCATTACTTGGCTAAACCACCTACATTTAGTGGTGATTCCACTTAGTTTGAATGGTGAAAAAGTAAAGGATAGGAAAACTCTCACACCAGATCAAAATAAAATTTACAGAAAACATCATAGAGTCAGAGGTGTTATGATAGAGGCTCTACCTCATTCTAAATACATGAAAATCATTGATAACTTTACTTCTAAGACTATCTTTGAATCTTTGTGCTCCACTTATGGAGGGAACCAACAAGTTAAAGAGGCAAAGGTCAACCTTCTTTTACAACATTATGAGTTATTCAGAATTACGGATGACGAGGACATTGAAACCATATTTTCCAGGTTTCAAATTCTTCTGTCAGGCCTTCAAGTTCTAAGCAAAAGTTTCACTACATCTGACCATGAAAATAAAATCTTGAGAAGTCTCTCTGCTAGATACATAATGTCGCTACACGAAAAATACAGAGTCACCATCGAACTTTATTTCTTCCAAAGGAAAGGGAAAATATCGATAAAACCCTTAAAAGGTAAAGGAAATGGTCGTCGCAACCAAATTTGGGTTCGAAAGTCGATTATGTAAGAGGAAGGTATTAGAACCCCTTACATCCGTTGTACTCAATGAGAACCGTTTTGGCTGTTCTTTGCACGGATGGGCGTTATTATCTAAATATTACTTGTGAAAGGTTTTAATTAGGGGAAAATTGAGTTTTTAAATTAGTGTGCTCGCCAAGATTTCAAAATCCTGTGCCTACGTATCCTCATAGTGCAATAAGGAAATCAGAGCTCCGTAGTTTGGGGTAGAAAATGAGTGTTTGTTGATTATTTTTATTGAACAGTGTTAACGTTTGTGTTATAGCAGTTAAACTTTCCTTGTATGCTTGCGCATGGGAGACTCAAGTGTTCGTTTGTGTGTGGTAGAATGGATGCACTTGGATCACATTCTAGCAGTTAAACATAGCTTGTATGCTTGCGCATGAGAGGATTAAACATTGTTTATATTGCGGTAGAACGGAAATAACATGTCCTTTATGAAAGGTTTTTAAAACGCCCTAAGGCGAAAAAAGGGATTTGATGAGTTGAGATTGACTTTAACTTTGAAAAGATTGTCTTGATTTGAATTGATTTATAGTCTATGTGTGGAGATGAATACTTTGAACAGCTGGGTCAAGCATCCCGTATCCAAAGGTATTCAGAACAAGGGTAGAAATATATCCCTCTCATTCCTTCTCCACTACTTAAGGCTCATGGTGCACAATTCGCGTGGTATTTTTAAGTGTTTTTGAATTTATTTGCAAAAATTATTTTAGTCTTAAATGAACAAAGAAAAGGAAACAGGATCCCATCAGTGATTAGGGTCTTGATGTCCAGTCTGTCTGCAGTGTCTTTCATGTGAAGTCTTGAACTTGAATGATCCAGTGCAGTGCAAATACAGAGGGCTAATCCTATCAAGTGATCAAAAGGATTTTGATCACTTGACTGGATAGGGGAATAAGACATATGTCAAATAACTACTTGATCAAAGATAACTTTAATCAATAAACCAATCAGGCATAAGATCAGAGTATGAATCTGGCACATAAATTTTTAAGTCTAAAAACCTAAGGAAATCAAAGTTGTATCACACATATTAATTTCCAAAACTAAAACTAATATAATATGAACATGTTTGTTTATTTATAAAGTGCTAAAATGAAAATAAAATTCTAAAACTAAGGCTAGTTCTAACATGAATCTAAGTATACTATTTTTGTTATTTAATTTCTCAAAGTATGGATTAAATGGTAAAAATTTTTAACTAAAAAGGATATTAAGAAAAGATTAAAAGAAACAAAAGAAAAAGAAAAGCAGGGGTGTTGTGCAAACATCGGGGGCGTGGCCTGGAAAAATTGACTTTGGGCTTGTCATGAAGTCCAAGGTCACCAATACTCCGCAAGAGAGGTGCGACATTGAGTAGTAGGGTACAAAAGGCAAATCCAGTAGGCCAAACAATGAGAAGCCCAAGGTACACATTGCCAAGAGAGGGATAAGGCATCAGAGTTTCATCCCGTTTTCCTTGTTCAATGTTGCGTTTAAGAGCTTCGCCTGAGGTGATTTTGAAAAAAATGTGATTTTGACTATGTTTTGATCTTCAATAATGTATGTTTATATTATAGAATGTCAAAATTAGTCTTTAATTTATAAAAAACAAATTTAGAAAAACTTGTAATATTTTAAAAAACATTTTTGTTGAATCCATTTTCAAAAATACAAAGAAAAAATTTATTTTTTTAAAGTTAAAACAAACAGGCTCTGAACTTTGGAAAAGTTACTCAGTTAGTGGATTTTGAGAGGAAAATTGTAGAAGCCAACAATGTTAATACATTGTTATAACATTAGTTAATTAAAACAAGTTAGTGTAAGTAATTGGTTAATTAGTTTTGAATGAATTAGGAAATGTTAGTTATTGTTAAAATGTGTTAGAACCAAATTGAATTAGTGAAGTTGTTAGTAATTTTTAATGATTGTTGCCTTGAATTGAATGTCAGTGTTATCTTAAATGAAATGTTAGTCCAATTCGAATGCTTGGTTCATTATGATTATTTATTAGATATATTTGCTATGCCTTGAATGGCGATGATGGCTATTAGTGAAGCATTAGGAAATGTGGTTTGATTGAATTGGATTGAATGCTGTAGCATTTGTGTAGATTTTACAGGGACTGTTATTAGAATGATGTGGTGTCAACATGCTTGGATGGAATGTGAACATTTAACTTACATTGTTAGCATGCCTGTTAATGAATAGTGTTGGAAATTAACATGCTGAATTGAAATGTTGGGCTTTATTGATTATGAGATCACGATAATAATGGTTTGAAAGTTGGCTTGAACTTGATGTAAGTTGTTTTGATGTTAGGAAATTAATGGGATTGTATGACATTGGAATGTTAGTGCACTGTTATGAATGTTGTTATGTAAGTGATATGCTGATTATGCTTGTCTGATTGTCATATTTGAATTGGTTCTTGATGCAGGGTTGACCTAGATGCAAGGTGGTCCAAAGCATGTGGGATGCAAGGAATTTGGAATCTAAAGCTCAAAATGTGGTATGAAGGCAACTTCTAGGGAGAAGAAGATATGGCCATGGATGAAAGATTGTAGCAGGGAATAGGTCTTAGGGTTTTTAGGAAGTGATCAGTTGACTTTAGTTAACTGTTTGACCAAAAAGTCAACAATTGATCAAAAGTCAACTGTAGGTCAAAATATGTCAAATTTTGTAGGTTTCTTGTACCATGGGTTTTGTAATGCAATGCACTAATGATTTGTAATTAAAATATGTCAATTGAATGAATTGTGTAGGCATGCTTCAAGTATTCTCTCCAAAATTTGAATGAACATTTCTTGAGTTTGACTTGATCACGAATTAGATACAAACTGTAAGTAGAATTCAAATGAAAATGGTCCTAAACCCTTAATGCCCTTCACTCACCTAAGAAAAGATCACAAACCAAGAATTAGTGACCCAAAGATAATTGATCCAAGATGTAAGTTCTTGTAATTGGCTGAAATTTTGTTAAAACAATGTTGATGTCATGGTGGATGTTGCAACATGAGCTTCTAACAGTATAGGTATGTCTTAGCTAACATTCTGGTTTATAGTTGAAGAGTTAAAGTACTGAAGAGTGATGTCACATGCGATGTCTTAACATCACTATACCAGAACATTAAAACATCAGACAATTATGTGATTAGGGATGCACGTGTTTCTGGTGTGAATGAGAAATTCTGCTAAAGAGAATCAGAGAATATAGGCGAAGATCAAGGGAGAAATATATTCTGTTACAATCAGTTATGAAGATCAGTTTGTTGCGCATTTAAAGCATAAAGATATGGAGAATATTCAGAGTTAATAATCAAAGATTTAATTGAAGATATGATTGAAGATCTATTTAGAAGCAGATTTGTTACAGAAGATATGATATGATTTGAAGGCCCAAATCCAGTTGGGATTATATTATAAATAGAATGCTTGTAACCTAGAAGAGGTACGGGTCCAAGATGTAGATCTTTAGGGCTTTGTCTAAGTGAACCACTCAGGTTGTGAGATGGTCACTGTGTGTAACTCAGAAACCTGTAGGTAATGAGTTTGAGTTTGGTATTGTTCTTGGAGGAAGCTTTGAAGCAACTCCAAAGGGTGTCATGGAAGGGTGTCTTCTATGGTTGTACAGTTATTGGTAATCAAGTTGTTGATGCAGTGACGGTGTAGTTGACTGCTAGACATCATAGGGATGATAGGAAGTGAGATGGAGTCTCTTACCTAGGGAGGACTTAGGTAGAAGGGTCATTGGGTAGTGATTAAATTAGGTAGATTGTCAACTGATCTGTTGAGTCTGTAATTTGATACTACTAATAGTGGACTTCCTTCCTGGCTTGGTATGCCCCCAGATGTAGGTTGTTGAACCGAACTGGGTGAACAATTCAGTGTGTTATTTATTGTTTCTATTATTGCCTTATTCAGCAGATTCGATGTTGTGACACTGCACTATGACATCACACATCTGTACCAGAACTTCAATTGGTATCAGAGCAGGCATCCTGTCTGTCGCTGGGTGAGATCTAGGGAAGATACTTTCTGGTTCATGAGCAAGGAAGATAGTTTTGCTGAGATGGTGTATGGGCTTGGTCAGTTCATAGAGATTTTTGTATGATCCCTTGAAGTGGAGGATGAACTGTTCATGACAGGGTGTGTATTGGACCTGTCTATTGTTATCAGGCTTGAAACTTTGGTGGTGAGCTGCTGTGTGGTTTGACTTAGTTTCAAACCTATGTTGTCCTAGTGCACATGGAGTGACGTGGTTGTACAAGGGTTATTATGTTTTGCCTGAAGGATGTAAAGGAGTTTTCTGGTGTGTGTTCCGCTGCATATATCTATCTGATGGAAAATTCCTGGTGGTTTTGTGTTAAGGCTACAACATTCTGTTCTCCTCTGAAGATGTATCACATGGTGAGGTGATACTTGAGGATATCTTCAACTAGCATGTTAGAGTTGCCAAAGATACTTGTGGTTCATCCCAAGTCCACTCATAAAGGAACTCTTATATGAGCTTGTTGAAAAGGGGTCTGAAGAAAGTTAGAAGCGATTTTTTCTTGCCTCCAAAGTCAATCTCTGGGGTGTGTTAAAGGCAGAGTGTGACATAACAGATGCATGGGGGCTAAACAAATGTGCTGATCACATCTGTTTGGAACCTACTCCTGACTTGGAAGAGGAGGCATCTGGGTGGTATGGAGATTCATCAAGAAAGAAGCTGAGCTTAATATGTCAATCAACCTTTGGTCAATTGGAATTGGTGTTAGCATCAGACTTGTGGCTGGAAGGATCAGAAGAGGATGGAGACAAAGAAAAAGAGTATCACTGTCAAAGTTTTCATGCGGGAGTGAAGATCTTGATAAGTTATCTCTTAAGCTTAGTTATGGTAACCTAATAAGGATGGCATCAAAGGTTTGAAGATTCTTGGAAGATGAGAGTATGCTGGGTCATGTAACTGGTGATGTTGAAACATTATGCTCACGGTGAAGTATCAGGTCAAGCCACTTACCTAATCTAATGTGATCTGTGGGATGGATTAGAAAAAGAAGGATCAATCAGTGCCTCAAGTCTGCAGAAAAAGGATGTCAGACCAGATAAAATGTTGTATCTTGCATGACAATAGTTGAATATTTGTCTGCTTTGGATAGAGTTGTGCAGTCAACTGATGACAATATACATTGACGGGAGACGGTGTATTTGTCAGAGGTTAAAGAATTTACTTTATGAAAGTATTTTCAAGGTTTAAGCGTCCTGGAGTTGAATCAAATGGTCCAGTTGATGGAGCATATCAAGAATCATGGTGATGATGTCTTGGTGGGTGGCAGAGGTTCTAACGTGTGGTTGGATATCCTTGGTGAAGGATGATTATGCTCTGGTTCAGAAGCGTAGTGCCTACATTATGCCTGAGGAGAGTCTACATAGTCATACGGGAGGATGATGAAGTGGAAGGTCTACCTTGGATGGAAAATGTAGTTCAGGTATTGATTGGAAGTATGATGATGGAGAGCATGGTAAGGAATGAATGCCTGTGGAAAAAGGGACAATGGTGCCAAAATGCATGTGCTCAGCAAGTGTGCTCAAATGTTCATCCTCATCTATAGCATTAGTGAACCATGACAGGGGGAATACTTGTCTATGGATTTAGGCTGCAAAGGTATATATTTTGTGAAGATTGCATTGATTGGTTGAATCTTGTGAGGAGATAATGTCAGATAACATGTTATGACATTAGGTTGTTGGATGGCATGTGGGTGTGGACATAAATGGTTCTATCCTTGTGAAGCTAATTGTTTAAAGCATATGTGCACATGCTTCTGAGGAGGAGTCTGAAGGACAGCTTGTTTGTGGAAAATTTGCGCTTCTATGCAAGTTGTGGAAGAACTCAGTAGGGGTTTGTGTTGATGGAAGGTGTTTGTTTTAGGGGGAGAATGATATTACTGAAGCTTTTGGTGTTGGCACTTAGTTTGAAGCAAATTGGAAAGTTGTTTACATGAGGAGTTAGTGTCTTGTACAGCTGTGTAAATGGAACAGAAGTAAACCAGAAATTTATTGCATTGATGAAAGCTTACAAGATTAGTAAAACAACAAACAAAGTGTCTAAAGATTATCCCAACCCCCCGAATCAAGAAAAGTCTTCCAGTCTTCATCCCATTCATCATCAGATGCTTGAAGCTGCATTTGTTTTTTCTTGATAGTCTTCATCTTGGTTTCTGATGTCTTGCGTGTCCTTGTTGCTCCAGAAGATGCTCCAGCTTTGGACAGTGTTGTGTCCTTCAACTTCTGAGGATCTGGCTTCTTGTCCTCGTGCATGTGTCTCTTTGCTGCATTCTTGTTAGACTGACTCATGTTTCCTTCCTTGGTGTGCTGATATGAGCAAGGAGGTTTGGCATTTATAATGGATAATATGGCATTGTTTGTATCACCTGACCAGTCAGAGTAGTCTTTGGTGTGGGAATCTGTTTATCTTGGGAACCTGCTTGACATATTGGTTACCAGAACTTCGTGCTTGGTGCCTGGGTGAAAGTGGTCCTAGTAGGATGAGACTAGGTCTTGTCTAGTTAAGTGGGATGGTCTTTTGTCTCATGCTGATGTCCTACATGTTGTTACAACATTATGGTTGGGTATGTACCATACTTATGGAGTTTGAAGAAGCAGCATTATAGTCTGAAGTGGCAGTTCTGACATAGTGTGGATTAGAATGGGCAGATTCTAATCTAGATGGTAAGTAGTTCAGGAAATACATGGCTACTTTCATGTTGAAGACTTCATTAGGAGCTGGTGAATGTAAGGACAGAAAGGTGTTTGTCTTGTGTGAGAAGTTTCCAATCAAATGGGCTTTTGTCTTTTGGACTTGGCATATCTTGTACCTAAAATCCCCATGAGGAATGTGGCATTATTGTTGGGATATCATAAAGGGCGTTGAGTGTAAGACTGGTTACTATAGCCTATTGCAGCATGTGTACTGATCAAACTTGTGCAGTGTGATGATGGGACCTGTCATAGCTGTGTGAAGATAGTGCCTATACAGGAGAGGTCTGAAAAGTAAAAGTGGTGTACTTGGCTGATGGTTGGAAGCAATCTAGAAGAAGTTGTGAGAAGTTGTATCAATACCCATTAGGTAAGAAGATGTGTGTAAAGTCTTGGGTTAATGAGCCAGCAGACAATGTCTGAAGCGATGTCAGAACATGATATAGGACATGTTTTTTTTTGAGCCAAACAGGGAAGTATTTTGGACGGTGGTGTTAGGATAAAGTGAAACACGTGGCTTCGAATATGCATGGAGCGTTATTGGCCTAATTTATGGTAAGATTCAGTTGTGAGATAATTAAGGCAGTCAAGGCAGTTTTTGGAAGATAGGCATTGAATTTGAATACAGTTTTTGATACCTAAAATAGCGTTTGTTTGACCAAGAACATTGAACATATTTGAAGGCTTGTTAATTTCTAAGTTACTGGTCAGCTATTTATAGGGGTTTTCAGTTCTCCTTCAGCCAGTGAGTGTTCTTGTCTCATAAGTCATATGGGGTTTATTCGTGTTTGGGTGAGCAATTACTAGGTCTGGTTCTGTGAGGGGTACCTTTGCCAATTTGTGGCTAAAAAGGGGGAGAAAGGAGAGGATCTGGTTAAGTGCCCTGTGCAGATGTTATGCATGGAGTCTGCAGTTTCTAATGCAGTAGAAGAAGATGGTACATCCCTGAGTTGGTGTTGAGTCTTTGTGACTTGTGTCCTGAGAGTTGGTGTTGAGTCTTTGTGACTTGTGTCCTGAGTTATGAACACAGTTGTGACTTGTGTTCTGAGTTACCTGGGTTAGCTAAATGGCACTTCTTAAGTTTCCTCTTATGCCATGATCTAAACCCAGTGTCTGATCAATGATGGTGTGCACAATTATCTTATGCCACCATTGGTCTTTGGTGAAGGGACAAACATTTCTTTTCTGGGGGAGTCTTCCACAATGATTCCGGGTCTGAGTTGAAAGGAAAAAGAAATGTGCTGTATTAAGGGGGAGTGTCTAAAATCTTCTTCCTCATGTACACCAGATATCTGTAATCTGAGTGCATAACTTCGGGACTTTCTACTTCTTCCTCCTGATGTGCTGCCTGAAGTGATTGTGGTGGGCTGTGCTACCAAAAGAAGGTGTCAGACATGATGTCTTAACATCATTCAATTATTCCCTAGAAGATGGATCTCCAGGGTTGCTGCGCACAGTAGCTACTGATTAGGGATGCACGTGTTTCTGGTGTGAATGAGAAATTCTAATAAAGAGAATCAGAGAATATAGGCGAAGATCAAGGGAGAAATATATTCTGTTACAATCAGTTATGAAGATCAGTTTGTTGCGCATTTAAAGCATAAAGATATGGAGAATATTCAAAGTTAATAATCGAAAATTTAATTGAAGATATGATTGAAGATCTATTTAGAAGCAGATTTGTTACAGAAGATATGATATGATTTGAAGGCCCAAATCCAGTTGGGATTATATTATAAATAGAATGCTTGTAACCTAGAAGAGGTACGGGTCCAAGATGTAGATCTTTAGGGCTTTGTCTAAGTGAACCACTCGGGTTGTGAGATGGCCACTGTGTGTAACTCAGAAACCTGTAGGTAATGAGTTTGAGTTTGGTATTGTTCTTGGAGGAAGCTTTGAAGCAACTCCAAAGGGTGTCATGGAAGGGTGTCTTCTATGGTTGTACAGTTATTGATAATCAAGTTGTTGATGCAGTGACGGTGTAGTTGACTGCTAGACATCATAGTGATGATAGAAAGTGAGATGGAGTCTCTTACCTAGGGAGGACTTAGGTAGAATGGTCATTGGGTAGTGATTAAAGTAGGTAGTTTGTCAACTGGTCTGTTGAGTCTGTAATTTGATACTACTAATAGTGGACTTCCTTCCTGGCTTGGTATGCCCCCAGATGTAGGTTGTTGAACCGAACTGGGTGAACAATTCAGTGTGTTATTTATTGTTTCTATTATTGCCTTGTTCAGCAGATTGCGATGTTGTGACATTGCACTATGACATCACACATCTGTACCAAAATTTCACAAGAGAATGACCCACCAAGTCTTGTGGTGCCTCAAAGCCAAAACCAAAGTGAAACATAATGAACCAAACTGAAATCCCTAATCCAATACTTTTTCCGTAGATAAGGAGAAACTATTGAATCAAATGATGTTACTTGATGAATGCAATTGTGAATTAATGACCTAAATGATTGTGGCATGAATATGCAGATGAATGAATGACTGTATCTAAGAAAACTATGTATGCAGAGGAATGAAGCAATAAGCCAGATAAAATAAAAAGGTAGGGCAAATTTTGGGGTATGACACATACTGAGCCTTGAAAGTCTAATAAGAAATCTTCAGAGCCATGAAATGGAACTGAATGGAGATGAGGGTATGATGAAATCAAAAACACTGGCATTAAAGTCAGTGGCTGAAAGATCTGGTGGTAAAATCGCACGATCCTCTAAAGTCTGGAAATCAGAAGAAGCTTCTGATGAAAAAGTTTCTGATGGTGTCTCTGATGATGAGTAAATGACCTTTGTCATCAGGAGGTTTCAACAGCTGAGAAAAAGGAACAAAATATTATTTGGTAGAAGCAATGGCTTCAGAGGATCTAGTTCTAAAGAAAAATAAGATGATCAGAAGAATTGCTTCAATTGTAAAAAGCCTAGTCATTTTAGGGCTGACTGTCCTGATCTGCAGAAAGAAAGACCAAAGAAAGGAAGCTTCCAAAAGGACATCTTCAGAAGTCAATTCAAGAAGAGTCTCATGGCAACATGAGATGAACTTGATAATGAAGACAATTCAGATAAAGACGAGGGAGAAGGAAATCTGGCATCGATGGCTCTCACATCATCTGACAAAATATGAATCAAACTCTGATTCACAGTCTGACGAAGAAGACGAGGTATTTTCTAATTCATCTCGTTCTAATTTAATTCCTTTCATTCAAGAACTCATGAGTCGTTTCCAAGATAAAGCAAGACACATGAAAACATTGAAAAAACAATGTGATCTTCTGAAAGAAGAACTAAAAACTAGGGATGTGCAAAATATCCGGTTGTGAGATCCAAATCGATAACCAAATCCAAATCCATTTAAAATATCTGGATATAATTAAATGGTTATTAACCGGTTTAATTATTAATGGATGGTTATCCAACCATATTTTATTTTTGGATCCGGTTATAATCCGGTTATTATCCAAAATCCAAATGTTTCAATTCAATTATAATTTTTTTTTTTATTTTCATATAAAAATTTAATTTTTTTAGGAAAAAATAATAATTTTTTTGAAAAAAAAATTAAATTTTTTGAAAAAAATAAATTAATTTTTTTGAGAAAAAATTAATTTTGTGAAAAATAAATTAATTTTTGTGAAAAAAAAAATTAAATTTAAAAAAAAAAAATATTTTTTTTATCAGACCTGAGGTTTGACAATTCATAGTTGACAAGTTTTGACAATTCTACTTTTGTATTTGCATGTTTGTGTTATCTAGTTTTTCTTTAGCAGACCTGAGGTTTCCTTGCTGAAGTTATTCGAATTTCTTCATTTTGTTGGTTTCTGTTTTTAAGGAATTGCGGATTGTTTAAAATTGATGAATACTTTGTTTTGCTCTTTATTTATCAAGGTTTTGCTTATGGTATAACATAGTTGATTTACTTGGGAGGGTAAGGTCAGAAACTTTTTGAAAACACAACTTTTGCGAGGAAGTTGGGGATTCATATTTTCCTTGGTATCTGTAGTTGCAGATAAATTGAATTATAGTTTCATAACAGTATATAAAAACGAATGCTTAAAAAATGTTTAATTGACATTTCATCTTGTTTTCTTGAGTAGGTGGTCTAGTGCTTCATTTATACTTGGGAAGCCATGTGTTCACATCAATGATTCTAGTGTCTATGCTGTCTCTGATTTTTACAATGTTGGATTCCTTTAGAAGTTGTTATTTTCAAGCCAAGTAAATAAATCTACTGTACAAGGATTTATATAACATTTTTGAAGCTTTTATGAGTTTGAGACAACATGTTGGACAATGGATTATATGATTCGATTGTACTAAAAATGTGATCATGGAGAGTGGCCGTTTCATTTGATAAATAGAGAAGAGGCAACTATCTCTTTGTGAGTCCATTTTTTAAATAATGCTGTAGAATGACTCATTTGAATAAACTTATAGGTAAATGTATATAAACCTATTTATTGACATTTCCACAGGGAACAAATTCCCAATGACAATGGAAACCATGCCCATAAACTAAATTTTTTGGAATAATAAATTTATTGAAGTTTTTTTTTTGTGAAAAAAAATTAAATTTTTTGAAAAAAAATATAATTTTTTTAAATACTAATTAAATTTTTTGGATTTTTTTTTTTGAAAAGGAAATAAGTTTTTTGAAAAAAAAAGCTAATAACCGGTTTAAAACCGGTTATATAACCATAACCAAATTTATAACCGGTTTTATAACCAGTTTTGATTGAAATGTGGTTATGGTTATGAATCCAAACCATTTAACTGGTTTTAAAATGGTTATGGTTTGGTTTTTAAAAATAACCAACCATGCACACCCCTACTAAAAACTTCTCAAAATAAAATTGAATCTTTGGAGAAAGATCATATTGCTCAAGTAAATAAAATATCTGATAAAACCTTGAGTGAGCATGAGATAGCTCTTCAAGATTTTATCATAATCGGTCTTGAGAGGACAAAAATTTCTTCCATGATATATGAAGTAAGTAAAAGCAAAGTAAAAGGTTTGAGTTATAATGAGAAATGTGCTAATCCAAAAGCTCAACTCTTGTAAAAACCTGGAATACCTCAAAATTTTCCCTCTTATTTATACCCAATAATGGCTTATGCTTCACATTTCATTTGCATCTAGGGCATAAACAATTGCATATGCATCATTAGCTTCCATAGGGCATGGTATCAAGGGTGTCCCCATCTTTATATTGTGCAAAGCAAGGAGAATGAGATACTAGTTCATCAATCCACATAAGCTTGCCATATCTCAAAGGCAAATCATATGGTCCATCATGTCATTAAAAGTTTGAATTTGGCAAGAGAACAAAGATTATCTCCAACAAAGAAAGGTCCTCAGTCATACTACCAAGAATTAGGGTTTTGACCTTTGGTCAACCCTCCTCATTCAATTGTTCAAATTAGGGTTTTGCCCAAGATCATATTTATTTATGAGTCTTGGGCCAAAGCTTGGTATCATGGTGTTTGATATGTCATCACGTATCCAAGGATGCAAGATTGGCCTTTTGATTGTGGTCAGAAGGTTTTCAATTGGTTTATGCTTTAAAAATTAACTGCTTAAGGAATAAAGTCAACAGAGCAGTGAAAAAGGCAACTCCTGACTTTTTGGGGTCAAGATTGTGTTTTTCATGTCAAATATGTTTAATGGGAGAAATTTGATCAATAAATATAAAAAGAACCATCAAGAATTAAAGTTGTGTGAAAAGTTGTCATTTATGGAAAATTTCCACTTTTGGAAAGGTTATTTTTAGAACTTTCTACTTTTGGTAATTTTTCAAGAGAAAATGCCTAACTTCCAAGCCAATTTTAGCCATGATGCAAGCTTCAATTCAATTTTGTCCAAACATGAGAGTGGTAGATGTTAGACGATGGCTATGGATCTAGAAGGGGGGGGGGTTGAATAGATCCCTTGAGTTTTACACGCAAATTTAGTTTTAAAAAAATTGATTAACGGAAGCTACCACTGGATAGAACGTCTACAACGAACCTTCTACCAAAAGGATCAGATATGCACGAATATATCGAGATTGAGTATGGAAGAAAAAAATTCAGTTTGATTATTACACTTAAACACGCGGTCAACAAAATATTGCTTGCTTGATGTTTGATCCAAACCAATGAGGAAAAATGATAAGCAACTACAATCAATGTGTTCGATTTTTGCGTTGAGACAAATTATCAAACACCTAGTATGCGTAAACACACTAAGTACAAAATTTCTATGGAATGTAATATAGAGCTGCTCCAAGATACAATTCAAGGAATTGTATCGATTTAACAAATAGTTTCTCAGCTCAAAATCACACTACGACAGAAATTTCATAAAATGCGACTTCACAAATTCGAACAAGCTGAATTATAAAAGAGTTAAGGGAAAGAGAGAACAAACGAGATTTGATTAGGCAGTTCCCCAATCGTCCTCGCTTTGGGTACCTCTGCCCCCAATTCCACAAACGGAATTGAGATATATATATATATATATATATATGTAGCTGTTGCAAATTGTTTATACAAGAGAAAACTATGAACATTCAAACCTCGAACGTCTTCGATCGTTGCAAAATTTTCTCTTCCCTTGATTCAAGATGAATCAAGTCCTTCGAAGATGGTTGATCCAATTATCGTCCCACGCTACTAAACCGAACAAAACCTCCGTTCTTCGGTTACCTTCACTCGATCAATTACAATCTACCAAACTTCAACCCAAACCTCTCTTCTACAATCCTCCGATTACAGCTACTAAACCGAACAATTGCTCCAATCGTCGGTTACCTTCGCCCGGCTGAATCCCTGTAGAACGAAACGGCTTGTGCAAAAGCCCCCAAAATCTTCCCGATTCTTGGAGGAGAAAACCTAGGGTTTTATTCAAGAAACACCTACCAAAAACTCAACTCAGAAATGAAGATCACGCGCTTCCAAAATCTGAACGTTATCACCTTGAAACAAAGAACAACTCAAACAAATATTGTTATATGTGATTGTTCGTTCACTCAATGTTAAAGATGAAGATGAATAGAAATGGCATATATCTTTCACGTTTCTTGTTATTTTTGTAAAAAATGAGCTAAAAAGATCTATATACTATCCTAGAAAAAATAATAGAAATAACAGAATTTTGAAATGAAAGGCATAGTAAAATTCTGGTCACATTCAGTGAGAGGTCGACCTATACAAATAGTATAGTCGACCTGAGCAATCCCGTGCGTTCACTGCGCAAAACTGCAGGTCATGCGTCGAACAAATCATGGCTATGAGTCGACTCATAGCTCCCAGTTTTGGGCAATCACAAATGTAGAATGAGTGAGTCGACCAGTAGGTCGACGCGAGCAATCCCGTAGGTTATACACACATATGACACATGTTTAGGTCGACCACTGCAGGGTTGTGAGTCGACTCACACCCTTGGAACATGCAAAAATCCATTTTTAACTTTCCTAAAAGTGTCAAGACATATCTAATGAACTTATACCCTTTACTAATCATGATCAAACACTCTTAGACCGCTAAATGAGCATTTCATATGACGTTTATCACTTGGATCTCTATATTCTAATCATGATAGTTTTGACATCATTAAAATCAAGTACATAGAGAGAATCTTCCCTCACATACTCCCCATTTTTGATGATGGTAAAACGGTCATATGTCCTCCCCCTGACTTTATGCATCTACTATTGTTTGATCATCTCAATACCTGTTATATCCTTGTTCTTCTCCCCCTTTGACAACATCAAAAAGAGAGAAAGATGTGGTGTCAAGAATAATAAAAAAAAGAGCTACATTTTGAACATAATTGCAACAGATACCATTAACACACATTCACATATAATGCAAGTTAATGAAAAGTAAAAAAAACTTAAGAGGCACAAAATAGAGTAATAGTGCATTGGTACTACATGGAACTGTCATACGGAACAATAAAGCAGTACGAAAATAGGACACACATAGCTAAAATCAACATATTAAAGTCATAAACCCCAAGAAGTGCAAGAAACAAGCAAAAAAAATGAAGCGGAATGTAAGGATGATTCTCATGGCCTCCTCCCCCTAAATGAGTGGCCCTGCCCGCGAAACTGGTGAGGATGATGAGGTGGTGGAGGTTGCACATCCATCTGTTCAGTCAACTCCAACACGGATTGATTCAGGATGTTAAAGCTATTGGTGAGAGCACGGTGCTGAGTTGTAGAAGTCTCAGCCATAGTGTTAAACTTACCAATCACATTTGTAGCAAAGGCGTCAAAGTTGGTGGTGTGATTCTGAAACTATTCACACAAGGATTGAAACCTTTCCTCTTGAGCAGTGGCAAACCTCTGCTGATCAAGTTGCATAGTCCTCATAAGTTCAAGGATATCCTCATTATTTTGTTGAGGACGCGGAGGGGAAGGAGGAGTACAAAAGGACTCCTGATAGTCCAACCCTTGAGTTGCTGGCATATAGTTGGAACCAAGAGTGGTCCATCCATTATATTGCCATTGACCCCATCCTTGGTCAACATCAGCTTCCATTGGAGTTGATTGAGGCATATAACTATCTGTATATTGCCATTGGTTCCATTCCGGGGCTTCCTCTGACACCATAGCAGACGAGTTAGGCATCCAAGCACTACTGTCTTCAACAACAATATCCATTTGTTGTTGTTGATCATTATCCCCTTGTTCCTCTTCAGAATCGCTTTGTTCGTCCTCACCTTCTTCCTCATTCTCGTCTTCTTCTTCTTCCTCATCGTTTTCCTCAGATTCTTCTTCCAATATCGCAGTGTTTGCTTTGACCACATACTTATACCTCTTGTCTTTGACATCCCAAACATGACCCATCATAGTTAATGTTTTCTGACAAAATTCTTGATTGATAGTGATATATTTGTACGGAATACCCGGAACATCAATGTTAGCATGGTTGAGTACCTTTTGAATAAATGATGCGTAGGATAACGTAATGCCCCTGCCGCAGTCACGAAGAGAATACATTCTGCTTGCAATATAATAGGGCCAGCTAATCCTGATTTTATTCTTCAAAACATACATCAACTGAACCTCAGGTTAATCCACCCTAGAGTATCCTCCTATCTTTGGCCTAAGAATGTGAGAAACAATCCACTGTAAAATCCTTGCAGGAGGAGTTAGTTTCCCAGTTGTCACAGTTTTAAGAAACAGACTGCTAGCCACAACCTGATCCGAGTATGGTCTCTTTAACATAGAGTTCAGTGCTTGTTTAAAATCATAGTCTTTAACATGATCAATATCAGTTATATACTGAGTAGGTTGATCAGTGGTTGCAGACATTCAGAATAAATCTCTCCAAACAGTTTGATCAACAACGACAGTCTTATCTCCTAGTTTGCAGTTAAACATGTAATCCTCGAACTTTCTAACTAAGCCCGAATAAAAAATTCGAACCAAATCTTCATTGTACTTAGTGTCACAAGATAAAAACCCATGGAAATTTTGAAAATCCAATAATTCTAAGATATCTCCTATGCCCATGCGTTCAACAGTACCGCGATAGCAAATGAATTTCTTAACAACAGACCGTTTGCTCAAATTTTCTTCATATAAATCAACATACTTATCAGAGAGAAGAGATTGAAGTGTTACCGGTTGATTTGAGGGAGGTTGAGAAATACCGGCTTGAGACGCAGACTCTCTTGTGACTCTTTTTCGATATGTTCTTCGAGAAGCCATTGTAGGAGAAGATGAACAGTGACGAATTTGTGTGAATTTTTGTGAACCCCAAATTTGTTTGAAGGAGAGTGAGGTTAGGGCTTTTGTCGCGAGGGGTTAGAGGAGAGGAGGAGATGAGAATATGTGAAAATGTGTCCAAACAATGCATATGCCACATAGAAAATAAAAAACAATTAAAAAAAATGCTTAGTGACCAAGAGATGTTTTTAGCAGCTTTTAGCGACCGGTCGACCCAAGGTCTGTGTGCGTCGACGCACACTGCAGTGTTTCTGATAATTTTGAAAATTTGAGCTATGCGTCGACCTGAGCATTCCCGACAATACATGTTAACAATGCACCAATAATGAGTCGACCAGAAGCATTTGTGAGTCGACCCAAATAGACAAAAATCAAATTTTGTGACATTTAAGCTATGATATTGAATAAATAGACATCCAACACAAAATATCAAACATCTAAATGGATAAGGTATGCTCAATACGTGCAACAAGCATCAATGTAATCACTCAACATGGTACATTTAGTTAGAGAGAATCTTTGAAATGGAACGATATTACCTTGATCAGTATTGACGATGAGAGCCCTCACATATAGCTTAATATTTCTTTACATTGTTAGTTAAAAGAATAAACAAGCATGTGTGTATATATATATATATATATATATATATATATATATGTGAAGATCACTATCTTAAACGACAATTAAGCACGATCTGAGATATCGAGAATGCCAAGTTCCCTACGGATGTGAAAGAAAGGCTTTGTAGCTGATGGTTTTGTAAAAATATCAGCAAGTTGATTTTTGGTGTCAACGTGCTCAAAAATCACATCACCTTTCTCTACATGATCCCTAAGAAAATGATGGCGTATTTCGATATGCTTGGTGCGTGAATGCAATACGGGGTTCTTAGTTAGATTAATTGCACTAGTGTTATCGCACAAAATTGGAATACGTTCAAGTTTTAGGTTGAAATCAAGTAATTGTTGTTTAAGCCATAAGACTTGAGCACAACAACTACCGTCGGCAATGTATTCCGCCTCGGCTGTTGACAAAGCAACGGAAACCTGTTTCTTGCTATGCCAACTCACCAAGGAATTTGCAAAAAAGTGACACGTGCCACTAGTACTTTTCCTATCCAACTTGCACCCGGCAAAGTCAGAATCGGAGTAGCCAACTAAGGAACAAACACTACCTTTGGAATACCACAACCCATACTTTGGAGTACCAGAGAGATATCGAAGTATGCGCTTAACTGCCTTTAGGTGGGATTCCTTGGGATGTGCCTGATACCTCGCACACATACATACACTAAACATTATATCGGGACGTGATGCGGTAAGATAAAGAAGAGACCCTATCATACCTCGATGCTTCTTTACCTCAACATCCTTACCCTTTTCATCACGATCAATATTAGCACTTGTAGGCATATGAGTGTTTATTTCTTTACAGTTCAACGTATCAAAACGTTTTAGTAACTCAAGACAATATTTCGTTTGACTCACGAATGTGCCCTCTTAAAGTTGTTTGATTTGCAATCCGAGGAAATAGTTGAGCTCCCCCATCATGCTCATTTCAAACTCCCCCTGCATCAAACTAGAAAACTCCTTGACCAAGGTCATGTTAGTAGACCCAAAAATAATATCGTCAACATAAATTTGTACCAAAATTAAGTGTTTTCCTTGACGTTTAATGAAGAGAGTTATGTCAACCTTCCCTCTTGAATACCCTTGATCAAGTAGAAATTTGCTTAGACATCCATACCAAGCGTAGGGGCTTGTTTAAGTCCGTACAAAGCTCGTTTAAGTTTATAGACATGATCAGGATATTCGTGGGATTCAAAACCCGGAGGTTGGGCTACATAGACCTCTTCATTTATGTACCTGTTAAGGAATGCACTTTTAACATCCATTTGGAAAAGTTTAAAGTTCTTTGTGCAAGCATAGGCAAGTAGAAGGCGTATAGCCTCGAGTCAGGCAACCGGCGCATAAGTTTCCTCATAGTCGATTCCTTCCTCTTGGTTATAGCCTTGCGCTACAAGCCGTGCTTTGTTACGCGTTATTACTCCATTTTCATCAAGTTTATTCCTAAACACCCATCGGGTGCCGATTACTCGATGATCTCGCGGAGGGGGGACAAGGTCCCAAACCTCATTTCTTCGGAATTGATTTAGTTCATCTTGCATTGATAAAAACCAATGCTCATCGAGTAATGCCTCCTTAGAGTTTTTAGGTTCAACTTGTGACACAAAAGTAGAGTAATAGCAAAAGTTACTAAGTTTAGAGCGAGTAGTTACTCCCTTAGAGATATCACCGAGAATGTTGTCAATTGGATGGTCTTTTGAAGACCTCCAAGCTGGAGGAAGTTCATCTTTATCAGCATGATGATCATCCTCGCTTTTCACTGGTTGGTGATCCTTTTCCTCCTCAATACGCACTGCTTCAGGCTGATCAATTCCCTTATCAGTGTCCTTGAGTATGTCTTCAGTAGGTACACCTGCACCATGAAAAGAACTACCTTCTCCGACATTTCTCGGATAAGACTCGTCAAAAGTACATGAACTGACTCTTCAACTATGCGTAACCTCTTATTATAAATTCTATATGCTTTACTTGACTGAGAGTATCCAAGAAAAATACCCTCGTCGACCTTGGCATCAAATTTACCAAGAGTCTCTTTCCCATTGTTTAACACAAAGCATTTGCAACCGAATACATGAAGGTGAGAGATGTTTAGCTTACGCCCTTTTAAAAGCTCATACGGTGTCTTGTTTAGAATAGGCCGGATGAGCACCCTATTCAAAACATAACAAACCGTACTTATGGCGTCGGCCCAAAAGTATTTTGGTAATCCACCATCATTGATCATAGTCCTTCCAAGTTCTTCCAAAACTCTATTGTTACGTTCCACTACCCCATTTTGTTGAGGGGTACGTGGTGCGGAAAAATTATGATCAATTCCGTTGGAATCACAAAATGCTTCAAATAAATGATTTTCAAACTCACCCCCATGGTCACTTCTAATTGACCCAATGTTTGTGTTTAATTTGTTCTGAGATAACTTAGCAAATCGTTCAAAGGCCGAAAAGGTATCACTCTTATTTTCTAAGAAAATTGTCCAGCAAAACCTAGAAAAATCATCGACTATAACAAACCCATAATAGTTACCACCTAGACTTTTAACCCTAGATGGTCCAAAGAGGTCCATATGAAGGAGCTCAAGGGGTCTCATAGTTGAAACGATGTTTTTAGATTTGAATGAGATCCTTGTTTGCTTCCCTATTTGACACGCATCACAAAGGTGATCCTTTGTGAATTTAATTTTAGGCAAACCGATGACTAGGTCTTTAGAGACAATTTTATTAAGCAAATCAAAATTGATGTGAGCCAACCGTCTATGCCACAACCATGAATCTTCATTCATAGAGACAAGACACTTGTCTCCAATCAACGATACCTCATTTAAATCTAGCATATAGACATTGTTCACCCTCAATCCCTTAAACACATTCTTTTTGTTACTATCTTCAACTATGCAACAGTCCTTTGAAAAAGATACTTTATAATTCTTGTCACATAGTTGACTAATGCTTAAAAGGTTGTGTCTAAGGCCTTCCACAAGCAGCACATCAGAGATAGTAGTAGATGAGGGGTTACCTACACTACCTTTGCCGAGAATCTGTCCCTTATTGTTATCTCCGTAGGTGACAAACCCCTTTTTCTTCGCCACAAAGTCGATGAAAAGAGATATGTCTCTGGTCATATGTCTTGAGCAGCCACTATCCAGAACCCATCTTTCTTCGGTGGTCTCAAGACTTTGTACCTACAAAAACAATTAAGGGAGAGTAGGTACCCAATTCTCATTGGGTCCTTTATGGTAAGTGAAACCAAGATTGGCGTTGGGCAACCATTGATAAATGTCGTTTGGAACAAGAAATCTTCGAAAGCGGCACTTAGCAATAATATAATCGGGCTTACAACAATATATGCAATCACGATTCATTTGGAATTTACCTTTGCTATCACTATCTCGAATCACATAGGTATACTTTTGATACGGATTATTCATGCTCTCACGAAAATGTGATCGATCAATAGCAAACGTAACTTTTGGCTTAAGAGCCTTGTCCAATTTGACCTTGATGGTTCTCACCTCTCGTTGCCAAATATGACAAGTATCACAGCCCCCAAACTTAAACCATGGATATTTATTCTCATCAGTCTTAGTTTTTGATACATCCATCATGGAGTTTTTAAGAGCTTCCAATTCCTTTTGGGAATCAGAAACCTTTTTCTCCAAATAGGAAAAGATCTTTTTATTCGAAGCTAAGCGTTGAAATGCTTCCTTAGCTTCGTGGTGCAATGTATCAAAAACTCTTTTTAATTCAGCATGAGACATATTTTGACAATTTTCATATTTAGAGTGTTTTACCTCTTTTGCTTTGTTGTGACGTGCCATAAGACAAAAGTTGACGGATTCACTTTCGTCACTCGAGGAATCATCTTTCTCCGACTCACTATCGCTTTCCCAAGCGATGTATGCTCGTCGAGACTTGTTGGACTTTTTGTTTGAGCGACTCTTGTCATTATCCTTATCTTTGTCTTTCTTTAGGGATGGACAATCCGATTTGTAGTGCCCGGATTTTCCACAGTTGTAGCACGTCCCTTTTACCTTGCCATTTTTATTTCCTTCGCTTCTAGATTGCTTCCTGAACTTGACTAGATTTCTATCCGAGTGTTGAATATCGTTCTTACGAACATATCTATTGTACCTCTTCACAAATAAGCTCATATCATCACCGGATTCTTCATCCTTGTCATTATTGGCTTCATTATCACTTAGCTCTCGATGTGTGGACTTTGAACAAGAAGCCTTAAGAGCTATCGACTTCTTCTTCGTATCTTTTGCCTTATCTTTCTTGATACTCTTTTCATGTTTATCCAAGCTAATGAGCACTTGCTCATGCTCATCAAGTTACAAAACAGTGTTGTGAGGTCTAGTGTAGCAAGATCATTGGCCTCCTTGATAGCGGTGACCTTCGGTTGCCATTCCCTGTTAAGACACCTCATAATTTTGTTAGTAGAAACCTCATTTGGAATTGGTTTACCAAGAACATGCAGTTTGTTAATAATGTGAGTGAATCGTTTTTGAATATCCGCAATGGTTTCCCCTTGCTTCATGTAAAAGAAATCAAACTCTTGCGTTAGTGTATTAATACGAGCCATCTTAACATCATTAGTGCCTTCGTGGGCTACTTGTAAAGCATCCCACATGGCTTTGGCCGTTTCACAATGGGAGACTCGATAATACTCATCAACTCCCAAGAAGGAGATGATCATATTACGAGCCTTCCAATCATAACTGTACTTTTTCTCATCCTCCTCAGTCCATTGAGCTTCGGGTTTAGGAACGACAACGCCTTCCGCGTTAGTCATAGTAATTTCCATGGGACCGTTTAAAATAACGTTCCAAACCTTCCGATCTATGGAATTAATATGGACGCTCATACAATCCTTCCAGTAGCTATAGTTTTCACCTGTAAAAACTGGAGCTCTATTATAAGCCCCCTTAGGTTCGTTCGCCATGATCCAAGAAGTTTTACCGAAGCACCAGAATTAACCGGAGCTCGTGATACCAGTTGTTAGACGATGGCTATAGATCTAGAAGGGGGGGGGGGTTGAATAAATCCCTTGAGTTTTACACGCAAATTTAGTTTTTAAAAAATTGATTAACGGAAGCTACCACTGGATAGAACGTCTACAACGAACCTTCTACCAAAAGGATCGGATATGCACGAATATTTCGAGATTGAGTATGGAAGAGAAAAATTCAGTTTGATTATTACACTTAAACACGCGGTTAACAAAATATTGCTTGCTTGATGTTTGATCCAAACCAATGAGGAAAATGATAAGCAACTAAAAACAATGTGTTCGATTTTTGCGTTGAGACAAATTATCAAACACCTAGCGTGCGTAAACACACTAAGTACAGAATTTTTATGGAATGTAATATAGAGCTGCTCCAAGATACAATTCAAGGAATTGTATCAATTTAACAAATAGTTTCTCAGCTCAAAATCACACTACGACAAAAATTTCAATAAAATGCGACTTCACAAATTCGAACAAGCTGAATTATAAAAGAGTTAAGGGAAAGAGAGAATAAACGAGATTTGATTAGGCAGTTCTCCAATCATCCTCGCTTTGGGTACCTCTGCCCCCAATTCCACAAATGGAATTGAGATATAGATATATATAGCTATTGCAAATTGTTTATACAAGAGAAAACTATGAACATTCAAACCCTCGAATGTCTTCGATCGTTGATGCATAATTTTCTCTTCCCTTGATTCAAGATGAATCAAGTCCTTCGAAGATGGTTGATCCAATTATCATCCCACGCTACTAAACCGAACAAAACCTCTGTTCTTCGGTTACCTTCACTCGATCAATTGTAATCTACCAAACTTCGAACCTAAACCTCTCTTCTACAATCCTCCGATTACAACTACTAAACCGAACAATTGCTCCAATCGTCGGTTACCTTCGCCCGGCTGAATCCCTGTAGAACGAAACGGCTTGTGCAAAAACCCCCAAAATCTTCCCGATTCTTGGAGGAGAAAACCTAGGGTTTTATTCAAGAAACACCTACCAAAAACTCAACTCAGAAATGAAGATCACGTGCTTCCAAAATCTGAACGTTATCACCTTGAAACAAAGAACAACTCAAACAAAGATTGTTATGTGTGATTGTTTGTTCACTCAATGTTAAAGATGAAGATGAAGAGAAATGGCATATATCTTTCACGTTTCTTATTAATTTTTGTAAAAAATGAGCTAAAAAGATATATATACTATCCTAGAAAAAATAATAGAAATAACAGAGTTTTGAAATGAAAAGCATAGTAAAATTCTGGTCACATTCAGCGAGAGGTCAACCTATACAGATAGTATAGTCGACCTGAGCAATCCCGTGCGTTCACTGCGCAAAACTGCAGGTCATGCGTCGACCAAATCATGGCTATGAGTCGACTCATAGCTCCCAGTTTTGGGCAATCACAAATGTAGAATGAGTGAGTCGACCAGTAGGTCGACGCGAGCAATCCCGCAGGTTATACACACATATGACACATGTTTAGGTCGACCACTGCAGGGTTGTGAGTCGACTCACACCCTTGGAACATGCAAAAATCCATTTTTAACTTTCCTAAAAGTGTCAAGACATATCTAATGAACCTAGACCCTTTACTAATTATGATCAAACACTCTTAGACCGCTAAATGAGCATTTCATATGACGTTTATCACTTGGATCTCTATATTCTAATCATGATAGTTTTGACATCATTAAAATCAAGTACATAGAGAGAATCTTCCCTCACAGTAGAGTGTTCTTCAAGCTTTCCAAATATGTAAAGAACTTATCATTTGGATCTACCAATCAAAAGTTATGGAGCTTCAAAGTTGTGATCTCAAAGTTGGAATACTAAAAACTCTTAGAAATATTTGAAGTCCAAAAATCAGTTTTGTGGCCATGACTTCCAAGCATTTTTTCAATATGTTCTAAGCTTCAATTCAAGTCACATTCAACATCAAATTTGTTGTATCCTATGCCCTCTATCCAAAGATTCAAAAATCTCCCAAATTGATTCAAAACTCATTAAGTTGTGTTGCTTCAAAGTCATCACCATGGATGGTTCTCCAAGTGTTCATATCATGTCATGTGTGCCCTCAAAATCCAAAGAAACTTGCTGCATTGTTATCACACACTCTCATCATGCGCATATGCCATCATCATATCTCAAGTCATGCGCATAACCATAATACTTACCACAAATGGCCACACAAAAGCTTATGTTTCATGCACATGCACCACATTTGCCTCATACATAAAAAAAAAGAGAGAAAGTAAACTTAATGTGCAAGCATCTGTTATTGTATTAACTCATCACCACCATTCACCCCTAGTGTACACCATAATAACTACAATGCTCCATACACTCCTTAACCCGTGCCAACATTTCCACTAACCTTCAAACTCCATTTTCTGAACTTCCATTAACCACAGCTCTAACTAAATTCCTAACTCTGATTAAACTCTAACCACACTCTAACCTCACCTATATAAAGCCCTAACCACCCTGCAACTGATTCAGTTACACACATTCATCAACTCAAAGCAAAAAACTCCATTTTCGTACCCATACCTTGAAGCTTGAAAATCTCTCTGATCTTGAAGGATTTCACGGAAGCTTCTTCACAAATCTCATCACCAATCTTCATTCTAGCTTCTGTTTAAAAGCAAGAGTATCTGGAAGTGCTACATTGCCATATCCAGCTTCATCAATACATCACTATCGATTCAGAGATTACAAGAAGTTAAGAGGATCACAAGCATTTATTTTGCTTCAGTGTTGATTTGAAGATAAGCAGGAAGTGATTTAGGGTTTCTTGAGACGATTGCTTCAAACTTCCATTGAGGTCAGTGAATTTTTTCTCATGCTTATTGTTTGCTTGGATTCATGTGGTAAAAATGGTGGAGATGAGCTATATTGAAGTCTTATGGAGTGTAGGCCATGTTTTCTGGTTAGACGTTAGGAAAATATGAAGTTTCAGATTTGAAATCTAAACTTGTTCTCTTCGATTCTCCCTGTATGTGCATCATATGAAGTTTTCATTAGCATATCTAAGATCTACGTGAAAAATGGAACAAGATGATGTGTTTCTGATCATTTTCTGGAGATAGCACCACCACTCACGATGGTTCTCCCATCGGAGAAGACGACCAGAGCAGAGCTCCGGCATCTAAACCCTAGTTCAGTCCATTCTCAGATGAGTTGCTTTGTTTTAATCCTGAACGTTGACTGATTTTGATCTAACGGTGGGAAGGCTTGCCAACACTTTAAAAATCTCATGCCTGTCACGTGCCTCTCCTTTTCTTTTTACTTTCTTTTTTTTATTTTTTTTTTATTTTTGTTCTGAATATTATGATGGTGATGTGTGCGTAGCTTCCATGTGCATTACCATGATCATTCATCCTTGACCACATGATTGGATTACATCATGATCATACTACATTGACTTGATCATGTGGCTCACGTTGAGTAAAAATTATTGATTGATGCCTATGCTATGAACCATCCGACTTCACGCGCGTTGGGCTTAATACAAGTGTTTTTCGCAGCCCCAATTTTGAGCCCAAGTGCATTTCTAACTGGCTTTTTGCTATTCACGCACCCCCTGACTTTATTTCTTGCTTTTATTTTCTTTTTTCTAATTGATTCAAATCCAGTAGTTAAAAATAGTAAAAAATACCTAAAAATCCCCAATTAATTCATGAGACTCTATGGATGTGTCAACTAATTTTTGAAAATTTTCATTTTCAATTTTGATATATTTTGATATTTTTTAAATGATTTTCTTTTTAAACTTGTTCATTGGTTCATACCATTTGTTACATGCTTCATAAAAGATTTTCATCAACTTGTTTAAAGATGAATGTTTGCACACAACCTGAGACTTAAGTTTAAAACATGTTAAGGGACTCTAACTAATTTTTTGGGATTTTTTAGGTCACTTTTGAATGAGTTTTGATGCCATTTTTGTGCTTGCTTGTTCATTGACTATAGTGAATTGTTTAAGCATTGTTTGAGCTTGATAAAAGAGGAGTTTTGATCCCTTGTTTCAGGTGATGTTTAGCTACTGACTCCCCACTAACTTTCTTGGTTTCCTTTAATTTTTAAAATCCCTTGGTCATGTCCTTTTGGATTGTGTAAATGCATCTTTGTTTGTGTGATTGCTAGAGACTATGCATTAGGGTTTTGTGATTGTTTCTATGCCATTCAATGTGAGAACTTGTTGAAGCAATTGAATACTTGTATTGGGACAATTATAGGTCCTTGGAACCCAAGTTATAGGTCATTAATTGTTCAACTTTGAATGACTTGTGTATGCTTGCTTGAACATGAACTTGTACTCTTGATTTGCCCTTTCCTTGTGGTTCCTTTGATGACATTCCTTCACTAATTCTTTTAGGACTTAGAAACTAAATGAAATATGACATGTTTACTGACCTTGAACACCATTGATCATCCCCACTTGACTTCTAATCTCATCTTACTCTTTTAAAGTTGCACGACTTGCAAATGTTGCACTAATGCATAAACTTGTGTCTACTTGTGTGTTTGTGTAATATGCCTTAACATGATGCTTCTAACTTGCATTTCACCATATCACACATGACCTATAATGTACACATCTACTTACATGAAGCATAATAACCTCTAATTGCATTTCATACCTCATGGAATATAACTTTGTTTTGCACTTTCTAATTGAACATTGTTTGCTTAAGTGCCTAACCTTTGTATGTTCCATCTTCTTCTAACTCTTGTAGGCTTTAGACATGACCTATTAGAGGTCATTAGGTACTAACCTAACTCACTCAACATGTGTATGAACCATTCACACTTTCCTTTTACTTGTGTCACAAGTAACTAACTTCTAAGACTTACTTGAACATTGTTTTGTGCTTGCCTTGCTAGTGCTTATAAAACTTGAAATGTTGTGAGCTTCCATGATGATTGAGAATTGTTTTATGCATCCTTAGCATGAACTCACTTCTGACTTTATATCATACCATAGTATGCATTCATCCTCACATGTCTTTTGCATGAACAACAATTGTATGTTGCATCCTAGTTGACTATGCTTGTGCACAACTTGTTTAAACTTTGTGAATGCTTTAGTACATGACTTCCATGTTCATCCAATGAAATTTACACCCATTAATACACTTCATCCACTTATGACCTTAAGGGATACTCATGCTTTAATCCACTTACATGATTCCTAAACATCTATTATCTTCTAATTTGTAAACAATGTACATTTGTGTGATGTTTTGGTACATAGTTTGGCATAGTTTGATTTCTTTTGACGTGCTAACATAAGTGGAAGCTAAATAGGAGTACATACTGACCTATACATGTTACTCCACTCTTATAACTCATCTTGCATTGTTTATAGTTGTATGTTGCATCTAACACAAGTGTATGGTACCTAGTCTTAGTTTAGGAACTTAATGCATAACTTTTCAAGTAATTGGTAGCTAGTGCTTGTGACTTACTTTCTTTTAACCAAGGCTGCTTAAGGTGGATTATGAGGTGAAGTGATTGAGTACATGATTACTCAATTCTTCTTTCATCCTTTTCCATTTGTTTTCTCTTATTCTTTCACTTGTGGATTGTGTGATATAATGCTTGTTTGAATAACTCTTTCACACCCCTTTGGGATCTTAGCTTAACCTTAATATTTGATTAAGTTAAGGTAAGATGAGCATTAGGTAATGCAATCCCTACTTGTTCATTAGGTATACTTCCTTTCTTAACTCAACCATAAGGCCATCAATGCATGACAACATTAGGAATATAATTAGTCTCCCCTTAGTTGTTTTTTCCTTTCAACTTTGAGTCTCTCCTTTCTCATATCAAAACAAAAATCAAAAATTTTAATAAAGGCAACAAGTATTGTACGCCATGAGCCTTAAGTACATGGGAAGTGGAGAGTGGGGGATTTTCCTCCACTTTCCTAGAGTGTTTAGCATACGTCCCGTCTTGGGTCTATTTGTGACGCATTCAATCCTATGTCATAGACTTTAGTGCAATATGAGTTAAAAATACAAGAAATCAAAATACTTTCTTTTAAAAGACAATAGACAAACAGTTCTCTTCTCATCTCTTCCATTCCCTTTATAAAGGATGCGTCTCTTCCGTTCTACCGCAAACAGGTAAATGCGTAAGACTCCGTACAACGAGCGGCGACACCTAAACTGCTGGAACGCGAACCTTGGTGTCTTCTGCTAAAAAACACAAACAAAGCAAGACCTCGTTAGGACAAACTACGACTGCTCTGACTTCCGCTCTCTGGTTAGATCGAGGATACGTAGGCACAGGTGCGACGCCTGGCGAGCAACCTTCCCCCCATAAAACCATAGTCCGAACTACGTTGACTCTGACTTTCCCGCTCCCGAGGGAATACGTAGGCCTAGGACGGCGATGTCCTATCGAGTCATTTCTTTTCTTTTTCCCCCCGTTTCTTCGTTTCCCGTTCTTTCCGTTCTAGTGGCAGTTGAGCTTCAGATAACCTACACCCTTTGATCGATAATAACAAGTGTGGATCCCATCGAGTACGATGGACGCGAGGGGGTGCTAATACCTTCCTCTCGCGTAACCGACTCCCGAACTCAGGCTATGGTTACGACGACCATTCCTTTCCCTTTATTTAAGTTTTCTTTGATCGTTTCCTTTCCATGCGTCGGGATAAATAACGTTCGGTGGCGACTCTTCTGTTCCTTTCCGCCAGTTGATTTTCGCAGATGCGATAACTGGCGACTCTGCTGGGGACTTTCCCATCCCTAAGCGATTCAATCCTAGCGCCTGTTTGTTTTCGATTATAGGGTGTTTTATCTGCTGCTTTACTCGCTTTATTTATGGCACTGTTGCATGTTTACTGTTTATTACATTTACTTGTTTTTCATTTCATTGTTTCCATATATTCTGTGCTGGATTTTTCTGTTTGGTGGGCAGCGTGATATGAGAGATAAGCCCATTACACAGGCTTGAGTACACATGTAGGATTAGAGTGGAAAGTAGTGTGGCCTACATAGCGTCTTGGTATGTATGGTTTACACGAAATCCATGCCCATACGAGGATTTCTTGGGAGATATTCTGATTTGCGCGTCTTGTGCATTTCGGGGTGTTAACCTAGAGAGCTGTCGACTCTGGTGACCATTCTCGAGGACTTAGTTGAGGCACTCCTCCCAAGGGGCGATAATGGCAGACCAGAAATGGCAAACCCATTACGCTTCTTGATCCGAGGACCCGAAGCTAAGAACTTGCCATAGGATGACCTTCTGTTTAGGGGAATCGGTTGAGGCCTCCTCGATTGATGATGATGCCGAACCAGAAATGGTGCATGTATCATCATTTCTCGACCCGAGAGTCAGTGATACTGAGGACCTTGGTTGTAGTACCCACATGTGAGAAGGGGTGGGTGTTTACAGGTAACCATGACCTTCCACATACCCGGGTTTCTGGTATTATTACACAAATGGACAGCTCATCCTATTATGTTCAGATGGTTATTATTCGCAGTCCTGCACTATTCTCAGATCTACACTGACACTATTCACATAGTCCAGCACAAACACGTGGCACTTTGATATCATACCTTTGCATTGCATTATCATATCATAACATCCATGTTTGTCATTTCCAGGTGCTTACTTTCCCTCTGATTCCAGTCAATGGGTTTGACAGAAACAAATGCTGAGAGGAAGAATAACGTTGCTTACAGATTTCCAGAGCCAACTTTGGATCTACTTCATAAAGTGGTAGCCATGGCCGACCCGGGTGTTCTTATTGACTTCAAAAAGAAATATGGGAGATTGGTGAGAATGGTCCGTAATATTACGAAATACGAGCACGACGCTCTCCATACTCTGTTACAATTTTATGAGCCTCCGTTAAGATGCTTCATCTTTTCGGATTACATCTTGATGCCTACATTGGAGGAGTTTTCGTTCATCTTGGGGATCTCTGTTAAATCAAGGGTACCATTTTTTTCTAGGGAGCATCCTAGCATAGAAGAAATCTCAGCTGCTTTGTATGTGAATCAATCAGTACTGAAGGGAAATGTTGCTAGTAAGAGTGGAGTTAAGGGCTTTCACTTGGAATTTCTTGCCAACCAAGTTCAAGAATCGGCCAACGCCAAGAATTGGACAGTCTATAATGCTATCTTGGCCCTGTGTATCTATGGCATCGTTTTGTTTCCTAATCAACATTACTTTGTAAATATGCACGCTGTAAGGGTTTTCATTCTGAGAAATCCAATTCCTACTTTGTTGGGCGATTTCTACCATTCAGTGCATTTCAAGAATGAGAAGAGAAGAGGAGGGCCTGTCAACTGCTGCACCCCACTCTTATCTGACTGGTTTTTGAAGCATTTGCCTCAGGCTGGTGCCTTTATCGACACAAAAGATTCTCTAAAGTGGTCTAAATGGATAATGGGGTTGACTGCTGATAACATTGTCTGGTTTGACCATCAGTTGCGAGGAGTAGAGATCATTTCTAGGTGCGGGAATTTTCCGAATGTGCCTCTGATAGGTAGGATGGGTGGATTTATTTACAACCCTATCTTGGCTATCAAACAATTTAGGGAATCCTCCAGAAGACTGAGATATCGAGGAATCCTTGTTCTTTAATGGGGTTGAAGACAGAGAGGTGCTAAGGGAAGCTGTGAATGCTTGGGTGCACATTCACAAGATAGGGAAAACTGTCATGGGAAAAGGTGATTGTAGAGCTTACCCTCATTACACAGAATGGATCCAGATGAAGGTAGAAGAGGTGCTCTTGCCTTTCTCGAGGGAGCCATCTCTGTATCCAGTGATGCCGGAACAACCTACCATGGTGACCATTGAAGAGTTCAATAAATTGCAAGCCCTGGTGAAAGAGCTCCGAGTGGAGAATTCTGATTTGAGCAGCCGTCTTCAAGATGTTTTGCATACCAACAGTGGATTGAAATGGAAAGCCCAAGATGCAATGAAGATCCTAACAGAGAAAGAAAATATTTCGCCGATAGAGCCCGGTATTATCAGAAAGCTAGTATGGCTGCTAAGCCTCCACCCAGGCTCACAAGCAGACTAAACAATCATTGACCGATGCAAAAGCCAAGCTCATTAGGTGTCAGCAAATGTGGGATGAAGTCAGAATCGAGAATGCGGAGCTAAAAGAGCAACTAAAGGCTAAATATGATGAGCTTCAAAGAGCGCACGAGTAGCAAAGAAAAAACCGGGAAGAGTTTGGTAAGGGCCAAGAGAAGTTGAAGAATGTCAGAGCTGAGTTGGAGTTTACCAAGAAGGAACTCGAAGATGCCAGGGCAAAGGTGGATGAACTTAAAATTCAAGCTGGTTTAAAGAGGCATAAGACAGCAAGCAATGATGAGGTTCTCTTGATGCACGCTGATTCACTAGTTGAAGCTCTTAAGAAGAGAGATATCCCGATCAAGGAACTGATTGAAAGGCCAAGTCATCAGAGCACTGAAATACTCTTCGAAGAAATCAAACGTTCCAGTGAGGTTCTGAAAGATTTGAAGCTTCATGGTTGACAATTTCATTTTACCGAAGGCGGCATTCTGTTGATGTATCGTGGTTACCATCAGGCCTGTTGATGGAATCACCATTTTGATGTATTTCAAATATATGAACTCATTGTATGACGCTTCAGCACGTGGTTGTTTTTCATTAATATGATATGAGTGGTTTATTCAGAAATGTCTTCTCGGCAATGTTTGTACAACGATGTATTCACAGCGCACTGTCACTTCCGTATTCTCGCCATATTGTATTCACAGTGGTATCTCCACAACACACTTGCATGACGCTATTTTCTCAACACAAATGCTCACAGCACACTATCACAACATTTCCTTCTCAACAATATCTTCTCAACAATATATGTCTATTACTCAGCTTCCTATGTTTAAAACTGGAATCAGGGCGTGAAACGCCTTGGAAATGATTAAACATGGCATTTTCATTTACATTTGCATATTCTTACTCATTTGCATAACAGGTGCTTATCTCTAGATTTCCTAACCTGGTTTGATACAGGCCAGGATATCGTCTTCATCATCACCATATAGAACAGATTCAAGAGGAGTGGGTAGCAATCTGAAGCCAGATGGGGAAGTTTATGGAGGATATTCAGACCTTGTTTCAGGAACAAGAAATGCTGAAGGAAGAAGTCCATCAGCTGAAGACTCATATGAGTCTGGTTGTGGAAGTAGTGAGATGTGTGCTAAGCAAGGATAATAATCCCATGTTTGAGGCGGTGGCTGAAATTATCTCTCCTCCATTGCCTGAGGGGCCCCTTTCAAAGAGTGAGTGGATTGCTGCTATGACCATCCTGGCTGAATCTCAGCAACAGGGTAATGCTCCTCGTCAATATCATGATAGACCAAAAAGGAACATGCATTTCGAGACTCCACCAGTGCCATATTCTCAGTTATTTCCGACATTACTCTTGTTTCATTTGGTTGAACTTAGGACGCTGGCTCTGCCTACTGGCATTTCGCCACCGGATTATGATGAAAGTGTCCACTGTGATTTTCATTCTGGGGCACCAGGGCATAATGTGGAGAGATGCAAAGCTTTTCAACATGCTGTCCAGGACCTGATAGATTCAAAGATAATTGAGTTTATTCCAAATGGCCTGAGCATACCAGATGGTCTTATGCCAGTTGCTGCAAAAGAAATGGATCTCCCGGTTTTCTCTTCTGAGGCTGCCTCAAGTCTGGGGCATGTCTTGCAGTCCTTGATCCTTAAGTCACCACATCCTCAATCGCTGCCTATTCCCCGACTAGGTCTGAAAAGAAAAGGGCCTGAGCCAGAGGAATGCTCAAATCAGAATCAACGACAGAATAACTCTCAGCAGGGACGACAGAGGGCAAGAAAGAGACAGTTTACCGCGCTGCCAGTGTTGTACAGCCAAATATTGCCAGGGTTGGTCAAAAGAGGGTTGATAGTACCAAAGAAGCTGGATCCGATCATTCCTCCATATCCACCTGGGTTCAATGCCAATGCTCGATGTGACTACCATGTTGGGGCATAAGGACATTCGACTGAAGATTGTAAGGGGCTCCCGCACAAGGTGCAAGATCTAATTGATGATGGGGTCGTTATCTTCACACCAGAGGGTATGTACATCAATTGAAGCTTCTCGAAGGGATACTCAGGCTGCAAATAAGTCCTCAGAAGCAATAAGTCCAGATGGAGCTACGCCTCTTCAATCATGGCAATCTTTAGCTTCTTTATTGCATCTCCATTTGTAACTTTTTCATTGTTGGTTAATGTCTGTTTGCATGTAAACTTGTTTGTTTTGAATGATGATTTTAATGCAATGAATATGCTTTTTATTGAAGTACTTTACTTTTATGCACTCATATAATGTTTCTATGCACTGGAATACCGATTTTCTTTCTTAAACTCTTGAGGGAGGATGATGAAGGGAAAACACAAAATCTTTGGTTGTATGCTTTTGGATAAAACCCTGTTGATGATGTACAGGCATTGTTTCAAATTCACAAACACCAGAGATATAAGGGAGATAGACCTTTGTTAACCCTGTTGAGCCTTGAAGTAGGAGTTTCTTTTCATTCGAAAGACCCTAACATCTAACCTAGGGGCAGGGTAGTTGTCAGTTGATTTGACCAAGCGTTCAAATTCCAAAAGAAGTGTGCATCTGAGGATCCATTACCTTTCTTTCCTCACATATCAGGAGGTCAAGAGGTGTGAAACCGTGATGGTTACCCCTCATCGCAAGGAGTGAAGCAGTCACAATCCTTTCAAAGAAGTCAAGTCAGCTAGAGTCGCACGATTTGTTAAAAAAAAAAAGAGAAAAAAGGAGAAACGAAGCCCGCTAAGTCAAAAGTTTGAAAACAAATGACTTAAGCAAAAGTTAGGGCATCCCGCTGGACCTCAAAATCGAAAAAAGAGTTCAAAAGAATTCGGTCCAGGCAAAATTAGGGAAACAAATGAAAAAAGAGCGAATGGAAAAGGTGAAAAGGATTACAAAAGAAAAATCCTTGAGCGAGAGCAAGTCGTGTGACTACAGGCACAAAAGATGAAAGGAGCGACTGCCACTCCGAAAACATCGTGGGCTCCTTAACTGTCACCGATGGCATGCCATAACCTTTTGGAAGGCGAGTGCTTGCGCCAAATGAGCTGAACGTAGGACTTGAGAACATCATGAAGAGTGGGTGGGTACAAATAAACTTTAAGCCTTAAATCCTTTTTTCTAAAAACCATGAACCACGATACAACCCTCAAAAGACCTAATTGAAACAGGGTTTGTTTCAAGAGCATACTCCGATGAGATAGCGTTCCTGACTCCCATTAGTGATGCTAAAAGATCTTGTTGGTATTGCATGTGCATGCTTTCTTTCATTCAAAAATCAATGTCGTATCCTAAGTAGTGATTCGTTCACATGGCTTTGCGACATCTTTTCAATAAAGACTTCAAGATTAACATGTGTATTGCATTTGAATAATCATTTTCAGAATAAATATTTTCTGCTTGCATACATTTGTGTGACATCAAAGAAGCTTACATGATGAAAATCAATCGAGGAGCTTAATTATGCCAAGTTGAGACGCCTGAGACTCCAGAGGACATGTTGCTGAAAGACTATGTGGGGCAAAGGCGTTCCCAACCAGTTCTGTTGAGATGTAACCAATCTGGGGCAATCACATCGAGAAATATCTTCGAGGTTCAGCCAATCTGGGGCAATTACGTCGAGATCTCTCCAAAAGCAGTGTAAGCAGGGGCAGTCATGCCAAGAAATCTCTTCGAAGTGTAACCAAGCTAGGGCAGTCAAGTTGAGAAAGTCTTTTTAGAGAGTGGTCAATCATGGCCAGTCACGTCGAGAAATCTCTTCAAAGTTTAGCCAAACTGGGGGAAACCACGTTGAGATCCGTTGAATCTCTCCAAAAGCATTTAATATGGGGCAATCAGGTTGATTTGGAAAATCTCTCTAAGATCGGTTAGGGGCAAAGTTTCTTCAAGACTCGAGGCAGGCCACCTCAAGAGTACGAGAAGTCATCCTTTCCAAAAGATGACTAGTCAGAACCACCTCTCAAAAAGTTTGAAGACACTGGGGCATTTTGAATGCTACGTCTTCTGTAAAATCCTCTCGAGGCAAAATTCTTTCATAGACCTTGCAGTCTGGGGCAAATGGAGAATTAAATGAATCGTTGTTCACTCATGACGATCAATGGGCAGTTGATCAACTCAGAAGCTTGAAACAGAGGTCATTTCCAGCATGAAGTGTCTTTGATCTTTTTTCCCCAGCAGGATTCAGTATGCTACCTCTCCCCAACAGAGTATCTGAATATCCCTCTTCCTAGCAAGACATAGGGAAGTTTTGATTTCCCCAGTGGAGTCCATGGTCATGGCTTTCCCCAAGCAGAAGTGGGTCCCTCAACAGGAATGTTCTTCCTTGAGGTTGTCATCCCAGCATTGTATAAGGATTCCTCATTCCCCGTAGCGCAAAGTGATGGAATATTCCCAAGTAGTTTTGAAAATGGTGGAAAGTCAGAGGGTTCTCCTCCTCTAGTATATCAGATCAGTGATGTTGCCTACAATTAAAGTCCAATGGTTACTGACAATTCAGGCCCATCGGTTGTTTAGAGGTTATCCCCAGTAAGAGTTTTGGTTGATTTCAGTCCCCTAGCAAGTGTTTCCTCCCTTAGCAAGAAATATGGTTGATCTCAGTCCCTCAGCAGGAATTCCTTCCTCAGCAAGAGTACGTTTGATCTCAACTCCCTAGCAGCCAGGTCAGAAAATTGTCATTTCCCCAGCGGAGTTCTATGGTTATAGTTCTTCCCCAAGCAGATTGGTTCAGATGATACCTCCCTAGCAAGGTCATCATTCCCTGCAGTAATCCTCAGCAAGTTTGGTAGTTTAAAGCCAAGATTGTGTCAATGTCCTCCCCACCTGAGTTGATGTTTTTCCACAGAGTGTCAGAATATCAGATCAGTGGTTATTTGCTCAGTGTAGCGAGCGATTTTGGACGTGGTTCTTAAGCACTGTCGCTCTTTGGGGGGAACTACAGGTCGATTCATTTTTATCCTATTGTGAGCTGACCAAGGAAGGGAAATAGATATCTCCAATTAACCCTGCTTGCATACTGAGGTCAAACAGTCAAAACTGTTGGTTTACAGATGCGATAAATGTGGGGGGCCTCTCTTAGGTTATTTTGATGGAATTTAGACTTTTAGTGGGGAATACAGACTAGGATGTTTTGACTGATGTATGAGGATTTGGGATCTGAGGGTTTTTGTTTAGTGTGCTCGCTAAGATTTTTCAATCTTATGCCTACGTATTCCCGGGTTAGGGAAATCAGAGCGATCGTAGTTCCTCCTATTCTATGGGAGGAAATGGTGTTTTGGTGTCTTGTTCAAAGCCCAAGACGTGAAGCGAAAGGTGATATATATCTTGTTCAAAGCCCAAGATGTGAAGCTAAAAGGGTTTGACTTTAGAGAGAATTTGTCATCTCTAAAGAGGGGTTTATCTGTCACAACTGTTTATAAAGGAGAATTACTTTAACTGGGATGTGTGAATCTGACAATGCCATAATTTCCTTTATAGGGGATTTCCAACTTGAAGGAGAAGACTTTAACTCAGTGTAGAGCAATGCCATCTTTCCTTAGGATTTCTCATGCTAAAAGAGGGACAGTGGCATGGATGTAGATGATCCAGAGGCTTGCGGCTTACAGCGATTAGATGAAGGGAAAAGAGTTGTTGATGTTTGTGTACTGTGAACGAGGCACAACTTTGATGCTAAAAGGTTGATTGGATCAACCAGTGGTTTTCTTATACAAAGCCTAAGAGGAGGCTACTGGCCCAACAAGAGGGTATTTTTGATTTGTCTCGTACAAAGCCCGAGATAGAGGCTAAAAGGGAAGTGACTCAACAAGGGAGTCCTTTATGGTATCTCGTACGAAGCCCGAGATGGAGGCCAAAGGTTTTATACTCAACAAGAGAGTGATTTGTGTCTTGTACAAAGCCCAAGACGAAGGCTAAAAGGATTGTGACTCAACAAGAGAGTCTTTTTTGTATCTCGTATAAAGCCCGAGATGGAGGCCAAAGTGTTGATTCAATAAGAACCTTTTTGTATCTTGTACAAAGCCCAAGATGGAGGCGAAAGATGTTTGACTCAACAAGAGAGTCTTTTGTATCTCGTACGAAGCCCGAGATGGAGGCTAAAGAGGGTACTGTTTCAGTTGAATGACCAGTATATGGGTTCAAAGAGAAAATCAGTTCTTATATGAGTAACAATGTACTAAGGGATTTTGATTCGAGGATTAGAGATATTTCCTTTTCTTTGAGGAAATGGGAAATCCAAAGGGGTATTGAGACTGTCCGAGTCTATGGGGTTTCTTCCTATTCTTGAAGGGTGCTTGAGAATGTCTTTGAGACTCAAGGAAATTAGACTGTCCAAGTCTAGAGTTTCATCTTTTGTACTATGCTTTGAGAAACTGTAGTAGACTCTTGGAAAGACTGTCTATTAAGATGACTAATTTCTGTTCCTATACCTCTACGAGGTCGTCGGGATAATTTGTTCAAAGCCCAAGAGGAGGCTGGAAACTTTTAAGAAGCCGAGGGACAATTTGTACTAAGCCCAAGAGGAGGCTATCATTCCCGGAGGAAGAAATCATTTATACGAAGCCTAAGAGGAGGCTGTGAATACTTCTAAGAAGCCGACGGGTCCTTGTACTAAGACCAAGAGGAGGCGGGGATGCTTTTAAGAAGCCTGCGGGTCCTTGTACAACGTCCAAGAGAAGGCTGATGCTTTTAAGAAGCCTGTGGGTCCCCAAACCCCGAGAAATTCAAGACAGGCTATTCAAAAGGAATAGATCAAGCTAGGAAAGTTTGAGAATTTGGAAGAAACTCAAGAGATGCCATTCACGGAGAATACATTCATTCATCTCTTAGAAGGTAGAGTCTCTTGACAATTCCTAAGGAGGACAACCGAAGAGAAGACTATATCTGGTGCTCCTATTGGGGACCTAGTCTGTCTATTTCTAAGAGCGATCGGTACGGCTTTACTTAGTTCTAGACGTAGTTGCCGGGGAAACTCTAAATATCTATACTATTATTACACAGTTGATATGAGTTTATGAAAGGAGACTTACAGTGAGCAGCCCCACAATACAAGTATATGTATATGAAAGCGGTAAATGAAAGCGGATAAACACTTACTCGGTTGTAGAGCTTCCATGCTGTTTTGTTAGTTGTTCAACAAACAAAGATGGAAAACAACAGTATATTCAAAATCAAAGGAGAAAGTTCTTTGAAAAAGAAAGATTTGGGGCTTACAGCTCAAGGAGAGGCCCAGGGTTTTATCAGTGATCGCATTGTTGAATTTGTACAGAGGGACTTATACAAGTGACTGAGGCCCAAAAATTGTTTTCTGTACAAAGGGATGGGTCTTACACTCTCTCAAGAGGCCCAAAAGGTTTAAAGAAAAAGAGTGGGGCTTATAACACGAGGGTAGGCCCAGATGATTTTTCGTTTGAAATGGCGATCGCGCCGAGATTTTCTTTTAACGCAAAGGGGCTTATACAATATCTGAGGCCCAAAGTTGTTTTAGTTAAAAGGGGATTGTGTCTTACACTCTATTAGAGGCCCAAAAGTTTTGAACGGGTCTTATAGCTCGAGGAGAGGCCCAGTTGACTTTTTTAAAAAGCGACGATCGCGCCATTTATTTGGAAATGTACAGATGGACTTATACAATGAGTGAGGCCCAAAAAGTTTATGTACAAGGGGGTTGTGTCTTACACTCTATTAGAGGCCCAAAAGTTTGAAAATGATTTATGAGGTTTGAATTAATCAAAAACCCTAATTTGCTTTCAAATTGTATTTTAACTGAATAAAATTCAATTAAAATGACCAAAATTGTTTTAACATGTGGAAAACAAATAGTGATCTTGGATTAATGCTTCATAAATCAAGTTTTGGCCTACAAAATGATTAGAAATCATTAAAATTTGCAAAATCAAGAAGGAAAAAATATTCAAAATGTCAAAAACAATTAAAATATTAATTCTTTGCAAAAATATCAATTATATGGAATAAATAATATTTTTGGGATTTTTTGGGAAAATAAAATATTTTAATATTTTTGTGAATTATTAAAAAAAAGAATAAATCAAAATCATTAAAACTCAGAGAGAAATTAATTTTCGAATCAATTAAATAAAATCACAAAATTCAAATATTTGAATTTTCAAAAAAGGCTCCAAGAACACCAAAGAACACGCGCGTGTTCTGGGTTTTGCACAGATTTGCATTTTCTCTCCAATCTCACTGAATACTTGATTATATCATGCAATCCACATACCAATCTGCTCGTCTCAACCTCACGATCATGTCTATGGTATTTAATTTCATTTATTTTTAACATGGAATAAGAAATCAAGACAAAACCTCAAGAACCCTAAAATTTGCATGAAGGCTGAGAATTTTGACACACGATTTAAACAAAGCAATTAATTGAGGGGAAACATTCCATGCATGATTATGAACATTTGGCAAAAGTATTGTGCGAGGAAATATGCATAAATTAAGAGATGAAGAAGTTTAGGCTTACCTCTAGGTCGTGACAGCAAGTGCAATGTGATTTCTGAGTTGGAGGTGTTACAGATGAGTTGTGATGATCTGAAAAGCTTCCCTACACCCTATGGAGTGTGTTTGAATGCTTGGACTTGATTGAAAATGGCTGGATCACTTCATGGCATCTCAACTGCAGCTTGGTTAAAACCTTGAGCAATTGGCTGGTGATTATGAGAAATCAGTGTTCCTGATGTTGTTTAAGTGTTTGATCAGCTCACATATGATGTATGTGAGGTGTGTGTGTGATTGGTTTGAGTGGAATTGCTCTCTACTGAAAAATTTGATAGTGACTTGCTAAGAAAGACATTTTTGAGAGTGAGAAGTTGATTTTGAGAAAGGCAAGTGTTGTAGGCCTTTGGTGTACTTAAACTGATCACAATTGAGCTCTATTTATAGTAGAGCAAGTTTGTTTTGCAAGGAATAGTGAATGGCAACTGCTGACTAGGGTTGGCCAATGTTGAGCATTGAGAATCCAAGTCTCCTCTAGCCATTGACTATAGGTTAGGGCACATGCTGCTGGTTCCCTTGGTCTTGGATAAGTCTTGACTGAATTCAGTTGCTAATAGGTCAGTCCATGCCACCTTGGTGCTTCCATTGAATGCTCCAATCCAAAATTGGAGTCTTGTCCCTATTTTAGGCAATTCTAGGTTTGGCATGCTATTTCTTGTTCCAAGGACTTTGGAGGCTTGGCTCAGTGATTATCCCCTTTAGATTTGATCCTCAGATGTGTCCAAAGTGATGACAAGGCTTGGAATGGGCTGATTTTGGAAAATCAACCAAACGTGCAAAAATCTGCCTTGCCTTGGCAGTTTTCAACAAGGCATTTTGCCACTACCATATCTCATGGCTCAAATTGAATTTGGTGATGTTCTTGGCCATTTTGGAAATCCCTTATATGATACAACAACTGTTTGATCATATTTAGTTTTGATACTTTTTGGATCCAAGTGAAAAATGTCCCTACATTTGGAAAAAAGTGAAGGCAGATTCTGACTTAGTGAAAATTTCACTAAGTGTTGGAAAAAGTGACATTTCATGTTTTCAGCCATTTTGATCACTCCATAACTCAAAATCCCTAATGAATTGGACTGAGGTCTAGTTGAAGTTTTTGTAGAGGGCCATGAGGGCTACAAATCAAGCTTTGGATGGGGAAAAATGGTTTTGTGGTTTAGGAGTTATGATCCTCCAAAGTTGGTACCCTTGCCACTTTGTTCCATAACTTAGAAAATTTTCTAAGTTTTTATGGTTACCCCTTTTACAAGTTATCCCACTTTCTTTGATTTTTCTTGATGAATGATGATTCAAATCATACATTAACATCATTTTAGGGTTAAAAATCCATTTTTATGAAAAATCTCAAAAAGTCAAAGTTGACTTTTGTGCACAGTTGACTTTTTATCCGATGAATTCCAAACTGTGCAATCCTTTAGGAAATCATGTCCTTGACCTAAATCAAACTTGATGGACATGTTCCACGGGTTTTATAGGGTGTATTGAATCATGTCATAGGGTTAGGGAGCATGTCGTGGTCAAAAGTCAAAGCTACAGTTGACTTTTCTCGCAAAACCCTAACTGTGGTTCAAATGAAATTGAAACTTGTTGCTCAAGCTTCTTGGATCAATCCATTGTGGCAAATGGATCAATGTGGTATATTGGAGACCCTAAAATCATGTCTTGAGGTCTTGGCTCATGATTTGTCCCAAAAGTTAACTTAGGGGTGAATTAGGTCAAGAAACCCTAATTCCCGATTTTTGATGTATGCATCCCCTGAGGTCAATAAACTTTCTTGACAAGGGACGCTATACGTAACGTTTTCCTTAAACTTCTCGCCGAATTTTCCTGGGGAGATGCCATTCGTTTCTACTGGGGAAAAGCGAGTTTCCTGAGAGACTGCTTTCATTTGGGGTCTTACATCATACTTTTCTCGGGATCTTCCCAGAGAAATTCCATATGATGGGATCCAATTTTGAGGTGCCGATGACCTTTTCACCAGTGGTTTTTTCGGAGAAAAATTGCTGTACCACCGAATCTCTTGATTAAGAGGCTTTCTCTGGGGATTTTCCTTAATCCAGGAAAGCAAGGATATCATCTTCAATAGCGAAGAGTGACGTTGGTCGAAAGTTCTCAGGTATTTCAGAGGTTCAAGTTATCAAAGTGGTCAAGGGCCAATTCTAATCCAGAAATAAACTGGAGGAGAAATTGTTCAGACGCAACACTTCCTGACGAGGACAAAGCTGACAACTCGATTGAGAGGACTTTTACCACTAGGGGATAAAACTGACTAGAGTGATAGTGATGCAATATGAATGTGAATGCAAATCAATAATGCATGATGTATGTATGTATATGCTGACAAAATCGACGCAACATACAAACTAATGGATGAACACGACTGGATACTCGGTCATCGCGGGGCGAAGAAGTACCGTTGGTCCAAAAGTAGCAATTCTGCCTTGCTTAGGAGAGATAGTCCCTGCGGGGAACTATGTTGGTCGGGCTTAGGAGATAAGAACTCGGCCGAGGTGTGTCAGACGAAACAAGGTCTCTGACATAGTTGATCCCTTCATTCAGGCGTACTGGTTTAGAAGGAGTACTTTGATTCTGCACTTTGAAGTTTGCTTACTTCTGGAGAAGCGATTGATGTTCTTTCGATGTTCAACAGTCAAAAGAATTGCCAATCTTTATTTTAAAAGCAGAAAAAGTTTAACAATTAAATTCGTTTTGTTTTATTTCGAGAATCGCTGATCATATTAAAATGTCGTTCTGTAAAGCTAAAACAAATGAGAATTACAAACAAAAGCACAAGGGCTCAAATTTTATTGATAAGATGGAGATCAGCCAAACGCATGATTCCAAAGAGTATATACAAAGTTAGAAAATGGTAATTTACGAAGAAAAGGGCTACGCTGAAACATAACGACCACTATCTTTCTACTAACTTTGAATTCGGGGCATCCTGAGCTTCTGTCAAATATGACCTTAACTGGAGTTTTCCTCCGCTGGATGATGTAACTGCTGCTGAGGGACTTGCCTCTGTTGAACATAGTTACTTTCCATTATCCCTAACTTTTGCCTGGATTGTACTGTAATGTTTCCAATCCACCGGGATGATTTTTTTTTCATTTTGTCTCTAACTTTTGCCTGGACCGCCCTTTCGGGTTTTCAATCCACCGAGACGTTTTTTTAGGCGAAGTATTTCTTGACTACATCAACGTTTGTGGGGTAGGCAAATTCCTCTCCGTCCATGGTTGCAAGTCTCAAGGCGCCGCCTGAGAAAGCTTTCTTGACCACATAGGGGCCGTCATAATTCGGAGTCCATTTGCGTCGCGAATCAGTGAGAAATGATTGAATCTTCTTGAGCACGAGGTCTCCTTTTCTGAAGATGCGAGGTCGGACCTTTTTGTCAAATGCCTTCTTCATTCTTTGCTGAAACAACTGACCGTGGCATAGCGTCGTGATTCGCTTTCCTTCAATTAGATTCAGTTCATCGTGTCGGCTTTGACACCATTCAGCTTCTGTAAGTTTAGCTTCCATCAATACCCAGATTGATGGGATCTCTACTTCTATGGGAAGCACTGCATCCATGCCATATACTAGAGAGAAAGGGGTAGCCCCTGTTGAAGTGTGGACAGATGTTCGATAACCGTGAAGAGCAAAGGGCAGCATCTCGTGCCAGTCCTTGTAGGTTACAACCATCTTCTGAACAATCTTCTTGATGTTCTTGTTAGCCGCTTCTACCGCTCCGTTCATCTTGGGTCGGTAGGGAGATGAGTTATGGTGTTCGATCTTGAACTCAGTACACAACTCTTTCATCATCTTATTGTTCAAGTTAGACCCATTATCAGTAATGATCTGGCTAGGAACACCATAACGGCAGATGAGATTGTTTTTGATAAATCAGACCACCACTTGTCAGGTTACATTAACGTACGACGCTGCTTCGACCCACTTGGTGAAGTAATCAATGGCGACCAGGATGAACTGATGTCCGTTTAAAGCCTTGGGCTCAATCATGCCAGTCATGTCGATTCCCCACATGGAAAAAGGCCACGGGGAAGAGAGAACTTTGCGATGCGTTGGCGGTACATGGATTTTGTCAGAGTATATCTGACACTTGTGACACCTCCTCATGTACTTATAGCAGTCGGATTCCATTGTCAACCAACAGTACCATGCTCTTAGAATTTTTCTCGCCATTGTATGTCCGTTGGCATGAGTGCCAAAGGATCCTTCATGAATTTCTTTCATCAACATGTCTGCTTCTGGTATGTCGACGCATCAAAGCAAAACCAAGTCAAAATTCTGCTTATAAAGCGTATCACTGCTTAGGAAGAAACTACCTGCTAGACTTCTGAGGGTCTTTCTATCCTTTCTTAGTGCCCCAGGTGGGTACTCTTGTTTCTGAAGGAAGCGTTTGATATCGTGATACCAAAGTTTGTCGTATATGACTGCTTCAATCGTTAAGATGTAAGCGGGCCTTTCTAGGCGCATTATGTCGATCTTAGGTAGGTCATTCCATTGACCTACACTAATTATGGAAGAGAGAGTAGCTAATGCATCAGCCATATGATTCTCCTCACGAGGGATATGATGAAACTCGACTTTATCGAAGAAGGGTAACAACCTTCTTGCATAGTCTTTGTAAGGAATCAATCCTGATTGGTATGTGTTCCAATCTCCTTTTGCCTGATTGATAACCAGGGCTGAGTCGCCATATACGTCCAAGTTTTTGATTCTCAAATCAATCGCTTCCTCGAGACCCATGATACAAGCTTCATATTCGGCCTCGTTGTTCGTACATTTGAACGTAAGTCTAGCGGTGAAAGGAATGTGGGTACCCTGAGGGGTAACAATTATTTCCCCAATTCCGTTTCCATAATGATTAGCTGCTCCATCAAAGATTAATCCCCATTGGGAACTTGGTTCTGGCCCTTCACTGGGTAGCGGTTCATCGCAGTCTTTCATCTTTAGATACATGACATCTTTGTCTGGGAAGTCAAACCCGATAGATTCTTGATCGTCAATCGGTTGATGAACCTAATGATCGGCTAAAATACTTCCTTTAATGACTTTCTGAGCGTGGTATTCGATGTCATATTCTGATAACAACATCTGCCAACGGGCAATCCTTCCCGTGAGAGCAGGTTTTTCAAATACATACTTGATTGGATCCATCTCGGAGACCAACAAAGTAGTGTCATGAATCATGTACTGGTGAATACGTTTGGCTTCCCAAGCCAACGCACAGCAAGTTTTCTCAAGCATCGTGTATCGAGTTTCACAGTCGGTGAACTTCTTGCTTAGATAGTAAATGGCAGACTCTTTCCGTTTGGTTTTGTCTTGTTGGCCAAGTACACACCCCATTGAGTCCTCCAAGACTGTGAGGTAGATGATCAACGGTCTTCCTTCCACTGGAGGTGATGGAATCGGTGGGCTCAACAGATATTCCTTAATACTGTCGAAAGCAGTTTAGCAATCTTTTATCCAAATGCAGCCCTGGTTCTTTTTGAGTAATTTGAAAATCGGCGAACAGGTCGCGGTCATGAGGAATATAAATCTGGAGATGTAGTTCAAACGTCCCAAGAATCCTCTGACTTGTTTTTCGGTCTTTGGAGAAGGCATTTCTTGAATGGTCTTGACCTTGTCAGGATCAACCTCAATTCCTTTCTGGATGACGATGAACCCTAAGAGTTTCCCTGAACGGACACCAAATGAGCATTTGTTGGGATTCAAGCGGAGTTTGTACTTTCTCAACCACTCGAATAGCTTTGACAGGTGGGTCACATGCTCCTCCTCTGTCTTAGATTTTGCAATCATATCATCGACATACACTTCAATTTCCTTGTGTATCATTCATGAAACAGAGTAGTCATGGCCCTTTGATAGGTTGCCCCGACGTTCTTCAAACCAAACAACATTACCTTGTAACAGAAAGTACCTCATGGGGTGATGAACGAAGTTTTCTCCATGTCTTTCGGCGCCATTTTGATCTGGTTATAGCCCGAGAATCCATCCATGAAGGAGAAAACTTTGAACTTTGCTGTATTGTCTACCAGCATGTCAATGTGTGGTAAAGGAAAGTCATCCTTTTGACTAGCCTTGTTCAAATCTCTTTAGTCGACACACATTCTGACCTTTCCATCCTTTTTTGGAACGGGTACGATATTGGCTAACCATTGAGGATATTCTGACTTGGCGAGGAAACCCGCGTCGATCTGTTCCTGTACATCCTCTTTGATTTTGATGGCCATGTCCGGATGAGTGCGTCTCAACCTTTCCTTTACTGGCGGACATTCCGATCTTAACGGTAAATGATGTTCCACGATGCTGGTATCCAACCCTGGCATGTCCTGATAGGACCAAGCAAACACATTGGGGAAATCTTTGAGAAGCTTTATCAAACCCTCTCTGGCAATTGGACTGAGCAGTGCCCCAATCCTGATCTCTTTTCTCTCTTTTTCGGAACCCAAGTTTACCGTTTCCAACGACTCTTTGTGAGGTTCAATGGACCTTTCCTCTTGTCTGAGTAATCGGGAGATCTCTTCTGGAATTTCTTCGTCAACTTCTTCTTCAGCCCCAAATATCGGGAATTCAAAGTCGGGAGAAGGCATCGGATCGTATGTTTCAACGGGGTTTAAAACAAGCAATCTGCAGGACATGATGATTCGTGTTTAGAAGAGATAAAGAGAATGCAAGTGTGTGCAGCGTATTTTTTATTAGTGGTTGTTTTTATTATTGAATTGTTTTTTAGGATTACCATTTTCTGAGAAAAGCAAAAAGAGAAAACAACAATTAATGCGGAAATTACAGAACGACGTTATTTTATTAATGAACAAGTCGATTCTTGAAACTACGACCCTATAAAACAAAGCTCTGTCGCTTTGGGCGGAGCGAAGAGGGAAAATTTACAGAAAGCGAGCCCTATCAAAACATTCGTTTCACCTGGGCAGGGTGAAAGGTTAAAGACGACAATTACTTTGACTTATGAACAATCTTCGGAACATCGACAGCAACCCATTGGCGGCGAACTCCTCGGTGAATTACAAATTCTGGTACCTTCCTTGATTTGTCTTCAGAAATAACGCTGATTTCTGGTGGAGCAGGATCATTGGAATCTGTCTCCCAGGCAGAGTTGTCGTAGGAGAACTCCTCTGTTATATTTTGCATAGTATTTGTACTCTCAGCTGTATCTCCCCATCTAGTTGGCTGGATATCTTTGAGCCTGATACGAGAGCTTTCGGGAGCAGTATACTTGACTATATAGTCGTATTTTCCACTCGGTTGTCCCAAGGTGTCCCACACTTCTTTGGAACTGGAAGGGTCATCCCTCTCGATGACGTTGACCTTGTGAAAAGCATAATTAATGAATTCTAATCCTGCAAACATTGCAAATTCGTCGTCATGTTGAGTAGTTTCTAAATGACCCGAGTGTTGATCCCATGACATGGTGGGGACGCAGGTATTCTCTTCAATGATGCTCAGCTAAGTTTCATTGTTCGGCTGACTTTCTTGCCCCAAGTCTCCTGGGTAAGGCTGCCACATTGGCAGACCATCCATCAGGCCATAGTAATTGTGGTCAAAATTGTCTTTCATCAGAGTGTCCTCCTCTAATGAGTTTGGCGGAGCACGACATCCTTCCGGATCACAATCTCCATAGATCATTCCGACATCTGACCTAGGTATAAATCTCGGACTCTGTGTAGAAAAGAAAAATGGCGTAGGCACCTCTTCCTGAGACATATAACCGTCCTCGTTAAGATAGGACTTCAATTTTCCCCCGTATTGGAGGAATCCTCCTCATTGATGGTATGTACCTCTTGAGTCACTGGGTGAAGGAACCCTCCACTGTGGAAGAAGTTCCGAATGGGATGAATACTTTCATCGCTGGCAGCTGTCCTGGTACAGGTTGCAGAAAGACCAAGACCCTTCTTTATTTTATTGTCAGTAGGAATGACAAGCTGTCCCCATCCAATTGTATCTGCACTCTCGACCGCTTTAATAGCATCTTTGTATGAGGAAATCGAAGTTCCTCCTTCGGATTGATCGCCACTGTGTAACGAGAGTGTTTGGAACTGGGTTCCGATTATCCCTTCAGGTTCCACATAAGTGGATGATGATAAATTGCTTACGGGCAAAGCCTATTCCCCACAGACTGTGACAAGTTGACCGTTCTGAACGAACTTTAGCTTTTGGTGGAGGGTCCAAGTGACCGCCCCAGCCTGATGTATCCAAGGTCTTCCTAATAAACAACTGTACGTTACACGGATGTCCATGACCTGGAAGCCAACTTGGAAAGTGTGGGGACCGATGGTTATGGGAAGGTCGACTTCGCCGATAACTATTTTTCTGGATCCGTCGAACGCTTTGACGACTACCTCGCTGGTTCTCATTGGAGGGCCCTTGAATGATAATTGCATCAAAGTGGACTTCGGCATAACATTCAGGGCTGACCCTGTGTCTACCAGTACGCTGGCTAAAGCATCGTCCTGGAAGTTGACTGTAATATTGAGTGCCATGTTATGAAGGCGACCCTCTTCAGGTAATTCCTCATCACCAAATCCCAAGTTGTTGCAGGAAGTGATGTTAGAGACAATGCTATCGAACTGTCTGATTGTTACACCCTGTTCCACAAAGGTCTGCTCTAAGACTTTCTGTAGAGCCTCCCTGTGCGCTTCTGAACTGAGTAACAATGATAATACCGAGATCTTTGAAGGAGTCTGTAACAGTTGATCAACGATGTTGTATTCACTCCTTTGGATGAGCTTCAACATCTCATAATTGTTTTTCGAAAGGTCGGGATTATTGGATTGACCGACTGATGGATCGGGAGCTTCTGTCTAAAGTTCCTTTTCTTTGTTGAACTCTCCAACTCCTCTATTGAAGATTCTACCACTCCGTGTTACACGACTGATGTCTGCAATATTCATGATAGAGGGTAATGGAATTTCCTTTCCATTTTTAATTATCGTTGCATCGTATTTGTAAAGGATTGCCTTAGCTGATTCATACGGTAGTGGTCCAGGCAGATAGATGACTATGGGAACCTTCTGGTTTTTCTGACCATTGTACATAATCTCGATCCGTTCCCGGTTGGGAATTATTGATTCGTCAAGCAGAGGGATGATGGTAAAAACATTCCTGGTCCTCTGATGATCAGAGGTGACGACAACATCCTCGATTTGATCGATAAGGTAGTTTGGCGACCAATTGATGGGCCCGGAACCTGGATATGGGTGAATCTCTCCATGATCCACCTGCCCCTGGAGAGCTGCTCGCACAAGGTAGCACCCTTGGTTACTTTCCGAGAAGACTCCACAACGTTCATAATTGTATGGTGGCACCTGGCCACGCCCGCTTTGAATACAATATAACCTCACTAGGTTAGCTTCCACAGATCGGACATCCTGACTTTGACGCCGAGCAGGGTTTCTGTTATTGATAATAATTTGCTGAGTATCTTCATCCATGTATATTGGCATCCACCAATGATTTAACAAGTGTTGAAGTGCTTCCTGGACAAGGGCACATCCCTGATCATTTTCGCAACCCGCTTTACAGCTGTGAAAATTATGTGATACCAGGAATTCGAGTCGGACCTGCTCAGCATGCAACTCTACCAAGTTGGTATTCATCAAGCGAATATCAAAGATTTGAACCATGTTGATCTGATATGGATTCCTATCATGGTAGTCTTGGATCCATCCAAGATCCATCTGACGCTGGAGGGCCTCCTGTATGAAAGAGCATCCCTATTTGTTTACCGAGCAAGTCAGACAAGAACTATAATCGTGCCGCGGTAGATTATGATACTGGCTTTGCCTTGAGTGCATTGCCACCAGGTTGACATTCATTGCACGGATGTCATGGTTTTGAATGACGTTGGAATTAGTATATACCATGTTAACTCCACGAACTCGGTGCTCTTGGATCCATCTGAGATCCATCTGTTCCTGTAGAGCTGATTGCACCACAGAACATCCTCGATTACTTTTAGAGCAGACATCACATTGAAGATAATTATGAGGTGGCACATGGCCATATCCACTCTGTCTACAATGCATCTTGACCATATTGGTCCTCAACAACAGTACATCATGAATTTGATAGACATTGTTAAATTCTCCCTCTATCAGGTTGACTGCAACTTTCTCATGTTGAGGCAGCGGGTTCATGAGAACATTAGGATTCGTATCTTTGAAAGATAAGAGCCCGCTCCTAACAAGATTTTTCACGTCGGATTTGAAATTGAGACAATTCTCTATGTTATGCCCTGATCCTCCTTGATGATAAAGGCATGTCTGATCCACCTTAAACCAAAAAGGCAGATTTTCTGGTACTGTAAGGGGAGACTTAGTCTGGATGTGCCCCTTGGCCAGTAGTAACGGAAATAGTTCTGCGTACAACATGGGTATAGGATCAAACCCTGATGGTCGTGTTGTACGGTTGTTGTTATATGGAGGACGAGCCTGCTGAAGAGGCTGTTGTGTCCTTTGCTGATTAGGTTGGCTCTGCGCAACCTGAGGTTGATACGTAGGAATAGGCACAGGGCTGATAGCAGGAGTCACAACTGCTACTGGTTGGTGACGTCGCCTTTGCTTTCTGAGAGATATTCCCAATATCTTGCTCTTTTTTCTTAGGGAGAGCACTACCATATCGTTTTGTACTACTTGATGATCCAGCGTCTTTTACCAAACGTCCTTCTCGGACGGCTTCCTCAAGACGAACCCCCATGCCCACCATCTTGGTGAAATCACTGGGTGCACTGGCAACCATTCTGTCATAGTAAAATGAGCTTAAGGTCTTTAAGATGATCTTTGTCATCTCTTTTTCCTCAAGAGGTGGACAAATTTGAGCGGCAGTTTCACGCCATCTCTGAGCGTACTCCTTAAAGGTTTCCTTGTCCTTTTGTGACATTGATCTGAGTTGATCTCTGTCCGGTGCTATGTCCAAATTGTATTTGTATTGTTGGATGAAGGCAGTACTAAGATCTCTGAATGTGCTAATCGTAGCACGGTTTAAACCCATGTACCATTTTAATGCGGCACCGGTTAAACTATCCTGAAAGTAGTGAATCAGCAGGTCCTAATTCTCTGTCTGAGCTGACATTCGCCGAGCGTACATCACTAAGTGACTTTGAGGGCAAGAGTTACCCTTGTATTTTTCAAAGTCAGGCACTTGGAATTTGTGCATAACTTTCACATTGGGGACCAGACAAAGGTCTGCAGCGTCTTTTCCAAATAAATCCTGACCGCGAATGGCTTGCAGTTCCATCTGCATTTCCAGGAACTGCTCCTGGAATTCATCCACAGTGTGCACCACAGGGGGTGGTACCGTTACTACGGCAGTGAATCTTGGCGTTTCTCGAAGTTTGTAACCTTCAGGAGTCTTCAGTATGCCCCTGGCATCTTCGTTTTCCCGAAGTTTGTAACCTTCAGGCCCAGCGGATTCCGCTGAAGTTTCCGGATCTCCAGTGATCGGTGGAACATATCCTTCCGGGATATAGTTAACAGGCATGCCCCTGGGGCGATCTTTCGGCATTTGATACCTAGGATCATACTTCTCCACTATGGGAGTTGAGGTGATCTCTGAGATCACAGTCCTTTGTAGCTGAGCTTCTGCCATGGCTTGCATGTCGTTACGAAGCTTTCTCATATCCTCTCTTAGAGCGTCAATCTCTTCTTTCAACTCTCTGTTCTCTTCCTCGAGATCATCCATCTTTTTCTGATGATTGGCCCGAGTATTGTACGAATGAGATAGTTTGACTCTAGAACCGAGACACAAATGTGAGATTCATAGGTAAGAAGAATACGCGATGTGAGAATGATGAATGCAATGATTATATTAATTATTATTTTTTGGTTTAATCAAAATAAACTTCGACAATTAGATTGCAAATATTAAACAGTAGGGGAAACCCCTTTTTATTGAATTCAAAGGATTACAGAAATGGAAATACAGTAGATTACAAGGTGCAGAAACAGAAACCTAAGCTAATGGGTCCCGAGTCCTCTCTGAAGAGAAATCGGGTGCTGATTCTGGTACTTTCCTTTTCTTTGACCGGGGCTCTTGGGCCGTTGTCGGGTTGTCATTCCTTTTCCAGGTGAAAGGAGTGAGCACATTCCTTTGGTCATCTTGATTCTCTACAACATGTTGCTCTAAAATCTCAATCAGAGCGTCCTTATCTTTCAGTAGTTGCTGTATTTTGATACACTCCACATTGAGAGTGCGGTACTTGTTCTTCCAAGACCTCCTCTCCCGTTGAACTTTGTTGAGAGTAACCTGAAGCTTTTCCATCTCAGTCATGAAGTACATGATAGATTCCCTCGGTGGAAGAACTCCATGATGAGGATAAGGTATTTTTAGCTTGAGAGCTCTAGTTTGCACCCAGTGGAGATAAGGCTCCACCGAGACACAGTTCGGTTTTCCTAGAGACTCTCGTCCTTTCTTATGAACATGTTTCCAAGCGTGCATTATTTCCGTCTTTAGTGCTCTGTCATTTTCTCCTTCCTTGAAGAAAAGACCTTCCAGATAAGCATTACGTGGGATGTGCTTCATCGGGTATCCAAATTGACGACGAACGAGAACTGGATGGTAATTGATTCCTCCCTTAGTTCCTATGAGGGGTCCGTTGGGGAAGTTTCCACAACGGTCAATGATCCTGATCCCATCATAAATCCTACTACACCAATCTATGTCAGAGTTGGTGAGAGACATGATTTTCTGTGACCAACGTAAGGCACTCTTGTGATCCCAAAAAGCAGCAGATTTAGGCAAATGGGAGATAAACCATTTGTAAAGCAAGGGTACACAAGACGTGATCTCCCCTCCACTGTACAAATTCCCTAAGTGTACAGAATGATATGCATCTACGAACAAAGTTGGCACAGGGTTTCCAATGAGAAAAACCTTAATGGAGTTGATATCGACGAAGTTATTAATGTTGGGCAACAAAAATAACCCGTAGGTGAGTAAAACAAAGATGCTTTCAAAAGCAGTCACGTTCCCTATACTAGCAAAGTACATAGCTTTCTTTGTCAAGAACTGGGCCGACAAACCTTGTATGCCACCCTTAGTGGTCATGTGAGTCCTGACCTCTGACTCGTCCAAATAAATTGCTCTTGCAATGGTCTGATCCTTTGGAATTTCTTCCAGTCCAGAAAATGGAGCTTGATCAGTAATGTGTAGATCAGTCAGATGAGAATACTCCCCCAGCGTTGGTGCAAGCTGGTAATCTGAGAATGTAAAACAATGATAAACTGGATCGTAGAACTGAACGAGCGTCTCCATGATTCCCTCAATCACATGGACTCTTAGCAGAGATAGCAAACCTCCGTACTTGGCTCTGAAAGCCTCATGGTTTGTGATCATCCTCGCCAAACCTCTTAAATCCTCTAGTTTTGGAATCCTGAAGGTATACTTATGAGTTTTCCTTCTACCGAAATCCATTAGCGCAATATTTTCTCTGATATTTGCAATCACAGTCTTAGTTTAATTTGAAAAAACAGAGAGACTAGAAGAGAATTTTTTTTTGAATGTTTTAATGTTTTTTAAATGAATGCACGAATGCAGCACACAAAAACATAGAAAAAACATGGGGTCAAAGGGTCGTTGTCATGGAGTCAAGGCTCTACCCATCCCAAAGGTTTACTAATGATTTTTGTACCTGTCTCTCATCATCATCAACTCTTGTCAAGAAAACACCAGTGGGCCGGGAACCGTGCTAGGTGGTGTTTTTTGAAGAGTCCTCAGAAGAGGGTGGCATTGCATGACAACTATTTCCGATAGCCTCTGCGCCACTAAAGGGGTTTTTCCTAGGTGTATACTCAATCTTTCCACATGCGGCATCACACGCATTCCCATTAGCAGAAAAATAAACACATATATAAATTAGGAAAAGCAGTATATATATATTTGTCCTAATGTCCTAGACTTTTTTTTAAAAGCTATGAATCTTATGTTCCTGACAAAAAATGGCTCCCCGACGGAGGCTCCATTCTGTGGTTTCTACCTGAGAGATTAAATAAACAAGAATCGGCCTCACAGTGGGCGCCATTTTTCTGTAGCGAGTGATTTTGGACGTGGTTCTTAAGCACTGTCTCTCTTTGGGGGGAACTACAGGTCGATTCATTTTTTATCCTATTGTGAGCTGACTAAGGAAGGGAAATAGATGTCTCCAATTAACCCTGCTTACATACTGAGGTCAAACAGTCAAAACTGTTGGTTTACAGATGCGATCAATGTGGGGGGGGGGGCCCTGTTAGATTATTTTGATGGAATTTAGACTTTTAGCGGAGAATACGGACTAGGATATTTTGACTGATGTATGAGGATTTGGGATCTGAGGGTTTTTGTTTAGTGTGCTCGCTAAGATTTTTCAATCTTATGCCTACGTATTCCGGGGTTAGGGAAATCAGAACGATCGTAGTTCCTCCTATTCTATGGGAGGAAATGGTGTTTTGGTGTCTTGTTCAAAGCCCAAGACGTGAAGCGAAAGGTGATCTATATCTTGTTCAAAGCCCAAGATGTGAAGCTAAAAGGGTTTGACTTTAGGGAGAATTTGTCATCTCTAAAGAGGGGTTTGTCTGTCACAACTGTTTATAAAGGAGAATTACTTTAACCTAGATGTGTGAATCTGGCAATGCCATAATTTCCTTTATAGGGGATTTCCAACCTGAAGGAGAAGACTTTAACTCAGTGTAGAGCAATGCCATCTTTACTTAGGAATTTCTCATGCTAAAAGAGGGACAGTGGCATGGATGTAGATGATCCAGAGGCTTGCCGCTTACAGCGATTAGATGAAGGGAAAAGAGTTGTGATGTTTGTGTACTATGAACGAGGCACATCTTTGATGCTAAAAGGTTGATTGGATCAACCAGTGGTTTTTTTATACAAAGCCTAAGAGGAGGCTACTGGCCCAACAAGAGGGTATTTTTGATTTGTCTCGTACAAAGCTCGAGATAGAGGCTAAAAGGGAAGTGACTCAACAAGAGAGTCCTTTATGGTATCTCGTACGAAGCCCGAGATGGAGGCCAAAGGTTTCATACTCAACAAGAGAGTGATTTGTGTCTTGTACAAAGCCCAAGATGGAGGCTAAAAGGATTGTGACTCAACAAGAGAGTCTTTTTTGTATCTCGTATAAAGCCCGAGATGGAGGCCGAAGTGTTGATTCAATAAGAACCTTTTTGTATCTCGTACAAAGCCCAAGATGGAGGCGAAAGATGTTTGACTCAACAAGAGAGTCTTTTGTATCTCGTACGAAGCCCGAGATGGAGGCTAAAGAGGGTACTGTTTCAGTTGAATGACCAGTATATGGGTTCAAAGAGAAAATCAGTTCTTATATGAGGAACACTGTACTCAGGGATTTTGATTTGAGGATCAGGGATATTTCCTTTTCTTTGAGGAAATGGGAAATCCAAAGGGGTATTGAGACTGTCCAAGTCTACGGGGTTCCTTCCTATTCTTGAAGGGTGCTTGAGAATATCTTTGAGACTCAAGGAAATTAGACTGTCCAAGTCTAGAGTTTGATCTTTTGTACTATGCTTTGAAAAATAGTAGTAGACTCTTGGAAAGACTGTTCTATTAAGATGACTAATTTCTGTTCCTATACCTCCACGAGGTCGTCGGGACAATTTGTACGAAGCCCAAGAGGAGGCTGGAAACTTTTAAGAAGCCGAGGGACAATTTGTACTAAGCCCAAGAGGAGGCTATCATTCCCGGAGGAAGAAATCATTTATACGAAGCCTAAGAGGAGGCTGTGAATACTTCTAAGAAGCCGACGGGTCCTTGTACTAAGCCCAAGAGGAGGCGGGGAAGCTTTTAAGAAGCCTGCGGGTCCTTGTACAACGCCCAAGAGAAGGCTGATGCTTTTAAGAAGCCTGTGGGTCCCCAAACCCCGAGAAATTCAAGACAGGCAATTCACAAGGAATACATCAAGCCAGGAAAGTTCGAGAATTTGGAAGAAACTCAAGAGATGCCATTCACGGAGAATACATTCATCTCTGGGGAGGTAGAGTCTCTTGACAATTCCTAAGGAGGACAACTGAAGAGAAGACTGTATCTGGTGCTCCTATTGGGGACCTAGTCTGTCGATTTATAAGAGCGATCGGTACGGCTTTACTTAGTTCTAGACGTAGTTGCCGGGGAAACTCTAAGTATCTATACTATTATTACACAGTTGATATGAGTTTATGAAAGGAGACTTATAGTGAGCAGCCCCACAATACAAGTATATGTATATGAAAGCGGTAAGTGAAAGCGGATAAACACTTACCCGGTTGTAGAGCTTCCATGCTGTTTTGTTAGTTGTTTAACAAAGAAAGATGGAAAACAACAGTATATTCAAAATCAAAGGAGAAAGTGCTTTGAAAAAGAAAGATTTGGGGTTTACAGCTCAAGGAGAGGCCCAGGGTTTTATCAGTGATCGCACTGTTGAATTTGTACTGAGGGACTTATACAAGTGACAGAGGCCCAAAAATTGTTTTCTGTACAAAGGGATGGGTCTTACACTCTCTCAAGAGGCCCAAAAGGTTTAAAGAAAAAGAGTGGGGCTTATAACACGAGGGTAGACCCAGATGATTTTTCGTTTGAAATGGCGATCGCGCCGAGATTTTCTTTTAACGCAAAGGGGCTTACACAATATCTGAGGCCCAAAGTTGTTTTGGTTAAAAGGGGATTGGGTCTTACACTCTATTAGAGGCCCAAAAGTTTTGAATGGGTCTTATAGCTCGAGGAGAGGCCCAATTGATTTTTTTAAAAAGGCGACGATCACGTCGTTTATTTGGAAATGTACAGAGGGACTTATACAATGAGTGAGGCCCAAAAAGTTTATGTACAAGGGGGTTGGGTCTTACACTCTATTAGAGGCCCAAAAGTTTGAAAATGATTTATGAGGTTTGAATTAATCAAAAACCCTAATTTGCTTTCAAATTGTATTTTAATTGAATAAAATTCAATTAAAATGACCAAAATTGTTTTAACATGTGGAAAACAAATTGTGATCTTGAATTAATGCTTCATAAATCAAGTTTTGCCCTAAAAAATGATTAGAAATCATTAAAATTTGCAAAATCAAGAAGGAAAAAATATTCAAAATGTCAAAAACAATTAAAATATTAATTCTTTGCAAAAATATCAATTATATGGAATAAATAATATTTTTGGGATTTTTTGGGAAAATAAAATATTTTAACATTTTTGTGAATTATTAAAAAAAAGAATCAACTCATAATCATTAAAACTCAGAGAGAAATTAATTTTTGAATCAATTAAATAAAATCACAAAATTCAAATATTTGAATTTTCAAAAAAGGCGCCAAGAACACCCAAGAACACGCGCGTGTTCTGGGTTTTGCCCAGATTTGCATTTTCTCTCCAATCTCACTTAATACTTGATTATATCATGTAATCCACATACCAATCTGCTCGTCTCAACCTCACGATCATGTCTATGGTATTTAATTTCATTTATTTTAAACATGGAATAAGAAATCAAGACAAAACCTCAAGAACCCTAAAATTTGCATGAAGGCTGAGAATTTTGATACACGATTCAAACAAAGCAATTAATTGAGGGGAAACATTCCATGCATGATTATGAACATTTGGCAAAAGTATTGTGCGAGGAAATATGCATAGATTAAGAGATGACCAAGTTTAGGCTTACCTCTAGGTCGTGACAGCAAGTGCAATGTGATTTCTGAGTTGGAGGTGTTACAGATGAGTTGTGATGATCTGAACAGCTTCCCTACACCCTATGGAGTGTGTTTGAATGCTTGGACTTGATTGAAAATGGCTGGATCACTTCATGGCATCTCAACTGCAGCTTGGTTAAAACCTTGAGCAATTGGCTGGTGATTCTGAGAAATCAGTGTTCCAGATGTTGTTTAAGTGTTTGATCAGCTCACATATGATGTATGTGAGGTGTGTGTGTGTGATTGGTTTGAGTGGAATTGCTCTCTACTGAAAAATTCGATAGTGACTTGCTAAGAAAGGCATTTTTGAGAGTGAGAAGTTGATTTTGAGAAAGGCAAGTGTTGTAGGCCTTTGGTGTACTTAAAATGATAACAATTGAGCTCTATTTATAGCAGAACAAGTTTGTTTTGCAAGGAATAGTGAATGGGAACTGCTGAGTAGGGTTGCCCAATGTTGAGCAATGAGAATCCAAGTCTCCTCTAGCCATTGACTAGAGGTTAGGGCACAGGCTGCTGGTTCCCTTGGTCTTGGATAAGTCTTGACTGAATTCAGTTGCTAATAGCTCAGTCCATGCCACCTTGGTGCTTCTATTGAATGCTCCAATCCAAAATTGGAGTCTTGTCCCTATTTTAGGCAATTCTAGGGTTGTCATGCTATTTCTTGTTCCAAGGACTTTGGAGGCTTGGCTCAGTGATTGTACCCTTTAGATTTGATCCTCAGATGTGTCCAAAGTGATGACAAGGCTTGGAATGGGTTGATTTTGGTAAATCGACCAAAAGTCCAAAAATCTGCCTTGCCTTGGCAGTTTTCAACAAGGCATTTTGCCACTACCATATCTCAAGGCTCAAATTGAATTTGGTGATGTTCTTGGCCATTTTGGAAAGCCCTTATATGATACAACAACTGTTTGATCATATTTGGTTTTGATACTTTTTGGATCCAAGTGAAAAATGTCCCTACATTTGGAAAAAGTGAAGGAAGATTCTGCCTTAGTGAAAATTTCACTAAGTGTTGGAAAAAGTGACATTTCATGTTTTCAGCCATTTTGATCACTCAATAACTCAAAATCCCTAATGAATTGGACTGAGGTCTAGTTGAAGTTTTTGTAGAGGGCCATGAGGGCTACAAATCAAGCTTTGGATGGGGAAAAATGGTTTTGTGGTTTAGGAGTTATGATCCTCCAAAGTTGGTACCCTTGCCACTTTGTTCCATAACTTAGAAAATTTTCTAAGTTTTTATGGTTACCCCTTTTACAAGTTATCCCACTTTCTTTGATTTTTCTTGATGAATGATGATTCAAATCATACATTAACATCATTTTAGGGTTAAAAATCCATTTTTATGAAAAATCTCAAAAAGTCAAAGTTAACTTTTGTGCACAGTTGACTTTTTATCCGATGAATTCCAAACTGTGCAATCCTTTAGGAAATCATGTCCTTGACCTAAATCAAACTTGATGGACATGTTCCATGGGTGTTATAGGGTGTATTGAATCATGTCGTAGGGTTAGGGAGCATGTCCTGGTCAATAGTCAAAGCTACAATTGACTTTTCTCGCAAAACCCTTACTGTGGTTCAGATGAAATTGAAACTTGTTGCTCAAGCTTCTTGGATCAATCCATTGTGGCAAATGGATCAATGTGATATATTGGAGACCCTCAAATCATGTCTTGAGGTCTTGGCTCATGATTTGTCCCAAAAGTCAACTTAGGGGTGAATTAAGTCAAGAAACCCTAATTCCTGATTTTTGATGTATGCATCCCCTGAGGTTAAATTGACTTGATGATTAGGTCCATGATGTCCCATGGAGCATATTAGGATATGTTTTGAATCATTGGCTCATGCCCAGAGGAAAATTTCCATCTGGAGGCCCTGGTCAACCAAAACCCTAATTTGGTGACACTAGCGATCTTGAGGCTTAATCCACCTAAAAGGGAGCAACCTTGTGCTTAATCCTTGAAGTGGGAGTCCTCTTGATCCATTGTGGATGTTTGAGAGGTTAGACAAGTTGAAGATCATGTCATTCCTTGATTGATCATTTGTCTAAGGCTCAAAGAGGGCTTGAAACCCTAATTTTGATTGTAGTGAATGCTCAACAATTCCTTGGGGAGATTGACGAGGGATAAAGGTACATCCATATTGTGATGATGATTTGCACAATGATGGGAAATCATAGTGGTCAAAATTTGGGGTATGACACTCAGCAGAGTAGCTATTGTTATCCCCAGCGGAGTTGCCTTCATATCCTCAGCATTTATTTTGCTGAGGGGCCTCCTTGCATTTTTCATATAGTAATCATTGCATTCTCAAAAAATGCGTAGCATTTCCATCGAGATGGAGCATTGCGCCATGGAAAAATTCGAACATATGCATACGAAGCATAAGCCAGTTTTGGTACCTTGTGCGAAAGACCAAAATTGTTTCTCTTCGATCACACTGAAGAACCCCAGAAAGAATGCCTCGTTCATTCCCCAGTAGATATTTCAAAACAGTACCAGGGTTTCACCTCCTTTTTTCCTCACCAGAGTCCCAGTTTTTCGGTTTGTAGATCTTTTGATCTTACATCTTAACTGTATATTTTAGGAACCATTCCTGATGGGATTCCTTTAGCCGTTCCCGACAGGCGTCTTTTGAGTTTTAAACCTAGCCGTTCCCGACAGGCATGCTTTTTCCATTCCCGACAGGGATACCATAGGTTTTAAACTTTAGCCATTCCCGACAGGCGTCCTTTGAGTTTTAAACCTAGCCGTTCCCGACAGGCACTCTTTAGTCGTTCTCGACAGGCATAGCATAGGTTTTAAACTTTAGCCGTTCCCGACAGGCGTCCTTTGAGTTTTAAACCTAGCCGTTCCTAACAGGCATGCTTTTGCCATTCCCGACAGGCATACAATAGGTTTTAAACTTTAGCCGTTCCCAACAGGCACCCTTTAAGTTTTAAACCTAGCCGTTCCCGACAGGCCCGCTTTTTCCGCTCTCGACAGGCATACCATAGGTTTTAAACTTTAGTCGTTCCCGACAGGCACCCTTTGAGTTTTAAAACTAGCTGTTCCCGACATGCCCATTTTTTCCGTTCCCGACAGGCATATAATAGGTTTTAAACTTTAGCCGTTCCTGACAGGTGACCTTGGAGTTTTAAACCTAGCCGTTCCCGACAGACCCGCTTTTGCCATTCCCGACAGGCATACAATAGGTTTTAAACTTTAGCCGTTCTCGACAGGCGCCCTTTTGAGTTTTAAACTTAGCCGTTCCCGACAGGCATACTTCAGCCGTTCCCGACAGGCATACCATAAGTTTTAAACTTAGCCGTTCCCGACAGGAAAGCTTTAGCCGTTCCCGACAGGCATCCTTTGGGGTTTCAAACTTTAGTCATAGGTTCCAGACTCTTTTCCACAAATATCTTTTCCCACAACTGCTGTGAAATTCTGGTATCAGATATGTGATGTCGAGTGAGATGTCACAACATCAATATCTGCTATATGAACAAGATAATAAAAGTAACAGCACTTGAAAGCAATAAATAGACACAGAGAATTATTCACCCAGTTCGGTCAAACAACCTACGTCTGGGGGCTACCAAGTCAGGGAGGAAATTCACTAGCAGTAGTATCAATTTATAGATTCTACAGTCAACACACCAGTTGACAATATACTCACTTAATCACTACCCAATGACACTTCTACCTAAGACACTCTTAGGTATGAGAACCCTTTCACTCCCCCTCAATCACAGCGGTGATAACAACTTACAATGAAGAAAGTAGAAGACACACTTCAACGACAATACCTTGATCTTGCTTAAAAGCTTCAATCAAGAACAAACACTCATGCTTAAAAGCTTAGAGTGGACAAGATACAACTCAATAAAATTAGTCCAATTCAAACATCAAAATAGATGAATGAATGACTCACAATACATAGACGAAAACACAAACCCTAATACTTGACACTCAGTACACAATCTCTTGTCTTCGTCACGTCCAAGTAGGGTTGAGGCTGCTTTAAATAGAAACTTATTCTTGGGCTTGGACTCCTTGAAAATCTCAGATTTGATTCACAATTAAAACTGATTTTATCTTCAAATCTTTTCGCCCTAAAAATAGTAATAGAATATACTTCATGGGAAATATAAAACGATTGCATCAGATAAAATGTCCTCCAAGAATCTCGCCTGCAATCTCTCAAACAAAACAATTAACACGCAGCCCTAAATCACATAACAAACTAAACAAATTTTCTGTCAACAGATGTTAAGACACCGGCCTTGACATCATGCACAAAAACTGCAATACCAAATAACACACCACAAGCAGAATATTAGAATCACATGTTAAGACATCAGACATGACATCTTGAACAAACACATTGTTTTACCAAAATTGCAGCCAATAATAGAACTAACAATCTCCCCCTTTGGCTAATTTTGGCTAAAACAAAATCAGCACACATCAGAAAAACCTGCAGCGGACACACACCATACAACAATAACATTCAATAATTTCACACCAAACAAAATTCAAACTCCCCCTCAAGCATAGAACCATACATAACCAGCAGAAACTCTCCCAGAAAATCAGAAAACCACAACACAACCACACTCAACTAGGCAACAACTAGGCTTATCTCTCCCCCTTTTTAGCCATAATTGGACAAACTTTGAACCTACCAACAGCAGCAAGCACAAGGTTCTGACATCCAAGAGTCAAGGTCAAACAACTAGCTTCCCAAAAAACAAGTCCCAAAACCACAAACTTTGACTGGTCAGGCGATACAAACTATACCCTCCTATTGTAATATAAAACCAAGCCATCCTTCTACTAACAACCACTGAACTAAGATAGAATCATGAGTCAGTCCTACAAAAATGATGATGCTAGCAAGAAACACATGCAAGAAGTCAAGAAACCAGATCCAAAGAAGGTGAAGACCACCACAATGACATAAGATGGATCATCTTCTAGAGAAACAAGGACAGGAAAAACATCTGAGACACGGATGAAGTCCATCAAGAAGGGTCAAGTTCAAAGGCATGACTTTGATGATGATGCTGATGAAGACTGGGTTAATTTTATTAACTCAGGTGGTTGGAATAATATGTAGACTCTTTGTATATTGCTTTGGTTGAACTAAATTTCCTATCTTGTATGCTTTCAGCAGTTGAATGAATCTGTTTGTTTTCTTTATAATGAACATTTGCTATAAGTATGTCAATAACTTATCACACATAAGACAACTGCACCATAAATCACCTTCCTGCAAACACAATATAACTAATCCTCATATATGCAAATCCCTAGTTTGCTTCTCAAATTTTAAAATTGAATTGCATCTAAAGCCTTTGTAAAAATATCAGCTAACTACATTTCAGTAGCAATATGTTCCAAAATAACCACTTTGTCTTCAACCAGATCTCTTATAAAGTGATGACGTATATCAATATGCTTAGTCCTGCTATGTTGGATTGGGTTCTTGGTGATATTGATAGCACTCCGATTATCACAGTACAATGTCATGACATCTTGCTTGACATTGTATTCAGTTAACATTTGCTTCATCCAAACAAGTTGAGAACAAATACTCCCTGCTGCTATGTACTCAGCCTCAGCAGTACAAAGAGACACACAGTTCTGCTTTTTGCTAAACCACGAGATTAGATTGTTCCCTAAGAAAAAGCAACCTCCTGAAGTACTTTTTCTATCATTAACACTCCCTGCCCAATCAGCATCACAATATCCACTCAGCTCAGTGCCTAATCCATGACTGTATAATATGCCATAGTCACTAGTACCATTCACATACTTCAGAATTCTTTTCACTTGATTCAAGTGACTCACTTTAGGTTCAGATTGATATCTGGCACAAACTCCAACAACAAAGGAGATATCAGGTCTGCTAGTTGTGAGATACAGTAAGCTGCCAATCATGCTTCTGTATAGACTTTGATCCACACTCACACCATGTTCATCCTTGGACAGCTTCAGGTGAGTAGGAGCAGGTTTCCTCTTGTGATTAGCATTCTCTAGACCAAACTTCTTGACTATGTTCTTAGCATACTTACTATGAGAGATAAATATTGAGTCTTCCATCTGTCTGACTTGTAGACCCAGAAAATAGCTGACCTCACCAACAAGACTCATTTCAAACTCAGACTGCATCTGCTTCACAAAATGTTTAACCATTGCATCTGACATCCCACCAAATACTATGTCATCAACATATATTTGAGCTATCATCAGTTTTCCTCCTTCCTCTTTGACAAATAAGGTCTTGTCAATTCCCCCTTTTCTGTAACCATTCACAGCCAAGAAATCAGTAAGCCTGTCATACCAAGCTCTTGGTGCTTGCTTCAAACCATAGAGAGCTTTCCTTAGTTTGTCGACATGGTTAGGAAATGTTGGATTAATAAACCCTTTTGGTTGATCTACATAAACTTCTTCATTTAAGTACCCATTCAAGAAAGCACTCTTCACATCCATCTGCAATAGCTTAAACTTGAGTTTATAAGCCACACCTAAGAGCAACTTGATAGATTCCAGTCTGGCCACAGGTGCAAAGGTTTCATCGAAATCAATCCCTTCTACCTAAGTGTATCCTTGGGCAACCAATCTAGCCTTATTTCTGGTGACCACTCCTTGTTCATCAGATTTATTCTTGTAAATCCACTTGGTGCCAATCACATTTACCCCATCAGGCCTTCGTACAAGATCCCACACTTCATTCCTTTTGAATTGTTCCAGCTCTTCATGCATGGCATTAATCCAAAATTCATCAGTCAAGGCTTCTTTAACATTTTTGGGCTCAATTTTGGAAACAAAGCAAGAATTTAACACAACTTCTCTTGACCTAGTGCTAACTCCAGATTTTGGATCACCTATGATAAGCTCTTTTGGGTGGTCCTTTTGTACTCTGATAGATGGTTCCTTGTTAGGTTGTTCAGGTTCAGGTTCAGCAGCAATGGGACTGGGAGTTACACTTCTATCTTCAGCTTCTGTAGATACATCATCAAAGAATGTCCCAACATCATCCAGGACATCAACATCTTCCTTCATTCCACTGTCATCAACCACCACATTTATAGATTCCATCATAACTCTGGTCCTGGAGTTGAATACCCTATAAGCTCTGCTGTTTGTAGAGTATCCTAGAAAGATTCCCTCATCACTTTTAGGATCCATTTTTCTCCTCTGTTCATGATCTGTCAGGATATAACATTTACTTCCAAATACATGAAAGTACTTCACACTTGGTTTTCTTCCCTTCCACAACTCATATAAGGTAGCTGAAGTACCTCTTCTCAAAGTAACTCTGTTGTGAATGTAGCAGGCAGTATTCATAGCTTCAGCCCAGAAATGGTAAGGAAGCTTTTTGGCATGAATCATTGCCCTAGCAGATTCTTGAATGGGTCTGTTCTTCCTTTCAACAACTCCATTTTGCTGAGGGGTAATGGGAGAAGAAAACTCATGACTGATGCCTTCAGCAAAACAATATTCAGCAAACTTGCTATTTTCAAACTCTCTCCCATGATCACTCCTTATTCTGATGACATTGCTTTCCTTTTCCCTTTAGAGTCTTTGACATAAATATTTAAATACATCAAACACTTCTGTTTTGTCTTTGATAAAGTTCACCCAAGTGTACCTGGAATAGTCATCTACCACAACATAAGCATATTTCTTCCCACCTAGACTTTCCACCTGCATAGGCCCCATTAAGTCCATATGAAGAAGTTCCAAAACTTTAGAAGTAGTGTTATGTTGAAGTTTCTGATATGACATCTTGGTCTGCTTCCCTATCTGGCAATCTCCACAAACTCTTCCCTCTTCAATTTTGAGTTTAGGGATTCCTCTTACTGCTTCTGAGGATATGATTCTCTTCATTCCCTTCAGATGAAGATGTCCCAACTTTTGATGCCAGACTTTGACTTCATCTTCTCTAGCAAAAACACATGTGGAGAGACTTGAGTCTTATGACACCCATAGGTAACAGTTGTCCTTAGACCTTGCACCTTTCATGATGACTTCACCTTTTTCATCAGTGACAATGCACCCAGTTTTAGTAAAATTAACTATGAGTCCTTGATCACATAGTTGACTAATACTGATTAAATTGGCTATTAACCCTTTGACCAACAACACATCATCCAGCCTAGGAGCACCTGCACAATTCAACTTTCCCATACCCTTGATTTCTCCTTTGACACCATCACCAAAAGTTACATATCCACAAGAATGAAGTTTAACATCTACCAGCAGATTCTTCACCCCTGTCATGTGTTTTGAACACCCACTGTCAAAGTACCAGTCTTCTTTAGTAGAGACTCTAAGAGAAGTGTGAGCTATTAAGCTGGTAACTCTACTTTTGGGAGCCCATTGCTTCTTTGGCTTGATGACCTGATTACCTTTGTGAATGATCTGTCTGGGAGCAGACTGATGTGCCCTCTTAGGATACCCATGTAGCTTATAACAGTAAGCCTTTATGTGTCCAAAACCCCCACAATGATGACATCTCCACCGCCTGAATTTCTTCCTAGGAGTCCTGTCATGATGTTTAAACATCTGTTTTAACATCACTGGCTTGGAACTAGATATAACATCATATGAAGTTACTCCATTGTTGAAACCCAAACCCCTTTTGTCTCCAGCAGCTTTTCCAACATTATGAATATTGTCTAGAACATCAGTCCCACTATTCATCTTTCTGATTGATTTGGACATAGATTTAAGTTTAGAGTTCAGCACAGAAACTTCATCTTCCAGCTTGGCAAACGTTTTCAAATGCTCTATCTTTTCAGCCTTTAGTTGAGTAATCATCTTCTTCTGCTTCTCTCCTTGCAAGCAGAATTCTTCATTTTTAGTGCATTGCTCTCTGTAAGAAGCAGTTAGCTCATCATGTGTAATTTCTCCATTACTAGAATCATCATCAGAATCACATATTCCAACCATAGCTCTAACAAGCTTGGTAGATTCTTCTTCAGGTTCACTATCAGTATCTTCATCAGACCACGTGACAGACAAACCCTTTTTCTGCTTCTTAAGATATGTAGGGCATTTAGCTCTGATGTGACCATAACCTTCACATCCATAACATTGGATTCCTTTGTCATCACTAGACTTCTCCTCAGCTCTTGTTTTCTTCATCTGATCACCTAACCTGTTAGTGTCAGATGTGATGTTCTTGACATTAGGTTTATAGGTCATGTCCATCCTTTTCAAAACCTTATTAAACTGTCTTCCCAGCAGAACAATGGCATTGGATAGCTCCTCCTGAGTTTCAAGACCACATTCTTTCTTTTCATCTTCAGTACTAGACACCAATGCTATACTTTTGGCCTTCTTTTCTGATCTGTCATTCAACCCTAATTCAAATGTCTGAAGGGAACTAATCAATTCATCTACCCTCATCTGGCTGATGTCTTGAGCTTCCTCTATAGCAGTCACCTTCATTTCAAATCTCTTGGGAAGAGATCTGAGAATCTTCCTAACTAGCTTCTCTTCAGACATCCTCTCTCCTAGGGCACTAGACGCATTTGACAGTTCAAGAACATTCATGTGGAAGTCATGAATGGTCTCTTCATCCTTCATCCTCAAACTTTCAAACTTTGTTGTCAACAACTGAAGTCTTGACATCTTGACCTTGGAGGTTCCTTCATGAGTTGTTTTCAGAGTATCCCAAGCCTCCTTAGCCACTTCACATGTGTTGACCAGCCTGGAAATGTTCTCGTCAATACCATTAAAAATGGCATTTAAGGCCTTAGAATTCCCAAGAGCAAGTTCATCTTCTTCCTTAGTCCAATCTTTTCAGGTTTTAGCTTTGACCCACCATCTTTTTCAACAATAACAGGATGTTTCCATCCTTTCAAAACAGCCTTCCAAGCCCTGCTGTCTAAAGACTTCAAGAAAGTAACCATGCGAGGTTTCCAATAGTCATAATTTGATCCATCTAGAATAGGGGGTCTATTCACAAATCCACAACTCTCCTTGTCCATTGCACCAGAAAGTAACAGCCCTAGATCTCACCCAGATACAGAGCAGGATGACCTGCTCTGATACCAATTGAAATTTTGGTATCAGATATGTAATGTCGAGCGAGATGTCACAAAATCAATATCTGCTATATGAACAAGATAATAAAAGTAACAGCACTTGAAAGCAATAAATAGACACAGAGAATTATTCACCCAGTTCGGTCAAACAACCTACGTTTAGGGGCTACCAAGCCAGGGAGGAAATTCACTATCAGTAGTATCAATATATAGATTCTACAGTCAATACACCAGTTGACAATCTACTCACTTAATCACTACCCAATGACACTTCTACCTAAGACACTCTTAGGTATGAGAACCCTCTCACTCCCCCTCAATCACAGCAGTGATAACAACTTACAATGAAGAAAGTAGAAGACACACTTCAACGACAAAACCTTGATCTTGCTTAAAAGCTTCAATCAAGAATAAACACTCGTGCTTAAAAGCTTAGAGTGGACAACATACAACTCAACAAAATCAGTCCAATTCAAACATCAAAATAGATGAATGAATGGCTCACAATACACAGACGAAAACACAAACCCTAATACTTGACACTCAGTACACAATCTCTTGTCTTCTTCACGTCCAAGTAGGGTTGAGGCTGCTTTAAATAGAAACTTATTCTTGGGCTTGGACTCCTTAAAAATCTCAGATTTGATTCACAATTAAAACTGATTTTATCTTCAAATCTTTTCGCCCTAAAAATAGTAACAGAATATACTTCATGGGAAATATAAAACGATTGCATCAGATATAATCTCCTCCAAGAATCTCGCATGCAATCTCTCAAACAAAACAATTAACACGCAGCCCTAAATCACATAACAAACTGAACAGATGTTCTGTCAACAGATGTTAAGACATCAGTCTTGACATCATGTACAAAAACTGCAATACCAAACAACACACCACAAGCAGAATGTTAGAAGCACATGTTAAGACATCAGACATGACATCTTGAATAAACACATTGTTTTACCAAAATTACAGCCAATAATATAACTAACATGCTGTGTTTGTCATATTTCCATTCTTTTTACCCACATAGCGCAAATTTTATTGTTATTTTTGTATTCAATCCCTATTTACCTTGAATTTCTGACAGCCACTGCTCTCATCCATCAGGTCCATAGTTGATTGAATATGGGCAACTGTATTACCTCAAAATTTGCCCTCTTATTTATACCCAATAATGGCTTATGCTTCACATTTCATTTGCATCTAGGGCATAAACATTTGCATATGCATTATTAGCTTCCATAGGGAATGGTATCAAGGGCGTCACCATCTTTATAATGTGCAAGGCAAGGAGAATGAGATACTAATTCATCAATCCACAGAAGCTTGCCATATCTCCAAGGCAAATCATATGGTCCATCATGTCATTAAAAGTTTGAATTTGGCAAGAGAACAAAGATTATCTCCAACAAAGAAAGATCCCCAGTCATACTACCAAGAATTAGGGTTTTGACCTTTGGTCAACCCTCCTCATTCAATTGTTCAAATTTGGGTTTTGCCCAAGTCATGTTTATTTCTGAGTCTTGGGCCAAAGCTTGGTATCATGGTGTTTCATATGTCATCACGTGTCCAAGGATGCAAGATTGGCCTTTGGTTGTGGTCAGAAGGTTTTCAATTGGTCTATGCTTTAAAAATCAACTAGTTAAGGAATAAAGTCAACAGAGCAGTGAAAAAGTCAACTCCTGACTTTTTGGGGTCAAGATTGTGTTTTTCATGTCAAATATGTTTAATGGGAAAAATTTGATCAATAAATATCAAAAGAATCATCAAGAATCAAAGTTGCGTGAAAAGTTGTCATTTATGAAAAATTTCCACTTTTGGAAAGGTTATTTTTAGAACTTTCTACTTTTGGTAAGTTTTCAAGAGAAAATGCCTAACTTCCAAGCCAATTTCAGCCATGATGCAAGCTTCAATTCAATTTTGGTCAAACATGAGAGTGGTAGAGTGTTCTTCAAGCTTTCCAAATATGTAAAGAACTTGTAATTTAGATCTACCAATCAAAAGTTATGGAGCTTCAAAGTTGTGATCTCAAAGTTGGAATACTAAAAACTCTTAGAAAAATTTGAAGTCCAAAAATCAGTTTTGTGGCCATGACTTCCAAGCATTTTTTCAATATGTTCTAAGCTTCAATTCAAGTCACATTCAACATCAAATTTGTTGTATCCAATGCCCTCTATCCAAAGATTCAAAAATCTCCCAAATTGATTCAAAACTCATTAAGTTGTGTTGCTTCAAAGTCATCACCATGGATGGTTCTCCAAGTGTTCATATCATGTCATGTGTGCCCTCAAAATCCAAAGAAACTTGCTGCATTGTTATCACACACTCTCATTATGCACATATGCCATCATCATATCTCAAGTCATGCGCATAACCATAATACTTACCCTAAATGGCCAAACAAAAGCTTATGTTTCATGCACATGCACCACATTTGCCTCATTCATAAAAAAAAAGAGAGAAAGTAAACTTAATGTGCAAGCATATATTATTGTATTAACTCATCACCACCATTCACCCCTAGTGTACACCACAATAACTACAATGCTCCATACACTCCTTAACCCGTGCCAACATTTCCACTAACCTTCAAACTCTATTTTCTGAACTTCCATTAACCATAACTCTAACTAACTTCCTAACTCTGATTAAACTCTAACCACACTCTAACCTCACCTATATAAAGCCCTAACCACCCTGCAACTGATTCAGTTACACACATTCATCAACTCAGAGCAAAAAACTCCATTTTCGTACCCACACCTTGAAGCTTGAAAATCTCTTTGATCTAGAAGGATTTCACGGAAGCTTCTTCATAAATATCATCACTAATCTTCATTCTAGCTTCTGTTTACAAGCAAGAGTATCTGGAAGTGCTACATTGCCATATCCAGCTTCATCAATACATCACTATCGATTCATAGATTACAAGAAGTTAAGAGGATCACGAGCATTTATTTTGCTTCAATGTTGATTTGAAGATAAGCAGGAAGTGATTTAGGGTTTCTTGAGATGATTGCTTCAAACTTCCATTGAGGTCAATGAGTTTTTTCTCATGCTTATTGTTTGCTTGGATTCATGTGGTAAAAATGGTGGAGATAAGCTATATTGAAGTCCTATGGAGTGTAGGACATGTTTTCTGGTAGACGTTAGGAAAATATGAAGTTTCAAATTTGAAATCTAAACTTGTTCTCTTCGATTCTCACTGTATGTACATCATATGAAGTTTTCATTAGCATATCTAAGATCTACGTGAAAGATGGAACAAGATGATGTGTTTCTGATCATTTTCTGGAGATAGCACCACCACTCACGGTGGTTCTCCCACCGGAGAAGACGACCGGAGCTGAGCTCCGGCGTCTAAACCCTAGTTCAGGCCATTCTCAGATGAGTTGCTTTGTTTTAATCCTGAACGTTGATTTATTATGATCTAACGGTGGGAAGGCTTGCCAACAGATTAAAAATTTCATGCCTGTCACGTGCCTCTCTTTTTCTTTTTACTTTCTTTTTTTTCTTTTTTGATTTTTCCTCTGAATATTATGACGGTGATCTGTGCGGAGCTTCCATGTGCATTACCATGATCATTCATCCTTGACCACATGATTGGATTATATCTTGATCATACTACATTGACTTGATCATGTGGCTCACGTTGAGTCAAAATTATTAACTGATACCTATGCTATGAACCACCAGTATTCACACGCGTTGGACTTAATACAAGTGTTTTTTGTACCCCCAGTTTTGAGCCCAAGTGCATTTCTAACTGGCTTTTTGCTATTCACGCACCCCCTGACTTTATTTCTTGTTTTTATTTTCTTTTTTCTAATTGATTCATATCCAGTTGTTAAAAATAGTAAAAAATACCTAAAAATTCCCAATTAATTCATGAGAGTCTATGGATGTGTCAACTAATTTTTGAAAATTTTCATTTTCAATTTTGATATATTTTGATATTTTTTTAATAATTTTATTTTTAAACTTGTTCATTGGTTCATACCATTTGTTACATGCTTCATAAAAGATTTTCTTCAACTTGCTTAAAGATGAATTTTTGCACACAACCTGATACTTAAGTTTGATACATGTTAAGGGACTCTAAATAGTTTTTTGGGATTTTTTAGGTCACTTTTGAATGAGTTTTGATGCCATTTTTGTGCTTGCTTGTTCATTGACTATAGTGAATTGTTTAAGCATTGTTTGAGCTTGATAAAAGAGGAGTTTTGATCCCATATTTCAAGTGATGTTTAGCTACTGACTCCCCACTAACTTTCTTGGTTTCCTTTAATTTTTAAAAGCCCTTGGTCATGTCCTTTTGGATTGTGTAAATGCATCTTTGTTTGTGTGATTGCTAGAGACTATGCATTAGGGTTTTGTGATTATTTCTATGCCATTCAATGTGAGAACTTGTTGAAGCAATTGAATACTTGTATTGGGACAATTATAGGTCCTTGGAACCCAAGTTATAGGTCATTAATTGTTCAACTTTGAATGACTTGTGTATGCTTGCTTGAACATGAACTTGTCCTCTTGATTTGCCCTTTCCTTGTGGTTCCTTTGATGACATTCCTTCACTAATTCTTTTAGGACTTAGAAACTAAATGAAATATGACATGCTTACTGACCTTGAACACCATTTATCATCCCCACTTGACTTCTAATCTCATCTTACTCTTTTAAAGTTGCACGACTTGTAAATGTTGCACTAATGCATAAACTTGTGTCTACTTGTGTGTTTGTGTAATATGCCTTAACATGATGCTTCTAACTTGCATTTCACCACATCACACATGACCTATAATGTACACATCTACTTATATGAAGCATAATAACCTCTAATTTCATTTCATACCTCATGGAACATAACTTTGTTTTGCACTTTCTAATTGAACATTGTTTGCTTAAGTGCCTAACCTTTGTATGTTCCATCTTCTTCTAACTCTTGTAGGCTTTAGACATGACCTATTAGAGGTCATTAGGTACTGACCTAACTCACTCAACATGTGTATGCACCCTTCACACTTTCCTTTTACTTGTGTCACAAGTAACTACCTTCTAAGACTTACTTGAACATTGTTTTGTGCTTGCCTTGCTAGTGCTTATAAAACTTGAAATGTTGTGAGCTTCCATGATGATTGAGAATTTTTCTATGCATCCTTAGCATGACCTCACTTCTGACTTTATACCATACCATAGTATGCATTCATCCTCACATGTCTTTTGCATGAACAACAATTGTATGTTGCATCCTAGTTGACTATGCTTGTGCACAACTTGTTTAAACTTTGTGAATTCTTTAGTACATGACTTCCATGTTCGTCCAATGACATTTACACCCATTAATACACTTCATCCACTTCTGACCTTAAGGGATACTCATGCTTTAATCCACTTACATGATTCCTAAACATCTATTATCTTCTAGTTTGTAAACAATGTACATTTGTGTGATGTTTTGGTACATAGTTTGGCATAGTTTGATTTCTTTTGACATGCTAACATAATTGGAAGTTAAATAGGAGTACATACTGACCTATACATGTTACTGCACTCTTAGAACTCATCTTGCATTGTTTATAGTTGTATGTTGCATCTAACACAAGTGTATGGTACCTAGTCTTAGTTTAGGAACTTAATGCATAACTTTTCAAGTAATTGGTAGCTAGTGCTTGTGACTTACTTTCTTTTAACCAAGGTTGCTTAAGGTGGATTATGAGGTAAAGTGCTTGAGTACATGATTACTCAGTTCTTCTTTCATCCTTTTCCATTTGTTTTCTCTTATTCTTTCACTTGTGGATTGTGTGATATAATGCTTGTTTGAATAACTTTTTCACACCCCTTTGGGATCTTAGATTAACGGTAAGGTAAGATGAGCATTAGGTAATGCAATCCCTACTTGTCCATTAGGTAGACTTCCTTTCTTAACTCATCCATAAAGCCATCAATGCATGACAACATTAGGAATACAATTAGTCTCCCCTTAGTTGTTTTTTCCTTTCAACTTTGAGTATCTCCTTTCTCATCTCAAAACAAAAATAAAAAACATGTAATAAAGGCAACAAGTATTGTACGCCATGAGCCTTAAGTACATGGGAAGTGGAGATTGGGGGATTTTCCTCCACTTTCCTAGAGTGTTTAGCATACGTCCCGTCTTGGATCGATTTGCGACGCATACGATCCTATGTCATAGACTTTAGTGCAATATGAGTTACAAATACAAGCAATCAAAACACTTTCTTTTAAAAGACAATAAATAAACTGTTCTCTTCTCATCTCTTCCATTCCCTGTATAAAGGATGCGTCTCTTCTGTTCTACCGCAAACAGGTAAACGCGTAAGACTCCGTACAATGAGTGACGACACCTAAACTGCTGGGACGCGAACCTTGGCGTCTTCCGCTAAAAAACACAAACAAAGCAAGACCTCATTAGGTCGAACTATGACTACTCTGACTTCCTCTCTCTGGTTAGATTGAGGATACGTAGGCACAGACGAGACGCCTGGCGAGCAACCTTCCCCCACAAAACCGTAGTCCGAACTACGTTGACTCTGACTTTCCCGCTCCCGAGGGAATACGTAGCCTAGGACAGCGATGTCCTATCTAGTCATTTCTTTTCTTTTTCCCCCTGTTTCTCCATTTCCCGTTCTTTCCGTTCCAGTGGCAGTTGAGCTTCAGATAACCTACACCCTTTGATCGATAACAACAAGCATGGATCCCATCGAGTACGATGGACGCGAGGGGGTGCTAATACCTTCCTCTCACGTAACCGACTCCCGAACTCAGGCTATGGTTGCGACGACCATTCCTTTCCCTTTATTGAGGTTTTCTTTGATAGTTTCCTTTCCCTGCGTCGGGATAAATAATGTTCGGTGGCGACTCTTCTGTTCTTTTCTGCCGGTTGATTTTCGCAGATGCGACAAAACCCTCAGACGCTTCTTTGTCAATCATTGCTCAAACAATACTGAAAACTTATTTCATTTCTGCTTCTAATAAAGGCAAAAGTCTGAACCAATAAGAACCCAAGAGAATAGAATCAAAGGTTCTAAACAAACCAGTACCTGAAATCTCAAAATCAAAGGTACTGAAAAAATTAGAACCTATCATTCAAAGATCAAAGGTTATGAAAAATCAAGAACCCAAAAATCTCAAGTCAAAGGTTCTAAATATATCAAAACCCAAGACTTATAGATCAAAGGTTCTGAAGGGTTCAGAAGCCAAAGTAAAAAATTATCCCAGACAAAACTTTTTATAATAAAAAAATTTGGAATGAGTCTAGACCTTTTTATCAGGCAAAGGTTCAAAATAAAAGGAAGCCTGTTAAAACTAACAAAAGAGGACCCATAAGGTTATGGGTAATTAAATATGAGATTGTGTTTGCTACAGATATGCCTAAAGGGAGAAACAAGGCAATAATCATGGTACTTGGACAGTGGCTGCTCACATTATATGACAGGGTTTGGAGGAGGACAGAAAGGGAAGATCACAGGTTTGGGCACTATTGGTAACTCATTAATCTCTGTTAATAATGTTTGGTTAGTAACTGCACTCAAACATAACTTTTTAAGAATAAGTCAATTTTGCGAAAGTGTTTATGAAGTTTTGTTTGATAAGAACTTCTATTCAATTATCAATGAGTCTGACAAATCCATTTTATTCAAAGGTAAGAGGAAGGGAAATGTTCAAAAAATTAATCTTTTAGAATTGACTGACCAAAAGATTGTTTTCCTTATGTCGGTGAGTGATGAGAAATGGGCCTGGAACAAAGGTTAGGTCATGCTTGATGGCTCCAAGAGTTTGACTAAATTTTGGTAAAACATAATGTTGGGAAAGATGTTCCAACATGAAGATTTCAAACCCAGACTAAAGATGTCAAGTGAAATGTCACAACATGAAGATTCGACATCATGACTGTCATGTCAGGTTTTGTTTAAATCTGTTCCACAATTCAAGGCGTGATTACCAATGGATCAAGGATGAAAGATACAAAGCCCAACTCAGCAGAAGACTATAAAAGAAGACCAAGACCTAGACAGAGATAGAGAGGACAACATAGACTTAGGAATCCTATTTTGTAAAGTAGGGTTTAGGTTTGAGAGTCGTAGGTTTCTCTTGTAAGTCTCCCTCTGTATTGATTTGGTGCAGTGTGGTAGGCATAGAAACTTGTACCGATTCAGAAGCCCGTAGGAAATGAATCGCGAGTGTTCTTGGATGAAGCCTTGAAGCAAATCCAAGTTAACTTATTAGTCAAGGATGCTTGACTGAACTTTATATTGGAAGGGTTGTCTTTCAATAGGGTAGATACAGTTATGGTGTAGTAAGAGTTAGATAATCACAGGTTGTGATTTAGGAAGTGAGAGAGGGTTCTCTTATCATTTAGATGTGACTTCTAATGATAAAGTCTTTATTGGGTAGTGATAGCTTAGCGTGGGTGCTTTTTGTAAACCTGAGGTTATTTGTATAAAACTATACTACTGGTAGTGATTACTTCTTCCTGAATTGGTATCCCCCAGATGTAGGTGAGTTGCACTGAACTGGGTCATCATATTCTGTGTTATGTATCATTCTGCTATTTTTAGTTCAGTCTTGATTAACATGTTCGATCAGATGTCGTGACATCTGTGAGTGTGCAGTTCTGATATTCAAGGTATCAGTCTGCTGTTACGCCTCTGAGTTTACATGATTATGTAGCACAATGTCTTGATACGTGTTAGGACTTCTGCTGTCTTCATAGGCCAGAATTTCAATTGGTATCAGAGCAGGCATCCTGTCTGGTTCTGGATGAGATCTTTGGGAGATACTTTCTGGCGTTTAAACAAGGAGGAGTTTTGAAGATTAGACCAATCAACTCAGACATACTCAAGGGTATTAATGGATGAGATGGATGTTCTGGATCGAAGGGAACAACCCGGAGGTTGTTCATGTTGCTGAGGAGGTTCTACAATAACTACAGAAGAAGTGGCTAGTTCTCTTGTTGGTGTGTCTTATAAGATGTTGTGACATATTATTAGGGCAAGCAGGATCTGTTCCTTGGTGGTTCCGCTGCATGTGTTTCTGATGGAAGAGCTCTAGAATTATGGGATTCTGGAGTTGTTACTGAAGACAGTTGGTGGAAGGTCTCAATCGTCGACTTCTATTTTTGAAGATATCTGCATTCTTTTATTCCAAAGTTAGGAGCGATGGAGTGAAGGGAGTTGTTGGTAGATATCTGGTATGGTGACTTAGTACTTGGAAGCATGGTTTCTTGGTGCAGGTGAAGTCAGTTGAAGAGGAGAGGAGTTGAGTTAAGTTTATCAGGTTCTTGCTCTAGGAGTTTGATAAATTATTGGTCGACTAGGTTGTCAAGTTACTTGAGAATTCTCTCAAGTCCACTCATAAAGGCATCTTAGTCGTGTATCTGGAGTCTTCTAGTTACTCTTCTGACTAGAAGGTGTTTCTTTGAAACACAATCTGAAGAAAGTGGAGGTGATTTATTTTCACCATCCAAAAACAGCAAGGAAGGATTCATCTCTCTTGACCCTAAGAGTGGATCCAATCTGATTGAAGGATTGTTGAGGTAAATAAGATTCGTTCAGAGAGAATCTTAGTTACTTGAGTCAAGGGTGGTAGCCTTGGTATCTCAACACTGTTTGTCAAAGAAGATACTTGCAAAAAGATTGAATACTTGATAAGTGTTCATGAAGTGATCTGGTGGAGCTCAGCTACAACAGTAAATAAGGGTTATTGGATAAGGATTTAAGATCAATTGCCATTTGTGGAATCCACAAGTATTTAATTAATTATCCTTGAAAGTCAAGATTTCTGATGTTCAACAAGATGTTGAAACATCTCATCATCAGAGTTTGTGCAGAATCATGGGAGGGGTACTGCATATGCTTTAGCATCTGTTTTAGTCTTAGGTGGTGACCTAAGAAGTAGCTTCGTTCAGGTGTGACAGAAGCATGTGTTCTCTGGAGAGTTTCCTGGCAAGAAATTAGTCTGGACTTTGATGCTGTTGAAGATGAAGATGAAGACATCATAATCTTGATGGTTACAACTTGGATTAGTTTATTTCTGATCTAAGTGCTTTGGAGCATGGATCTTGCTCTGTTTGTGAAGGTCGGGGATAAGTGGTAGTTATCTTTGGCTTTCTACTGACGAATTTACTGAGGAAAATGGCATTCTTTGGTATGGCTATGGGGTAGTCTTGGACTACTTATTTTCTGAAGATTCAGACGTGGCAGGTTTGAAGTCTTTGGAGTTTCAAAGCAGGATGAAGGTTGTCTACTCAAACTTGGTTGTTGAATCAAGTCTATGAGAACATGGAACTCTTGTTCTGCGAAGGGAGGAGGTTCTTCTAAGTGGCAGAATGAGGATCTGAATTCAACAGTTGGATGTCATATCAAAATGTTCTGACATCTAGCTTAACATTAGAGGTCTCAGCTGGTGAAGTGGCACATCAGCTTAAGATAAGGTGATCTACAGGAGAATGGAAGTTATGGATTCTTCAAAAAGGTCTATCTCATGCAGTTTGCGGGAGCTGTGGATGGCAAGATGTTACATGACTAAGAGGCTTGGTGAATCCAAGATGTCTTGTTATGGGGCAAGTAGTTCATGTGACTTGAAGCTCTGATTTCATTAGTGGATCAATGTATCTTGTGGGAGTTCTAAAGAAGATTGAGATCAATCAAAAAGTGGCATTTGGTTGGTTTCATTGTGTGCATTCAATCAGGATGCTTGAAACTGATTGCTCTTGTACAGAAGAGTAGTTAGTTGAAATTGTAAGGAGGTTCTGGTTCTCTGGGAGCTTGTGGCAGAAGTTCTGGGTTGAGAATGGAAGCATACCTTCTTTTGGTGGATGAGAGTTTATTTCTCTCTGGGTTTCTGAAGTCTTCTTTGTTCAAACTGGTGGCGTAGTGTTGTGTGAAGATCTTCAGTGTGGATTCCTATGCTGATAGTAAGTCCAGTGGTGGAGCATATCAAGAACCATGGTGTGTGGTGTCTGTGATGTGTGGAAGATGTCATAACTGATGTTAGAACATCTTTGGGTTAGTTACCCTTGGTGAAGGATTTCAGGTTCTGTAAGGAACTGGTTACTTACATCGTGTCTAAGAAGTATCTACATAGTCATACGGGAGAATGATGTAGTAGAAGGACTGTCTTGGAGGTCTGATGTAAGTGGTTTTGGAAGACTGGAGTGGATCACGGGTTGATTGCATGAAGGTCTGGTTTCTGATGCGTTCAGAAGTGGATATTCACCAGAAAATCAGAAGTATTCCAAGTTATCATACGGGAGAATGATAAGGAATGACTGTCTTAGATTATGGGGCATCTATCTCAATTGCTGGCTGGGTAAGGTCAGTGGAAAATCTTGCGAAGGGGATGTTGCCCTGGCTGCAAGTCATGCTAGTAGTGAATCAGTTTGGCAGCTGTGAAGTTCTGGAGCATGCATACGATAGCTGACACCATTATAACAAACTAAGGGGCCCTGTGCGTCTCTTTGAGGAATGTGAAGCATTCTGATTCAATTAGTTTATGCCTCAAGCAGCTGGAGGTCTATACATGAGAGTTCAAGAGGAATTCGTGTGGTGTGTAGATGGTTGCAGGATGGGGGGGATCAATGGGACTTTGATCTCAAGCCAAGAGTTTGTTATGGTTGGTATACATTTCCTCACGGGTAGCATGATGGTGATCATGTGTGAGTGATTATTGTTTCTTGTCAGAGGAAGCAATAAAAGTGTTGATGATTGTGTTCAGCTGGTAAGTTGAACATAGGGTGTGCTCTTGAAGACATGAAGATGCATCTTATGTTTTTTCATTCATTAGCTTAGGTGTTATGTGGAGGAGCACTAGTTACCTTAGATAGGGGGAGATTCCCCTTGATCAAAGATGAATTACTGCGAGGATGTAGTTGAAGTTCCAGTTTACATTTGTGCATCAAGCAAGCTAAGATGTCAAGGAGGATGTCTAGACATTGTTGTATTGTTGCAAGTTGTGGGAGACTTGGCAGTGCAAGTTAAATGGTTCTTATTGGATGCTTAAGAATCATTGATGGTTATCTTGGATAGGGGGAGTTGCTCTTTGATCTGAGATGGGTTGTTTTAGTGGTAAAGATTGCCTATCAGGAATTGTTTGTGGCCTCAAACAGTTTGCGATAGATGGCCTCAACTGGGGTTGATATGTCAGACGAAGTGTCATGACATTGCACTACTGGTACAAGTTTCTTGAAAATTATCTTGGTCTGGTTCTGGGAGAATTTATTTTTCTCTACAGGAGCAGTTCTTGTTTGTTAAAGGGTCTTGGTTGCTGTCAGGAAGAAATTGGTTTTCTGTTAATGAAAGAATTCTGCTTGTAATCGAATATGCTAAATCTGGATTAAGAATGTCCTATATGTGGGGACCATAAGTCTGACATTATCAGGTTAGGTATCAGGACAAGGTTCAGAAGTAGTTTCGAGGACAAGTCAGAAACGATGGAATCTTTGACTAGTCTTTTGGATTGGCTCTACCTACATAACCTTCTCATTATTTAAGGAGAGTTGTAAAATATCTTCTTATTAAGTTGAGGGAAAATGAGTTTTGCTCGGGTGTGAGTAAGCAACATTTGGGTTTGGGTATGCATGGGTCACATTTGCCATCTTTTGGCTAAAAAGGGGGAGAATGGCTTACTGCTTGTATGTGCATTTATGCATTTGTGCTGCTGGTATGTGTAGCACCCCAAACAATTTGCCCTCGTGTTCTAGTTCTAACTGGCTTATGTTTCATCTCATTTTTGCATTGTCATTTCTGCATTTGCATGGTTCCTTTGGGCATGGGATCAAGGTATTTTCTCGCGCTTCAGTAGCTCATCCAGTTCAAAAGAAATTCCAGCAGTGTAGGGCCAAGCATATAACTTTCAAAGTCTTTTTGAGCATTTATTTTGCTCATTAGATGATTTGACAATCAGAAGCTGGCAGTCATTTTTTTGATCAGCGATTCAGCACCAGACAATTATTTTTGGCAGTATTCCGAGCACAGAACAGAGTTCACAGCATATTTCAGGCATGATTCAGTGGTAATATCCAATGGCAAGTTTCAGAGGTCTAACATGGCTCAGAACGGGTGAAAACAGGAAATTCTGCAACATTCCCTCTTTTTGGCGCCAAATTTTTGAATTTTTGAACTGAGTAATCGATTACTCAAAGTGAGTAATCGATTACTCTGGGCGAAATTGCAAAAATATGGCAATTTTCAGCACTGCAGAATTTTTGATCATTTGTGATCATGTACTTCGCTTGTGCATGTGTGGGAAGGATCTAGAACTGATTTATTTTCATCATTTTCCACCCAAAAATTCAAATTCTTTCCACTCCAATTCCTCATTTCCTTTCCTAATTCATTTTTCACCCCAAATTCCACCCACTAAACCTCACTCCAAACCCAAACTTAACTCCTAACCTAGGGGTTATTTAATATAATTAACTCCAAACCTCTCATGACCTTGATCATTTTTTCACTCCAAATTTTCAGAATTCTCTCAATTCTCTCTCACTTTTTCACTCTCAACCTCCATTTTTCAACCACACTTAAAGCTCTTCCATAGAGAATAACAAGTTCTTCATTGGAACTTGTTAATTATTAAGCTAAAGCCTCTCATCATCACTCCATTGTTGCTCTTCATTGTTGATTTTCGTTTGGATCTAGATCTGGAATTTCAGAAGTGCTTATTGGAAGTGATTTTGGAGCATTGTTAGCTTATTGCTTGGATTTTCAGCTTTTGCTTGCAAGGAGCTCATAGATCTTGGGATTTCTTGCTTGGATTCATCAAATTCTGTTTGCAACACTTACCAAAGCAATTCTCAGCTTTGTAGGTTGGGTTTTCTTAGATCTATGCTTGATTTAGCTTCATTCTAGCTTAAGCAATGTAGATCCTTGGTTTTGCATGTGATTTGATCCATTTGCTTGAATTTGATTGTTCATGTTGATGATTATTGGACTTAAATGATGTTTGAATACTGTGTTTGAACTTAATTTTCATGCATTGTTGATTACATGATCATTTGGATGTTTGGATAAGTGATTTGCTGCTGAAAAATACTTTTCAAAGTTGAATTTCTGCCTCTGTTTCAGTGGTAATCGATTACTCAAATAGGGTAATCGGTTACTCTGCCTTATTTTCATGTTTTTAGTCAATTTTCAACTGAGTAATCGATTACTCAAATAGGGTAATCGGTTACTCTGCCTTATTTTCACGTTTTTAGCCAAATTTCAACAGAGTAATCGATTACCCTATGTGAGTAATCAATTACCACTGAAGCAGAGTGTGTTTTTCTTACATTTTCTTGCTTCTTTGAGGTTTCTCGCATGTCTAATCTTCTTGAATTGATATGATACATATTTGTGGACTGTTTTGATGCTGTTGTACCTCACACCTTTGCATGAACACGATTCTTCGACACATGACCCTTGGTTTTGTTGGTGAATGTTCATGATTATTTTGTTGATTTCTTGATGTGATGAACACGTTGCACACACTTCTTGAGCATGTTCATCGTGGATTATTGCTGGTGTTGCTGGAGTTGTTGTGTTGTGCATGCTTGGTTGCATTTAATTTCATGAGATGCATACTTGATTTGACTTGTTCATGTGCTTAATGTTGTGCATCCCCTCATGATGTTTTCAAGATTGTTTACCATGGTGTGTGGTATGATTGTAATCATGTTTGATTGAAAGAATGTGTAATGCTTGAGGCATGTTCGTTATTCCATGTTTGATTCATTTTTGAATGCACGTTGCCCTGTTTTCACTGCTGTCTTGGTGCATATATGCTGCTGCTTGACCTTTTACACCTCTTTCTGTGCTGAACTTGAGCCGTTGAATGCTGTTTGGTGTATTGGCTGGAATTTACCGCAGTGCAGGTGCTGGAGCGCTATTGTAGCCGCTGTTTTTGATTTATCGCTTTAGTTTTTTCCTTGCTCTTTCTTGCTCCTTTAGGCTCCTAGTCCGACTTAATTTCCGATTAAGCTCGGAGTAGGATAGACATTAGCCTTTCATCCAAGCATGCTAACTTAGGTAGATGTTTCCCTCCTTACCTCAACCATAGGGCCACTTTTGCATGACAACATTAGGATAGATTTTCCCGTAGTCTTTTCTTTTCGACTTGAGTCTTCTCTTCTCATCTCATAACAATTCTAAGACACTTATTAAAGTTAACGTGTATTGCGAACGAGCCTTGTATGTGGGAAGTGAGGGATGGGGGGTCTCCCTTCGTTCTTCTAGGGTGTTTAGTGTACGTCCTGTTGGGAACGATATGAGACCCATTCGTTCCTATGTTATAGACTTGGGTGAAATGCAAGTTACGAACTAACTTCAATCCACTTCTGTCTAAAAAACACAAACAAATTCAAACCTTTTTTATCCTTCGGGATTGTTAAGTTTCAAATCTTTTTTTTTCAAAAAAGAGCATGTTATTTTTTGTTCAAGTCGCAAACAGGCATCGACCCTAACTGCCGGACGCGAACTTAACGTCGCTCATAAAAAACACCGACCTCGTTAGGTCGAACTACGGCTGCTATGATTTCCTCTCTCTGGTTAGATTGAGGATACGTAGGCACAAGACGGCGATGTCTTGGCTAGCAACCCCCCCCCCCCCCCCCCCCCCCCCCCCCCCCGTAGTTTTCCGAACTACGTTACTCTGAATTTCCCATTGTACGAGGGAATACGTAGGCCTAGGACGGTGATGTCCTATCGAGTCTCTCTTTTTCTCCTTTTCGTTTTCCGTCTCCCATTTAGCTTAGACTTTTGGCTCACCCTTTGATTAGACAACAAGCGTGGATTCCATCGAGTACGATGGACGCGTGGGGTGCTAACACCTTCCCCTCGCGTAACCGACTCCCGAGCCCGAACTATGGTTGCGACGACCATGTCTTTCCCTCTTTCAGGTTTTTTCCGATCGTTTCCTTTCCCTGCGTCGGGATAAATAACGTTCGGTGGCGACTCTTCTGTTCCGTTCCCGCCGGTTGTTTTTTCGCAGGTTGCGACAGTATGCAAAAATGTTCCAAAGGATGTTTCAACGTTTTGGTTATAACATCTTGAGGAGTTGTGTTTTGTGACCAGAGTTAGAAAGCAAGTTGTGTTTTGTGACCTGAGTTACATTCACTATGTTCTCGGTATCACAAGGAAATGAAGAGGGTAACTCCAAATTATCTTCTCTCTTTTCACTTGCTTCAAGTATTTTTCCACTGCATGTACCATCAGGCTGAAGGATGTTTTAGCCAAAATTTGTCAAAAGGGGGAGATTGATGGCTCCAAGAGTTTGACTAAATTTTGGTAAAACATAATGTTGGGAAAGATGTTCCAACATGAAGATTTCAGACCCAGACTAAAGATGTCAAGTGAAATGTCACAGCATGAAGATTCGACATCATAACTGTCATACCAGGTTTTGTTTAAATCTGTTCCACGATTCAAGACGTGATTAGCAATGGATCAAGGATAAAAGATACAAAGCCCAACTCAGCAGAAGACTATAAAAGAAGACCAAGACCTAGACAGAGATAGAGAGGACGACATAGACTTAGGAATCCTATTTTGTAAAGTAGGGTTTAGGTTTGAGAGTCATAGGTTTCTCTTGTATGTCTCCCTCTGTATCGATTTGGTGCAGTTATAGCGTGCGATTTTTGTCGGTGACGCGACCACCTTATCGCAGGAATTGGGTTTTCTCAATGAAGAGAAGGGGGTGCTACTTTATGATTTCTTATTTATCCCGTGAAGCTGGAAGGGAAAGGGAAGTTATCTAAGACAAACGTTGCACGCGAATGTTTAACTGAGCAAACGCTTAAAGAGATTCGGGGAGTTTGGGGTCAGGTTATACAATGGGGAGTTGTCAATTATCCATCCTATATATGGTTATCCACAGGTTGTTAGTTTTAGGTTTAGCTTTGTACTTGATGGTGTTTATCTGTTAATGGGTTGAGAAAGTTTCTTGGGAAATATGAGAGAGTGAGTGAGTTTTTGTTGATGTTTGGGTTTTTCCGATGTTTTTGGTAAGGTACTGGACCTAAGTTTTGATTGGTATGAAGGTGCTGGTGTAGCGAGCGATTTTTGGATGTGGTTGTGAAGCACTACCGCTCTTTGGTATCTACAGCTCGATTCATTTTTTATCCTATTAAAGCTGACGAAGGAAGGGAAATAGATGTCTCAAATTAACCCTGCTTGCAAACTGAGGTTAAACAGTCAAAACTGTTGGTTTACAGATGCTACAAAGATTCGGAGTCTCTATTAGGTTTATTTTGTTAAAAGTGGTGTTCGGTCGATTGGTGGGAGGTTAAGATGTTAGGATGGATGTATGAAAGTATGTGATTTTGGGTTTTTGTTTAGTGTGCTCGCTAAGATATTTTCTTTCAATCTTATGCCTACGTATTCCCGTTTGCCAAAACAGGAAAATCAGAGCGTTCGTAGTTCCTCCTATTCTATGGGAGGAAATGGGTGTTTTGGTGTCTTGTTCAAAGCCCAAGACGTGAAGTGAAAGGTGTTTGTATCTTGTTCAAAGCCCAAGATATGAAGCTAAAAGGTCTATTTGTATCTTGTTCAAAGCCCAAGATGTGAAGCTAAAAGGGTGTTGACTTTAGAGAGAATTTGTCATCTCTAAAGAGGGGGTTGTATGTCACAACTGTTTATAAAGGAAAATTACTTTAACCAGGATGTGTGAATCAGGCAATGCCATAATTTCCTTTATAGGATATTTTTAACCTGAAGGAGAAGACTTTAACTCAGTGTAGAGAAATGCTATCTTTCCTTAGGAATTTCTCCTGCTAAAAGAGGGACAGTGGCATGGATGTAGATGATCCAGAGACTTGCCGCTTACAGCAATTAGATGAAGGAGAAGGAGTTGTTGATGTTTGCGTACTGTGAATGAGGCACAACTTTGATGCTAAAAGGTTGATTGGATCAACCAATGGTTTTCTTATACAAAGCCTAAGAGGAGGCTATGGGGTTGATCCTACAAGAGGATCTTTTATACTCAACAAGAGAGTGTTTTTGTATCTCGTACAAAGCCCGAGATGGAGGCTAAAATTTGTTTGACTCAATAAGAACCTTTTTGTATCTCGCAAAAGGCCCGAGATGGAGGTGAAAGGGGTGATTGACTCAACGAGGGAGTCTCTTATGTGTCTCGTACAAAGCCCGAGAGAGAGGCTAAACGTTGTTTGACTCAACGAGGGAGTCTTTTGTATCTCGTACGAAGCCCGAGAGAGAGGCTAAACATTTGCTTCGCTGGGAAGAATCATTGTACAAAGCCCAAGGGGGAGGCTATTGTGACTGTTTCAGTTGAGTGACAGATCCAGTATACTGATTTTAAAGAGAAAATCAGTTTTATATGAGTAACACTGTACTCGAGGATTCGATTCGAGGATCAGGGTTATTCCCTATTCTTTAAGGAAGTGGGAAATCCAAAGGGTATTGAGACTGTCCGAGTCTACGGGTTTTCTTCCAATTTAACAAAGGGGTCACTTGAGAATGTCTTTGAGACTCAAGGATATTAGACTGTCCGTGTCTAGAGTTTCATCTTTTGTACTATGCTTTGAGAAATAGTAGTAGACTCTTTGAAAGGACTATTCTATGAAGATGACTAAGTTCTGTTCCTATACCTCTAGGAGGTCGTCGGGACAATTTGTACGAAGCCCAAGAGGAGGCTGGAAGCTTTTAAGAAGCCGACGAGTCCCTGTATGAAGCCCAAGAGGAGGCTATCATTCCCGGAGGAAGAGATCATTATACGAAGCCTAAGAGGAGGCTGTGAATACTTCTAAGAAGCCGACGAGTCCTTGTACGAAGCCCAAGAGGAGGCGGGGTTGCTTTTAGGAAGCCTGTGGGTCCTTGTACGATGCCCAAGAGGAGGCCGATGCTTTTAAGAAGCCCGTGGGTCCCCAAACCCCAAGAAATTCAAGACAGGCTATTCACAAGGAATATCTCAAGCCAGGAAAGTTCGAGAATTTAGAAGAAACTCAAAGATGCCATTCACGAAGAATACATTCATCTCTGGGAGTAGAGTTTATTGACAATTCCTAATTAGGATAGCCGAAGAGAAGACTGTATCTGGTGATCCTATTGGGGATCTAGCTGTCTATTTCTACGAATAAACGAAACGACTTTACCTAGTTCTAGACGTAGTTGCCGGGGAAACTCTAAATATCTATACTATTATTACACAGTTGATATGAGTTTATGAAAGAAGACTTACAGCGAAACAGCCCCACAATACAGTTATATGTATATGAAAGCGGTAAATGAAAGCGTATAAACACTTACTCGGTTGTAGAGCTTCCATGCTGTTTGGTTAGTTGTTCAACAAAGACAGATTGAAAACAACAGTATATTCAAAATCAAAGGAGAAAGTGCTTTGAAAAAGAAAGATTTGGGGCTTACACTCTCTCAAGAGGCCCAAAAAGTTTTTAAAGAAAAAGAGTGGGGCTTATAACACGAGGGTAGGCCCAGATGACTTTTCGTTAAAAATGGCGATCGCGCCGAGGTTTTCTTTTAATGCAGAGGGACTTATACAATAAGTGAGGCCCAAAATTGTTTTGGTTAAAAGGTGGTTGGGTCTTACACTCTGTTAGAGGCCCAAAAAGTTTTGAATGGGTCTTATAGCTCAAGGAGAGACCCAAGGTTATTTTTCAAAAGGCGACGATCGCGCCATTTGTTTTTGACGGTATCGGGACTTATACAATACACTGAGGCCCAAAAATGATTTGGTCAAAAAAAGGATTGGGTCTTACACTCTATTAGAGGCCCATGAGTGTTTGAAAATGATTTGTTTGAGTGAAAATCAAAGAAACCCTAATTTTATTCTTTAAGAGTAAATATTTAAAGAAAATCAATGAAAAATACCAAATAGGTTTGAATAAACCACTTGTGATTTTTGTTTAAGGTTTGAAAAATGAGGTATAAATCACAAGAGATATTAAAACCCATTTGGTCTTGATTCTTCAAGATGAATATTCATTTTAAAATGTTAAAAAACAATTAAAAATGAATTTATTCACAAAAATACTAATTATATCAAATAAATAATATAAACTTAATTTTTTTGTGGAATAAAATATTTCAACATTTTTGTGATTTTTTGCAAAAAGAACCAATAAAAAATAATTAAAATTGAAAGAGTTATTAATTTTCCAATTAATTAATAAAACATGGAAATATTGGGGAAAATGGCAAAATGTGAAGAAAACACAAAATGGCATGGGTGGGGTTTGAACCCAAGACCTCAAGGTTACAAGGCGCGCGCCTTACCACTGGGGTGGTGATACATCCATTGTTTGAAACAAAAGAACAAATATACAAGGCATGACTTGGTTTTAGGCCTAGCCCAAGGCAAGTTTTGGCTCAGAAACGTGAAGGTCATAACTTTCTCAATTCTTAATGGTTTGAGACAAAATTTATATGCATCTGGACCAGAATTTCATAAGGAATCCAATGGTGGTGGTAGTTTTTTTAGATCACCCTCCCTCCTCAAAACCCGATAGTGGTTTTGAAAATGACCTATAATTGCATTTTCTATGCTACAACTTGGTACATGCATGGATTACATGGTGAATTAGCTCAAACACAACATATACAACATGTCTGAGATGTTTATGATCAGTGGACTTCAAAGCATTGCATGATTCAAAGATTCCAAGTTGTGAGGCTTACCTCTTTTTTGAGATTTTGGAGCTTTTGTGCAATCTGTCAAGCCTTTTGTTCCAAAAATGATTTGATGCTTTAGACACACTCAAATGATCCCTTAGAAGCTTTTAGGATGATTGGAATTGAGGGGTACCTGCAAAAACACAAATAGTCCCTTTCTTACAAAAGGGGTTAAAAGTGACCAAAATAGCAACTCCCTCAAATGGTGTTCCAGATGGTGGGAACCATTTGGGACAGTTCAAGGATGATATTTGGAGTGTGTTTGAGGTTTTATCTGGTTTGGAAAGTGACTGAATCAAGACATGGCTTGAAAAATGCAAAAAAGTACCATTTTGAGGTTTTGCGAAGTGACATTGTGATTTTGTGATTACAGGTCACTTGTGATAGTTTGCACAACTTACATATGATATATATGAGGTGTGTGTGTGATTGATTATGATGGAAAAGCTCTCAAGCTCAAAAACTCAGAATTACTTGCTTTGGAAGGAAAATTTGAGGTGAAAGAAGAGATTTTGAGGAAAGCATCTATTTGATGGCTTTGGTGTACTCAAACTGAGCACAAATGAGCTCTATTTATAGTAGAGCAAGTTTGTTTTGCAAGCAATAGTGAATGGCAACTGCAGCAGAGGTTTGTTCAATGTTGGCCAATGGAAATCCAAGTCTCCTCTAGCCATTGACTAGAGGTTAGGGCACAGGGTTGTGGTTCCCTTGGTCTTGGATAAGTCTTGGCTGAATTCAGTTGAGAATGGCTCAGTCCATGCCACCTTGATGCTTCCATTGAATTCTCAAATCCAAAATTGGAGTCTTGTCCCTATTTTGGCAATTCTAGGTTCAACATGTTATTTCTTGTTCCAAAGACTTTGGAGGCTTGGCTCAGTGATTGTCCCCTTTAGATTCAGTCCTTAGAGGTTTCCAAGTGGATAGGAGTATTTTGATTTTCACAATTTTGGCAAATCGAGCAAAAGTGCAAAATCTGTCTTGCCTTGACAGATTTCAACAAGGCAACTTGCCATTGTTATATCTCATGGCTCAAATTGAATTTGGTAATGTTCTTGGTCATTTTGGAAAGCCCTTACATGATACAACAACTGTTTGAACATGTTTGGTTTTGATCTCATTTGAATCCAAGTGAAAAATCCCCCTACATTTGGAAAAAAGTAAAGGCAAATTCTGACTTAGTGAAATTTTCATTAAGTGTTGGAACAAAGTGACTTTTCTTAATTTTGATCACTCCATAACTCAAAATCCATGAGGAATTTAAACATAGGTCAGTATGAAGCTTTTGTAGAGGGAAATGTGATCTACAAATCAAGCTTTGAATAGGGAACAATGGCCTTGTGGTTTAGGAGTTATGGTCCTCCAAAGTTGGCACATTAGTGTCACTTTTTCCATAACTTAGAAATTTTTCTAAGTTTTTATGGTTACCCCTTTTACAAGTTATCCCACTTTCTTTGATTTTTCTTGATGAATGATGATTCAAATCATACATTAACATCATTTTAGGGTTAACAATCCATTTTGGTGAAAAATATCAAAAAGTCAAAGTTGACTTTTGTGCACAGTTGACTTTTTATCGGATGAATTCCAAACTGTGCAATTCTTCAGGAAATCATGTCCTTGATCTAAATCAAACTTTATGGACATGTTCCATGGGTGTCATAGGGTATATTGAATCATGTCTTAGGGTTTGGGAGCATGTCCTGGTCAAAAGTCAAAGTTACAGTTGACTTTCCTTGTGAAACCCTAATTGTGGTGCAGATGAAATTGAGACTTCTTGCTCAAGCTTCTTGGATTAATCCATCGTTGCAAATGGATTAATATAGTATATTAAAGCCCCCCAAATAATGTCTTTAGGTCTTGGTTCATGATTTGTCCCAAAAGTCAACTTAGGGGTGAATTAGGTCAAGAAACCCTAATTCCTGATTTTTGATGTATGCATCCCCTGAGGTCAAATTGACTTGATGATTGGGTCCATGAGGTTCCATGGAGTATATTAGGTTATGTTTTGGATCATTGGCTTGTGCCCAGATGAAAAATCTCCATCTGGAGGCCCTGGTCGACCAAAACCCTAATTTGGTGACACTGTCGATCTTGAGACTTGATCCACCTAGAAGGGAGCAGCCTTGTGCTTAATCCTTGAAGTGAGAGTCCTTTTGATCCATTATGGATATTTTAGAGGCTAGACAAGTTAAAGATCAAGTCATTCGTTGATTGATCCTTTGTCTAAGGCTCTGAGAGGGCTTAAAACCCTAATTTTGATTGTAGTGAATGCTCAACAACCCTTGAGGCATTTGATGAGGCATGGTGGTTCATCCATATTGTGATGATGATTTGCACAATGATGGGAAATCTTAGTGGTCAAAATTTGGGGTATGACAGCTGGACCTAGAGTTTTTGATTAGTATGCTCGCTAAGATTTCGCAATCTTATGCCTACGTATTCCCCTTTAAACGAAACAGGGAAATCAGAGCAATCGTAGTTCCTCCTATTCTAAGGGAGGAAAAAGATATTTGGTGTCTTGTTCAAAGCCCAAGATTGAAGCTAAAAGGTTGAGTATTTGTGTCTTGTTCAAAGCCCAAGATTGAAGCTAAAAGGTTTGACTGAGAGAGAACTTGTCATCTCTAAAGGGAGACATCTCGTCTATTTATCACAACTGTTGGGTGACTGTTTATAAAGGAGAATTACATTAACTGGGATATAAGAATCAAGCAATGCCATAATTTCCTTTATAGGGGATTGATCCTGAAGGAGGAAACTTTAACTCAACGTTTGAACAATTCCATTTTCCCTAGGAATCTTTCATGCTAAAAGAGGGACAGTGGCGTGGATGCAGATAATCCAGAGGCTTGCCGCTTATAGCAATTAGATGAAAGAAGAGATTTGTTTTGATTTTTTTTGTGATCTACAGAGAAACGTATTCCTACAGAGAGTTTTTTATTTCCTCTGAGGGGATGTTGATTTTTGTATGCCTTGATCAAAGCCCAAGGTTGAAGCTAAGAGGTTGATTGACTCTACTGGGGAAGTCTTTATACAAAGCCTAAGAGGAGGCTGGAAATGACCGACTCAACAAGAGAGTGTTTATATGTCTTGTACAAAGCCCAAGATTGAGGCAAAAAGAGACTGACTCTTTGGGGATATCATTATACAAAGCCTAAGAGGAGGCTAAAAGTTTGACTTTTCCGAGGAAAATATTCTGTCTGTCTTGTACAAAGCCCAAGATTGAGGCTAAAAGGGATTTTGACTTCGTTGGGAGGATTTGTATGTGTTTTATACAAAGCCCAAGATTGAGGCTGAAAAGAACCTGACTCTGTGGGAAAGAAATCTTTATCTGTCTTGTACAAAGCCCAAGATTGAGGCTAAAGTGAGACTTTACTGACTCAGCTGAGGGTATTATAGGTGTCTTGTACAAAGCCCAAGATTGAGGCTGAAATGAGTTTGACTCTACTGGAGAGTATTATCTGTCTTGTACAAAGCCCAAGATTGAGGCGGAGATAAGTTTGACTCTGCTTAGGAAATTACTTCTCAAAGCCTAAAAGTAGGCTGAGAGGAATTGACTCCGCTAGGGAAGATATTTGTCCCAAGCTTAAGAGAAGGTTATGAAGATTTATGTCTTGCACAAAGCCCAAGATTGAGGCTAACAGGGTTTAATTCAACAAGAGAGTGCTTTTATCTGTCCTGTACGAAGCCCAGGATTATGGCTAAACAAGCTGGATAAATCATTATACAAAGCCTAAGAGGAGGCTGGCTTCTACTAGGGGAAATCTTTATACCAAGCCTAAGAGGAGGCTGGAAGATTGTCTTAACAAGGGAATGGTTTTATCTGTCTTGTAAAAAGCCCAAGATTGAGGCTAAAAGAGTTGACTCAACAAAAGAGTACTGAAAAGTGATTGACTCAACAAGAGAGTCTGAAAGTTGATTGACTCAACAAGAGAGTCTGAAAAGTTGATTGACTCAACAAGAGAGTCTGAAAAGTGATTGATTCAACAAGAGAGTCTGAAAAGGTTTTCCCGCCAAGGAGAATCATTATACAAAGCCCAAGAGGAGGCTGGCTATGCTGAGGAAAGATCATTATACAAAGCCTAAGAGGAGGCTAACTTTGCTGGGGATTGTTGAGATCCCGAGGCAGGTCCAACTGGGGTATCAACTCTTACTGAGGGTTACAGAAGAGTTGATGTATCAGATGCCTTGAGGTTCTAATAGTGTTATACTGATGATAAACTGACCCTGGTTGGGGAATTTTAGGAGAGAGACTAGGTTTTAGAACCCAATGGTTTTAAATCTATTGGAGATTGATCCAAAATGACCGGGGTTTCTCCTATGTTTGTAGGGAACTTGAGAATGTCTTTGAGACTCAAAAGGAGATTAGACTGTCCAAGTCTACTGGTATGGAAGAGTGTATCTTTGTATGATGCCCAAGAGGAGGCAAATGTTTTAAGGGATGAGAATCAACCCTAAATTGTTATGAGATTTGACACTGGAAAGACTGCTCTAGCAAAGGATGACTAAGTTCTGTCTTATACCTTTAAGAGGTCGTCAGGGTCCTTGTATTAAGCCCAAGAGAAGGCATGAGAACTTCTAAGAAGCCAGAGGGTCCTTGTACAAAGCCCAAGAGGAGGCGGTGATGCTTTTAGGAAGCCTGTGGGTCCAAACTTAAGAAAATTTCAAGAAAAGTTTCACCGAGAATAATCTTTTCTTTAGTGAACAGTTTTAGGGTTTGAAGAAATTCAAGAGAAGTTTCACCGGGAATTAATCCTCTATGGGGAAACTGAATTTCTTTGACAAGTTCTAATAGTGACAGTATGAGAAAAGGTTCACCGAGAATACTGCCTTCTCTTTGTTCCATATTGTTTAAGCCCAAGAGAAGGCAAAACTATATCTGGAAATCCTATGGGGATCTAGTTTTGACTGTATTAAAGAGTGACCAACTGGCTTTACCTAGTTCTAGACCTAGTTGTCGAAGAAAACACTAAATAGATATACTAGTATATATACAATTGATATATGACAAGTATCTAAAATGATATGAAATAAGGACTTATAGGGGGGCAGCTTCCCACAATACAGTTATATATATTAAAGCATGTAAATGAAAGCTGATAAAAACTTACAGGTGAGCAAGCTTCCATGCTGCATTGTTAGTTGTTCAAAGAAATTAAAGAAAGTTTTGATAACAACTGTATATTTGAACCTAAATCAAAGGGAAGTTATTTTTGAAAATGATTGTTGGGGCTTATACTCAAGGAGAGGTCCAGATGAAAAACAGTAATTTTACTGTTGTTTTACAAATTGTACTGGGACTTATACAATGACTGAGGCCCAAAGAGATTTTCTGTACAAAGGGGGTTGGGTCTTACACTCTATTAGAGGCCCAAAAGTGTTTTGAAAAAGAAAGATGGGGCTTACAACACGAGGGGAGGCCCAGATGATTTTTGCTTTAAGAGGCGACGACCACGCCGTGATTTTGAAAATACAGTGGGACTTATACAACATCTGAGGCCCAAAATGGTTTATATATACAAAGGATTGGGTCTTACACTCTATAAGAGGCCCAAGAGTTTATTTTATACAAAAAGACGGGGCTTACAACTCAAGGAGAGGCCCAGATGAAAATAACGACTGCACCGTTATTTTGAAAATCGCGTCGGGACCTATACAATGACTGAGGCCCAAAAAGGTTTTTATTTACAAGGGATGGGTCTTACACTCTATTAAAGGCCCAAAAGTGTTTGAAAATTTAAAATCAAGAGAAAACCCTAATTTTAAATAGAATGTTATTTTTCAAAGGAAATTAAATGAAAAAATGATATAAAATACCAAATATATTCAAAAATAAGTTGTACACTTTGAAAAATATTTTGAAAAATCATCTTTAATTACATGAGAGTTTGAAATTCAATTGGTTTTGAAAAATCAAAGTGGGAATTCCATTTAAAAATGTTTAAAAACAATTAAAATGAAATTAATTACAAAAATTCTAACTATACTAACTAAATAATATAAATTGGATTTTTTGGTAAAATAAAATATTTAAACATTTTAGTGAATTTTGAGAAAAAGAATCAATTCAAAAACATAAATATTCAGAGAAAAATTAATTTTTGAATCAATTAACAAAAATATCAAAATATTCAAATATTTGAAAATTTGAAAAAGGGCGCCAAGAACACTAAGCTCTTGCCCGCGTGCCCTGTTTCTGCAGATTTACGTTTTCTCACTTTTGTCCATGATTTCTCAATGGTTTTGCACGATTCAAGTACCAATCTTGTTCGTTTTTGAACAAGGATCACAACCATATAGATTAATTGTATTTATATTAAGTATTGAGTGAGAAATCAGAAGAAAACCTCAAGAACCCTAATTTCAGCATGAACACAATGAAATTCCATACTGTAGCGAGTGATTTTTGGATGTGGTTGCGAAGCACAATCGCTCAGGTACTACAACTCAATTCATTTTTTATCCTATTAAAGCTGATGAAAGAAGGGAAATAGATGTCTCCAACTAACCCTGCTTGCATACTGAGTTTAAACAGTCAAAACTGTTGGTTTACAGATGCTACAAAGATTCGGGGTCTCTCCTTAGTTATTTTGTTGACGAGTGTGGTTCTTGTTTAGGACTGATATTTTTGAATTTACTGATTTCGGGTTGATTGATGGAGATATGGGATTTTGAGTTTTTGTTTAGTGTGCTCGCTAAGATTTTTCTTTCAATCTTATGCCTACGTATTCCCGTTTACCGAAACAGGGAAATCAGAGCGTTTGTAGTTCCTCCTATTCTATGGGAGGAAATGGTTGTTTTGGTGTCTTGTTCAAAGCCCAAGACGTGAAGCGAAAGGTAGTTTGTATCTTGTTCAAAGCCCAAGATGTGAAGCTAAAGAGTCTATTTGTATCTTGTTCAAAGCCCAAGATGTGAAGCTAAAAGGGTGTTAACTTTAGAGAGAATTTGTCATCTCTAAAGAAGGGGTTGTATGTCACAACTGTTTATAAAGGAGAATTACTTTAACCGGGATGTGTGAATCCGACAATGCCATAATTTCCTTTATAGGGGATTTTACCCTCAAGGAGAAGACTTTAACTCAGTGTAGAGCAATGTTATCTTTCCTTAGGAAAGTCTCATGCTAAAAGAGGGACAGTGACATGGATATAGATGATCCAGAGGCTTGCCGCTTACAGCGATTAGATGAAGAGAAAGGAGTTGTTGATGTTTGTGTACTGTGAACGAGGCACAGCTTTTGATGCTAAAAGGTTGATTGGATCAACAAGTGGTTTTCTTATATAAAGCCTAAGAGGAGGCTACGGGCCCAACAAGAGGGTGTTTTTATGTCTCGTACAAAGCCCGAGAGAGAGGCTAAAAGGGGTTGATCCTACAAGAGGATCTTTTATACTCAACAAGAGAGTGTTTCTGTATCTCGTACAAAGCCCGAGATGAAGGCTAAAATTTGTTTGGCTCAATAAGAACCTTTTTGTATCTCGTATAAAGCCCGAGATGGAGGCGAAAGAGGTGATTGACTCAACGAGGGAGTCTCTTATGTGTCTCGTACAAAGCCCGAAAGAGAGGCTAAACGTTGTTTGACTCCACTGTGGAGAATCTTTGTACAAAGCCCAAGAGGAGGCTATGGCACTGTTTCAGTTGAGTGACAGGTCCAGTATGCTGATTTAAAGAGAAAATCAGTTCTTATATGAGTAACTATGTACTCAAGGATTCGATTCGAGGATCAGGGATATTTCCTTTTCTTTGAGGAAACGGGAAATCCAAAGGGTATTAAGACTGTCCGAGTCTACGGGTTTCCTTCCTATTTAACGAAGGGGTCACTTAAGAATGTATTTGAGACTCAAGGAGATTAGACTGTCCGTGTCTAGAGTTTCATCTTTTGTACTATGCTTTGAGAAACAATAGTAGACTCTTTGAAAGGACTGTTCTATGCAGATGATTAAGTTCTGTTCCTATACCTCTAGGAGGTCGTCGGGACAATTTGTATGAAGCCCAAAAGGAGGCTGGAAGCTTTTAAGAAGCCGACGGGTCCTTGTACGAAGCCCAAGAGGAGGCTATCATTCCCGGAGGAAGAGATCATTATACGAAGCCTAAGAGGAGGCTGTGAATACTTCTAAGAAGCTGCGGGTCCTTGTACTAAGCCCAAGAGGAGGCGGGGTTGCTTTTTGGAAGCCTGTGGGTCCTTGTACGATGCCCAAGAGGAGGCCAATGCTTTTAAGAAGCCCGTGGGTCCCCAAACCCCGAGAAATTCAAGGCAAGCTATTCACAAAGAATAGATCAAGTCAGGAAAGTTCGAGAATTTGGAAGAGACTCAAAGATGCCATTCATGGAGAATACATTCATCTCTGGGAGTAGAGTTTCTTGACAATTCCTAATGAGGACAGCCGAAGAGAAGACTGTATCTGGTGATCCTATTGGGGATCTAGTTGTCTATTTCTATGAATAAACGAAACGGCGTCACCTAGTTCTAGACGTAGTTTTCAGGGAAACTCTAAATATCTATTCTATTATTACACAGTTGATATGAGTTTATGAAAGAAGACTTACAGCGAAACAGCCCCACAATACAGTTATATGTATATGAAAGCGGTAAATGAAAGCGTATAAACACTTACTCGGTTGTAGAGCTTCCATGCTGTTTGGTTAGTTATTCAACAAAGAAAGATTAAAAACAATAGTATATTCAAAATTAAAGTAGAAAGTGCTTTGAAAAAGAAATGGTTGGGGCTTACAGCTCAAGGAGAGGCCCAGATGGTTATTTTTCAAAAGGCGACGATCGCGCCGTTTATTTGAAAATGTACAAAGGGACTTATACAACGAATGAGGCCCAAAAAGTTTTCTGTACAAGTGGGATGGGTCTTACACTCTAATAGAGGCCCAAAGTATTTTGAAAATGATTTATGAGGGTTGAATTAATCCAAAAACCCTAATTTGTTTTCAAAATGTATTTAATTGAATAAAAATTCAATTAAAATGATCAAAATTGTATAGCATATGAAAAACAAATTGTGATCTTGGATTAATGCTTCAAAAATTAAGTATTGGCCTACAAAATAATTAGAAAGCATTAAAAGTTGCAAAATCAAGGTGGAAAAAATATTTTAAATGTTAAAAACAATTAAAACATTAATTCTTTGCAAAAATATCAATTATACAAAATAAATAATATTTTTGGGATTTTTTGGGAAAATAAAATATTTTAACATTTTTGTGAATTATTAAAAAAAGAATCAACTCAAAATCATTAAAACTCAGAGAGAAATTAATTTTTGAATCAATTAAATAAAATCACAAAATTCAAATATTTGAAAATTCAAAAAAGGCGCTAAGAACAGCTGAAGAACACGCGAGTGTTTTGGGTTTGGCTGATTTGCATTTGGCTGAAGAACAGCTGTAATTAATTGAGGGGAAACATTCCATGCATGATTATGAACATATGGCCAAATTATTGTGCAGCAAAAATTGCATGGATCATAGAGTTAGAAGAGCTCATGCTTACCACTTGCAGCTGGTGATCGTGATTTGTGTTGGAGGTGTTACAGCTAAGTTCCAATGATCTGGATAACTTCCCTAGGTGCCATGGAGTGTGTATGAATGCTTGGAATGGATTGAAATGGTTTGGAGTTGAAGATGGTACCTCAACTGCAAAACTGTCAAGAACTTGAGCAATTGGCTGGTGATTTTGTGAAATCTGTGTTCCAGATGTTATGTGAGTGTTTGGATCACTTCTATATGATGTATGTGAGGTGTGTGTGTGATTGGTTTGATTGGAAAAGCTCTCAAACTCAAAACCCGATAGTGACTTGCCTTAGAAGGCAAAATTGGAGTGGAAGAAGAGATTTTGAGGAAAACATCTGTTAGATGGCTTTGGTGTACTCAAACTAATCACAATTGAGCTCTATTTATAGTAGAGCAAGTTTGTTTTGGTATCCACAGTGAATGGCAACTGCAGCAGAGGTTTGACCAATGTTGTCCAATGAGAATCCAAGTCTCCTCTAGCCATTGACTAGAGGTTAGGGCACAAAGCTGTGGTTCCCTTGGTCTTGGATAAGTCTTGACTGAATCCAGTTGAGAATGGCTCAGTTCATGCCACCTTAATGCTTCCATTGAATGCTCCATTCCTAAATTGGAGTCTTGTCCCTATTTTGGCAATTCTAGGTTCAACATGCTATTTCTTGTTCCAAAGACTTTGGAGGCTTGGCTCAGTGATTGTCCCCTTTAGATTCAATCCTCAGAGGTGTCCAAGTGGATAAGAGGATTTGGCTGATTTTGGATGATTTTGGAAAATCGACCAAAAGTGCAAAATCTGCCTTGCCTTGGCAGATTTTAGCAAGGCAACTTGCCAATGTCATATCTCATGACTCAAATTAAATTTGGCAATGTTCTTGGCCATTTTGGAAAGCCCTTACATGATACAACAACAGTTTAAACATGTTTGGTTTGATCTCTTTTGAATCCAAGTGAAAAATGTCCCTACATTTGGAAAAAAGTAAGGCAAAATCTGACTTAGTGAAATTTTCACTAAGTGTTGGAACAAAGTGACTTTTCTTGATTTTGATCACTCCATAACTCAAAATCCATGAGGAATTTGGACATAAGTTAGTATGAAGATTTTGTAGAGGGAAATGTGATCTACAAATCAAGCTTTGAATGAGGAACAATGGCCTTGTGGTTTAGGAGTTATGGTCCTCCAAAGTTGGCACATTAGTGGCACTTTTTCCATAACTTAGAAATTTTTCTAAGTTTTATGGTTACCCCTTTTACAAGTTATCCCACTTTCTTTGATTTTTATTGATGAATGATGATTCAAATCATACATTAACATCATTTTAGGGTTAAAAATCCATTTTGGTGAAAAATCTCAAAAAGTCAAAGTTGACTTTTGTGCACAGTTGACTTTTTATCAGATGAATTCCAAACTATGCAATTCTTTAGGAAATCATGTCCTTGACCTAAATCAAACTTGATGGACATGTTCCATGGATGTCATAGGGTTTGGGAGCATGTCCTGGTCAAAAGTCAAAGTTACAGTTGACTTTCCTTGTGAAACCCTAATTGTGGTGCAGATGAAACTAAGACTTGTTGCTCAAGCTTTTTGGATTAATCCATTGTTCCAAATGGATAAAAATAGTATATTAAAGCCCCAAAATCATTTCTTTAGGTCTTGGTTCATGATTTATCCCAAAAGTCAACTTAGGGGTGAATTAGGTCAAGAAACCCTAATTCCTGATTTTTAGTGAATGCATCCCCTGAGGCAAAATTGACTTGATGGTTGGGTCCATGAGGCTCCATGGAGTATATTAGGTTATGTTTTGGATCACTGGCTTATGCCCAGATGAAAAATTTCCATCTGGAGGCCCTGGTAGACCAAAACCCTAATTTGGTGACACTGTTGATCTTGAAACTTGATCCACCTAGAAGGGAGCATCCTTGTGCTTAATCCTTGAAGTGGGAGTCCTTTTTGATCCTTTGTGGATGTTTGAGAGGTTTAGACAAGTTGAAGATCATGTCATTCCTTGATTGATCCTTTGTCTAAAGCTCTTGAGAGGGCTTAAAACCCTAATTTTGATTGTAGTGAATGCTCAACAACCCTTGAGGCATTTGATGAGGCATGATGGTTCATCCATATTGTGATGATGATTTGCACAATGATGGGAAATATTAGTGGTCAAAATTTGGGGTATGACAGATGCCCCTATTTAATCTTCTTGGACCCGAAGGTGTGAATGACGAAGGTATTCGGGCATTCGGGGTGCAAGAGGATTAAATATCAGAATACCCAAAATTTTAATGGCTATGAATGGCAGCTTGCGCATTCATCTTCTTTTACTAAGCAATGATGCTTAGAAAAGGTAAACTTCCCCTCGATCATGGTTTCCTACCAAGGAACTGGTCTTAGTTTCTGATTTAAACTTCCCCTCGATCCTGGTTTCCTACCAAGGAACTGGTCTTAGTTTCTGATTTAAACTTCCCCTCGATCCTGGTTTCCTACCAAGGAACTGGTCTTAGTTTCTAATTGAAATAAACCTCCCCTCGATCCTGGTTTCCTACCAAGGAACTGGTCTTAGTTTCTTTCGTCAATAAACTTTATTGACGAGGGACGCTATGTGTAGCGGTTTTCCTCAAACTTCTCGCCGAATTTTCCTGGGGAGATGCCATTTGAAGGAAAAAGATCTGATGTCAGACTCGCTGGGGAATCCAGTCGTCTGAGTTGTAGAGGTGCACAAACTTCTCTGGCTTTTTAGAGGTTCAAGTTATCAAAGTGGTCGAGTGCCGACTCTAATCTAGAGATACACTAGAGGCGAAATTGTTTGAACGCAGCGTTTCCTGACGAGGCAAGAAATGACAACTCGATTGAGAAGACTGTTATCACTAGGGGACAAGATCGACTAGAGTGATAGTGATGCAATATGAATATGAATGCAAATCAAATGCATGATGTATGTATGTATGTATATGCTGACAAAACTGACGCGACATACAGACTGACGAGTGAGCACAACTGGATACTCGGCCATCGCGGGGCGAAGAAGTACCGTTGGTCAAAAAAGTAGCAATTCTAACTTGCTTAGGAGAGATAGTCCCTGCGGGGAATACCGTTGATCGGGCTTAGGAGATAAGAACTCGGCCGAGAGTAGCAGATGGGAAAGCCGCATCTCATACAGTTGATCCTTCGTTCATGCGTACTGGCCTAGAAGGAGTACTTTGATTCTGCACTTTGAAACTCAAACGCCTTTGGAGACACAATCGACGTTCTTTCGATGTTCAACAGTCAAAAGCAATTGCCATCTTTATTTTAAAAGCAGAAAAAGTTTTAACAAGTAAATTCATTTTTGTTTCATTTCAAGAATCGCTAATCATGTTAAAGCACCATTCTGTAAAGCTAAAACAAATAAAAATTACAAACAAAAGCACAAGGGCTCAAATTTTATTGATAAGATTGAGATCAGCCAAACACGTGATTCCAAAGAGTATATACAAAGTTATGGTAATTTATAGGGAAAAAGGGCTACGTTGAAACATAACGACCACTATCCTTCTACCAACTTTGAATTCAGGACATCCTGAGCTTCTGTCGAAGATGACCTTGACTGGAGTTTTCCTCCGATGGATGATGTAACTGCTGCTACTGCTGAGGGACTTGGCTCTGTTGAACATAGTTACTTGCCATTATCCCTAATTTTTGCCTGGATTGTACTATGAGATTTCCAATCCACCGGGATGATTTTTTTATTTTTTTATTTTTTATTTTTATTTTTATGTCTCTAACTTTTCCTGGACCGCCCATTCGGGTTTTCAATCCACCGAGACATTATTTTTTAGGCGAAGTATTTCTTGACTACGTCAACATTCGTGGGGTAGGCAAATTCCTCTCCGTCCATGGTTGCAAGTCTCAAGGCACCGCCTGAGAAAGCTTTCGTGACCACATAGGGGCCATCATAATTCGGAGTCCACTTGCCCCGGGAATCAGTGAGAAAAGATTATATCTTCTTGAGCACGAGGTCTCCTTTTCTGAAGACACGAGGTCGGACCTTTTTGTCGAACGCCTTCTTCATTCTCTGCTGATACAACTGACCATGGCATAGCGCCGTGATTCGCTTCTCTTCGATCAGGTTTAATTCGTCGTGTCGACTTTGACACCATTCAACTTTTGAAAGCTTAGCTTCCATCAATACCTGGATTGATGGGATCTCTACTTCTATGGGGAGAACTGCCTCCATGCCATATACTAGAGAGAAAGGGGTTGCCCCTGTTGAAGTGCGAACAGATGTACGATAACCGTGAAGAGCAAAGGGTAGCATCTCGTGCCAGTCTTTATAGGTTACAACCATCTTTTGAATGATCCTCTTGATGTTCTTGTTAGCCGCTTCTACCGCTCCGTTCATCTTGGGTCGGTAGGGAGATGAGTTATGGTGTTCGATCTTGAACTCAACGCACAACTCTTTCATCATCTTATTGTTCAAGTTAGATCCATTATCAGTAATGATCTGGCTCGGAACACCATAACGACAGATGATATTGTTTTTGATAAATCAGACCACCACTTGTCGGGTTACATTAGCGTACGACACTGCTTCGACCCACTTGGTGAAATTGTCAATGGCTACCAGGATTAACCGATGCCCGTTTGAAGCCTTAGGTTCGATCAAGCCAATCATGTCGATTCCCTAGATGGAAAAAGGCCACAGGGAAGAAATAACTTTGAGATGTGATGGCGGTACATGAATTTTGTCGGAGTATATCTGACACTTGTGACACCTCCTCATGTACTTGTAGCAGTCGGATTCCATGGTCAACCAGTAATACCCTGCTCTCAGAATTTTTCTCGCCATTGTGTGTCCGTTGGCATGAGTGTCAAAGGATCCTTCATGAATTTCTTTCATAAGCATGTCTGCTTCTGGTCTGTCTATGCATCGGAGCAAGACCATGTCAAAATTTCTCTTATAAAGAGTGTCACCGCTCAGGAAGAAGCTTCCAGCCAATCTTCTGAGGGTTTTCCTGTCTTTTCTGAGTGCCCCAGACGGGTACTCTTGTTTCTGAAGGAAGCATTTGATATCGTGATACCAAGGTTTGTCGTCTATGACTGCTTCAATCGTGAAGACGTAAGCGGGCCGTTCAAGGCGCATTATGTCGATCTTAGGTAGGTCGTTCCATTGACCTACAATAATCATAGAAGAGAGAGTGGCTAATGCATCAGCCATGTGATTCTCATCACGAGGGATGTGATGAAACTCAACTCTGTTAAAGAAGGGTAACAACCTTCTTGCATAGTCTTTGTAAGGAATCAATCCTGATTGGTATATGTTCCAATCTCCTTTTATCTGATTGATAACCAAGGCTGAATCGCTGTATACGTCCAAGTTTTTGATCCTTAAATTAATTGCTTCTTTGAGACCCATAATACAAGCTTTGTATTCGGCCTCGTTGTTCGTACATTTGAATGTAAGTCTGACGGTGAAAGGAATGTGGGTACCCTGAGGGGTAACAATGATTGCCCCAATTCCGTTTCCATAATGATTAACTGCTCCGTCAAAGATAAGTCCCCATTGGGAACCTGGTTCTGGCCCTTCACTGGGTAACGGCTCATCGCAATCTTTCATTTTTAGATACATGACATCTTCGTCTGGGAAGTCAAACCCGATTGATTCTTGATCGTCAATCGGTTGATGAGCCAAATGATCGGCTAAAACACTTCCTTTAACGGCTTTTTGAGCGTGGTATTCTATGTCATATTCTGATAGCAACATCTGCCAACGGGCAATTCTTCCCGTGAGAGCAGGTTTTTCGAAGACGTACTTGATTGGATCCATTTCGGAGATTAACCAAGTAGTATGACGAATCATGTATTGGCGAAGACGTTTGGCTACCCAAGCCAAAGCATAACAAGTTTTCTCAAGCATCGTGTACCGAGTCTCGCAGTTGGTGAATTTCTTGCTTAAATAGTAGATGGCAGACTCTTTCCTTTTGGTTTCGTCTTGTAGGCCAAGTACACATCCCATTGAGTCCTCTAGGACTGTGAGGTAAATGATCAGTGGTCTTCCTTCCACTGGAGGTGATAGAATTGGAGGATTCAACAGGTATTCCTTAATACTGTCGAAGGCGGTTTGGCAATCTTCTGACCAAACGTAATCCTGGTTCTTTTTAATTAACTTGAAAATCGGCGCACACGTGGCGGTCATAAGGAATATGAATCTGGAGATGTAGTTCAAACGTCCCAAGAATCCTCTGACTTGTTTTTCAGTTTTCGGAGAAGGCATTTCTTGAATGGCCTTGACCTTGTCAGGATCAACCTGAATTCCTTTCTGGCTGACGATGAACCCTAGGAGTTTCCCTGAATGGACACCGAAGGTGCACTTGTTAGGATTCAAGCGGAGCTTGAATTTTCTTAGACGTTCGAACAATTTTGACAGATGTTCAACGTGCTCACTCTCTGTTTTTGATTTTGCAATCATATCATCGACATATACCTCGATTTCTTTATGTATCCTGTCATGAAACAGAGTAGTCATGGCCCTTAGATAGGTTGCCCCGGCGTTCTTCAAGCCGAACGTCATTACCATGTAACAAAAGGTGCCCCATGGGGTGATGAACGAAGTTTTCTCCATGTCTTTCGGCGCCATTTTGATCTGGTTATAGCCTGAGAATCCATCCATGAAGGAGAAAATTTTGAACTTTGCTGTGCTGTCTACCAGCATGTCAATGTGTGGTAAAGGAAAGTCGTCCTTTGGACTTGCCTTGTTCAGATCCCTGTAATCAACACACATTCTGACCTTTTCGTCCTTTTTGGGAACGGGTACGATGTTGGCTAACCATTGAGGATATTCAGATGTAGCGAGGAAACCCGCGTCGAACTGTTTCTGTACCTCCTCTTTGATTTTGATGGCCATGTCCGAGTGAGTCTGTCTCAACCTTTGCTTTACTGGCGGACATTCCGATCTTAACGGTAAGTGATGTTCCACGATGCTGGTATCTAACCCTGGCATATCCTGATAGGACCAAGCGAATACATCGGGGAATTCTTTGAGAAGCTTTATCAAACTCTCTTTGGCAGTTGGACTGAGCAGTGCCTCAATCCTGATTTCTTTTCTCTCTTTTTTTCGAACCCAAGTTTACCATTTCCAACGGCTCTTTGTGAGGTTCAATGGACCTTTCCACTTGTCTGAGTAGTCGAGAGATCTCTTATGGAATTTCGTTGTCAACTTCTTCTTCAGCCCCAAATATCGGGAACCCAAAGTTGGGAGAAGGCATTGGATCGTATGTTTCAACGGGGTTTAAAACAAGCAATCTGCATGACGTGATGATTCGTGTTTAGAAGAGATAGAGAAAATGAAAAAGTGTGTGCAGTGTATTTATTTTACTGCTTGTTTTTATTTTTAAATTGTTTTTTAGGATTACCATTTTCTGAGAAAAAGCAAAAAGAGAAAACAACAATTAATACGGAAATTACAGAACGACGTTATTTTATTAATGAACAAGTCGAATCTTGAAACTACAGCCCTATAAAGCAAAACTTTGTCGCTTTGGGCAAAGCGAAGAGGGAAAATTTACAGAAAGCGAGCCCTATCAAAACATCCGTTTCACCTGGGCAGGGTGAAAGGTTAAAGATGGCAATTACTTTGATTGGCGAACGACTTTCGGAACATCGACAGCAACCCATTGGCGGCGAACTCCTCGGTGAATCACAAAGTCTGGCACCTTCCTTGATTTGTCTTCAGAAATGACGCTGATTTCTGGTGGAGCAGGATCATTGGAATCTGTCTCCTAGGAAGAATTGTCGTAGGAGGATTCCTCTGTTGTATTTTGCATAACATTTGTGCTCTCAGCTGTATCTCCCTATCCAGTTGGCTGGATATCTTCGAGCTTGATATGAGAGCTTTCGGGAGCAGTGTACTTGACCATATAGTCGTATTTTCCACTCGGTTGTCCCAAGGTGTCCCACACTTCTTTCGAACTGGAGGAGTCATCCCTCTCGATGACGTTGACCTCAGGAAAAGCATAGTTGATGAATTCAAGTCCTGCAAACGTTGCAAAATCATTGTCGTGTTGAGTAGTTTCTGAATGACCTGAGTGTTGATCCCATGACATGGTGGGGACACAGGTATTCTGTTCAATGACGGTCAGCTGATTTTCATTGTTCGGCTGACCCTCTTGCCCCAAGTCTCCTGGATAAGGTTGCCACATTGGCAGACCATCCATTGGGCCATAGTAGGTGTAGTCAAAATTGTCTTTCATCAGAGTGTCTTTCTCTAATGAATTTGGCGGAGCACGACATCCTTCCGGATCACAATCTCCATATATCATTTCGACATCTGACCATGGTATAAATCTCGGACTCTGTGCGGGATAGCAAAATGGTATAGGCACCTCTTCCTGAGATGTATAACCGTCCTCGTTAAGATATGACTTCCATTCTTCCTCTGTGTCGGAGGAATCTTCCTCATTGATAGCATGTAATGCTTGAGGGACTGGGTGAAGAAAACCTCCCCTATGGAAGGAGTTCTGAATGGGATGAAGACTTTCATCGTTAGCAACTGTCTGGGTACAGGTTGCAGAAAAACCAAGACCCTTCTTTGTTTTATTGTCAATAGGAATGACAAGCTGTCCCCATCCTTTTGTATCGGTACTCTCGACCGCTTTGATAACATCTTTGTATGAGGAAATCGAGGTTCCTCCTTGGGATTGATTGTCCTTGCCCACCGACAGTGCTTGGAACTGCGTCCCAATAACCTCCTTGGGTTCTACACAAGTAGATGATGATAAGTTACTCATGAGCAAGGCCTGTTCTCCATAGACTGTGACAAGTTGATCGTTCTGAACGAACTTTAGCTTTTGGTGGAGGGTCGAGGTGACCGCTCCAGCCTGATGTATCCAAGGTCTTCCTAATAAACAACTGTATGTTGCCCGGATGTCCATGACCTGGAAAGTGACTTGGAAAGTGTGAGGACGAATAGTTATGGGAAGATCAACTTTGCCGATAACTGTTTTTCTGGATCCGTCGAACGCTTTGACGACGACCTCGCTGGTTCTCATCAGAGGGCCTTTGAATGATAATTGCATCAAAGTGGACTTCGGCATAACATTCAGGGCTGACCCTGTGTCTACCAGTACGCTGGCTAAAGTATCGTCCTGGCAGTTAACTATAATGTTGAGCGCCATGTTATGGCGGCGACCCTCTTCGGGTAATTCCTCATCACTAAATCCCAAGTGATTGCAAGAAGTGATGTTAGAGACAATGCTATCGAACTGTCTGATTGTTACATCCTGTTCCACAAAGGCTTGCTACAAGACTTTCTGTAGAGCCTCCCTGTGGGCTTATGAACTGAGTAACAGTGATAATACCAAGATCTTTGAAGGAGTCTGTAACAATTGATTGACAATGTTGTATTCACTCCTTTGGATGAGCTTCAGCATCTCATCATTATTTTTCGAAAGGTCGGGATCATTGGATTGACCGACTGATGGACCGGGAGGTTCTGTCTGAAGTTCCTTTTCCTTGTTAGGTTCTCCAACTCCTCAATTGAAGATTCGACCGCTCCATGTTACACGACTGATGTCTGCAAAATTTACGACGGAGGGTAATGGAATTTACTTTCCATTCTCGACTATTGTTGCACCGTATTTGTAAGGGATAGCCTTAGTTGATTCATACGGTAGTGGTCCCGGTAGATAGATGACTATGGGAACCTTCTGATTTTTCTGACCATCATAAGTAATCTCGATTCGTTCCCGGTTGGGAGCTCTAGATTCGTCAAGTAGAGGGATGATGGCAAAAACATCCCTGGTCTGGTGACGACCAGAGATTGTGACAACATCCTCGACTTGATTGGCAAGGTAGTTCGGCGTCCAGTTGATGGGTACAGAACCCGGATATGGGCGAATCTCTCCACGATCCACCTGACCCTGAAGAGCTGCTCTCACAAGGTAACACCCTTGGTTACTTTCCGAACAGACGCTACAACGGTCATAATTGTGTGGTGGCACCTAGCCACACCCACTTTGAATACAATGTAACCTCACTAGGTTAGCTTCCACAGATCGGACATCCTGACTTTGACGCCGAGTGGGATTCCTGTTATTGATACTAATCTGCTGAGTATCTTCATCCATGTAGATTGGCATCCACCAGTGATTTAGCAAGTGCTGAAGTGCCTCCTGGACAAGGGTACAACCTCGATCGTTTTCGCAACCTGCTTTACAGCTTTGATAGTCATGTGATATTAAGAATCCGAGTCAGACCTGCTCAGCATGTAACTCTACCAGGTTGGTATTCATCACGCGAATATCGAAGATTTGAATCATGTTGATCTGATAAGGGTTCCTATCATGATAGTCTTGGATCCATCCAAGATCCATCTGACGCTGGAGGGCCTCTTGTATGAAAGAGCATCCCTGTTTATTTATCGAACAAGTCAGACAGGAACTGTAATCGTGCCGTGGCAGATTATGATACTGGCTTTGCCTTGAGTGAATTTCCACCAAGTTGACATTCATTGCACAGATGTCATGGTTTTGAATGACGTTGGAGTTCGTATAGACCATGTTAACTCCACGAACTCGGTGCTCTTGGATCCATCCGAGATCCATCTGTTCCTGTAGAGCCGCTTGCACTACAAAATATCCTTGGTAATCTTTAGAGCAGATATCACACTGGTGATAGTTATGAGGTGGCACATGGCCATATCCACTCTGTCTACAATGTATCTTGACCAGATTGGTCTTCAACAAGAGTACACCGTGAATTTGATAAACATCGTTAAATTCTTTCTCAATCAGGTTGACTGCAGCTTTCTCATGTTGAGGCAGCGAGTTCGTGAGAACATTGGGATTCGTATCTTTGAAAGATAAGAGCCCGCTCCTAACAAGCTTTTACACATCAGATTTGAAATTAAGACAATTCTCTATGTTATGCCCCGGACCTCCTTGGTGGTAAGGGCAAGTTTGATCCACCTTAAACCAAAAAGGCGGATTTTCCGGTACTGTAAGAGGAGACTTAGTCTGGATGTGCCCCTTAGCCAGTAGTAACAGAAATAGTTCTGCGTACAACATGGGTATAGGATCAAACCCTGATGGTCGTGTTGTACGATTGTTGTTATATGGAGGACGAGCCTGCTGAAGAGGTTGTTGTGTCCTTTTCTGATCAGGTTGGCTCTGCGCAACCTGAGGTTGATACGTAGGAATAGGCGCAGGGCTGATAGCAGGAGTCACAGCTGCTACCGGTTGATAACGTCGCCTTTGCTCTCTAAGAGAGATATTCCCAATATCCTGCTCTTTTTTCTTAGGTAGAGCACTACCGTAATTTTTAGTACCGCTCGTCAATCCAGTGTCTTTTGCCAAACGTCCTTCTCGGACGACTTCCTCAAGACGTATGCCCATGCCCACCATCTCGGTGAAATCACCGGGCGCACTGGCAACCATTCGGTCATAGTAAAATGAGCTTAAGGTCTTTAAGAAGATCTTTGTCATTTCTTTTTACTCAAGAGGCGGACAAATTTGAGCGGCAATTTCACGCCACCTTTGAGCATACTCCTTAAAGGTTTCCTTGTCCTTTTGCGACATCGATCTGAGTTGATCTCTGTCGGGTGCCATGTCTAAATTGTATTTGTATTGTTGGATGAAGGCAGTACCAAGATCTCTGAATGTACTGATCGTAGCACAGTTTAAATCCATGTACCATTTTAATGCGGCACCGGTTAAACTATCCTGAAAGTAGTGAATCAGCAGGTCCTGATTCTCAGTCTGAGCTGACATTCGCCGAGCGTACATCACTAAGTGACTCTGAGGGCAAGAGTTTCCCTTGTACTTTTCAAAGTCAGGCACTTGGCACTTGTGCGGGACTTTCACATTAGGGACCAGACAAAGGTCTGCGGCGTCCTTTCCAAATAGATCCTGACCGCGAATGGCTTGTAGTTCCTTCTGCATTTCCAAGAACTGTTCCTGGAATTCATCCATTCGGTCAAACATAGTTTCCTTTTTTCCAGAAGGTATCTGTGGAATCTGTCCTTCCGGGACAGTGTGCACCACAGGGGGTGGTATCGTGACTACGACAGTGAGTCTTGGCGTTTCCCGAAGTTTGTAACCTTTAGGAGTCTTCAATATGCCTCTGGAATCTTCTCTTTCCCGAAGTTTGTAACCTTCAGGACCAGCGGCTTCTGTCGCGATTCCCTGATCTTCAGTGATCGACGGAACATATCCTTCCGGGATATAGTTAACAGGCATTCCCCAAGGACGATATTTTGGCATTTGATACCTAGGATCATACTTTTCCACTATGGGCGCTGAGGTGATCTCTGAGATCACAGTCCTTTGTAGCTGAGCTTCTGCCATGGCTTGCATGTCGTTACGAAGCTTTCTCATATCCTCTCTCAGAGCGTCGATCTCTTCTTTCAACTCTCTGTTTTCTTCCTCAAGATCATCCATCTTTTTCTGACGATTGGCCCGAGTATTGTATGAATGAGACAGTTTGACTCTAGAACCGAGACACAAACGTGAGATTCGTAGGTAAGAAGAATTCGCGATGTGAGAATGATGAATGCAACGATTATATTAATTTTTTTTCTTTTTTTTGTTTAATCAAAATAAACTTCGACAATTAGATTGCAAATATCAAACAGTGGGGACACCCCTTTTTATTGAAATTCAAAGGATTGCGGAAACGAAAATACAGTAGATTACAAAGTGCAGAAACAGAAACCTAAGCTAATGGGTCCCGAGAGAACTCGGGTGCTGATTCTGGTATCTTCCTTTTCTTTGACCAGGGCTCTTGAGCCATTGTCGGGTTGTCATTCCTTTGCCAAATGAAAGGAGCGACCAAATTCCTTTGTGTCGCTCCCAGGATTTTCATCCAGGTACAAACGCGAGAGTGGCGCGGAAAAACAGAGTCGCCAGCCGTGTAAATTTATCCCAAGAGAGGGAAAGGGAACACCGCATAAACCTGAGGAAGAGGGAAAGGAATGGTCATCGCAACCACAACCTGGGTTCGGGAGTCGGTTACGCGAGGGGAAGGTGCTAGCACCCCACGCGTCCATCGTACTCGATGGGATCCACGCTTGTTGTCTAATCTAAGGGTAAGTTATCCTATCATCTAGGGTTGTACTACGACGGAGAGGGAAAACAAAGACCGACTCGGTAGGACGTCGACGTCCTAGGCCTACGTACCCCCCTTGTGCAATGGGGAATTCAAAGTCAACGTAGTTCGGACCAAGTTCTTTTTGTGTTTTTTATGAGCGACGTTAAGCTCGCGTCCGACAGTTAGGGTCGATGCCTATTTGCGACTCAGACGGAAGGTAACGTGCCCTTTTTTGAAAATAGCCTTTAAGTTTGGAAATCCCGAAGGACAAAAAGGTTTGAAGTTGGTTTGTGTTTTTTAGGACAGAAGTGACTTAGGTTAGTTCCTAAGTTGCATTGCACCAAAGTCTAGGGCACAGGGGCGAATACTTAACGCATCGTCCCAAGACAGGACACTCGCTAAGCACTCTAGAAATATGAGAGGAAGCCCCTCATCTCTCATTCCCTACGCTTAAGGCTCGTGCGCAATACACCTTATTAGTATTAAGTGTTTTAAAGAAATTTGAGATGAGAAGAGAGAAGAGACAAGGGTAACTCTAAGGGGGACTATGAATCCTAAAGTTATCATGCATGGGTGACCTACGGTTAATGAGGTTTGACGACAACCTAAATCCTAAAGGAAGAAGATAGGAGAGAAATAAAGGATAAGGGTGACCATGGATATTTATCCATACCCTTAAAGAACTTACCTTAGTCCCTGCATAAAAGATTAGTACAGAATAGACACAAGTAAGAGAAAGGAGGTGAATGAAAATCACACAATGGCAAACAATGATGATAATAATCCAAACATGAACTCAAAGATCAAAGAAGCAACCCCAAAGCAAATGGCACAAGTGCCTTTCAAACAAGGACCTAGGCATGATCAGAAACACACATATTAGCAGATCTCAAGTGAAAATAAATCAAACAATTGGAGAAATAACTCCCAAAATTCCCAAATTAAATATCAAGGTCCCTCAACTAGGGACAAACAACATACCAGAAATCCCTGCAAAAATTCAAAGTGTTAGTCATTCAAATAATTAGGCTAAGTTCAGGTGGGAAGTAGGGTTCAATGTGTCAAAGGGAAGGGAAAAAATGCAATATGAAATAAATTTAAAAATTAAAGAAAAATATTTTAATGTATTTTAGGATGTTAGTGAACAAATGCAAAAAGAACGGATAAAAAATATTTTACGGATGCAGAGAAATAAAATAAAGAAATTAAGTATGCATTATATGGATAATTCAAAAAGAAAATAGACTAAATAATTAATTTAAATGATAAAAATGAAATAAAAATAAAACATAAAATTTGTAAAAATTTTATAAAATAATAAAGATGATGTATGAATTTTATGAGAATTTTAAAATGCAATTAGGTAATTTTAATAACTAAAAATGAAAATGATAATGAAATAATAAAATAAAATATGAAAATAGTGTGGGGGGTGCGAACAGTAAAGAAATAAAGTGGAAATGCATTGGGCTGGCAAGGGGGGTGGTGCCAATAGCAAGGCCCGCCCATATTACAAATCAGAAAAAAATAAAAAAAGGGAGGGTGTATGCGTGTGCCTGCCATGTGCCTGTCACATGCGTTTTTAATGTGCTGGCTTGATCCTGTTCGCATGATTCATCAAACGGCCAATGGTTAGTCAATGCAATAGAAAGTAAACAAAAAGAAATAACATAATTGGGTGTGCATGGTAACTGCTGTGGGTGAATAAACATGAGATTACAAAATTAAAATCAGAAAAAAAAATAAAACAAATAAGAGGTGGCAGCATCGTGGCCGTTGGATGAACGGATCGGACGGTCCACGCTCCTTCTTCTTCCTTTGGCCTCTCGCCGGACTGGTTTTTCCGGCCGCCACCGGAGTTAGGGTTCCGGCCCCCTACTCCGGCCACCTGCAACACAAACCTGCCCAAAATACACGTGCGAATACACTATTCTAACCAGAAAAATGTGAGGATCAATAATATCTTCTCAAAAACCACAAACAATGCAAGGATAAAGAGAATCAAAGGAAATAACAAGTGGGTCCAAAGCTTTAAACTCATAATACAACCAATTCACACGTCCAAAATTAAAAATAATTATATCAGGATAATCACCATTCATCACACTTCAATATAGACATAAAAAAAAAGGAGTTTTAGTATCCTTAAAAATCCTTCCAACCTGAGATGGTTCCCCTTGTGCACTTGCTTTTGGCTGCGAATGGTGGTTGATTTGCACTTTGTAGATCACCTAGAGAAGGTTTGTGGAAGAACTTTGAAGAAAATCCCTGTAGATTGTGAGATTTGTTGAATTCAAGAATTAGGGTACAAGTTGTTGTTCTCCTCCAAATACACGTGAATGAACCCTAACCAGTGCATGGATAGGTTTATATAGGCTAGGGTTTGTCACTGATAATGAATTGGGCTTGGGTGATTAATTGTTTAATGAGTTTTTGAATTATTTTGAAAAAACACATTATGTTAAGTACACCTCCTTCATGCATGAATATTTAAGAATTCCATGATGGATCACTTTCATTTGAGTTGCTAATTACACCACATTTAAGTTGGGCCTTGAAACTTTTTTGATTCACGACTTTTGAATAATTTGGCATTTTTGAATAATGGAGGATAAATGAAGAATAAACCATGGAATTACTTCATTCTTGGGCCCAAAATAATCCTCAAGGAATTTCTTTTAATATTGGAATGTGGCATGAAGCAATGGAATTGATTATAGGTCACTATGCCCAAAGTTGTGAAAATGGGATTATGAGAAATCCTAAAAACCACTTTGCCTTCTTTTGATCATAAATGGAGTTTCACAGATGATATGGAGACCCACTAATACTTGTTGGAAAGAGGAGAAAAATATCTTCAACTTTAATGTTGGAGAAAAATTCATTTGAAGCTTTATTGATGATGAAAAGTCAAGTTGAATGCAGTGCAGGAACTCGCCAAAAAAGGAAACTTTTCATTATAGGTCACTTTCCAAATTTAGAAACTTTGTACCAACTCCTGATTCCTGACAAATATGTATGAAACTTGACCCTTGAAGACCATATGAGGATGTGAGACTTTGAAAACCTTGGAGAGAACCTCAAAATTCCACAGTTGACTTCTCCTCTCACTGTTGACTTTTACCCAATTCAACTGATTTTCAATCCATTGGCCAATTGAACTTCTCCTGAACCAAACTGATGGATAACCTCCCATCCCTAGGTACTTAGGGACCCAAGGAGTACCATGGAATCAAGTCTTGCCCAAAAAATCAGAAATAAACTGACTTTATAGCAAACCCTAATTGTGGTACCCTCAATCTAGGAGGGAATAACACAGTCTCCAAATCCAAATTCCTCTGAATATGATGTGTATCCTCTCCAACAAAGATAAGATATGCCATTTGATGATGATAAAAACCCAAGGAGCTTTCCCATTGAAGCCATCAACCCAAGAATCTCAAAACCCTAATCTATGCACTGGTTAGGAGAGGATGATCCACCTGAGCTCTCTTGGACAATACCAGGACTCTTGCTTGACCCTCTGAAGCACTGCCTCAGGCACCTTGACCCCATGCTAAGAACCAATGATATGCACACATGATAATGCAAAATGCAATGCAACATAAGCCAGTTAGTAATAAAGTAAGGAGAGCAAATTTTGGGGTGCAACACTTTGGCCATCTTGATTCTCTACAGCATGCTGCTCCAAAATTTCAATTAGAGCGTCCTTCTCTTTCAGTAATTGCTGTATTTTGATGCACTCTACGTCGAGGGTGCGGTACTTGTTCTTCCAAGACCTTCTCTCCCGTTGAACTTTGTTGAGAGTAACCTGAAGCTTTTCAGTTTCCGTCATGAAGTACATGACAGATTCCCTCGGCGGAAGAATTCCGTAACGAGGATAAGGCATCTTTAGCTTGAGAGCTCTAGTTTGTACCCAATGGAGATAAGGCTTCACCGAGACACAGTCTGGTTTTCCCAGATACTCTCGTCCTTTCTTATGAACGTGTTTCCAAGCGTGCACTATTTCCATCTTTAGTGCTCTGTCACTTTCTCCTTCCTTGAAGAAAAGACCTTCCAGATGAACACCCTGCGGGATGTGTCTCATCGGGTATCCAAATTGACGACGAACGAGAACTGGATGGTAATTGATTCCTCCCTTAGTTCCTATAAGGGGTACGTTGGGGAAGTTTCCACAACGGTCAATGATCCTGATCCCATCATAAATCCTATTACACCAATCTATATCAGAGTTGGTAAGAGGCATGATCTTCTGCGACCAACGTAATGCACTCTTGCAATCCCAAAAAGCAGCAGACTTGGGCAAGTGGGAGATGAACCATTTGTAAAGCAAAGGTACACAACATGTGATCTCCCCTCCGCTGTACAAATTCCCCAAGTGTACAGAATGATACGCATCTGCGAGCAAAGTTGGTACAGGGTTTCCAATGAGAAAAACCTTAATTGTATTGATATCTACAAAGTTATCGATGTTGGGAAACAAAAATAACCCGTAGGTGAGCAAGACAAAGATGCTTTCAAAAGCAGTCACGTTTCCTATACTGGCAAAATACATCGCTTTCTTTGTCAAGAACTGGGCTGGCAAACCTTGGATGCCACCCTTAGTGGTCATGTGAGTCCTGACCTCTGACTGGTCCAAATAAATTGCTCTTGCAATGGTCTGATTCTTTGGAATTTCTTCCAGTCCAGAAAATGGAGCTCGATCTGTAATGTGTAGATCGATCAGATGAGAATACTCCTCCAGCGTTGGTGCGAGCTGGTAATTCGGGAATGTGAAACAGTGATAAACTGGATCGTAGAATTGAACGAGTACGTCCATGATTCCCTCAATCACATGGACTCTTAACAGTGATAGCAAACCTCCGTGCTTGGCTCTGAAAGCCTCTTGGTTTGTGATCATCCTCGCCAAACCTCTTAAATCCTCTAGTTTTGGAACCTTGAAGGTGTACGTATGAGTTCTCCTCCTACCGAAATCGATTAGCGCAATCCTTTTCTCTGATATTTGCAATCACAGTCTTAGTTTAATTTGAAAAACAGAGAGACTAGAAGAGAAGTTTTTTTTTAATGTTTTTTAGATGAATGCATGAATGCAGCACACAAAAACATAGAAAAAACATGGGGTCAAAGGGTCGTTGTCATGAAGTCAAGGCTCTACCCATCCCCAAAGGTTTATACTAGGGTGATTTTTGTACCTGTACTCATTATCATCAGCTCCTCCCAGGAAAGCAAAACAACAAGCGGATCGCCAGCGAGTTGTAGAACAATCTTAGAGTAAGTGCCATTCACCGAGAATAGATCACCAACCTTAAATGAGGGTAGTATCACGTGACAACTATTTCCAATAGCTTCCGCACTACGAAAGGGTTTGGCTCCTCAGCTTCTCAGACATCACAATCGGCCCATTGTCTAGGTGAGAGAATGGGTTGCATTGGTCAGCCTCCACTGAGGTTGATGGTCGACCTCGTCGCCATCACTTATCTTAAGTGTATACTCAATCTTTCCACTTGCGGAATCACACGCATTCCCATTAGCAAAAAAATAAACACGTATAGCAATTAGGAAAAGTAGTATATATATTTGTCCTAAACATCCTAGACCTTTAATGCTATGAATCCTATGTTCTTGACAGAAAATAGTTCCCCGGCGGAGGCCCCAATCTGTGGTTTCATTCTTGATTAATGGCGTTTTGACCTAAGATCCTAGTGACGTCAAGGTTTCCACTTAGGAGAAGGGAACAAGATCCCTAAAAACAAACATTTATCCCCAGCAGAGTCGCCATTTTTCTGTAGCGAGTGATTTTTGGATGTGGTTGCGAAGCACAATCGCTCAAGTACTACAACTCGATTCATTTTTTATCCTATTAAAGCTGATGAAGGAAGGGAAATAGATGTCTCTAACTAACCCTGCTTGCATACTGAGTTTAAACAGTCAAAACTGTTGGTTTACAGATGCTACAAAGATTCGGGGTCTCTCCTTAGTTATTTTGTTGACGAGTGTGGTTCATGTTTAGGACTGATGTTTTTGAATTTACTGCTTTCGGGTTGATTGATGGAGATATGGGATTTTGAGTTTTTGTTTAGTGTGCTCGCTAAGATTTTTCTTTCAATCTTATGCCTACGTATTCCCGTTTACCGAAACAGGGAAATCAGAGCGTTCGTAGTTCCTCCTATTCTATGGGAGGAAATCCTTGTTTTGGTGTCTTGTTTAAAGCCCAAGACGTGAAGCGAAAGGTAGTTTGTATCTTGTTCTAAGCCCAAGATGTGAAGCTAAAGAGTCTATTTGTATCATGTTCAAAGCCTAAGATGTGAAGCTAAAAGGGTGTTGACTTTAGAGAGAATTTGTCATCTCTAAAGAGAGGGTTGTATGTCACAACTGTTTATAAAGGAGAATTACTTTAACTGGGATGTGTGAATCCGGAAATGCCATAATTTCCTTTATAGGGGATTTTACCCTGAAGGAGAAGACTTTAACTCAGTGTAGAGCAATGCTATCTTTCCTTAGGAAAGTCTCATGCTAAAAGAGGGACAGTGGCATGGATATAGATGATCCAGAGGCTTGCCGCTTACATCGATTAGATGAAGAGAAAGGAGTTGTTGATGTTTGTGTACTATGAACGAGGCATAACTTTTGATGCTAAATGGTTGTTTGGATCAACTAGTGGTTTTCTTATATAAAGCCTAAGAGGAGGCTACGGGCCCAACAAGAGGGTGTTTTTGTGTCTCGTACAAAGCCCGAGAGAGAGGCTAAAAGGGGTTGATCCTACAAGAGGATCTTTTATACTCAACAAGAGAGTGTTTCTGTATCTCGTACAAAGCCCGAGATGGAGGCTAAAATTTGTTTGGCTCAATAAGAACCTTTTTGTATCTCGTATAAAGCCCGAGATGGAGGCGAAAGGGGTGATTGACTCAACGAGGGAGTCTCTTATGTGTCTCGTACAAAGCCCGAGAGAGAGGCTAAACGTTGTTTGACTCCGCTGGGGAGAATCTTTGTACAAAGCCCAAGAGGAGGCTTTGGCGCAATTTCAGTTGAGTGACAGGTCCAGTATGCTGATTTAAAGAGAAAATCAATTCTTATATAAGTAACATTGTACTCAAATATTCGATTCGAGGATCAGGGATATTTCCTTTTCTTTGAGGAAACGGGAAATCCAAAGGGTATTGAGACTGTCTGAGTCTACGGGTTTCCTTCCTATTTAACGAAGGGGTCACTTGAGAATATCTTTGAGACTCAAGGAGATTAGACTGTCCGTGTCAAGAGTTTCATCTTTTGTACTATGCTTTGAGAAACAGTAGTAGACTCTTTGAAAGGACTGTTCTATGCAGATGATTAAGTTCTGTTCCTATACCTCTAAGAGGTCGTCGGGACAATTTGTATGAAGCCCAAGAGGAGGCTGGAAGCTTTTAAGAAGCCGACGGGTCCTTATACGAAGCCCAAGAGGAGGCTATCATTCCCGGAGGAAGAGATCATTATACGCAACCTAAGAGGAGGCTGTGAATACTTCTAAGAAGCCGCGGGTCCTTGTACTAAGCCCAAGAGGAGGCGGGGTTGCTTTTTGGAAGCCTGTGGGTCCTTGTACGATGCCCAAGAGGAGCCGATGCTTTTAAGAAGCCCGTGGGTCCCCAAACCCCGAGAAATTCAAGGCAAGCTATTCACAAAGAATAGATCAAGTCAGGAAAGTTCGAGAATTTGGAAGAGACTCAAAGATGCCATTCACGGAGAATACATTCATCTCTGGGAGTAGAGTTTCTTGACAATTCCTAATGAGGACAGCCGAAGAGAAGACTGTATCTAGTGATCCTATTGGGGATCTAGTTGTCTATTTCTATGAATAAACGAAACGACGTCACCTAGTTCTAGACGTAGTTGCCGGGGAAACTCTAAATATCTATACTATTATTACACAGTTGATATGAGTTTATGAAAGAAGACTTACAGCGAAACAGCCCCACAATACAGTTATATGTATATGAAAGCGTATAAACACTTACTCGGTTGTAGAGCTTCCATGCTGTTTGGTTAGTTGTTCAACAAAGAAAGATTGAAAACAATAGTATATTCAAAATCAAAGGAGAAAGTGCTTTGAAAAAGAAATGGTTGGGGCTTACAGCTCAAGGAGAGGCCCAGGGCTTTATCAGTGAGCGCACTGTTGAATTTGTACAGAGGGACTTATACAAGTGACTGAGGCCCAAAAAGGTTTTCTGTACAAAGGGGTTGGGTCTTACACTCTAATAGAGGCCCAAAAGGTTTAAAGAAAAAGAGTGGGGCTTATAACACGAGGGTAGGCCCAATTGATTTTTTCGTTTAAAATGGCGATCGCGCCGAGGTTTTCTTTTAACGCAGAGGGACTTATACAATAAGTGAGACCCAAAATGTTTTGGTTAAAAGGGGGTTGGGTCTTACACTCTATTAGAGGCTCAAAAGTTTTGAATGGGTCTTATAGCTCGAGGAGAGGCCCAGATGGTTATTTTTCAAAAGGCGACGATCGCGCCGTTTATTTGAAAATGTACAGAGGGACTTATAGAACGAATGAGGCCCAAAAAGTTTTCTGTACAAGTGGGTTGGGTCTTACACTCTAATAGAGGCCCAAAGTGTTTTGAAAATGATTTATGAGGGTTGAATTAATCCAAAAACCCTAATTTGTTTTCAAAATGTATTTAATTGAATAAAAATTCAATTAAAATGATCAAAATTGTTTAACATATGAAAAAAAAATTGTGATCTTGGATTAATGCTTCAAAAATTAAGTATTGACCTACAAAATAATTAGAAAGCATTAAAAGTTGCAAAATCAAGGTGGAAAAAATATTTTAAATGTTAAAAACAATTAAAACATTAATTCTTTGCAAAAATATCAATTATACAAAATAAATAATATTTTTGGGATTTTTTGGGAAAATAAAATATTTTAACATTTTTGTGAATTATTAAAAAAAGAATCAACTCAAAATCATTAAAACTCAGAGAGAAATTAATTTTTGAATCAATTAAATAAAATCACAAAATTCAAATATTTGAAAATTCAAAAAAGGCGCCAAGAACAGCTAAAGAACACGCGCGTGTTCTGGGTTTGGCTGATTTGCATTTTCTCTCCAATCTCACTGAATACTTAATCATATCATGTAATCCACATACCAATCAACTCGTTTCAACCTCACGATCATGTCTATGACAATTAATTTCATTTAAATTAAGCATAAAACAAGAAATCATGAAAAATCCTCAAGAACCCTAATTTCTGCATGAAGGCTAGGATTTTTGATACACGATTCAAACAATGTAATTAATTGAGGGGAAACATTCCATGCATGATTATGAACATATGGCCAAATTATTGTGCAGCAAAAATTGCATGGATCATAGAGTTAGAAGAGCTCATGCTTACCACTTGCAACTGGTGATCGTGATTTGTGTTGGAGGTGTTACAGCTAAGTTCCAATGATCTGGATAGCTTCCCTAGGTGCCATGGAGTGTGTATGAATGCTTGGAATGGATTGAAATGGTTTGGAGTTGAAGATGATACCTCAACTGCAAAACTGTCAAGAACTTGAGCAATTGGCTGGTGATTTTGTGAAATCTGTGTTCCAGATGTTATGTGAGTGTTTGGATCACTTCTATATGATGTATGTGAGGTGTGTGTGTGATTGGTTTGATTGGAAAATCTCTCAAACTCAAAACCCGATAGTGACTTACCTTAGAAGGCAAAATTGGAGTGGAAGAAGAGATTTTGAGGAAAGCATCTGTTAGATGGATTTGGTGTACTCAAACTAATCACAATTGAGCTCTATTTATAGTAGAGCAAGTTTGTTTTGGGATCCACAGTGAATGGCAACTGCAGCAGAGGTTTGGCCAATGTTGTCCAATGAGAATCCAAGTCTCCTCTAGCCATTGACTAGAGGTTAGGGCACAGAGTTGTGGTTCCCTTGGTCTTGGATAAGTCTTGACTGGATTCAGTTGAGAATGGCTCAGTCCAAGCCACCTTGATGCTTCCATTGAATGCTCCATTCCAAAATTGGAGTCTTGTCCCTATTTTGGCGATTCTAGGTTCAACATGCTATTTCTTGTTCCAAAGACTTTTGAGGCTTGGCTCAGTGATTGTCCCCTTTAGATTCAATCCTCAGAGGTGTCCAAGTGGATAGGAGCATTTGGATTTGGCTGATTTTGGCAAATCGACCAAAAGTGCAAAATCTGCCTTGCCTTGGCAGATTTCAGCAAGGCAACTTGCCAATGTCATATCTCATGACTCAAATTGAATTTGGTAATGTTCTTGGCCATTTTGGAAAGCCCTTACATGATACAACAACTGTTTGAACATGTTTGGTTTTGATCTCTTTTGAATCCAAGTGAAAAATGTCCCTACATTTGGAAAAAAGTAAGGCAAAATCTGACTTAGTGAAATTTTCACTAAGTGTTGGAACAAAGTGACTTTTCTTGATTTTGATCACTCCATAACTCAAAATCCATGAGGAATTTGGACATAAGTTAGTATGAAGCTTTTGTAGAGGGCAATGTGATCTACAAATCAAGCTTTGAATGGGGAACAATGGCCTTGTGGTTTAGGAGTTATGGTCCTCCAAAGTTGGCACATTAGTGGCACTTTTTCCATAACTTAGAATTTTTTCCAAGTTTTATGGTTACCCCTTTTACAAGTTATCCCACTTTCTTTGATTTTTCTTGATGAATGATGATTCAAATCATACATTAACATCATTTTAGGGTTAAAAATCCATTTTGGTGAAAAATCTCAAAAAGTCAAAGTTGACTTTTGTGCACAGTTGACTTTTTATCAGATGAATTCCAAACTGTGCAATTCTTTAGGAAATCATGTCCTTGACCTAAATCAAACTTGATGGACATGTTCCATGTATGTCATAGGGTATATTGAATCATGTCTTAGGGTTTGGGAGCATGTCCTGGTCAAAAGTCAAAGTTAGAGTTGACTTTCCTTGTGAAACCCTAATTGTGGTGCAGATGAAACTGAGACTTGTTGCTCAAGCTTCTTGGATTAATCCATTGTTCCAAATGGATCAAAATAGTATATTAAAGCCCCCCAAATCATGTCTTTAGGTCTTGGTTCATGATTTATCCCAAAAGTTAACTTAGGGGTGAATTAGGTCAAGAAACCCTAATTCCTGATTTTTAGTGAATGCATCCCCTGAGGCAAAATTGACTTGATGGTTGGGTCCATGAGGCTCCATGGAGTATATTAGGTTATGTTTTGGATCACTGGCTTGTGCCCAGATGAAAAATTTCCATCTGGAGGCCCTGGTCGACCAAAACCTTAATTTGGTGACACTGTCGATCTTGAGACTTGATCCATTTAGAAGGGACCATCCTTGTGCTTAATCCTTGAAGTGGGAGTCCTTTTTGATCCTTTGTGGATGTTTGAGAGGTTTATACAAGTTGAAGATCATGTCATTCCTTGATTTATCCTTTGTCTAAAGCTCTTGAGAGGGCTTAAAACCCTAATTTTGATTGTAGTGAATGCTCAACAACCCTTGAGGCATTTGATGAGGCATAATGGTTCATCCATATTGTGATGATGATTTGCACAATGATGGGAAATCTTAGTGGTCAAAATTTGGGGTATGACACATACACGATTGATTAATGGCAATTAATTGAGGGTTATCACTCTATATACATGCAGGAACAAGATGGTAACTCACAAATTCATTTATGATGCTTGGAACATTGAGTTTGAAGGGTTCATGCTTACCTCTTGCAGCTGGTGATCGAGTTTGGTGATGGAGGTGTTACAGCTAGGTTCCAATGATCTAGACAACTTCCTTAGGTGCCAAGGAGTGTGTTTGAATGTTTGGAATAGATTGAAATGGTCTGGAACTGGTTGTGGCACCTCAACTGCAAATCTGTCAAGACCTTGAGCAATTGACTGGTGATTTTGTGAATTTGATGTTATAGATGTATTTTGTGTTATGGATCACTCACATATGATGTTTATGAGGTGTGTGTGTGATTGGTTTGGTTGGAATTGCTCTCAAACTCAAAACCCGATAGTGACTTGGGTTAGAAGGAAAAATTGGAGTGAAAGTCGTGATTTTGAGGAAAGCATCAGTTTGGGTGCTTTGGTGTACTCAAATTGATCATAATTGAAGTCTATTTATAGTGTGTCAAGTTTGTTTTGCAAGCAACAGTGTGTGGCAACTACAGCAGGCCTTTGGCCAATGTGTATCAAATGGAATCTCAAGTCTCCTATAGCCATTGACTTGAGATTAGAGCACATGCCTATGGTTTTCTGTTGTATGATCTTATCTTGACTCAATTAGTTGATCATGGACTGATATATGCCAGCTCTATGCATCCATTGAATGCCTCAAAACAAAATTGGAGTCTTGAGGCATCTTTAGCTTTTTAGGGATGGCACACCTATATGTAGTTCCAAGGACTTGGAAGGCTTATGGATCAGTGTTTGTTCCTCCTTGGTCTCCCCATGAGGTGTGCAGATGGATAAACATGTTTGTTTTGGCATAATTTGATCAATTCGAACCCTAATGCACAAATCTGACTTGGAAAACCAGTTTGTAGCAAGGCATGTTGCAGCTGTTATAACCTCTAGCTCAGGTGGAGTTTGATGGGGTTCTTGGACATTTTGGAAAGCTGACATATCCTATTTCAACATGATGTCTAAATTTTGTTTTGAATCAACTTGAATTACAATGAAAAATGCCTCTACATTTTGGAAAAAATAAGGCAGATTCTGACTTAGTGAAAATTTCACTGTGTTGGAAAAATGTCATTTTCATGTTTTTTGTGATTTTGCTCTAACAATAACTCAAAATCCATGATGAATTGGAATAAAGCATAGTTGACATATTTGAAGTATGTAACATGAACTTCAATCTGAGCTTTGAATGGGAGAAAAAGGTCTTAGGGTTTGGGAGATATGGCCTTGCAAAGTTGGTACCCTAGCCACTTTGTTCCATAACTTAGAAAAATTCTAAGTTTTTTATGGTTACCCCTTTAACAAGTTAACTCATTTTCTTTGATTTTTCTTGATGAATGATGATTCAAATCACATATTAACATTGTTTTAGGGTCAAGGAACCTTGGTTGACCAAAAATCCAAAAAGTCAAACTTGGATTTTTGTATAGTTGACTTTTTCATCAGATGAAATTTTGACTTTGTGATTCTTTTGTGAAATCAATCCTTGGGCTTAATTAAACTTCATGTATGGCCTCAAAGGGTAGTTAGGAATGTCTTGTAGCCCTCCCCAAGGTTTGAGATCAAGGGTAGGTCAATAGTCAAGGATAGGGTTGACTTTTTCCATCAGAAACCCTAATTTGTGATCAGATGGTTTTGAGATCTTGTGGCTTATGATTTGAGCTCTTTGAGTCAATCAAATCTTGTAAATATGTCAATATGATGTATTTGAGGTCTTTGAAGTTCACTTTGAAGCTTCAATCCATGCCTCACTTCACAAGTTAACTCAAGGGTTGAAGTAGGTGAAAACCCTAGTTCCTGATATTTTTGATAGATGGACCTTCAACGTGATTTTTCCATTGTGGGTGGGTTCTTGAGATCCTTTTGAGCTTATAGGACCATACATTGAGGCATTGGCTCATTCGTAGAAGAAAATTTTCATCTTGAGGCCTCAGTCGACCAAAACCCTAATTTGGTGACACTGGCGATCTTGAGGCTTGATCCACTTGGAATGCTGCAACCTTATGCTTGATTCTTGAGGTGGGAGTCCTCTTGGTCCTCCATGGATGTTTGATAGGTTAGATAAGTTGAAGATCATGTTATTTCTTGATTTATCCTTTGTCTAAGTACTCTGAGATGGGTCAAAACCCTAATCTTTGATTGTAGTGAATGCTCAACCATCTTTGAGGAGATTGATGAGGCATGATGGTTCATCCATATTGTGACGATGATTTGCACAATGATGGGAAATCTTGGTGGTCAAAATTTGGGGTATGACCGATGCCCCTATTTAATCTTCTTGGACCCGAAGGTGTGAATCGTGAAGGTATCCGGGCATTCGGGGTGCAAGAGGATTAAATATCGGAATACCCGAAATTTTGATGGTGGTTATGAATGGCAGCTTGCTCATCCATCTTATTTTGCTAAGGAATGATACTTAGAAAAGGGTGAAACTTCCCCTCGATCCTGGTCTTCAGCCAAGGAACTGGTCTAAGCTTCTTTTGTCAATAAACCTCCCCTCGATCCTGGTTTTCAGCCAAGGAACTGGTCTAAGTTTTTGAAATAAACTTCCCCTCGATCCTGGTCTTCAGCCATAGAACTGGTCTTAGTTTCTTTTGTCAATAAGCTTCCTTGACAAGGGACACTATTTGTAGCAGTTTTCATCAAACTTCTCGTCGGGTTTACTGGGGAGATGCCATTTGATGGGAAAAAGTTTCGATGTCAGACTTACTGGGGAACCCATTCATCTGAGCTGTAGAGTTGCAAAAACTTCTCTGTTGGAGATGCCATTTGTTGACTCTACTGGGGTAAACGAGTCTCTTGAGAGGCTATTTCCTGCTTGGGGATACTACATCATACTTTTCCTCGAGATCTTCTCGGAGAAATGCCATATGATGCAATCCAATTTTGAGGTGCTGATGACTTCATTAACATTGAGTCTCTTGGGGAGAAAAATCAATGTGTGGCTGAGAGTCTTTGGTTGTAAGGCTTTCTCTAGGGATTTTCCTTAATCCGGGAAAGCGAATATATCATCTTCAATGGAGAAGAGTGATGTTTGTTGAATGTCTTCTTGCTTTTTAGAGGTTCAAATTATCAAAGTGGTCAAGGGACCAACTCCAATCCAGAAATAAACTGGAGGAGAGATTGTTCATACATAACATTTCCTGACGAGGAAAGAACTGACAACTCGATTGATGAAAGGACTTTTATCACTAGGGGACAAGATCGACTAGAGTGATAGTGATGCAATAAGATTATGAATGCGAATTAATAATGCATGATGTATGTGTGTTTATGCTGACAAAACTGACACGACATACAAACTAGTGAATGAACACGACTGGATACTCGGCCACTGCTGGGGACGAAGAAGTACCATTTGGTCCAAAATAGCAATGTTGCCTTGCTTAGGAAAAAATAGTTCCCGCGGGGAAAAACGTTGGTCGGACTTAGGAGGTAAGAACTCTGTCGGGGATGTCGGACAAAATATTCGCATCTGACACAGCTGATCCTTCATCTAGGCGCACTGGTTTAGAATGAGTACTTTGATTATGCACTTTGAAGCTTAATTACCTTTGGAGAAGCGATCGATGTTCCTTCGATGTTCAACAGTAAAACGAAATTGCCATCTTTATTTTAAAAGCAGAAAAAAGTTTGACAAGTAAATTCATTTTTGTTTTATTTCAAGAATCGTTGATCATATTAAAAAAAGCCATTTTGTAAAGCTAAAACAAATAAGAATTGCAAACAAAAGAACTAGGGCTCAAATTTTATTGATAGAATGGAAATCAGCCAAACGTGTGATTCCATAGAGTATTTATAAAGTTAGAAAATGGTAATTTAAGGGAAAAGGGCTACATCGAAACATAACGACCGTTATCCTTCTACCAACTTTGAACTCTGGGCATCCTGAGCTTCTGTCGAAGATGACCTTGACTGGAGTTTTCCTGATGGATGGCATTACTGCAGGGGATTTAACCTTGTCGAACGTAGTTTCTTGCCATTAATCCCTAACTTTTGCCTGGATTGTACTTTGAGATTTCAAATCCACCGAGATTTTTTTTGCTTGTGTCTCTAATTTTTTCCTGGACCGCCTTTTCGGGTTTTCAATCCACCGAGACGTTGTTTTTATTTAGGCGAAGTATTTCTTGACTATATCAACATTTGTGGGGTAGGTAAACTCCTCTCCATCCATGGTTACGAGTCTCAAGGCGCCACCTGAGAAGGCTTTCTTGACCACATAGGGGCCATCGTAATTCGAAATCCATTTGCCCTGGGAATCAGTGAGAAATGATTATATCTTTTTGAGCACGAGGTCTCATTTCCTAAAGACACGGGGTCGGACCTTTTTGTCAAACGCTTTCTTCATTCTTTGTTGATACAACTAACCATGGCATAGAGCCGTTATTTGCTTTTCTTCGATCAGATTCAGTTCATCGTGTCGACTTTGACACCATTCAGCTTCTGTTAGCTTGGCTTCCATCAAACCCGGATTGATGGGATCTCTACTTCTATGGGGAGTACTGCCTCCATGCCATATACTAGAGAGAAATAGGTTGCCCCTGTTGAAGTGCGGACAGATGTGCGATAACCGTGAAGGGCAAAAGGTAGCATCTCGTGCCAGTCTTTGTAGGTTACAACCATCTTTTGAATGACCTTCTTGATATTATTATTAGCCGCTTCTACCGCTCCGTTCATCTTAGGTCGGTAGGGAGATGAGTTATGGTGTTCGATCTTGAACTCAGCACACAACTCTTTCATCATCTTGTTGTTCAAGTTGGATCCATTATCAGTAATGATCTGGCTTGGAACACCATAACGGTAGATGGGATTGTTTTTTATGAAACGGACTACCACCTGTCGGGTTACATTGGCGTATATCGCTGCTTCGACCCACTTGGTGAAGTAGTCAATGACTACCAAGATAAACCGATGTCCATTTGAAGCCTTGGGTTCAATCATGCCAATCATGTCGATTCTCCATATGGAAAAAGGCCATGGGGAAGAGAGAACTTTAAGATGCGTTGGCGGTATATGGATTTTGTCTAAGTATATCTGACACTTGTGACATCTCCTCATGTACTTGTAGCAATCAGATTCCATTGTCAACCAATAGTACCCTGCTCTCAGAATTTTTCTCACCATTGTGTGTCCGTTGGCATGAGTGCCAAAGGATCCTGCATGAATCTCTTTTATCAACATATTTGGTTCTGGTCTGTCTACACATCGGAGCAGGACCATGCCAAAGTTCCTCTTATAGAGTGTGTCACCACTTAGGAAGAAACTGCCTGCCAATCTCTTGAGGGTCTTTTATATCTTTTCTGGATGCCCCAAGTGGGTACTCTTGTTTCTGAAGGAAGCATTTGATATCGTGATACCAAGGTTTGTCGTCTATGACTGCTTCAATTGTGAAGATGTAAGCGGGTTGTTCAAGGCGTATTATGTCGATCTTAGGTATGTCATTCCATTGACCTACACTAATCATGGAAGAGAGAGTGGCTAATGCATCCGCCATGTGATTCTCTTCACGAGGGATGTGATGAAACTCGATTCTATTGAAGAATGGTAACAACCTTTTCGCGTAGTCTTTGTAAGGAATCAGTCCTGATTGTTATGTGTTCTAATCTCCTTTGATCTGATTGATAACCAGGGCCAAGTCTCCATACACGTCCAAGTTCTTAATTCTCAAGTCGATCGCTTCTTTGAGACCCATGATACAAGCTTCGTATTCGGCCTCGTTGTTGGTACACTTGAACGTTAATCGGGCGGTGAAAGGAATGTGGGTACCCTGAGGTGTTATGAGGATTGCCCCAATTCCGTTTCCATAATGGTTGACAGCTCCGTCAAAGATTTGTCCCCATTGGGAACCTGGTTCTGGCCCTTCACTGGGTAGCGGTTCATCGCAATCTTTCATTTTCAAGTACATGACATCTTCGTCTGGGAAGTTAAATCTGACTGATTCCTGATCGTCAATCAGTTGATGGGCCAAATGATCGGCTAAAATACTTCCTTTGACGGCTTTTTGAGCATGGTACTTTATGTCGTATTCTGATAACAACATCTGCCAATGGGCTATCCTTCCCGTGAGAGCAGGTTTTTCATAGACGTACTTGATAGGATCCATTTCAGAGATTAACCAAGTAGTGTGACAAATCATATACTGACGAAGACGTTTGGCTACCCAAGCCAGAGCACAACAAGTTTTCTCAAGCCTAGTGTACCAAGTTTCACAGTTAGTGAATTTCTTGCTCAAATAGTAAATGACAGACTCTTTCCTTTTGGTTTTGTCTTGTTGGACAAGTACACAACCCATTGAGTCTTCCAAGACTGTTAGGTAGATGATCAGTGGTCTTACTTCCACTGGAGGTGATAGAATTAGTAGGTTCAACAGGTATTACTTGATACTGTCGAAGCCTGTTTGGCAGTCTTCTGTCCATACACAGTCCTGATTCTTTTTGAGTAGTTTGAAGATTGGCGCGTATGTCGTGGTCATGAGGAATATGAATCTGGAAATGTAATTCAAACGTCCCAGGAATCCCTGGACTTGTTTTTCAGTTTTTGGAGAAAGCATTTATTGAATAGCCTTGACTTTGTCAGGATCAACCTCACTTCCTTTCTGGATGGCGATGAACCCTAGCAGTTTTCCTGAACGGACACCGAATGTGTACTTATTGGGATTCAAGCGCAGTTTGTACTTTCTCAAACGCTCGAATAGCTTTGACAGGTGGGTCACATGCTCCTCTTTTATTTTAGATTTGGCAATCATATCATTGACATACACTTCTGTTTCTTTGTGTATCATGTCGTGGAACAGAGTAGTCATGGCCCTTTGATAGGTTGCCCCATCATTCTTCAAACCGAACGACATTACCTTGTAACAAAAAGTTCCCCATGGGGTAATGAATGAAGTTTTCTCCAAGTCTTCCGGCACTATTTTGATTTGATTATAGCCCGATAATCCATCCATGAAGGAGAATACTTTGAATTTTGATGTACTGTCTACCAGCATGTCTATGTGCGGCAAGGGAAAGTCATCCTTTGGACTGGCCTTGTTCAGATCCCTGTAGTCTACACACATTCTGACCTTTCCATCCTTTTTCAAAACTGGTAGTATGTTGGCTAACCATTGAGGGTATTCTGATGTGGCGAGGAAACCTGCTTCAATCTGTTTCTGTACTTCCTTTTTGATTTTAATGGCCATATCCGGGTGAGTCCGTCTTAGCCTTTGTTTTACTGGCGGACATTCTGATCTTAACGGTAGATGATGTTCCACGATGATGGTATCCAACCTTGACATGTCTTGATAGGACCAAGCGAATACATCGGGAAACTCTTTGAGAAGCTTTATCAAACTTTCTTTGACAGTCGAACTGAGTAGTGCCCCCATCTTGACTTCTTTTCTCTCTTCTTCTGAACCCAAGTTGACCGTTTCCAATGGCTCTTTGTGAGGTTCAATGGACCTTTCCTCTTGTCTGAGTAATCAGGAGATCATTTTCTTCTTCAGCCTCAAATATCGGGAATTCAAAGTTGGGAGAAGGCATTGGATCGTATGTTTCAATGGGGTTTAAAATAAGCAATCTGCATGACGTGAAGATTGTTTTTAGAAGAGATAGAGAAAATGCAAGAGTGTGTCCAGTGTATTTTCTGAAAACTGCTTGTTTTTATTATTTGAGTTGTTTTTAGGATTACCATTTTCCAAAAAAACGAAAAGAGAAAACAACAATAAAATGCAGAAATTACAAAACAACGTTATTTTATTTATGATTTTGTCGATTCTTGAAACTACAACCCTATAAAACAAAACTCTGTCGCTTTGGGCGAAGCGAAGAGAGACATTTACAGAAAGTGAGCCCTATAAAAACATCCGTTTCACCTGGGCAAGGTGAAAGGTTAAAACAAAGACGACAATTACTTAGACTTATGAACGACTTTCGGGACATCGACAGCAACCTATTGGCGGCGAACTCCTCGGTGAATCACAAAGTCTGGTACCTTCCTTCTTGATTTGTCTTTAGAAATAACACTGATTTATGGCGGAGTAGGATCGTTGGAGTCTGTCTCCCAGGCAGAGTTGCCGTAGACAAACTCTTCTGTTGTATCTTGCGCAGTGTTTGTCCTCTCAGGTGGATCTCCCAATCCAGTTGGCTGGATGTCTTCAACCCTGATACGAGAGCTTTCAGGAGCGGTGTACTTGACCAGGAAGTCGTACTTGCCACTCGGTTGTCCTAAAGTATCCCATACTTCCATGGAACTGGAGGAGTCATCCCTTTCGATGACGTTGACCTCAGGAAAAACATAGTTAAGGAACTATTGTCCTGCAATCCTCGCAAATTCATCATTGTACTGGATATCTTCAAAATTCCTTGAGTAAGGATCCCATGATTTGGTGGGAACACAGGTATTCTTTTCAATGATGCTCAGTTGATATGCATCGTTGGGCTGACTCTTTTGCCCCAAGTCTCCTACGTACGGCGGCCAGATAGGCAGGCCATCCATTGGGACATAATAGTCAAAGTTGCTTTTCATCAGAGTGTCTCCTCTAATGAGTTTGGTGGAGCACGACATCCTTTCGGATCACAATCTCCGTATATCATTTTGACGTCTGATCTTGGTTTATATCTCGGATTCTGTACGGGATAACAAAATGGCGTAGGCACCTATTCCTGAGACATATAACCGTCTTCGTTAAGATATGACTTCCATTCTTCATCTGTATCGGAGGAATCACCCTCGTTGGTGGTATGGACTTCTTGAGACACTGTGTGAAGGAAACCTCCACTGTGGAAGAAGTCCTGAATGGGATGAAGACTTTCATTGTTAGTAGTAGTTTGGGTACAGGTGGAGGAAAAACCAAGACCTTTCTTTGTCTTATTGTCAGTAGGAATGACAAGCTGTCCCCATCCTTTCGCATTGTTACTTTTGATTACTTCAAGAGCATCTTTGTACGAGGAAATTGATGTTCCCTTTTCTGATTGGTTGTCATTGCTCACCGAAAGTGCTTGGAACTGGGTTCCAACAACCTCCTATGGTTCTACACTAGTGGACGACGATAAGTTGCTCACGATCAAGGTTTGCTCTCTACAGACTATGACTAGTTGGTCATTCTTGACGAACTTCAGCTTCTGGTGAAGTGTCGAAGTGACTGGCCCAACCTCGTGTATCCAAGGTCTTCCTAACAAACAGTTGTATGCTTCCCGGATGTCGATGACCTGGAAAGTGACTTGGAAAGTGTGAGGACCGATAGTTATGGGAAGGTCGACTTCGCTGATAACTGTTTTCTAGGATCCGTCAAATGCTTTGACGATGACCTCACTGCCTCTCATCGGAGATCCTTGAAATTATAGTCGCATTAGAGTGGATTTTGGCATAACATTCAGAGCTGATCCGGTGTCTACCAGTACACTGGCTAATGCATCGTCCTGGCAGTTGACTGTAATATTTAGTGCCATGTTGTGATGTTTGCCTTCTTTCGGCAGTTCTTCATCATTGAATCCCAAATTGTTGCAGGAAGTGATGCTGGAGATGATGTTGTCGAATTGCCTTATTGTCACATCTTGTTCCACAAAGGCTTGCTCTAAGACTTTCTGTAGAGCTTCCCTGTGAACTTCGGAACTGAGTAAGAGAGATAGCACAGAGATTTTTGAAGGAGTTTGCAACAGTTGATCAACAATGTTGTACTCACTCTTCTGGATGAGCTTTAGCATCTCATCGTTATTCTTTGAAAGGTCGGGATTACTGTATTGACAGACTGGTTGACTAGGAACTTTTGTTTGAGGTTCCTTTTCTCTGGTGGGTTCTCCAACTCCTCGGTTGAAGATTCAACCACTCCGTGTTACTCGACTGATGTCTGCAATATTCACGACGGTGGGTAATTGAGTTTCCTTTCCATTCTCAATTGTTGTTGCACCGTACTTGTAAGGGATAACTTTATCGGATTTGTATGGTACTGGTCCGACAGATAGATAACTACAGGAGCCTTTTGATTTTTCTGACCATCATAGCCGACCTCAATTGGTTCGAGGTTGAGAATCTTTCCACTATCAAGAGGAACTCTTGATTCATGGAGTAAAGGGATTATGGCACATACATCTTTGGCCACTTCTCGTTTAGGGATTAAGACAACGTCTTTGCCTCGTTTGGGAGGATAGTCTGACATTATGTTAATCGAACCAGAGCTTGAACATGGTTGAACCTCTTTGTGGTCCAACTGACTCTGAAGGGCTGCTCGCACGAGGTAGCATCCTTGGTTATCCTCTAGCATCCTTGCTTTGTATGCAGTGTAACCTTACTAGATCTGTTTCCATTGATCAAACATCCTGACTTTGATGCCTAGTAAGGTTCCCGTTAATCATACTGACTTGTTATGTGTCTTCATCTAGATAGATCGGAATCCACCAGTGGTTCAATAGGTGTTGAAGCGTTCTTTGAATAAGTGAACATCCTTGGTCACTCTCACGACATACTTTACAGTTCTGATAATCATGGGAAGGCAGAAAACCGAGCTGGACTTGCTTAGCGTGTAGTTCCACCAAGTTGGTATTCATCAAACGAATATCAAATATTTGAATCATATTAACTAGATAATGACTTCTATCATGGTAATCCTGAATCCATCCAAGATCCATCTAACGCTGGAGGGCCTCTTGTACAAAAGAGCATCCCTGATTATTTACCAAGCAGATCAGACAGGAATCGTAATCGTGCCATGGCAGATCATGATGTTGGCCTTGCCTTGAGTGCATTGCCACCAAGTTGACATTCATCGCACAGATGTCGTGGTTTTGAATGAAGTTGGGATTTTTATAAGTCATTTTGACCTCACGAATTCGGTGATCTTGGATCCATCTGTTTCTGTAGAGCTGACTGCACCACAGAACATCCTTGATTGTTTTTAGAGCAGACATCACACTGGTGATAATTATGAGACGGTACATGACCGTATCTGCTCTGTCTGCAATGCATCTTGACCAGGTTGGTTCCCAATAAGAGTACATATTGAATTTGATAGTTTTGGTTGGATCCTTCCTCTATCAAATTTACCGCAACTTTCTCATGTTGAGGCAACGGGTTCGTCTAAACATTTGGATTTGTATCCTTGAAGGATAAGACCCTGCTCCTGACAAGCTTCTGTACATCGGACTTGAAGCCAAGACAGTTTTATATGTTATTCCCTGGTCCTCCTTGATGGTAAGGGCAAGTCTTATCCGCTTTGAACCAAAAAGGCGGATCCTCCGGTATTGTAAGAGGAGACCTGGTTTGGACGTGCCCCTTGACCAGTAGTAGCGAAAATAGTTCTGCGTACAACATAGGTATAGGGTCAAACCCTGGTGATCGCGTTGTACGGTTGTTGTTGTACTGAGGATGAGCCTGCTGAAGAGGCTGTTGTATCCTTTGCTGATATTGTTGTTGATTCGGTTGGCTCTAAGCAACCTGAGGTTGATACGTTGGAACAGGCGCAGGGTTGATAGTAGGAGTTACAGCTGCTACTGGTTGGTGTATTCACATTTGCTTTCCGAAAGAGATATTACCAATATCCTGCTCTTTTTTATTAGGGAAAGCACTACCGTATCTTTTGGTACTGCTTGATGGTCCAGCATCTTTGACTAGACGTCCTTCTCAAACTGCTTCTTCAAGACGAACTCCCATGCTTACCATTTCAGTAAAGTCGCTGGGCGCACTGGCGACCATTCGGTCGTAATAAAACGAGCTTAAAGTTTTCAAGAAGATCTTTGTCATCTCTTTTTCCTCAAGAGGGGGACAAATCTGGGCGGCAATTTCACGCCATCTCTGAGCATATTCCTAAAAGGTTTCCTTGTCCTTCTTTGACATTGCTCTGAGTTGATCTCTGTCTGGTGCCATGTCCAGGTTATACTTATACTGCTGAACGAAGGCAGCGCCAAGATCTCTGAAAGTGACGATCTTGGTGCGGTTTAAACCCATGTACCATTTGAGTGCGGCACCGGTTAAACTATCTTGGAAATAGTGGATTAGTAGCTGTTAGTTCTCTGTCTGAGTTGACATCTTCCGAGCGTACATCACCAAATGACTTTGAGGGCAAGAGTTGTCCTTGTATTTCTCAAATTCGAGCACCTTGAATTTGTGCAGAATTTTCACAATGGGGACCAAACAAAGGTCTGCGGCATCCTTTTCGAATAAATCCTGACCGCGAATGGCATGCAGTTCCTTATGAATCTCCAGGAATTGTTTCTGGAACTCATTCAATCTGTCGTACATACTTTCGTTTCTACCAGAAGGTATCTGTGGAATCTGTCCTTCCGGGACAGTGTGTACCACGGGTGGTGGTATAGTCATTACGGCTGTGACTCTTGGTGCTTCCCTATCCCGAAGTTTGTAACCTTCAGGAGTTGCTGTAATGCCCCTTGCATCTTCGCTTTCCCGAAGTTTGTAACCTTCAGGCCCAGCGGTTCCTGCTGCAGTTTCCAGATCTTCCGTGATCGGTGGAATATATCCTTCCGGGATATAGTTAAGTAGCATGCCCCAGGGATGATCTTTAGGCACGTTATACCGAGGATAATACTTTTCCACTATGGACATAGATGTGATCTCTGAGATCACATTCCTTTGTTGTTGTATCTGAACTGCTGCCAGGGATTGTATGTCATTGTTAAGTTTCCTCATATCTTCTTTCAGAATGTCGATTTCTTCTCGCAACTCTCTATTCTCTTCCTCAAGATTATCCATTTTCTTTTGTCGATTGGTCAGAGTATTGTACGAATGAGACAGTTTGACTCTAGAATCGAGACACAAACGTGAGATTCGTAGGGAGGAAGAATGCGTTATGTGAGAATGATAAATGATATGCAATAATTATTAATTTTTTTTTTAATCAAAAGAAACTTCAACAATTGGATTGCAAATATCATACAGTAGGGAGACCCCGCTTTATTGAATTCAAAGATTACGAAAATGGAAATACAGTAATTTACAAAGTTCCGTAAAAGGAAATGTCTAAGCTTATGGATCCTGAGTCCTCTCTGAGGAGAGCTCAGGTCTGGTTCCGGTATTTTCCTTTTCTTTGACCGGGGCTCTTGAGCCGTTGTCGCGTTGTCATTCCTTTGCCAAGTGAAAGGAGCGAGCAAATCCCTTCTGTCTTCTTGATTCTCTATAGCATGTTTCTCTAAAATCTCGATCAGAGCATCTTTTTCTTTTAATAGTTACTGTATTTTGGTACACTCTACATGGAGAATGCGGTACTTGTTCTTCCAAGATTTCTTTTCCTGTTGAACTTTATTGAGAGTGACCTGGAGTTTTTCCGTATCAGACATAAAATAAAGGACAGATTCCTTTAACGAAAGAACTTCTTGACGAGGGTATGGCATCCTCAGCTTGAGAGCTCTAGCTTGTACCCAGTGGAGGTAAGGTTCCACAGAGACACAATCTGGTTTTCCTAGAGACTCTCTTCCTTTCCTATGAACATGTTTCCAGGCATGCACTATTTCTGTCTTTTGTGCCCTGTCATTTTCCCCTTTCTTGAAGAAAAGACCTTCCAGGTGAGCATTACGCGGGATATGCCTCATCGGGTATCCGAATTGACGATAGACTAAAACTGGAAGATAGTTGATTCCTCCTTTGGTTCCTATGAGGGGTACATTAGGGAAGTTTCCACAACGGTCAATGATTCTTATCCTGTCATAGATTCGATTGTACCAATCGATGTTAGAGTGGGTAAGAGACATGATTCTCTGTGACCAACATAGAGTACTCTTATGATCCCAGAAAGCAGCAGACTTAGGTAAATGGGAAGTGAACCATTTGTATAGCAGGGGTACAGAGCATGTGATCATTCCTCCGCTGTACAAATTCCTTAAGTGTATAGAATGATAAGCATCTGCGAGCAAGGTCGGCACAGGGTTTCCAATCAGAAAGATCTTAATGGCATTGATATCAATGAAGCCATCAATGTTGGGAAACAGAAATAACCCGTAGGTGAGTAGAACAAAGATATCTTTGAAAGCAGTAACGTTTCCTATACTGGCAAAGTACAGGGCTCTCTCTATCAAAAACTTGACCAGTAAACCTTGGATTCCACCCTTAATGGTCATGTGAGTCCTGACTTCTGACTCGTCCAAATAGATTACTCTTACAATGGTTTGATCCTTTGGAATTTCTTCCAGTCCAGAAAAGGGAGCTTGGTCAGTGATGGGTAAATCAGCCAGGTGAGAGTACTCCTCAAGTGTTGGTGCTAATTGATAATCCAGGAATGTGAAACATTGATAAATTGGATCGTAGAACTGAATCAGCGTAGAGAGGATTCCTTCAATTACATGGACCCTTAACAGAGACAGCAGTCCTCCGTACTTAGCCCTGAAAGCATCAGGGTTGGTAATGATCCTTGCCAACCCTCTTAAATCCTCTAGTTTTGGAACCTTGAAGGTGTACTTGTGAGTCTTCCTTCTACCGAAATCCATAACGCGATCTTTCTCTCTGATATTTCCAATCATTGTCTTAGTTTAATTTGAAAAAGAGAGACTAGAAAAGAAGATTTTTTTCTTTGTTTAAAGTTTTTTTAAATGAATGGATGAATGCAGCACACAAAAACATAGAAAAAACACGGGTTCAAAGGTTCAGCGTCACGAGCATAGAGTCATGGCTCTACCCATTCCCAAAGGTTGCACTGGTGAATTTTTGTACCTGTACTCAAAATCATTGACACCCCTTAGGATAACAACAGCAGGCTGGTTCACCCGAGTGAGTTGCAGTATATTAGGGTAATCTCAAATTAGGGTAGTATCGCATGACAACTATTTCTGATAGCTTCCGCACTACAAAATAGTCACATGGTCTCAGTCTACTAAATCCTCAGTTTCATGGATACCACAATCGAACAATATACTTTTGCAACCGAAGTCACTAGATATTGAATCCGCAAAGGGTATCTCCACTGATTCGATGGTCTACCAGGATCGCTTATTCGGGAATCACTCCCTGTAAGACCACCCGTCTATGCCGTCACTTATCTTAGGTATCACTCAAACTTTCCAGATGCGGCATCACCCGCAGTCCCATTAGCAGAAAAATAAACACGGATATCAATTAGGAAAACCGATATATATATTCATTCCTAAAACTAACATCCTAGACCTCTTAAGAATTCTAGTCTATAATGCTAACAGAAAAAATGACTCCCCAGCAAAGTCGCCATTTTATCTGTTGGAAAATGGTGATGATGATGACTAAGGTAAAACAAATCCTAATGAAACTCCCCAGCAGAGTCGCCATTTATCTGTAGCGTGCGATTTTTGTCGATGACGCGACCACCTTATCGCAGGAATTGGGTTTTCTCAATGAAGAGAAGGGGTGCTACTTTCTGATTTCTTATTTATCTCGTGAAGCTGGAAGGGAAAGGGAAGCTATCTCAAACTAACCTTGCAAGAGAATGTTTAACTGAACAAACGCTTAAAGAGATTCAGGGAGTTCGAGGTCAGGTTATACAATGGGGAGTTGTCAATTACCCATCCTATATGTGGTTATCCACAGGTTGTTAGTTTCAGGTTTCGCTTTGTACTTGATGGTGTTTATCTGTTAATGGGTTGGGAAAGTTTCTTGGGAAATATAAGAGAGTGAGTGAGTTTTTGTTGTTGTTCGAGTTTTTCCGATCTTTTTGGTATGGTACTGGACCTAAGTTTTGATTGGTATGAAGGTGATGGACCTAAAGTTTTTGATAAGTATGCTCGCTAAGATTTCGCAATCTTATGCCTACGTATTCCCGTTTAAATGCAATAGGGAAATCAGAGCAATCGTAGTTCCTCCTATTCTAAGGGAGGAAAAAGATATTTGGTGTCTTGTTCAAAGCCCAAGATTGAAGCTAAAAGGTTAAGTATTTGTGTCTTGTTCAAAGCCCAAGATTGAAGCTAAAAGGTTTGACTGAGAGAGAACTTCTCATCTCTAAAGGGAGACATCTCATCTGTTTATCACAACTGTTGGGTGACTGTTTATAAGGAGAATTACTTTAACTGGGATATGAGAATCCAGCAATGCCATAATTTCCTTTATAGGGGATTGATCCTGAAGGAGGAAACTTTAACTCAGTGTTTGAGCAATGCCATTTTTCCTTAGGAATATTTCATGCTAAGAGAGGGACAGTGGCGTGGATGCAAATTATCCAGAGGCTAGCCGCTTATAGCAATTAGATGAAAGAAGAGATTTGTTTTGATTTTTTTGTTTGTGATCTACAGAGAAACGTATTCCTACAGAGAGTTTTTGATTTCCTCTGAGGGGATGTTGATTTTTGTGTGCCTTGATCAAAGCCCAAGGTTGAAGCTAAGAGGTTGATTGACTCCACCAGGGAAGTCTTTATACAAAGCCTAAGAGGAAGCTGGAAATGACCGACTCAACAAGAGAGTGTTTATATGTCTTGTACAAATCCCAAGATTGAGGCAAAGAGAGACTGACTCTTTGGGGATATCATTATACAAAGCCTAAGAGGAGGCTAAAAGTTTGACTTTCTGGGGAAAATATTCTGTCTGTCTTGTACAAAGCCCAAGATTGAGGCTAAAAGTGATTTTGACTCCATTGGAAGGATTTGTATGTGTCTTATACAAAGCCCAAGATTGAGGCTGAAAAGAACCTGACTCAGTGGGAAAGAAATCTTTATCTGTCTTGTACAAAGCCCAAGATTGAGGCTAAAGTGAGACTTTACTGACTCAGTTGAGGGTATTATAGGTGTCTTGTACAAAGCCCAAGATTGAGGCTGAAATGAGTTTGACTCTACTGGAGAGTATTATTTTTCTTGTACAAAGCCCAAGATTGAGGCGGAGATAAGTTTGACTCTGCTTAGGAAATTATTTCTCAAAGCCTAAAAGTAGGCTGAGAGGAATTGACTTCGCTAGGGAAGATATTTGTCCCAAGCTTAAGAGAAGGTTATGAAGATTTATGTCTTGTACAAAGCCCAACATTGAGGCTAACAGGGTTTGACTCAATAAGAGAGTGCTTTTATCTGTCCTGTACAAAGCCCAGGATTGTGGCTGCACAAGCTGGAGAAATCATTATACAAAGCCTAAGAGGAGGTTGGCTTCGGCTAGGGGAAATCTTTATACCAAGCCTAAGAGGAGGCTGGAAGATTGTCTTAACAAGAAAATGGTTTTACCTATTTTGTACAAAGCCCAAGATTAAGGCTAAAAGGGTTGACTCAACAAGAGAGTACTGAAAAGTGATTGACTCAACAAGAGAGTCTGAAAGTTGATTGACTCAACAAGAGAGTCTGAAAAGTTGATTGACTCAACAAGAGAGTCTTATAAGGTGATTGACTCAACAAGAGAGTCTAAAAAGGTTAGCTCCGCTGAGGAGCATCATTGTACAAAGCCCAAGAGGAGGCTTGCTATGCTGAGGAAAAATCATTATACAAAGCCTAAAAGGAGGCTAACTTTGCTGGGGATTGTTGAGATCCCGAGGCAGGTCCAATTGGGGAATCAACTCTTGCTGAGGGTTACAGAAGAGTTGAGGTATCAAATGCCTGGAGGTTCTGATAGTGTTATACTGATGATAAACTAACCCTGGTTGGGGAATTTTAGGAGAGATACTGGGTTTTAGAACCCAAGGGTTTTAACTCTATTGGAGATTGATCCAGAATGACCGGGGTTTCTCCTATGTTTGTAGGGAACTTGAGAATGTCTTTGAGACTTAAGAGGAGATTAGACTGTCCAAGTCTACTGGTATGGAAGAGTTTATCTTTGTATGATTCCCAAGAGGAGGCAAGTGTTTTAAGGGATGAGAATCAACCCTAAATTGGTCTGAGATTTGACAATGGAAAGACTGCTCTAGCAAAGGATGACTAAGTTCTGTCTTATACCTTTAAGAGGTTGTCAGGGTCCTTGTATTAAGCCCAAGAGAAGGCATGAGAACTTCTAAGAAGCCGGAGGGTCCTTGTACAAAGACCAAGAGGAGGCGGGGATGCTTTTAGGAAGGCTGTGGGTCCAAACTTAAGAAAAGTTTAAGAAAAGTTTCACCGAGAATAATCTTTTCTTTAGTGCCCAGTTCTAGGGTTTGAAGAAATTCAAGGGAAGTTTCACCGGGAATTAATCATCTCTGGGGAAACTGAATTTCTTTGGCAAGTTCTAATAGTGACAGTCTGATAAAAGGTTCACCGATAATACTGCCTTTCTCTTTGTTCCATATTGTTTAAGCCCAAGAGAAGGCAAGATTGTATCTGGAAATCCTATGGGGATCTAGTTTTGACTGTATTAAAGAGTGACCAACTGGCTTTACCTAGTTCTAGACCTAGTTGCCGGGGAAAACTCTAAATAGATATACTAGTATATATACAGTTGATATATGACAAGTGTCTAAATGGATATGAAATAAGGACTTACAGGGGAGCAACTTCCCACAATACAATTATATATATTAAAGCATGTAAATGAAAGCTGATAAAAACTTACAGGTGAGCAAGCTTCGATGCTGTATTATTAGTTGTTCAAAGAAATTAAAGAAAGTTTTGATAACAACTGTATATTTGAACCTAAATCAAAGGGAAGTTGTTTTTGAAAATGATTGTTGGGGCTTATACTCAAGGAGAGGCCCAGATGAAAAACAATAATTTTACTGTTGATTTACAAATTGTACTGGGACTTATACAATGACTGAGGCCCAAAGAGATTTTCTGTACAAAGGGGGTTGGGTCTTACACTCTATTAGAGGCCCAAAAGTGTTTTGAAAAAGAAAGATGGGACTTACAATACGAGGGGAGGCCTAGATGATTTTTGCTTTAAGAGGCGATGACCGCGCCGTGATTTTGAAAATACAGTGGAACTTATACAACATCTGAGGCCCAAAATGGTTTGTATTTACAAAGGATTGGGTCTTACACTCTATCAGAGGCCCAAGAGTTTATTTTATACAAAAATATGGGGCTTACAACTCAAGGAGAGGCCCAGATGAAAACAGCGATCGCACCATTATTTTGAAAATCGCGTCGGGACTTATACAATGACTAAGGCCCAAAAAAGTTTTTATTTACAAGGGATGGGTCTTACACTCTATTAGAGACCCAAAAGTGTTTGAAAAATTAAAATTAAGAGAAAACCCTAATTTTAAATAGAATGTTATTTTTCAAAGGAAATTAAATGAAAAAAATGATATAAAATACCAAATATATTCAAAAATAAGTTATACACTTTGAAAAATATTTTGAAAAATCATGTTTAATTACATGAGAGTTTGAAATTCAATTGGTTTTGAAAAATCAAAGTGGGAATTCCATTTAAAAATGTTTAAAAACAATTAAAATGAAATTAATTACAAAAATTCTAACTATATTAAATAAATAATATAAATTGGATTTTTTGGTAAAATAAAATATTTAAACATTTTAGTGAATTTTGAGAAAAAGAATCAATTCAAAAACATAAATATTCAGAGAGAAATTAATTTTTGAATCTATTGACAAAAATATCAAAATATTCAAATATTTGAAAATTTGAAAAAGGACGCCAAGAACACTAAGTTCTTGCCCGCGTGCCCTGTTTCTGCAGATTTACGTTTTCTCACTTTTCTCCATGATTTCTCAATGGTTTTGCACGATTCAAGTACCAATCTTGTTCGTTTTTGAACAAGGATCACAACCATATAGATTAATTGTATTTATATTAAGTATTGTGTGAGAAATCAGAAGAAAACCTCAAGAACCCTAATTTCAGCATGAACACAATGAAATTCCATACACGATTGATTAATGACAATTGATTGAGGGTTATCACTCTATATACATGCAGGAACAAGATGGTAACTCACAAATTCATTTATGATGCATGAAACATAGAGTTTTAAGGGTTCATGCTTACCTCTTGCAGCTGATGATCGAGTTTGGTGATGGAGGTGTTACAGCTAGGTTCCAATGATCTGGACAACTTCCTTCGGTGCCAAGGAGTGTGTTTGAATGTTTGGAATGGATTGAAATGGTCTGGAACTGGTTGTGGTACCTCAACTGCAAATCTGTCATGACCTTGAGCAATTGGCTGGTGATTTTGTGAATTTGATGTTCCAGATGTGATTTTGTGTTATGGATCACTCACATATGATGTTTATGAGGTGTGTGTGTGTGTGATTGGTTTGGTTGGAATTGCTCTCAAACTCAAAACCCGATAGTGACTTGGGTTAGAAGGCAAAATTGGAGTGAGAGTGGTGATTTTGAGGAAAGCATCAGTTTGGGTGCTTTGGTGTACTCAAACTGATCACAATTGAGGTCTATTTATAGCGTGTCAAGTTTGTTTTGCAAGCAATAGTGTGTGGCAACTACAGCAGGCCTTTGGCCAATGTGGATCAAATGGAATCTCAAGTCTCCTCTAGCCATTGACTTGAGATTAGAGCACATGCCTATGGTTCTCTGTTGTATGAGCTTATCTTGACTCAATTGGTTGATCATGGACTGATACATGCCAGCTCTATGCATCCATTTAATGCCTCAAAACAAAATTGGAGTCTTGAGGCATCTTTAGCTTTTTAGGGATGGCACACCTATATGTAGTTCCAAAGACTTGGAAGGCTTATTGATCAGTGTTTGTTCCTCCTTGGTCTCCCCCTGAGGTGTACAGATGGATAAACATGTTTGTTTTGGCACAATTTGATCAATTCGAACCCTAATGCACAAATCTGCCTTGGAAAACCAGTTTGTAGCAAGGCATGTTGCAGCTGTCATAACCTCTAGCTCAGGTGGAGTTTGATAGGGTTCTTGGACATTTTGGAAAGCTGACATATCCTATTTCAACATGATTTCCAACTTTGGTTTTGAATCAACTTGAATTACAATGAAAAACGCCTCTACATTTTGGAAAAAATAAGGCAGATTCTGACTTAGTGAAAATTTCACTAAGTGTTGGAAAAATGTCATTTTCACGTTTTTTTGTGATTTTGCTCAAACAATACCTCAAAATCCATGATGAATTGGAATGAGTTCTAGTATACATATTTGAAGTATGTAACATGAAATTCAATATGAGCTTTGAATGGGAGAAAAAGGCCTTAGGGTTTGGGAGATATGGCCTTGCAAAGTTAGTACCCTAGCCACTTTGTTCCATAACTTAGAAAAATTCGAAGTTTTTTATGGTTACCCCTTTAACAAGTTAACTCATTTTCTTTGATTTTTCTTGATGAATGATGATTCAAATTACATATTAACATTGTTTTAGGGTTAAGGAACCTTGGTTGACCAAAATTCCAAAAAGTCAAACTTGGATTTTTGTACAGTTGACTTTTTCATCAGATGAAATTTTGACTTTGTGATTCTATTGTGAAATCAATCCTTGGGCTTAATTAAACTTCATGGATGGCCTCAAAGGGTATTTAGGAATGTCTTGGAGCCCTCCCCAAGGTTTGAGATCAAGGGTAGGTCAACAGTCAAGGATAGGGTTGACTTTTTCCATCAGAAACCCTAATTTGTGATCAGATAGTTTTGAGTTCTTGTGGCTTATGATTTGAGCTCTTTGAGTCAATCAAATCTTGTAAATATGTCAATATGATGTATTTGAGGTCTTTGAAGTTCACTTTGAAGCTTCAAGCCATGCCTCACTTCACAAGTTAACTCAAGGGTTTAAGTAGGTCAAAACCCTAATTCTTGATTTTTTGATAGATGGACCTTCAAAGTGATTTTGCCATTGTGGGCGGGCTCTTGAGATCCTTTTGATCTTATAGGACCATACATTGAGGCATTGGCTCATGCCTAGAAGAAAATTTTCATCTGGAGGCCTCAGTCGACCAAAACCCTAATTTGGTGACACTGGCGATCTTGAGGCTTGATCCACTTGGAATGCTGCAACCTTATGCTTGATTCTTGAGGTAGGAGTCCTCTTGGTCTTCCATGGATGTTTGAGAGGTTAAACAAGTTGAATATCATGTCATTTCTTGATTGATCCTTTGTCTAAGTACTCTGAGATGGGTCAAAACCCTAATCTTTGATTGTAGTGAATGCTCAACCATCTTTGAGGAGATTGATGAGGCATGATGGTTCATCCATATTGTGATGATGATTTTTACAATGATGGGAAATCTTGGTGGTCAAAATTTGGGGTATGACAGCAGTGTGGTTGACATAGGAACTTGTACCGATTCAGAAGCCCGTAGGCAATGAATCGTGAGTGTTCTTGGATGAAGCTTTGAAGCAAATCCAAGTTAACTTGTTAGTCAAGGATGCTTGACTGAACTTTATATTGGAAGGGTTGTCTTTCAATAGGGTACAATTATGGTGTAGTAACTGCAAGATAATCACAGGTTGTGATTTAGGAAGTGAGAGGGGGTTCTCTTATCATTTAGATGTGACTTTTAATGATAAAGTATTCATTGGGTAGTGATAGGTTAGCGTGGGTGCTTTCTGTAAACCTGAGGTTGTTTGCATAAAATTATACTACTGATAGTGATTACTTCTTCCTAGATTGGTATCCCCCAGATGTAGGTGAGTTACACTGAAATGGGTCATCATATTCTGTGTTATGTATCATTCTGCTATTTTCAGTTCAGTCTTGATTATCATGTTGGATAAGATGTTATGACATTTGTGAGTGTGCAGTTCTGATATTCAAGGTATCAGTCTGCTGTTATGCCTCTGAGTTTAAATGATTATGTAGCACAATGTCTTGACATGTGTTAGGACAGCTGCTGTCTGCATAGGCCAGAATTTCAATGCTAAATGGAGATTGATCTCTAAAATTAGAAAGCTACAACTTGTTAAATGGATGCTAGATCTTTACTGTCACTCAGATGCTCTCTGTGGAGCATGTCAAGTAGGAAAGATTAACAAAACATCTTTTAAATCTAAAAACATTGTTTCAACCTCTAGACCCTTAGAATTACTTCACATTGATTTGTCTGGTCCTGTTGGGACTGCTTTAATCAATGGGAAGAATTATGGATTGGTCATAGTTGATGATTTTAGGAGGTGAACTTGGGTTAAATTCCTTAGATCCAAATATGAATCATATGAGGTATTCAACATCTTCTGCACACAAGTTCAGTCTGAAAAGGAATAAAAAATTCTAAAAGTCTAATGTGATCATGGTGGTGTGTTTGAAAATGAGCCTTTTGAGATTTTTTGTGATAAGCATGGAATTTTCCACGAGTTCCCTTCTCTTAGAACTCCATAGCAAAATGGGGTTGTAGAAAGAAAGAACAAATCATTGCAAAAAATGGCTAGAACCGTGATCCTCGGGAATCATCTTCCTAAATACTTGTGGGTAGAAGCTGTTAATACTGCTTGTTATGTTCAGAACAAAATCTATATCAAACCAATTCTGAACAAAACATCATATGAATTATTTAAAGTAAAAAGGCCAAACATATCTTACATTCATCAATTTGGTTGTACTTGTTACATTATGAACAATAAAGTATATCTAAAGAAATTTGATGCTAAGGCTCAAAAGGGTATCTTCTTAGGATACTTTGATCGCCCTAGATCCTCCCATGTTGGTGTCCAGTCATATGCATTAAACACCACCTTCTCCTTATTATTTTTCAAAATCAATTCTCCGGTTTCCACATCCATCTTTGCTTTTTCGGTTGCCAAGAATGGTCTTCCAAGAATCATAGAACCTTCTGAATCATTTATCATGTCAATCGCCACAAAGTCTGCGGGGAAGGTAAAACTATTGACATGAACTAACACATCTTGTACAATACCAAGCGGTTCAGTTTCAGATGAATCGTCCATAGTAAGCGTCATGCCACTTGACTTGATCTCTCCTATATCCATCTCTTAGAATGTTCTCAGCGGCATGCCATTTATGTTTGATCCGAGGTCATATAAAGAATGTGGGACTTTTACCCCACCAATGGTGCATACAATGTAGAACGCTCCTTGATCAATCATTTTTTGTATCCTCTCCAAAAGTTCTACCATCTCAACTTTTTCTGCCAGTGTAGCCTGTTCTTGAAGCAACTTCTGTGTTCCTCCTTTTAGCAATACCTGCATAAACATAGCAAACTTCAGGATTAATACTAAAATTTCATGAAAAAAGATACTTACCTGAAGTTGTTTCAACATCTTTTTGAATCTTTCAAACATCCCAAATTCATCTTCAGGTACTTGTTTCTTCTTAATAATAGGATAAGGTGGTTTCATGTACCCGGGTAATGGTGGGTTTGGTTCACTCAAAATTTTGTCCTTGGTTCCCTTCTCCGAAAATTTTTCAGCTATACCTTGCTCAAGTTTAACTTTCCTTTTTTCTTCGTTCCCTTGAGGTTCTTGCTCCTTTATTTCTTTTTATTTTGAATTTTTCTAATCTCACCATCCTTAGTCTCCATACCTACATCGGTCCTAACCACCTTGCATGTTTCCTTCTTAGGATTGTCTACGGTGTTACCTGAGAATCCTTCGCTCGAACTTAGGAAGGTTGCGAGTTTTCTTGACAATTGCTCAATTTGTATCTCCAAATTTTTTATGGAGGCATCATGGTTTCTGCTCGTGGTCTCATGGTTCTTATTCATCTGTTCCAAGCTAAGTTGAGTGGCTTTCATGAAATTTTCTTAGGTCTTTTCCAACCGGGAAGGCTTCCTTTGGGAACTTTGAGCTTGTTGAGTTTGTTGCACATCTTGGCCACCACTTTGATTTTGGTTGTTGCTCCAACAAAAATTTAGATGATCTCCCCACCCCGGATTGTAGGTGTCGGAATAAGGATGGTTCCTTTGAAAATTAGCATATTGACCTTTGCAGTGAGCGGTTTTTGTTGGTGACGCGACCACCTTTTTGCTGGGTTTTCCTCACCGCAATGGTAGGAGGGGGTCCTACTTTCTGATTTCTTATTTATCCCGTGAAGCTGGAAGGGAAAAGTAAGCTATCTAAAACTAACCTTGCACGCAGATGTTTAACTGAATAAACGCTTAAAAGAGATTGGGGGGTCCGGGATCAGGTTATACAATGGGGAGTTGTCAATTACCCATCCTATATGTGGTTATCCACAGGATATTAGCTTTAGGTTTCGCTTTGTACTTGATGGTGTTTATCCGTTAATGGGTTGGGAAAGTTTCTTGGGAAATATGAGTGAGTGAGTGAGTTTTTCTTGATGTTCGGGTTATTCCCGATGTTTTTGGTAAGGTACTGGACCTAAGTTTTGATTGATGTGTGAAGGTACATGACCTAGAGTTTTTGTTTAGTATGCTCGCTAAGATTTCACAATCTTATGCCTACGTATTCCCGTTTATATGAAACAGGGAAATCAGAGCAATTGCAGTTCCTCCCATTCTAAGGGAGGAAAATGATGTTTTGGTGTCTTGTTCAAAGCCCAAGATTGAAGCTAAACAGGTTTATTTGTGTCTTGTTCAAAGCCCAAGATTGAAGCTAAAAGGTCTGACTGAGAGAGAATTTGTCATCGCTAAAGAGGGATTGGGCTTCCTCTAAGGGGATTGTTGATTTTTGTTTGCCTTGATCAAAGCCCAAGGTTGAAGCTAAGAGGTTGATTGACTCCACTAAGGAAGTCCTTATACAAAGCCTAAGAGGAGGCTGGATAAGACTGACTCAACAAGAGAGCATTTATGTGTCTTGTACAAAGCCCAAGATTGAGGCTAAAAAGAGACTGACTCTTTGGGGATATCATTATACAAAGCCTAAGAGGAGGCTATAAGTTTGATTTTACCAGGGAATATGTTCTATCTGTCATGTATAAACATCACTCTTCGCCATTGAAGATGATATCCTTGCTTTCCCGGATTAAGGAAAATCCACAGGGAAAGCCTCGTGATCAGAGATTCGGCAGCACGCCAGTTTTGCTCCGAAAAACCACTGATGAGAAGGTCATCGACACCTCAAAATTGGACCCCATCATATGGCGTTTCTCCGGGAAGATCCCGAGAAGAGTATGATGAAAGATCCCAAATGAAAACAGTCTCTCAAGAGACTCGCTTTCCCCAGTAGAATCGACAAATGGCGTCTCCAACAGAGAAGTTTGTGCAACTCTACAACTCAGACGTTGGGTTCCCCAGCAAGTCTGACATCAAAACTTTTTCTGTCAAATGGCATCTCCCCAGGAAAATTCGGCGAGAAGTTTGAAGGAAAACTGCTACACATAGCGTCCCTTGTCAATAAAGTTTATTGACAAAAGAAACTGAGACCAGTTCTTGGTAGGAAACCAGGATCGAGGGGAAGTTTAAATCAGAAACTTAGACCAGTTCCTTGGTAGGAAACCAGGATCGAGCGGAAGTTTAAACTAGAAGCTAAGACCAGTTCTTGGTAGGAAACCAGGATCGAGGGGAAGTTTATTTCAAAAGAGACTGAGACCAGTTCCTTGGTAGGAAACCAGGATCGAGGGGAAGTTTACCTTTTCTAAGCATCATTGCTTAGCTAAAGAAGATGAATGCGTAAGCTACCATTCATAACCATCATCAAAATTTCGGATATTCCGATATTTAATCCTCTTGTACCCCGAATGCCCGAATCCCTTCGTCATTCACACCTTCGGGTCCAAGAAGATTAAATAGGGGCATCTGTAATACCCCAAATTTTGACCACTTAGATTTCCCATCATTGTGAAAATCATCACCACAATATGGATGTACCTCTGTGCCTCATCAATCTCCTCAAGGAATTGTTGAGCATTCACTACTATCAAAATTAGGGTTTCAAGCCCTCTCTGAGTGCTTAGACAAAGGATCAATCAAGAAATGACATGATCTTCAACTTGTCTAATCTCTCAAACATCCACAATGGATCAAAAAGGACTCCCACTTCAAGGATTAAGCACAAGGCTGCTCCCTTCTAGGTGGATCAAGTCTCAAGATCGACAGTGTCACCAAATTAGGGTTTTGGTCGACCAGGGCCTCCAGATGGAAATTTTCATCTGGGCACAAGGCAATGATCCAAAACATAACCTAATATACTTCATGGAACCTCATGAACCCATGCATCAAGTCAATTTTGCCTCAGGGGATGCATTCATCAAAAATCTGGAATTAGGGTTTCTTGACCTAATTCACCCCTAAGTTGACTTTTGGGAGAAACCATGAGCCAAGACCTCAAGAGATGATTTGAGGGTCTCTAATATACCATATTGATCCATTTGGAACAATGGATTGATCCAAGAAGTTTGAGCAACAAGTCTCAATTTCATCTGCACCCCAATTAGGGTTTTAGGGGAAAAGTCAACTGTAACTTTGACTTTTGACCAGGACATGCTCCCAAGCCCTAATACATGATTGAATATACCCTATGACACCCATGGAACATGCCCATCAAGTTTGATTTAGGTCAAGGACATAATTTCATGAAGAATTGCACAGTTTGGAATTCATCTGATAAAAAGTCAACTGTGCACAAAAGTCAACTTTGACTTTTTGAGATTTTTCACCAAAATGGATTTTTAACCCTAAAATGGTGTTAATGTATGATTTGAATCATCATTCATCAAGAAAAATCAAGAAAAGTGAGGTAACTTGTAAAAGGGGTAACCATAAAACTTAGAAATTTTTCTAAGTTAAAAATAAAGTGGCAAAGGTACCAACTTTGGAGGACCATAACTCCTAAACCACAAGCCCATTTTTTCTCATCCAAAGATGGATTTGTAGCCCTCATTATCACCTACAAAAACTTCAACTACAAGTCATTCCAATTCATTAAGGATTTTGAGTTATGGAGTGATCAAAGTGGCTGAAAAGTGAAAATGTCACTTTTTCCAACACTTAGTGAAATTTTCACTAAGTCCAAATCTGTCTTCACTTTTTGCCAAATGTAGGGGGATTTTTCACTTGGAATCAAAAGAGATCAAAACCAAACTTGTTCAAACTGTTGTTGTATCATGTAAGAGCTTTCCAAAATGGCCAAGAACATTGCCAAATTCAACCTACACCATGAGATACAACATTGCCAAGTTGCCTTGCTGAAATCTGTCAAGGCAATGCAGAATTTGCAACTTTGGTCGATTTGCCAAAATCAGACAAATTCAATTGCTCCTATCCACTTGGACACCTCAGAGGATTGAATCTAAAGGGGACAATCACTGAGCCAAGCCTCCAAAGTCCATGGAACAAGAAATAGCATGTTGAACCTAGAATGGCCAAAATAGGGACAAGACTTCAAATTTGGAATGAGGCATTCAATGGAACCATCAAGGTGGCATGGACTGAGCCATTCTCATCTGAAATCAGTCAAGACTTATCCAAGACCAAGGGGACCATAGCTCTGTGCCCTAACCTCTAGTCAATGGCTAGAGGAGACTTGCATTTCCATTGGCCAACATTGAGGAAACACCTGCTGCAGTTGCCATTCACTGTGGATCCCAAAACAAACTTGCTCTACTATAAATAGAGCTCAATTGTGGTCAGTTTAAGTACACCAAAGCCATCTAACAGATGCTTTCATCAAAATCTCTTTCTCTTGGCAAAAATGCCTTTCTTAGCAAGGTAGCTATCGGGTTTTGAGTTTGAGAGCAATTCCAATCAAACCAATCACTCACACACCTCACATACATCATATAGAAGTGATCCAAACACTTAGATTACTTCTGAAACATCAATTTCACAAAATCACCAGCTGGTTGCTCAAGGTTTTAACCAAAGTGCAGCTGAGGTATCACAAAATGATCCAGCCAATTTCAATCAAGTCCAACCATCCAAACACGATCCATAGGATGTAGGGAAGCTGTTCAGATCATCACCACTCATCTGTAACTCCTCCAAATCAAAAATCACTTTGAACTTGCTGTCACGACTTGGAGGTAAGCACATACTTGGTCATCTCTCAATCTATGCATATTTCCTCGCACAATAATTTGGCCATATGTTCATAATCATGCATGGAATGTTTTCCCTCAATTAATTGCATTGTTTGAATCGTGTATCAAAAATCCTAGCCTTCATGCAGAAATTAGGGTTCTTGAGGTCTCTTCGTGATTTCTTGTTGTATGTTTAATTTAAATGAAATTAAAGTACATAGACATGATCGTGAGGTTGAGACGAGCATAATGATATGTGGATTGCATGATATGATTACGTATTCATGGAGATTGGATAGAAAACGCAAATCTGAGAAACCAAGAACACGCGCGTGTTCTTCAGCTGTTCTTGGCGCCATTTTTCATAAATTCAAATATTTGAATTTTGTGATTTTGTTTAATTGATTCAAAAATTAATTTCTCTCTGAGTTTTAATGATTTTGAGTTGATTCTTTTTTTAATAATTCACAAAAATGTTAAAATATTTTATTTTCACAAAAAATCCCAAAAATATTATTTATTTCATATAATTGATATTTTTGTAAAGAATTAATATTTTGATTGTTTTTGGCATTTTAAATATTTTTTCTACATTGATTTTGCAACTTTTAATGCTTTCTAATTATTTTGTAGGTCAATACTTAATTTTTGAAGCATTAATCCAAGATCACAATTTGTTTTCCATGTGTTAAACAATTTTTGATCATTTTTAATTGAATTTTTATTCAATTAAATACATTTTGAAAACAAATTAGGGTTTTGGATTAATTCAACCCTCATAAATCATTTTCAAAACTCTTTGGGCCTCTTGAGAGAGTGTAAGACCCATCCCCCCTTGTACAAAAACTTTTTGGGCCTCACTCATTGTATAAGTCCCTCTGTACAAGTAAACGGCGCGATCGCGCCCGTTTAAAAATAAAAACCATTTGGGCCTACCCTCGAGTAGTAAGACCCATTTCTTTTTCTTAAAAATTTTTGGGCCTCTAATAGAGTGTAAGACCCAATCCTTTTTTGACCAAATCATTTTTGGGCCTCAGTATATTGTATAAGTCCCGATACCGTAAAAAACAAACGGCGCGATCGTCGCCTTTTCAAAATAACCCTTGGGCCTCTCCTTGAGCTATAAGACCCATTCAAAACACTTTGGGCCTCTATTAGAGTGTAAGACCCAATCCCCCTTTTAACCAAAACAATTTTGGGCCTCACTTATTGTCTAAGTCCCTCCGCGTTAAAAGAAAACCTCGGCGCGATCGCCATTTTTAAACGAAAAATCATTTGGGCATACCCTCGTGTTATAAGCCCCACTCTTTTCTTTAAACCTTTTTGGGCCTCTTGAGAGAGTGTAAGACCCATCCCTTTGTACAGAAAACCTTTTTGGGCCCCAGTCACTTGTATAAGTCCCGCTGTACAAAGTCAAACAGTGCGCTCACTGATAAAACCCTGGGCCTCTCCTTGAGCTGTAAGCCCCAAATCTTTCTTTTTCAAAGCACTTTCTCCTTTGATTTTGAATATACTATTGTTTTTAATCTTTCTTTGTTGAACAACTAACCAAACAGCATGGAAGCACTACAACCGAGTAAGTGGTTATCGCTTTCATTTACTGCTTTCATATTATAAACTGTATTGTGGGGCTGCTCACTGTAAGTCTCCTTTCATAAACTCATATCTACTGTTTAATAATAGTATAGATATTTCGAGTTTCCCCGGGAACTACGTCTAGAACTAGGTGACACCGTTTCGTTTATTCGTAGAAATAGACGCCTAGATCCCCAATAGGAGCACCAGATACAGTCTTCTCTTCGGCTGTCCTCCTTAGGAATCGTCAAGAAGCTCTACTCCCTAAGATGAATGTATTCTCCGTGAATGGCATCTTTGAGTTTCTTCCCAATTCTCGAACTTTCCTGACTCGATCTATTCCTTGTGGATAGCTTGCCTTGAATGTCTCGGGGTTTGGGTACCCACTATGGTCATAATCTTGGACCTTAACTAAGGAACCCTCTTTAAAAGCTAAAAGTCGCTGGATAGTAAACCTCACACGTTTACCAGTGGTTTTTATCTTTAAAAGAGTTATCTCTCCTAATGAAAAGGAGATGATAGACCCACGGGCTTCTTAAAAGCATCGGCCTCCTCTTGGGCATTATTCAAGGACCCTACGACTTCTTAGAAGTATTCACAGCCTCCTCTTAGGCTTCGTATAATGATCTCTTCCCCCGGGAATGATAGCCTCCTCTTGGGCTTCGTACAAGGACCCATCGGCTTCTTAAAAGTTTCCAGCCTCCTCTTGGGCTTCGTACAAATTGTCCCGACGACCTCCTAGAGGTATAGGAACAGAACATAGTCATCCTCATAGAACAGTCCTCTCATAGAGTCTACTACTATTTCTCGCAGCATAGTACAAAAGATAAAACTCTAGACACGGACAGTCTAACTTCCTTGAGTCTCAAAGACATTCTCAAGCACCGTTCGTTAAATAGGAAGGAAACCCGCAGACTCGGACAGTCTCGACACCCTTTGGATTTCCCGTTTCCTCAAAGAGAAGGAAATATCCCTGATCCTCAAATTAAATCCCTGTGTACAGTGTTACGCATATAAGAACTGATTTTCTCTTTTAAAATCAGTATATTGGATCTGTCACTCAACAGAAACAGTTACAATAGCCTCCATCTCGGGCTTCGTACGAGATACCAAAATTCTCCCCAGTGGAGTCAAACAACATTTAGCCTCTCTCTCGGGCTTTGTACGAGACACATAAGAGACTCCCCCGTTGAGTCAATTAACCTTTTCGCCTCCATCTCGGGCTTTATACGAGATACAAAAAAAAAGGGTTCTTATTGAGTCAAACAAGCAACAACCTCCATCTCGGGCTTCATACGAGATACAAAAAACTCTCTTGTTGAGTATAAAAGATTCTCCTGTTGAGTCAACCCTTTTAGCCTCTCTCTCGGGCTTTGTACGAGACACAAAATAGCCTCCTCTTAGGCTTTGTATAATGATTTTCCTAGCGGAAATTAGCCTCCTCTTAGGCTTCGTATAAGAAAACCACTGGTTAATCCAATTAACCTTTTGGCATCAAAGCTGTGCCTTGTTCACAGTATACAAACATCAACAACTCCTTTCACCTTCATCTAATTGCTGTAAGCGGCAAGCCTCTGGATCATCTACATCTATGCCACTGTCCCTCTTTTAGCATGAGAAATTCCTAAGGAAAGATGGCATTGCTCTACACTGAGTTAAAGTCTTCTCCTTCAGGTTAAAACCCTTTCTTCGGAAATTATGGCATTGCTCGGATCCGCGTATCCCAGTTAAAGTAATTCTCCTTCTCCCCTCTTTAGAGATGACAAATTCTCTCTAAAGTCGAGGTCTTTCAGCTTCACGTCTTGGGCTTTGAACAAGACACAAATAGACATTTTCAGCTTCACATCTTGGGCTTTGAACAAGATACAAACCACCTTTCGCTTCATGTCTTGGGCTTTGAACAAGACACCAAAAACCAATTTCCTCCCATAGAATAGGAGGAACTACGAACGCTCTGATTTCCTTGTTTCGGTAAACGGGAATACGTAGGCATAAGATCGAAAGAAAAGATCTTAGCGAGCGCAATCAACAAAAAACACAAATCCCATATCTCCGTCAATCAAAAGCAGTAATTCAAAAGCACCAGTCCTAACATCCTAATCCTTGTTCCCCGCTAGAAAGTCCTAGAAAGAAAGAAAACAGTATTGGCGAAAATACAAATAACCAGTACAAAGGCCCCCCCACATTGATAGCATTCGTAACTTAACAGACCGCTGTTTAAACTCAGTATGCAAGCAGGGTTAATTGGAGACATCTATTTCCCTTCCTTATTCAGCTCACAATAGGATAAAAAATGAATCGACCTGTAGTTTCAAGCTCAACCGCAGAGAGCGACCAGCGCCTAAGAACCGCGTCCAAAATCGCTCGCTACAGAAAAAGTGGCGCCCACCGTGGGGCCCGTTCCTTTCTTTCTACTTCTCTTGTGTGAAAAATTACACAAATGGCGACTCTGCTGGGGAGTCTCCTTTTCTGCCTTAGGGCATCATCCCCGTTTTCTACGGAAAATGGGAACTCTACTGAAGAGAAAGATTGACCTATGCTGGTCCATCTCTTATGCAGGGAACCACAGACTGGGGCTTCCGCCGGGGAACCCATTCCTGTCAGGAACTTAGGAATCTTAGCTTTATAAGTCTAGGATGATTAGGACAAATATATATACTGATTTTCCTATTTGCTATACGTGTTTATTTTTTTGCTACTGGGAATGCGTGTGATGCCGCATGTGGTGAGAATGAGTATACACTTAAGATAAGTGATGGCGACGGGGTCGACCATCAACCTCAGTGGAGGCTGACCAACGCAACCCATTCACTCTTATAGCCAATGGGCCGGTTGTTAAGTCTGAGAAGCTGAGGAGCCAAACCCTTTTGTAGTGAGGAAACTATCGGAAATAGTTGTTACGCGATACTACCCTCATTTGAGGCTGGTGATCTATTCTCGGTGAATAGCACTTACTCTAAGATTGCACACAACTCGCTGGCGATCCGCTTGTTGTCTTGCTTTCCTGGGAGGAGCTGATGATAATGAGTACAGGTACAAAAATCACCCTAGTATAAACCTTTGGGGATGGGTAGAGCCTTGACTTCATGACAATGACCCTCTGACCCCATGTTTTTTCTATGTTTTTGTGTGCTGCATTCATGCATTCATTTAATAAAACATTAAAACATTCAAAAAACCTTCTCTTCTAGTCTCTCTGTTTTTCAAATTAAACTAAGACTGTGATTGCAAATATCAGAGAAGAGGATTACGCTAATGGATTTCGGTAGAAGGAGAACTCACCAGTATACCTTCAAGGTTCCAAAGCTAGGGGATTTGAGAAAGTTAGCGAGGATGATCATTAACCCAGAGGCTTTCAGAACCAAGCACGGTGGTTTGCTACCACTGTTAAGAGTCCATGTGATTAAGGGGATCATGGACGTGCTCATTCAGTTCTACGACCCGGTTTATCACTGTTTTACATTCCCGGATTACCAGCTTGCACCAACGCTGGAGGAGTATTCTCATCTGACTGATTTACATATCACGGATCGAGCTCCATTTTCTGGACTGGAAGAAATTCCAAAGAATCAGACTATTGCAAGAACAATTCATTTGGACGAGTCTGAGGTCAGGACTCACATGACCACTAAGGGTGGCACCCAAGGTTTGCCAGCCCAGTTCTTGACAAAGAAAGCTCTGTACTTCGCCAGTATAGGGAACATAACTGCTTTTGAAAGTATCTTTGTCTTGCTCACCTACGGGTTATTTTTGTTTCCTAACATCAATAACTTCGTCAATATCAACGCTATTAAGGTTTTTCTCATTGGGAACCCTGTGCCGACTTTGCTCGCAGATGCGTATCATTCTGTACACTTAGGAAATTTGTACAGCGGAGGAGAGATCACATGCTGTGTACCTTTGCTCTACAAATGGTTTATCTCTCACTTGCCCAAGTCTGCTGCTTTTTGGGATTGCAAGAGTGTCTTACGTTGGTCGTAGAAGATCATGTCTCTTACCAACTCTGATATAGATTAGTGTAATAGGATTTATGAGGGAATTAGAATCATTGACCGTTGTGGAAAATTCCCCAGCGTGCCCCTCATAGGAACTAAAGGAGGAATCAACTATCATCCGATATTAGTTCTTCGTTAATTTGGATACCCGATGAGACACATCCCACTGGGTGTTCATCTGGAAGGTCTTTTCTTCAAAGAAGGAGAAAGTGACAGAGCACTAAAGATGGAAATAGTACAAGCTTGGAAACATGTTCATAAGATAGGACGAGAGTCTCTGGGAAAACTGGACTGTGTCTCGATGGAGCCTTATCTCCATTGGGTACAAACTAGAGCTCTCAAGCTAAAGATGCCTTATCCTCGTTACAGAATTCTTCCACCGAGGGGAACTGTCATGTACTTCATGACGGAAACTGAAAAGCTTCAGGTTACTCTCAACAAAGTTCAAAAGGAAAGAAGATCTTGGAAGAACAAGTACCGCACCCTCGACATGGAGTGTATCCAAATACAACAATTACTGAAAGAGAAAGATGCTCTGATTGAAATTTTGGAGCAGCATGCTGTAGAGAATCAAGATGACCAAAGGAATTTGCTCGCTCCTTTCACCTGGAAAAGGAATGACAACCCGACAACGGCCCAAGCGCCCCGGTCAAAGAAGAGGACTCGGGACCCATTAGTTTAGGTTTCTATTTCTGCACTTTGTAATCTACTATATTTCCATTTCTGTAATCCTTTGGAATTCGATGAAAAGGGGTTTCCCCACTGTTTGATATTTGCAATCTAATTGTCGAAGTTTATTTTGATTAAACCAAAAAACAACAATTAATATAATCATTGCATTCATCATTCTCACATCGCGTATTCTTCTTACCTACAAATCTCACGTTTGTATCTCGATTCTAGAGTTAAACTGTCTCATTCATATAATACTCGGGCCAATCGCCAGAAAAAGATGGATGATCTTGAGGAAGAAAACAGAGAGTTGAAAGAAGAGATCGACGCTCTGAGAGAGGATATGAGAAAGCTTCGTAACGACATGCAAGCCATGGCAGAAGCTCAGCTACAAAGAACTGTGATCTCAGAGATCACCTCAATGCCCATCATAGAAAAGTATGATCCTAGGTATCAGATGCCGAAAGATCGTCCTTGGGGCATGCCTGTTAACTATATCCCAGAAGGATATGTTCCGCCGATCACTGGAGATCAGGGAATCGCAACAGAAGCCGCTGGGCCTGAAGACTCCTGAAGGTTACAAACTTCGGGAGGCGCCAAGACTTACCGCCATAGTCACGGTACCACCCCCTGTGGTGCACACTGTCCCGGAAGGACAGATTCCACAGACACCTTCTGGTAAGAAGGAAACTATGTTTGACAGAATAGATGAATTCCAGGAGCAGTTCTTGGAAATGCAGAAAGAGCTGCAAGCCATTCGCGGTCAGGATCTATTTGGAAAGGACGCCGCAGACCTCTGCTTGGTCCCAAATTTGAAAGTACCGCACAAGTTCCAAGTGCCCGACTTTGAAAAATATAAGGGTAACTCTTGCCCTCAGAGCCATCTGGTGATGTACGCTCGGCGGATGTCAGCTCAGACGGAGAATCAGGACCTGCTGATTCGCTACTTCCAGGATAGTTTAACCGGTGCCGCATTAAAATGGTACATGGGTTTAAACCGTGCTACGATCAGTACATTCAGAGATCTTGGTACTGCCTTCGTCCAACAATACAAATATAATTTGGACATGGCACCCGACAGAGATCAACTCAAATCAATGTCGCAAAAGGACAAAGAAACCTTTAAGGAGTATGCTCAAAGGTGGCGTGAAATTGCCGCTCAAATTTGTCCACCTCTTGAGGAAAAAGAGATGACAAAAATCTTCTTAAAGACCTTAAGCTCATTTTACTATGACCGAATGGTTGCCAGTGCGCCCAGTGATTTCACCGAGATGGTCGGTATGGGTGTACGTCTTGAGGAAGCCGTCCGAGAAGGACGTTTGGTGAAAGACACTGGATCGACGAGCGGTACTAAAAAATACGGTAGTGCTCTCCCTAAGAAAAAAGAGCAAGATATTGGGAATATCTCTCTCGGAAAGCAAAGACGACGTTATCAGCCAGTAGCAGCTGTTACTCCTGCTATCGGCCCCGCGCTTGTTCCTATGTATCAACCTCAGGTTGCGCAGAGCCAACCTGACCAACAAAGGACACAACAGCCTCTTCCGCAGGCTCATCCTCCATATAAGAACAACCGTACAACACGGCCACCAGGATTTGACCCTATACCCGTAACGTACGCAGAACTGTTTACGTTACTGCTGGCTAAGGGGCACATCCAGACTAAGTCTCCCCTTTCAGTTCCGGAAAATCTGCCTTTTTGGTTTAAAGCGGATCAAACATGCCCTTATCATCAAGGAGGTTCAGGGCATAACATTGAGACTTGTCTCAATTTCAAATCCGACGTGCAAAGGCTTGTTAGGAGCGGGCTCTTATCTTTCAAAGATACGAATCCTAATGTTCTTACGAACCCGCTGCCTCAACATGAGAAGGCTGCAGTCAATCTGATTGAGAAAGAGACTAACAATGTCTATCAAATTCACGATGTACTCTTATTGGGGACCAATCTGGTCAAGATGCATTGTAGACATAGTGGATATGGCCATGTGCCACCTCATGATTATCACCAGTGTGATATCTGCTCTAAAGACAACCAGGGATGTTCTGTAGTGCAAGCAGCTCTGCAGGAACAAATGGATCTTGGATGGATCCAAGAGCACCGAGTTCGTGGAGTTAACATGATTTACACGAATTCCAATGTCATTCAGAACCACGATATCTGTGCAACGAATGTCAACTTGGTGGTGATGCACTCAAGGCAAAGCCAGCATCATAATCTGCCGTGACACGATTACAGTTCCTGTTTGATTTGCTCGGTAAACAAACAGGGATGCTCTTTCATACAAGAGGCCCTCCAGCGTCAGATGGATCTTGGATGGATCCAAGACTACCATGATAGGAACTCCTATCAAATCAACATGGTTCAGATCTTTGACATTCGCGCGATGAATGCCAACCTGGTAGAGTTACATGCTGAGCAGGTCCGACTCGGATTCTTAATATCACATGATTATCAAAGCTGTAAAGCAGGTTGCAAAAACGATCGAGGTTGTACCCTTGTCCAGGAGGCACTTCAGCACTTGTTAAATCATTGGTGGATGCCAATCTATATGGACGAAGATACTCAGTAGATTAGTATCAATAACAGGAATCCTACTCGTCCTCAAAGTCAGGATGTCCGATCAATGGAAGGTAACCTAGTGAGGTTACATTGCATTCAAAGTGGGCGTGGCCAGGTACCACCACACAACTATGACAGTTGTAGCGTCTGTTCGGAAAGTAACCAAGGGTGTTACCTTGTGAGAGCAGCTCTCCAGGGTCAGGTCGATCGTGGAGAAATTCGTCCATGTCCAGGTTCCGGACCCATCATTTGGTCGCCGAGTTACCTTGCCAATCAAGTTGAGGATGTCGTCACGATCTCTAGTCATCACCAGACCAGGGATGTTTTTGCCATTATTCCTCTACTTGACGAATCTAAGGTTTTCAACCGAGAACGAATTGAGATTAATTATGATGGTCAGAAAAATCAGAAGGCTCCGGTAGTCATCTATCTACAAAGACCACTACCATATGAATCAGCTAGGGCAATCCCTTACAAATACGGTGCAACAATAATCGAAAATGGAAAGGAAATTCCATTACCCTCTGTCGTGAATATTGCAGACATCAGTCGTGTAACACGGAGCGGTCGAATCTTCAACCGAGGGGTTGGAGAATCCAACAAAGAAAAGGAACTTCAGGCAGAAATTCCTGATCCACCAGTCGGTCAATCTAGTAATCCCGACTTTTCAAAAGACAAAGATGAGATGCTAAAGCTCATCCAAAGGAGTGAATACAACATTGTTGATCAACTGTTACAGACTCCTTCAAAGATCTTAGTATTATCACTGTTACTCAGTTCAGAAGCACACAGAGAGGCTCTACAGAAAGTCTTGGAGCAAGCCTTTGTGGAACAGAATGTAACAATCAGACAGTTCGATAGTATTGTCTCTAACATCACTTCTTGCAATAATTTGGGATTTAGTGATGAGGAATTACCTGAAATGGGTTGCCGTCATAACATGGCGCTCAACATTACAATTAACTGCCAGGGCGATGCTTTAGCCAACGTACTGGTAGACACAGGGTCAGCCCTGAATGTTATGCCGAAGTCCACTTTGATGCAATTATCATTCAAGGGCCCTCCGATGAGAGTCAGCGAGGTCATCGTCAAAGCATTCGATGGATCCAGAAAAACAGTTATCGGCGAAGTTTATCTTCCCATAACTATTGGTCCTCACACTTTCCAAATCACTTTCCAGGTCATGGACATCCGGGCAACATACAGTTGTTTATTAGGAAGACCTTGGATACATCAGGCTGGAGCGGTTACTTCAACCCTCCACCAAAAGCTAAAGTTCGTCAAGAATGATCAACTTGTCACGGTTTGTGGGGAACAAGCCTTGCTTGTGAGTAACTTATCATCATCTACTTGTGTGGAACCCGAGGAGGTTATTGGAACTCAGTTCCAAGCACTGTCGATAAGCAAGGACAATCAGTTCAAAGAAGGAACTTCAATTTCTTCATACAACGATCCTATCAAAGCAGTCGAGAGTACCAATACAAAAGGATGGGGACAGCTTGTCATTCCCATTGACAATAAAACAAAGAAAGGTCTTGGTTTTTCTGCGACCTGCACCCAGACAGTTGCCAACGATGAAAGTCTTCATCCCCTTCAAAACTTCTTCCATAGTGGAGGTTTCCTTCACCCAGTGTCTCAGATAGTTCATGCTATCAATGAGGAAGATCCCTCTGACACAGATGAAGAATGGAAGTCCTACCTTAACAAGGACGGCTATATGTCTCAGGAAGAGGTGCCTATGCCTTTTTCCTTTCCTACAGAAAGTCCAAGATTTATACCAAGATCAGATGTCGAAATGATCTACGGAGATTGTGATCCGGAAGGATGTCGTGCTCCGCCAAATTCATTAGAGGAAGACACTCCGATGAAAGACAACTTTGATCACAATTACTATGGCCCGATGGATGGCCTGCCAATGTGGCAGCCTTACCCAGGAAACTTGGGGCAAGAAAGTCAGCCGAGTAATGAAACTCAGCTGAGCATCATTGAACAGAATACCTGTGTCCCCACCATGTCATGGGATCAACACTCAGGTCATTCAGAAACTACTCAACATGAAGATGAATTCGCAACATTCGCAGGACTAGAATTCATCAACTATGCTTTTCCCGAGGTCAACGTCATCGAGAGAAATGACTCTTCCAGTTCCACAGAAGTTTGGGACACTCTGGGACAACCAAGTGGAAAATACGACTTTATGGTCAAGTACACTGCTCCCGAAAGCTCTCGTATCAGGCTCGAAGATACCCAGCCAACTGGATGGGGAGATACAACTGAGAGCACAAATGCAATGCAAAATACAAAAGAGGAATCCTCCTACGACAATTCTGCTTGGGAGACAGATTCCAATGATCCTGCTCCACCAGAAATCAGCGTCATTTCTGAAGACAAATCAAGGAAGGTGCCAGACTTTGTGATTCACCGAGGAGTTCGCCGCCAATGGGTTACCATCGAGGTTCCGAAGGTCGTTCGTCAGTCAAAGTAATTGCCATCTTTTAACCTTTCACCCTGCCCAGGTGAAACGAATATTTTGATAGGGCTCGTTTTCTGTAAATTTCCCTCTTCGCTTTGCCCAAAGCGACAGAGTTTTGTTTTATAGGGCTGTAGTTTCAAGATTCGACTTGTTCATTAATAAAATAACGTCGTTCTGTAATTTCCGCATTAATTGCTGTTTTCTCTTTTTGCTTTTTCAGAAAATGGTAATCCTAAAAAACATTCAATAATAAAAACAAGCAGTAAAATCAAAACACTGCACACACTTGCATTTTCTCTATCTCTTCTAAACACGAATCATCACGTCATGCAGATTGTTTGTTTTATACCCCGTTGAAACATAGGACCCGATGCCTTCTCCCAACTTTGAGTTCCCGGTATTCGAGGCTGAAGAAGAAAATGACGACCAAATTCCAGAAGAGATCTCCCGACTACTCAGACAAGAGGAAAGGTCCATTGAACCTCACAAAGAGCCGTTGGAAACGGTAAACTTGGGTTCAGAACAAGAGAGAAAAGAAATCAGGATTGGGGCACTGCTCAGTCCAACTGCCAGAGAGGGTTTAATAAAGCTTCTCAAAGAATTTCCCGATGTGTTCGCTTGGTCCTATCAGGATATGCCAGGGTTGGATACCAGCATTGTGGAACATCACTTACCGTTGAGATCAGAATGTCCGCCAGTAAAGCAAAGGTTGAGACGCACTCACCCGGACATGGCCATCAAAATCAAGGAGGAGGTATAGAAACAGATCGACGCGGGTTTCCTCGCTACATCTGAATATCCTCAATGGTTAGCCAACATTGTACCCGTTCCCAAAAAGGACGGAAGGGTCAGAATGTGTATTGATTACAGAGATCTGAACAAGGCAAGTCCAAAGGACGACTTTCCTTTACCACACATTGACATGCTGGTTGATAGCACAACAAAGTTCAAAGTATTCTCCTTCATGGATGGATTCTCGGGCTATAACCAGATCAAAATGGCGCCGAAAGACATGGAGAAAACTTCGTTCATTACCCCATGGGGTACCTTTTGTTACAAGGTAATGCCGTTCGGTTTGAAGAATGCTGGGGCAACCTATCAAAGGGCCATGACTACTCTGTTTCATGACATGATACACAAAGAAATCGAGGTATATGTCGATGATTTGATTGCAAAATCAAGAACAGAGGATGAGCACGTTGAACATCTGTCAAAATTGTTCGAACGTCTAAGAAAATTCAAGCTCCGCTTGAATCCCAACAAGTGCACCTTCGGTGTCCGTTCGGGGAAACTACTAGGGTTCATCGTTAGCCAGAAAGGAATTGAGGTTGATCCTGACAAGGTCAAGGCCATTCAAGAAATGCCTTCTCCGAAAACTGAAAAACAAGTCAGAGGATTCCTGGGACGTTTGAACTACATCTCCAGATTCATATTCCTTATGACCGCAACGTGTGGGCCGATTTTCAAATTACTCAAAAAGAACCAGGATTGCATTTGGTCAGAAGATTGCCAAACCGCCTTCGACAGTATCAAGGAATATCTGTTGAATCCTCCGATTCTATCACCTCCAGTGGAAGGAAGACCACTGATCATTTACCTCACAGTCCTAGAGGACTCAATGGGATGTGTACTTGGCCAACAAGACGAAACTAAACGGAAAGAGTCTGCCATTTACTATCTAAGCAAGAAATTCACCGACTGTGAAACTCGATACACAATGCTTGAGAAAACTTGTTGCGCTTTGGCTTGGGTAGCCAAACGTCTTCGGCAATACATGATTCATCATACTACTTGGTTGGTCTCCGAAATGGATCCAATCAAGTACGTTTTCGAAAAACCTGCTCTCACGGGAAGGATTGCCCGTTGGCAGATGTTACTATCAGAATATGACATAGAGTACCATGCTCAGAAAGCCGTTAAAGGAAGTATTTTAGCCGATCATTTGGCTCATCAACCGATTGACGATCAAGAATCAATCGGGTTTGACTTCCCAGACGAAGATGTCATGTATCTAAAAATGAAAGATTACGATGAACCGCTACCCAGTGAAGGGCCAGAACCAGGTTCCCAGTGGGGACTTATCTTTGACGGAGCAGTCAATCATTATGGAAACGGAATTGGGGCAATCATTGTTACCCCTCAGGGTTCCCGCATTCCTTTCACTGCCAGACTTACGTTCAAATGTACGAACAATGAGGCCGAATACGAAGCATGTATCATGGGTCTCGAAGAAGCGATTGATTTAAGGATAAAAAACTTGGACGTATACGACGATTCAGCCCTGGTTATTAACCAGATAAAAGGAGATTGAAACACATACCAATCAGGATTGATTCCTTACAAAGACTATACAAGAAGGTTGTTACCCTTCTTCAACAGAGTCGACTTTCATCACATCCCTCGTGATGAAAATCACATGGCTGACGCATTAGCCACTCTCTCTTCCATGATTAGTGTAGGTCGATGGAATGACATACCTAAGATCGACATAATGCGTCTTGAACGACCCCCTTACATCTTCACGATTGAAGCAGTCATAGACGACAAACCTTGGTATCACGATATCAAATGCTTCCTTCAGAAACAAGAGTACCCATCTGGGGCACTCAGAAAAGACAGGAAAACCCTCAGAAGATTGGCTGGAAACTTCTTCCTGAGCGGTGACACTCTTTATAAGAGAAATTTTGACATGGTCTTGCTCCGATGCGTCGACAGACCAGAAGCAGACATGCTCATGAAAGAAATTCATGAAGGATCCTTTGGCACTCATGCCAATGGACACACAATGGCGAGAAAAATTCTCAGGGCCGGGTACTATTGGCTGACAATGGAATCCGACTGCTACAAGTACATGAGGAGGTGTCACAAGTGTCAGATATACTCCGACAAAATTCATGTACCGCCATCACATCTCAAAGTTCTTTCTTCCCCATGGCCATTTTCCATATGGGGAATCGATATGATTGGTATGATTGAGCCCAAGGCTTCAAACGGACATCGGTTCATCCTGGTAGCCATTGACTATTTCACCAAGTGGGTCGAAGCAGCGTCATTCGCCAATGTAACCCGACAAGTGGTGGTCCAATTTATCAAAAACAATATCATCTGCCGTTATGGTGTTCCAAGCGAGATCATTACTGATAATGGATCTAACTTGAACAATAAGATGATGAAAGAGTTGTGCGCAGAGTTCAAGATCGAACACCATAACTCATCTCCCTACTGACCCAAGATGAACGGAGCGGTAGAAGCGGCTAACAAGAATATCAAAAAGATTGTTCAAAAGATGGTTGTAACCTATAAAGATTGGCACGAAATGCTACCCTTTGCTCTTCACGGTTATCGCACATCTATCCGCACTTCAACAGGGGCAACCCCTTTCTCTCTAGTATATGGCATGGAGGCAGTTCTCCCCATAGAAGTAGAGATCCCATCAATCCGGGTATTGATGGAAGCTAAGCTCACCGAAGCTGAATGGTGTCAAAGTCGACACGACGAATTGAATCTGATCGAGGAATAACGGGTCACGACACTATGCCACGGTCAGTTGTATCAATAGAGAATGAAGAGGGCGTTCGACAAAAAGGTCCGACCTCGTGTCTTCAGAAAAGGAGACCTCGTGCTCAAGAAGATACAATCATTTCTCACTGATTCTCGGGGCAAATGGACCGCAAATTATGATGGCCCCTATGTGGTCACGAAAGCTTTCTCAGGCGGCGCCTTGAGACTTGCAACCATGGACGGAGAGGAATTTGCCTACCCCACGAATGTTGATGTAGTCAAGAAATACTTCGCCTAAACTAAAAAAAAAAAAAAAAAAAAAAAAACGTCTCTGTGGATTGAAAACCCGAAAGGGCGGTCCAGGCAAAAGTTAGAGATCCCGATGGATTGGAAATCTCATAGTACAATCCAGGCAAAAGTTAGGGATAATGGCAAGTAACTATGTTCAGCAGAGGCAAGTCCCTCAGCAGTAGTTACATCATCTATTGGAGGAAATCTCCAGTCAAAGGTCATCTTCGACGGAAGCTCAGGATGTCCCAAATTCAAAGTTAGTAGAAGGATAGTGGTCGTTATGTTTCGACGTAGCCCTTTTCCTTGTAAATTACCATTTTCTAACTTTGTATATACTCTTTGGAATCACGCGTTTGGATGATATCCATCTTATCAATAAAATTTGAGCCCTCGTGCTTTTGTTTGTAATTCTTTACTTGTTTTAGCTTTACAGAACGACGTTGGTTAAACTTAATTAGCGATTCTTGAAATAAAACAAAAATGAATTTACTTGTTAAACTTTTTCTGCTTTTAAATTAGAGATGGCATTTCTTTTGACTGTTGAACATCAGAAGAACATCGATCGCTTCTCCCGAAGTAAGCGAACTTCAAAGTGCAGAATCAAAGTACTCCTTCTAAGCCAGTATGCCTGAATGAAGGGATCAACTGTGTCAGAGACCTTGTTTCGTCTGACACGCCTCGGCCGAGTTCTCATCTCCTAAGTCCGATCAACATAGCTCCCAACAGGACTATCTCTCCTAAGCAAGGTGGAATTGCTATTTTGAATCAACGGTACTTCTTCGCCCCGCGATGGCCGAGTATCCAATTGTGTTCATCCATTAGTCTGTATGTCGCGTCTGTTTTGTCAGCATATACATACATACAGCATGCATTTTTTCTTTGCATTCACATTTCATATTGCATCACTATCACTCTAGTCGGTCTTGTCCCCTAGTGGTAGAAGTCCTCTCAATCGAGTTGTCAGTTCTTCCCTCATCAGGAAATACTGTGTCTGAACAACCTCGCTTCCAGTTTAATTCTGGAAAGAAGTTGGTCCTTGACCACTTTGATAACTTGAACCTCTGAAAAGCCAGAGAAAACTTTCAATAAACATCACTCTTCGCCATTGAAGATGATATCCTTGCTTTCCCGGATTAAGGAAAATCCACAGGGAAAGCCTCGTGATCAGAGATTCGGCAGAACGCCAGTTTTGCTCTGAAAAACCACTGATGAGAAGGTCATCGACACCTCAAAATTGGACCCCATCATATGGCGTTTCTCCGGGAAGATCCTGAGAAGAGTATGATGAAAGATCCCAAATGAAAACAGTCTCTCAAGAGACTCGCTTTCCCCAGTAGAATCGACAAATGGCGTCTCCAATAGAGAAGTTTGTGCAACTCTACAACTCAGACGTTAGGTTCCCTAGCAAGTCTGACATCAAAACTTTTTCCGTCAAATGGCATCTCCCCAGGAAAATTCGGCGAGAAGTTTGAAGGAAAACCGCTACACATAGCGTCCCTTGTCAATAAAGTTTATTGACAAAAGAAACTAAGACCAGTTCTTGGTAGGAAACCAGGATCGAGGGGAAGTTTAAATCAGAAACTTAGACCAGTTCCTTGGTAGGAAACCAGGATCGAGGGGAAGTTTAAACCAGAAGCTAAGACCAGTTCTTGGTAGGAAACCAAGATCGAGGGGAAGTTTATTTCAAAAGAGACTGAGACCAGTTCCTTGGTAGGAAACCAGGATCGAGGGGAAGTTTACCTTTTCTAAGCATCATTGCTTAGCTAAAGAAGATGAATGCGTAAGCTACCATTCATAACCATCATCAAAATTTCAGATATTCCGATATTTAATCCTCTTGCACCCCGAATGCCCGAATCCCTTCGTCATTCACACCTTCGGGTCCAAGAAGATTAAATAGGGGCATCTGTAATACCCCAAATTTTGACCACTTAGATTTCCCATCATTGTGAAAATCATCATCACAATATGGATGTACCTCTGTGCCTCATCAATCTCCTCAAGGAATTGTTGAGCATTCACTACTATCAAAATTAGGGTTTCAAGCCCTCTCTGAGTGCTTAGACAAAGGATCAATCAAGAAATGACATGATCTTCAACTTGTCTAATCTCTCAAACATCCACAATGTATAAAAAAGGACTCCCACTTCAAGGATTAAGCACAAGGCTGCTCCCTTCTAGGTGGATCAAGTCTCAAGATCGACAGTGTCACCAAATTAGGGTTTTGGTCGACCAGGGCCTCCAGATGAAAATTTTCATCTGGGCACAAGGCAATGATCCAAAACATAACCTAATATACTTCATGGAACCTCATGAACCCATGCATCAAGTCAATTTTGCCTCAGGGGATGCATTCATCAAAAATCAGGAATTAGGGTTTCTTGACCTAATTCACCCCTAAGTTGACTTTTGGGACAAACCATGAGCCAAGACCTCAAGAGATGATTTGAGGGTCTCTAATATACCATATTGATCCATTTGGAACAATGGATTGATCCAAGAAGTTTGAGCAACAAGTCTCAATTTCATCTGCACCCCAATTAGGGTTTTAGGGGAAAAGTCAACTGTAACTTTGACTTTTGACCAGGACATGCTCCCAAGCCCTAATACATGATTGAATATACCCTATGACACCCATGGAACATGCCCATCAAGTTTGATTTAGGTCAAGGACATGATTTCATGAAGAATTGCACAGTTTGGAATTCATCTGATAAAAAGTCAACTGTGCAGAAAAGTCAACTTTGACTTTTTGAGATTTTTCACCAAAATGGATTTTTAACCCTAAAATGATGTTAATGTATGATTTGAATCATCATTCATCAAGAAAAATCAAGAAAATGAGGTAACTTGTAAAAGGGGTAACCATAAAACTTAGAAATTTTTCTAAGTTAAAAATAAAGTGGCAAAGGTACCAACTTTGGAGGACCATAACTCCTAAACCACAAGCCCATTTTTTCTCATCCAAAGATGGATTTGTAGCCCTCATTATCACCTACAAAAACTTCAACTACAAGTCATTCCAATTCATTAAGGATTTTGAGTTATGGAGTGATCAAAGTGGCTGAAAAGTGAAAATGTCACTTTTTCCAACACTTAGTGAAATTTTCACTAAGTCCAAATCTGTCTTCACTTTTTGCCAAATGTAGGGGGATTTTTCACTTGGAATCAAAAGATATCAAAACCAAACTTGTTCAAACAGTTGTTGTATCATGTAAGAGCTTTCCAAAATGGCCAAGAACATTGCCAAATTCAACCTACACCATGAGATACAACATTGCCAAGTTGCCTTGCTGAAATCTGTCAAGGCAAGGCAGAATTTGCAACTTTGGTCGATTTGCCAAAATCAGCCAAATTCAATTGCTCCTATCCACTTGGACACCTCAGAGGATTAAATCTAAAGGGGACAATCACTGAGCCAAGCCTCCAAAGTCCATGGAACAAGAAATAGCATGTTGAACCTAGAATGGCCAAAATAGGGACAAGACTTCAAATTTGGAATGAGGCATTCAATGGAACCATCAAGGTGGCATGGACTGAGCCATTCTCATCTGAAATCAGTCAAGACTTATCCAAGACCAAGGGGACCATAGCTCTGTGCCCTAACCTCTAGTCAATGGCTAGAGGAGACTTGCATTTCCATTGGCCAACATTGAGGAAACACCTGCTGCAGTTGCCATTCACTGTGGATCCCAAAACAAACTTGCTCTACTATAAATAGAGCTCAATTGTGGTCAGTTTAAGTACACCAAAGCCATCTAACAGATGCTTTCATCAAAATCTCTTTCTCTTGGCAAAAATGCCTTTCTTAGCAAGCTAGCTATCGGGTTTTGAGTTTGAGAGCAATTCCAATCAAACCAATCACTCACACACCTCACATACATCATATAGAAGTGATCCAAACACTTAGATTACTTCTGAAACATCAATTTCACAAAATCACCAGCTGGTTGCTCAAGGTTTTAACCAAAGTGCAGTTGAGGTATCACAAAATGATCCAGCCAATTTCAATCAAGTCCAACCATCCAAACACGATCCATAGGGTGTAGGGAAGCTGTTCAGATCATCACCACTCATCTGTAACACCTCCAAATCAAAAATCACTTTGAACTTGCTGTCACGACTTGGAGGTAAGCACATACTTGGTCATCTCTCAATCTATGCATATTTCCTCGCACAATAATTTGGCCATATGTTCATAATCATGCATGGAATGTTTTCCCTCAATTAATTGCATTGTTTGAATCGTGTATCAAAAATCCTAGCCTTCATGCAGAAATTAGGGTTCTTGAGGTCTCTTCGTGATTTCTTGTTGTATGTTTAATTTAAATGAAATTAAAGTACATAGACATGATCGTGAGGTTGAGACGAGCATAATGATATGTGGATTGCATGATATCATTACATATTCATGGAGATTGGATAGAAAACGTAAATCTGAGAAACCAAGAACACGCGCGTGTTCTTCAGTTGTTCTTGGCGCCATTTTTCATAAATTCAAATATTTGAATTTTGTGATTTTGTTTAATTGATTCAAAAATTAATTTCTCTCTGAGTTTTAATGATTTTGAGTTGATTCTTTTTTTAATAATTCACAAAAATGTTAAAATATTTTATTTTCACAAAAAATCCCAAAAATGTTATTTATTTCATATAATTGATATTTTTGTAAAGAATTAATATTTTGATTGTTTTTGGCATTTTAAATATTTTTTCTACATTGATTTTGCAACTTTTAATGCTTTCTAATTATTTTGTAGGTCAATACTTAATTTTTGAAGCATTAATCCAAGATCACAATTTGTTTTCCATGTGTTAAACAATTTTTGATCATTTTTAATTGAATTTTTATTCAATTAAATACATTTTGAAAACAAATTAGGGTTTTGGATTAATTCAACCCTCATAAATCATTTTCAAAACTTTTTGGGCCTCTTGAGAGAGTGTAAGACCCATCCCCCCTTGTACAAAAACTTTTTGGGCCTCACTCATTGTATAAGTCCCTCTGTACAAGTAAACGACGCGATCGTCGCCCGTTTAAAAATAAAAACCATTTGGGCCTACCCTCGAGTAGTAAGACCCATTTCTTTTTCTTAAAACTTTTTGGGCCTCTAATAGAGTGTAAGACCCAATCCTTTTTTGACCAAATCATTTTTGGGCCTCAGTATATTGTATAAGTCCCGATACCGACAAAAACAAACGGCGCGATCGTCGCCTTTTCAAAATAACCCTTGGGCCTCTCCTTGAGCTATAAGACCCATTCAAAACACTTTGGGCCTCTATTAGAGTGTAAGACCCAATCCCCCTTTTAACCAAAACAATTTTGGGCCTCACTTATTGTATAAGTCCCTCCGCGTTAAAAGAAAACCTCGGCGCGATCGCCATTTTTAAACGAAAAATAATTTGGGCATACCCTCGTGTTATAAGCCCCACTATTTTCTTTAAACCTTTTTGGGCCTCTTGAGAGAGTGTAAGACCCATCCCTTTGTACAAAAAACCTTTTTGAGCCCCAGTTACTTGTATAAGTCCCGCTGTACAAAGTCAAACAGTGCGCTCACTGATAAAACCCTGGGCCTCCCCTTGAGCTGTAAGCCCCAAATCTTTCTTTTTCAAAGCACTTTCTCCTTTGATTTTGAATATACTGTTGTTTTCAATCTTTCTTTGTTGAACAACTAACCAAACAGCATGGAAGCACTACAACCGAGTAAGTGGTTATCGCTTTCATTTACTGCTTTCATATTATAAACTGTATTGTGGGGCTGCTCACTGTAAGTCTCCTTTCATAAACTCATATCTACTGTGTAATAATAGTATAGATATTTCGAGTTTCCCCGGAAACTACGTCTAGATCTAGGTGACGCCGTTTCGTTTATTCGTAGAAATAGACGCCTAGATCCCCAATAGGAGCACCAGATACAGTCTTCTCTTCGGCTGTCCTCCTTAGGAATCGTCAAGAAGCTCTACTCCCCAAGATGAATGTATTCTTCGTGAATGGCATCTTTGAGTTTCTTCCCAATTCTCGAACTTTCCTGACTCGATCTATTCCTTGTGGATAGCTTGCCTTGAATGTCTCAGGGTTTGGGTACCCACTACGGTCATAATCTTGGACCTTAACTAAGGAACCCTCTTTAAAAGCTAAAAGTCGCTAGATAGTAAACCTCGCACGTTTACCAGTGGTTTTTATCTTTAAAAGAGTTATCTCTCCTAATGGAAAGGAGATGATAGACCCACGGGCTTCTTAAAAGCATCGGCCTCCTCTTGGGCATTATTCAAGGACCCTACGGCTTCTTAGAAGTATTCACAGCCTCCTCTTAGGCTTCGTATAATGATCTCTTCCTCCGGGAATGATAGCCTCCTCTTGGGCTTCGTACAAGGACCCGTCGGCTTCTTAAAAGTTTCCAGCCTCCTCTTGGGCTTCGTACAAATTGTCCCGACGACCTCCTAGAGGTATAGGAACAGAACATAGTCATCCTCATAGAACAGTCCTTTCATAGAGTCTACTACTGTTTCTCGCAGCATAGTACAAAAGATAAAACTCTAGACACGGACAGTCTAACTTCCTTGAGTCTCAAAGACATTCTCAAGCACCCTTCGTTAAATAGGAAGGAAACCCGCAGACTCGGACAGTCTCGACACCCTTTGAATTTCCCGTTTCCTCAAAGAGAAGGAAATATCCCTGATCCTCAAATTAAATCCCTGTGTACAGTGTTACTCATATAAGAACTGATTTTCTCTTTTAAAATCAGTATATTGGATCTGTCACTCAATTGAAACAATTACAATAGCCTCCATCTCGGGCTTCGTACGAGATACCAAAATTCTCCCCAGTGGAGTTAAACAACGTTTAGCCTCTCTCTCGGGCTTTGTACGAGACACATAAGAGACTCCCCCGTTGAGTCAATTACCCTTTTCGCCTCCATCTCGGGCTTTATACGAGATACAAAAAAAAAGGTTCTTATTGAGTCAAACAAGCAACAGCCTCCATCTCGGGCTTCATACGAGATACAAAAAACTCTCTTGTTGAGTATAAAAGATTCTCCTGTTGAGTCAACCCTTTTAGCCTCTCTCTCGGGCTTTGTACGAGACACAAAATAGCCTCCTCTTAGGCTTTGTATAATGATTTTCCTAGCGGAAATTAGCCTCCTCTTAGGCTTCGTATAAGAAAACCACTGGTTAATCCAATTAACCTTTTGGCATCAAAGTTGTGCCTTGTTCACAGTATACAAACATCAACAACTCCTTTCACCTTCATCTAATTGCTGTAAGCGGCAAGCCTCTGGATCATCTACATCCATGCCACTGTCCCTCTTTTAGCATGAGAAATTCCTAAGGAAAGATGGCATTGCTCTACACTGAGTTAAAGTCTTCTCCTTCAGGTTAAAACCCTTTCTTCGGAAATTATGGCATTGCTCGGATCCGCGTATCCCAGTTAAAGTAATTCTCCTTCTCCCCTCTTTAGAGATGACAAATTCTCTCTAAAGTCGAGGTCTTTCAGCTTCACGTCTTGGGCTTTGAACAAGACACAAATAGACCTTTTCACTTCACATCTTGGGCTTTGAACAAGATACAAACCACCTTTCGCTTCACGTCTTGGGCTTTGAACAAGACACCAAAAACCAATTTCCTCCCATAGAATAGGAGGAACTACGAACGCTCTGATTTCCTTGTTTCGGTAAACGGGAATACGTAGGGATAAGATCGAAAGAAAAGATCTTAGCGAGCGCAATCAACAAAAGACCCAAATCCCATATCTCCGTCAATCAAAAGCAGTAATTCAAAAGCATCAGTCCTAACATCCTAATCCTTGTTCCCCGCTAGAAAGTCCTAGAAAGAAAGAAAACAGTATTGGCGAAAATACAAATAACCAGTACAAAGGCCCCCCCACATTGATAGCATTCGTAACTTAACAGACCGCTGTTTAAACTCAGTATGCAAGCAGGGTTAATTGGAGACATCTATTTCCCTTCCTTATTCAGCTCACAATAGGATAAAAAATGAATCGACTTATAGTTTCAAGCTCAACCACAGAGAGCGACCAGCGCTTAAGAACCGCGTCCAAAATCGCTCGCTACAGTGCGGAAGAGTTTTATCTTTTGTATGATGCCCAAGAGGAGGCGAGTGTTTTTAAGGGATGAGAATCAACCCTAAGTTGGTCTGAGATTTGACACTGGAAAAACTGCTCTAGCAAAGGATGACTAAGTTCTGTATTATACCTTTAAGAGGTCTTCAGGGTCCTTATATTAAGCCCAAGAGAAGGCATGAGAACTTTTAGGAAGCCGGAGGGTCCTTGTACAAAGCCCAAGAGGAGGCGGGGATGCTTTTAGGAAGCTTGTGGGTCCCAAACAAAGAAAAGTTCAAGAAATGCTATTCACCGAGAATAGATTATTTAGTGAAAGTTTTTAGGTTTGAAGAAACTCAAGAGATGCTATTCACCAAGAATAGATCAACTCCTGGGAGTAGAATTTCTTTGACGATTTCTAATAGTGACAGTCTGAGAAAAGGTTCACGAAGAATACTGCCTTTCTCTTTGTTCCATATTGTTTAAGCCCAAGAGAAGGCAAGTCTGTATCTAGAAATCTTATGGGGATCTAGTTTTGACTCTATTTAAGAGTGACTAACATGGCTTTACCTAGTTCTAGACCTAGTTACCGGGGAAAACTCTAAATAACTATACTAGTATATATACAGTTGATATATGACAAGTATTTAAAAGGATATGAAAGAAGACTTACAGAGGAGCAGCTTCCCACAATACAGTTATATACATATGAAAGCGAGTAAATGAAAGCTATTAAAACTTACAGGTGAGCAAGCTTCCATGCTGTATTGTTAGTTGTTCAAAGAAATTAAAGAAAGTTTTGATAACAACATGTATATTTGAATCTAAATCAAAAGGGAAGTTGTTTTTGAAAAGATTGTTGGGGCTTATACTCAAGGAGAGTCCCAAGGCTTAATAGTGATTGCACCGTTGTTTTGAATATCGTATCAGGACTTATACAACGACTGAGGCCCAAAGAGGTTTATTTACAAAAGGGTTGGGTCTTAAAACTCAAGGAGAGGCCCAAATTATTTGAAAAAAGGAAAAGAAATGGGACTTACAACACGAGGGGAGGCCCAAATGAAAATGTTTTGAAAACGGCGATCGCACTGATATTTTTGAAATCACAGTGGGTCTTATACAATAACTGAGGCCTAAAAAGGTTTTGGTTTCAAAAAGGGATTGGGTCTTACACTCTATTGGAGGCCCAAAAGTGTTTGAAAATTTAAAATCAAGAGGGAACCCTAATTTTAAATAAAGATGTCATTTTTCAAAGGTAATTTAAATAATAAATGATAAAATATCAATTATATTCAAAAACAAGTTGTACACTTTGGAAAATATTTTGAAAAATCATGTTTAATTACATGAGAGTTTGAAATTCAATTGGTTTTGAAAGATCAAAGTGGAAATTTCATTAAAAAAATTTTAAAAACAATTAAAATGAAATTAATTACAAAAATTCTAACTACATTAAATAAATAATATAAATTGGATTTTTTTTGCAAAATAAAATATTTAAACATTTTAGTGGATTTTGAGAAAAAGAATCAATTCAAAAACATAAATATTCAGAGAGAAGTTAATTTTTGAATCAATTAACCAAAATAACTAAAATTAAAAAATTTGAATTATGGCGCCAAGAACACCAAGTTCTTGCCCGCGCCCTCTGTTTTTTTTCTTCAGATTTGCGTTTTCTCACTTTTCTCCATGATTTCTCAATGGTTTTGCACGATATCAGTACCAATCTTGTTCGCTTTTAAACAAGGATCACAACCATATAGATTAATTGCATTTATTTTGAGTATTGAGTGAGAAATCAGAAGAAAATCTCAAGAACCCTAATTTCTGCATGAACACAGTGAAATCTCACACACGATTGATTCATAGCAATTGATTGAGGGTTATTACTCCATACATGATTAGGAACATATGGAAAAATTATTGTGCAGTAAAATATGCATGCATCATGGAGTTTGAAGAGTTCATGCTTACCTCATGCAACTGGTGATCGAGTTCTAGGTTGGAGGTGTTACAACTTGGTTCCAACGATGTGGACAGCTTCCTTAGGTGCTATGGAGTGTGTCTGAATGCTTGGAGTGGATTGAATTGAGCTGGAACTTGATTTGGCACCGCAACTGCAAATCTGTCAAAGGCTTGTGCAGATGACTGGTGATTTTGAGAATCTGATATTCTAGATGTTATGTATGAGTTTGGATCACTTCTATATGTTATATGTGAGGTGTGTGAACCATTGGTTGGATTGGAATTGCTCTCAAACTCAAAACCCGATGGTGACTTGAGTTAGAAGGCAAAATTGGAGTGAAAGTGAGATTTTGAGGAAAACATTAGTTTAGGTGCTTTGGTGTACTCTAACTGAGCACAAATGAGCTTTATTTATAGTAGAGCAAGTTTGTTTTGCAAGCAATAGTGAATGGCAACTGACTTGAGATCAGAGCACAAGCTTTGTAGCTTTGGTTCATAGATAAACTTAGACTGATTTCAGTTGGAATAGGCTCAATTCATGTCACCTTGGTGCATCCATTGAATGCTTGGAAACAAAATTGGAGTCTTGGCATCTTTGTAGCCTTTTTAGGTTTGGCATGGCTATTGTAGATTCTTGGACTTTGGAGGCTTGGGGATCAGATCATTCCCTTCTTGTTTTATCCTCAGATGTGTCCAAATGGATGACAAGGCTTGGATTTGTCAGATTTGGACAAATCGAGCAAAAGGCACAAATTCTGCCTTGTAAAAATCAGTTCAGGATGCCATGTTCCAAGGGTTGTATCTCCTTTCTCAAATGGAATATGGAGATGATTTGGTACTTGTTGGAAATCCCTCATGACATACTTTAACTTTGATGTCCACCCCTAGACCTGGTTTGACTTGGATCAAGGTAAAAAACGTCCCTACATTTGGGAAAAAGTAAGGCAGATTTGGACTTAGTGAAAATTTCACTAAGTGTTGGAAAAATGTCATTTTCATATTTTTTGTGATTTTGCTCAAACAATAACTCAAAATCCATGATGAATTGGAATGAGGTCTAGTTGACATATTTGAAGTATGTAACATGAAATTCCATCTGAGCTTTGAATGGGAGAAAAAGGCCTTAGGGTTTGGGAGATATGGCCTTGCAAAGTTGGTACCCTAGCCACTTTGTTCCATAACTTAGAAAAATTCTATGTTTTTTATGGTTACCCCTTTTACAAGTTAACTCATTTTCTTTGATTTTTCTAGATGAATGATGATTCAACTCACATATTAACATTGTTTCAGGGTCAATGAACCATAATTGTGAAAAATTCCAAAAAGTTAAACTTGGTTTTGTGCACAGTTGACTTTTTATCGGATGAGATCCAAAATGTGCGATCCTTTATGAAATCATGTCCTTGACCTAAATCAAACCTAATGGATATATTCCATAGGTGTTGTAGGGTGTATTGAATCATGTCCCGAGGTTTGGGAGCATGTCTGGGTCAAAAGTCAAAGGTACATTTGACTTTTTCCTCAAAACCCTAATTGTGGTCCTGATGAAATTGAAACTTGTGGATCAAGCTTCTTGGATTAATACATTGTTGCAAATGGATCAATGTAGTGTATTGGAGACCCTAAAATCATGTCTTGAGGTCTTGGCTCATGTTTTGTCCCAAAAGTCAACTTAGGGGTGAATTAGGTCAAGAAACCCTAATTCCTGATTTATTAGATGAATGCTTCCCTTGAGGTTAAATTGACTTGATGATTGGGGTCCATGAGGTCCCTTGGAGTATCTTAAGTTGTGCTTTGAAGCAATGGCTCATGCCCAGAGGAAAATTTCCATCTGGAGGCCTCAGTCGACCAAAACCCTAATTTGGTGACACTAACGATCTTGAGGCTTGATCCACTTGGAATGTTGCAACTTTGTGCTTGATTCTTGATGCGGGAGTCCTCTTGATCCTTTATGTGGATGTTTGAGAGGTTAGACAAGTTGAAGATCATGTCATTCCTTGATTGATCCTTTGTCTAAGTGCCCTGAGGGGGCTTGAAACCCTAATCCTTGATTGTGGTGAATGCTCAAACATCTCTGAGGAGATTGATGAGGCATGAAAGTAAATCCATATTGTGATGATGATTTGAACAATGATGGGAAATCTTAGTGGTAAAAATTTGGGGTATAACAGATGCCCCTATTTAATCTTCTTGGACCTGAAGGTGTGAATGACGAAGGTATTCGGGCATTCGGGGTGCAAGAGGATTAAATATCGGAATACCCAAAATTTTGATGGTGGTTATGAATGGAGGTTTGCTCATCCATCTTATTTTGCTAAGCAATGATGCTTAGAAAAGGTAAAACTTCCCCTCGATCCTGGTTTTTAGCCAAGGAATTGGTCTCAGTTTCTGATATAAACTTCCCCTCGATCATGGTCTTCAGCCACAGAACTGGTCTCAATTTCTAATATAAACTTCCCCTCGATCATGGTCTTCAGCTACATAGCTGGTCTCAGTTTCTGATATAAAATTCCCCTCGATCCTGGTCTTCAGCCACGGAACTGGTCTCAGTTTCTGAAATAAACTTCCCCTTAATCCTGGTCTTCTGCATCGCAACTGGTCTCAGTTTCTTTTGTCAATAAACTTTCTTGACAAGGGACGCTGTTTGTAGCGGTTTTCATTAAACTTCTCACCGGGTTTACTGGGGAGATGCCATTTGATGGAAAAGGTTTTGATGTCAGACTTGCTGGGGAAACCTGTTTGTCTGAGCTGTAGAGGTGTTCAAACTTCTCAGTTGGAGACGCCATTTGTTGACTCTACTGGGGAAAATGAGTCTCTTGAAAGACTGTTTTCTGCTTGGGGATATTACATCATACTTTTCCTTGAGATGTTCTCGGGTAAATGCCATGTGATGTAATCCAATTTGGAGGTGCTGATGACCTCTTCGTCAGGGAATCTTTCAGAGAAAAAACTGATGGCACCGAATCTTTGATTAAGAGGCTTTCTCTGGGATTTTCCTTAATCCGGGAAAGCGAAGATATCATCTTCAATGGCTAAGAGTGATATTTGTTGAATGTCTTCTTGCTATTTAGAGGTTCAAGTTATCAAAGTGGTCGAGAACCAGCTTGAATATAGAAATAAACTGGAGGAGAGATTGTTCCGACGCAACATTGCCTGACGAGGAAACAACTAACAACTCGATTGAGAGGACTTTTATCACTAGGGGGATAAGACCGACTGGAGTGATAGTGATGCAATATGAATATGAATGTAAATCAATAATGCATGATGTACGTATGTTTATGCTGACAAAACTGACACGACATACAGACTAGGGGATGAACACGACTGGATACTCAGCTACTGCTCGGGATGAAGAAGTACCATTTGGTTCAAAATAGCAATTCTTCCTTGCTTAGGAGAGATAGTCCCTGTGGGAAAAAACGTTGGTCGGGCTTAGGAGGTAAGAACCCGGCCGGGGATATCAGATGGGAAAATCACATCTGATACAGTTGATCCTTCATTCAGACGTACTAGTTTAGAAGGATTACTTTGATTCTGCACTTTGAAGCTTAATCGCTTTTGGAGTAGCGATCGATGTTCTTTCGATGTTCAACAGTCAAAAGAATTGCCATATTTATTTTAAAGACAAACAATTTTTGACAAGTAAATTCATTTTTGTTTTATTTCAAGAATCGTTGATCATATTTAAAACATCATTCTGTAAAGCTAAAACAAATAAGATTTACAAACAAAAGCGCTAGGGCTCAAATTTTATTGATTGGATGGAAATCAGCCAAACGCGTGATTCCATGGAGTATTTACAAAGTTTAGAAAATGGTAATTTAAAGGGAAAAGGGTTACATTGAAACATAACGACCGCTATCCTTCTACCAACTTTGAATTCTGGACATCCTGAGCTTCCGTCGAAGATGACCTTGACTGGAGTTTTCCTGATGGATGGCACGACCGCTACTGGGGGATTTGCCCCTTTGTTAGACATAGTTACTTGCCATTATTCCTAACTTTTGACTGGATTGTACTTTGAGATTTCCAATCCATCAGGATGATTTTTGATCATGTATCTAATTTTTGCTTGGATCGCCCTTTCGGGTTTTCAATCCACCGAGACGTTTTTTTTCTTTTTTATTTATTTATTTAGTCGAAGTATTTCTTGACTACGTCAACTTTTGTGGGGTAGGCAAATTCCTCTCCGTCCATGGTTGCAAGTCTCAAGGCGCCGCCCGAGAAGGCTTTTTTGCCACATAGGGGCCGTCATAATTCGGAGTCCACTTGCCCCGGGAATCAGTGAGAAATGATTGTATCTTCTTGAGCAGAAGGTCTCCTTTTCTGAAGACGCGAGGTCAGACGTTTTTGTCAAACACCTTCTTCATTTTTTGCTGATATAACTGACCATGGCATAGTGCCGTTATTCGCTTTTCTTCGATCAGATTGAGTTCGTCGTGTCGACTTTGACACCATTCAGCCTTTGTTAACTTAGCTTCCATTAATACCCGGATTGATAGGATCTCTACTTCTATGGGGAGCACGGCTTCCATGCCATATACTAGAGAGAAAGGGGTTGCCCCTGTTGAAGTACAGACAGATGTGCGATAACCGTGAAGAGCAAAGGGAAGCATCTCGTGCCAGTCTTTGTAGGTTACAACCATCTTTTGAACGATCTTCTTGATGTTCTTGTTAGCCGCTTCTACCACGCCGTTCATCTTAGGTCGGTAGGGAGATGAGTTATGGTGTTTGATCTTGAACTCAGCGCACAACTCTTTCATCATCTTGTTGTTTAGGTTCAATCCATTATCTGTAATGATCTGGCTTGAAATACCATAACGACATATGAGATTATTCTTGATAAATTGGACCACCACTTGTTGGGTTACATTGGCGTATGACGCTGCTTCGACCCACTTGGTGAAGTAATCAATGGCTACCAGGATGAACCGATGTCCATTCGAAGCCTTGGGTTTGATCATGCCAATCATGTCGATTCCCCATATGGAAAAAGGCCATGGGGGAAGAGAGAACTTTGAGATGCGTTGGCGGTACATGGATCTTGTCTGAGTATATCTGACACTTGTGACACTCCCTCATGTACTTGTAGCAGTCGGATTCCATGGTCAACCAATAGTACCCTGCTCTCAGAATTTTTCTCGCCATTGTGTGTCCGTTGGCATGAGTGCCAAAGGATCCTTCGTGAATTTCTTTCATCAACATGTTTGCTTCTGGTCTGTCTACGCATCTGAGCAAGACCATGTCAAAGTTTCTCTTATAGAGTGTACCACCGCTCAGGAAGAAGCTTCCTACCAATCTTTTGAGGGTTTTTCTGTCTTTTCTTATTGTCCCAGGTAGGTACTCTTGTTTCTGAAGGAAGCATTTGATATCGTGATACCAAGGTTTGTCGTCTATGACTGCTTCAATCGCGAAGATGTAAGCGGGCCGCTCAAGGCGCATTATGTCGATCTTAGGTATGTCGTTCCATTGACCTACACTAATCATGGAAGAGAGATTGGCTAATGCATCAGCCATGTGATTCTCTTCACGAGGGATATGATGAAACTCGACTCGGTTGAAGAAGGGTAACAACTTTCTTGCGTAATATTTGTAAGGAATCAATCCTGATTGGTATGTGTTCCAATCTCCTTTGATCTGATTGATAACTAGGATTGAGTCGCCATATACATCCAAGTTCTTGATCCTTAAGTCGATCGCTTCTTCGAGACCCATGATACAAACTTTGTATTTGGCCTCGTTGTTTGTACACTTGAATGTCAGTCGGGAGGTGAAAGGAATGTGGGTACCCTAAGTTATTATGATGATTGCCCCAATTCCATTTCCATAATGATTTACAGCTCCGTCAAAGATAAGTCCCCATCGGAAACCTGGTTCTGGCCCTTCACTGGGTAGCGGTTCATCGCAATCTTTCATTTTCAAGTACATGACATCTTTGTCTAGGAGGTCAAACCTGACTGATTCTTGATCGTCAATCGGTTGATGAGCCAAATGATCGGCTAAAATAATTACCTTGAAGGCTTTCTGAGCATGGTACTCGATGTCATATTCTGATAACAACATCTGCCAACGGGCAATCCTTTCCGTGAGAGCAGGTTTTTCAAAGACGTACTTGATTGGATCCATTTCGGAGATTAACCAAGTAGTGTGATGAATCATATATTGGCGGAGATGTTTGGCTGCCCAACCCAAAGCACGGCAGGTTTTCTCAAGCATAGTGTACCGAGTCTCGGAGTCGGTGAATTTCTTGCTCAAATAGTAGATGGCAGACTCTTTCCTTTTGGTTTCGTCTTTTTGGCCAAGCATACAACCCATTGAGTCTTCCAAGATTGTTAGGTAGATGATCAGTGGTCTTTCTTCCACTGGAGGTAATAGAATCGGTGGGTTCAACAGGTACTCTTTGATACTGTCGAAGGCAGTTTGAAATTCTTCTGTCCAAACGCAGTCCTGATTCATTTTGAGTAATTTGAAGATTGGCTCACATGGCGCGGTCATGAGGAATATAAATCTGGAAATGTAATTCAGACGTCCCAAGAATCCTCTGACTTGTTTTTTAGTCTTTGGAGAAGGCATTTCTTGAATAGCCTTGACTTTGTCAGGATCAACCTCAATTCCTTTTTGGCTGACGATGAATCCTAGCAGTTTCCCCGAGCGAACACCGAATGTGAATTTGTTGGGATTCAAGCGGAGTTTGTATTTCCTCAAACGCTCGAATAGTTTTGACAGGTGGGTCACATGCTCCTCTTCTGTTTTAGATTTGGCAATCATATCATCGACATGCACTTCTATTTCTTAGTGTATCATGTCATGAAACAGAGTAGTCATGGCCCTTTGATAGGTTGCCCCGACGTTCTTCAAACCGAACGACATTACCTTGTAACAAAAAGTGCCCCATGGGGTGATGAACAAAGTTTTCTCCATGTCTTCCAGCGTCATTTTGATTTGATTATAGCCTGAGAATCCATCCATGAAGGAGAATATTTTGAACTTTGCTACACTGTCTACCAGCATGTCAATGTGTGGTAAGGGAAAGTCATCCTTTGGACTGGCCTTGTTCAGATCCCTGTAGTCTACACACATTCTGACCTTTCCGTCCTTTTTCGGAACTGGTACTATGTTGGCTAACCATTGAGGATATTCTGATGTGGCAAGAAAACCCGCGTCAATCTGTTTCTGTACTTCCTCTTTGATTTTGATGGCCATGTCCGGATGAGTCCGTCTTAGTCTTTGTTTTACCGGCGGACATTCTGATCTTAACGGTAGATGATGTTCCACGATGCTGGTATCCAACCCTGGCATGTCCTGATAGGACCAAGCGAATACATCGGGAAACTCTTTGAGAAGCTTTATCAAACTTTCTTTGACAGTTGGACTGAGCGGTGCCCCAATCTTGACTTCCTTTCTCTCTTCTTTTGAACCTAAGCTGACCATTTCCAGCGGCTCTTTGTAAGGTTCAATGGACCTTTCCTCTTGCCTGAGTAATCGAGAGATCTCTTCTGGAATTTCCTCGTCATTTTCTTCTTCAGCCTCAAATACCGAGAATTCAAAGTTAGGAGAAGGCATTGGATCGTATGTTTCAATGGGGTTTAAAACAAGCAATCTGTATGACGTGATGATTTTGTTTTAGAAGAGATAGAGAGAATGCAAGAGTGTGTGCAGTATAATTTCTGAAAAATGCTTGTTTTTATTATTTGAGTTGTTTTTTAGGATCACCATTTTCTGAAAAAGCGAAAAGAGAAAACAACAATAAATGCGGAAATTACAGAACGACGTTATTTTATTTATGATCTTGTCGATTCTTGAAACTACAGCCCTATAAAACAAAACTCAGTCACTTTGGGCGAAGCGAAGAGATATATTTACAGAAAGTGAGCCCTATCAAAACATCCGTTTCACCTGGGCAGGGTGAAAGGTTAAAACAAAGATGGCAATTACTTAGACTTATGGACAATTTTCGGGACATCGACAGCAACCCATTGACGGCGAACTCCTCGGTGAATCACAAAGTATGGTACCTTCCTTCTTGATTTGTCTTCAGAAATAACGCTAATTTCTGGTGGAGCAGGATCGTTGGAATCTGTCTCCCACGCAGAGTTGTCGTAGGAGGATTCTTCTGTTGTATCTTGCACAGTGTATGTACTCTCAGGTATATCTCCCCATCCAGTTGGCTTGATGTCTTCGAGCCTGATACGAGAGCTTTCGGGAGCGGTGTACTTGACCATGAAGTCGTATTTGCCACTCGGTTGTCCTAGAGTGTCCCACACTTCTTTGGAGGAATCATCCCTTTCGATGACGTTGACCTCAGGAAAGGCATAGTTAAGGAACTATCGTCCTACAATCCTTGCAAATTCATCGTTGTACTGGATATCTTCTGAATGCCCTGAGTAATGATCCCGTGATTCGGTGAGGACGCAGGTATTCTTTTCAATGATGCTCAGCTGATATGCATCGTTCGACTGACTCTTTTGCCCCAAGTCTCCTGGGTACGGCTTCCAGATAGGCAGGCCATCCATTGGGCCATAATAGTCGTGGTCAAAGTTTTCTTTCATCAGAGTGTCCTCATCTAATGAGTTTGGTGGAGCACGACATCCTTCCGGATCACAATCTCCGTATATCATTTTGACGTCTGATCTCGGTATATATCTCGGACTCTGTGCGGGATAGATAAATGGCGTATGCACCTCTCCTTGGGACATATAACCATCTTCATTAAGATAGGACTTCCATTCTTCATCTGTATCGGAGGAATCACCCTCGTTGATGGTATGTACTTCTTGAGATACTTGGTGAAGGAAACCTCCATTGTTGAAGAAGTCCTGAATGGGATGAAGACTTTCATTGTTAGTAGCAGTCTGGGTACAGGTGGAGGAAAAACCAAGGCCTTTCTTTGCCTTGTTGTCAGTAGGAATGACAAGTTGTCCCCATCCTTTTGCATTGTTATTTTTTATCACTTCGAGAGCATCTTTGTACGAGGAAATCGACGTTTCTCCTTCTGATTGGTTGTCTTTGCACACCAAGAGTGCTTGGAATTGGGTTCCAATAACCTCTTCTGGTTCTACACAAGTGGACGACGATAAGTTGCTCACGATCAAGGCTTGCTCTCCGCAGAATGTGACTAGTTGGTCATTCTTGACGAACTTCAGCTTCTGGTGAAGTGTTTAAGTGACTGCCCCAGCCTCGTGTATCCAAGGTCTTCCTAACAAACAGTTGTATGCTGCCCGGATGTCCATGACCTGGAAAGTGACTTGGAAAGTGTGAGGACCTATAGTTATGGGAAGGTGGACTTCGCCGATAATTGTTTTTCGGGATCCATCAAATGCTTTGACGATGACCTCACTGCCTCTCATCGGAGATCCTTGAAATGATAGTCACATTAAAGTAGACTTTGGCATAACATTTAGAGCTGATCCGGTGTCTATCAGTACGCTGGCCAAAGCTTCGTCTTGACTGTAATGTTGAGTGCCATATTATGATTTGGGCCCTCTTTCGGCAGTTCTTCATCACTGAACCCCAAGTTGTTGCAGGAAGTGATGTTGGAGATGATGCTGTCGTATTGTCTTATTGACACATCTTGTTCCACAAAGGCTTGTTCTAAAACTTTCTGTAGAGCCTCCCTGTGAGCTTCAGAACTGAGTAAAATAGATAGTACAGAGATTTTTGAAGGAGTTTGCAACAGTTGGTCAACAATGTTGTACTCACTCTTATGGATGAGCTTCAGCATCTCATCGTTGTTCTTTGAAAGGTCGGGATTACTGAATTGACTGACCAGTTGATTAGGAACTTCTGTTTGGGGTTCCTTTTCTTTGTTGGGTTCTCCAACTCCTCGGTTGAAGATTCGACCGCTCCGTGTTACTCGACTAATGTCTACAATATTCACGACGGAGGGTAATGGAGTTTCCTTTCCATTCTCAATTGTTGTTGCACAGTATTTGTAAGGGATAACTTTATCGAATTTGTACGACACTGGTCCCGGCAGATAGATAACTACAGGAGCCTTGAGATTTTTCTGACCATCATAGATGGCCTCAATTAGCTCGAGGTTAAAAATCCTTCCACTAATGAGGGGAACTCTCAATTCATGGAGTAGAGGGATTATGGCGCACACATCTTTGGCCACTTCTCACTTAGGGATTAAGACAACATCTCTGCCTTGATTAGGACGATAGTCTGACATTGAACTAGAGCTTGACCATGGTTGAATGTCTTTCTGGTCCAACTGACCTTGAAGGGCTGCTCGCACGAGGTAGCATCCTTGGTTATTCTCTGAGCAAACTCTACAGCGCTCATAGTTGTGTGGTGGCACCCGACCACGTCCGCTTTGTATGCAGTGTAACCTTACTAGATCTATCTCCATTGATCGAACATCCTGATTCTGATGCCTAGTAGGGTTCCCGTCAACCATACTGAGTTGTTGTGTGTCTTCATCTAGATAGATCAGAAGCCACCAGTGGTTCAACAAATGTTGCAGTGTTCTTTGAATGAGTGCACATCCTTGGTCACTTTCACGACATATCTTACAATTCTGATATTCGTGCGAAGTCAGAAAACCGAGCTGGACTTGCTTAGCGTGTAATTCCACCAAGCTGGTATTCATCAAGAGAATATCAAAGATTGGAATCATATTAACTTGATAATGACTTCTATCCATGTAGTCCTGGATCCATCCTTGATCCATCTGACGTTGGAGGGCCTCTTGTACAAAAGAGCATCCCTGATTGTTTACCGAGCAAATCAGACAGAAATCGTAATCGTGTCGTGGCAGATTATGGTGTTGGCTTTTCCTTGAGTGCATTGCCACCAAGTTGACATTCATCGTACGGATGTCGTGGTTCTGAATGATGTTGGAATTCGTATAAGTCATGTTGACCTCACGAATTCGGTGATCTTGGATCCATCCGAGATCCATCTGTTCCTGTAGAGCTGATTGCACCACAGAACATCCTTGATTGTTTTTAGAGCAGATATCACACTGGTGATAGTTGTGAGATGGTACATGCCCGTATCCGCTCTGTTTACAATGCATCTTGACCAGGTTGGTTCCCAATAAGAGTACATCATTAATTTGATAGCCGTGTTTAAACTCTTCTTCTATCAAATTTACTACAACCTTCTCGTGTTGAGGCAGTGGGTTCGTCTGAACATTTCGATTTGTATCCTTGAAGGATAAGTCCCCGCTCCTGATAAGCTTCTGCACATCGGATTTGAAGCTGAGATAGTTTTCTATGTTATGCCCTGGTCCTCCTTGGTGGTAAGGGCAAGTCTGATCCGCTTTGAACCAAAAAGGCAGATTCTCCAGTATCACAAGAGGAGCCCCGGTTTGGATGTACCCCTTGACCAGTAGTAATGGAAATAGTCTTGCGTACAACATTGGTATAGGGTCGAACCCTGGCGGTCGCGTTGTACGATTGTTTTTGTATTGAGGACGAGCCTGCTGAAGAGGCTGTTGTGTCCTTTGCTGATATTGTTGTTGATTCGGTTGGCTCTGAGCAACCTGAGGTTGATATGTTGGAACAGGCGCAGGGTTGATAGCAGCAGTTACAGCTGCTACTAGTTGGTACCGTCGCCTTTGAAGGTGCGAGAAAGACACAAGAAAGGGGGGGGGGGTTGAATTGTGTATTTACTCTTTTGACAACTTTTAACTTCTTGTCGTTAAAACATTGCGATAACATCAAAGTTTGTTGAGAGACTCTGACTTGTGAAGTAACATTCAGACTTACCTTGCATGAATCGTAAGAACCAACGAGAGTCTGAACGCTGTGTGCATCATTCAGAACTTGCAGAGCGGGAGCTTATCAGAGTTGCAAGGTTCTGACTTGCTTATGTAAGGTTCTGATACTTAATATAGAAACATAAACAAAGACATTAAGCATAAGAGTAAAGGACACACGATATATCCTGGTTCACCACAAAGGGTAATCCAGTCCACCCTCCTCAGGTGATTTCGCCTTGAACACAAGGTCTTAATCCACTATAATCAATCTCGATTACAGATGCATGGGCAACAGCCGGTGACTCACAACTTGCACAGCCGCACTGTGACTAACATGCAATGAACCGTTCAGGGATTCAACTTAATGAATATAACGAACATTGACCTGCAGGTTCCAATCTCACAAGATCTACTGCTAGGCTTTCACAGCTAGTCGTTCAGGGATTCATCGCAATGAATATAACGCTACTGACCCTATTTCAGGCTTTTCCCACAATGACATCTCGCCATTGTCTTCTCGAGTCTTCGGTCACACTAACCACTCAAGGAATCCTAATTCACCAAGAATTAGTTATACAGGAGATTACAATAATTCTTCTTAACAAGCAGATTACTCCTAAGTTTAAGTACAAAGAACACACAAGTGTTCGAGCAAGATGTGAGCAACAGCTCCTTGCTATCCTAAGAAACTACAAAGATGTATAATGATTTGACAGTTGTTGACATCTTGTAGATCTTCTTCTTCTTCGTCTTCTTGGGTGAGCAAGCTTTGAGCAACAACTCCTTGCTTCAGATCTTCAATGTAGCACTGACGACAAGGTGGTTGATGACTTGACTGATTTCCAATGTTGTCTTCTTCACCAAAAGCTTTTGTACTAATTCATTGTTGTTATGTTGAATGATGACCTTTGAACTTCAACAACAATGGCCATGCGTAAATGGTGATAGCTTGGATATTCTAAGTATTACAACGAGAACTCATCATTGTTGCTATCTTTACACAATGACTTGATCAATTCACCTTTTGATGGCGTGAATCGATTTCTTCAGAAGCGAATACCCTTTCCTTTAAATAGCCCAGTTGAAATATAGCCATTTGAAATACAGCTGGCTGTTGGAAAAGAGATGTTGTGTAATAATTTGTTGTATTGACACATCTCCTTTTTGCTGTGGGAGAAGTGATGGGATATATCTTTCTTGGGCGCTGTGTACAGTTACTCACAACTATAACATTTGACTTCCAAACTTTAGAGGCTTCTGATGGTAAATTAATGAAGATGAGTAGAGCCTTCTTAGCAGGATATCTGATACGTCAAGTCTTCAGTCATTTGAAGAAGTCCATTAGGAATCAGTCTTCAGAACTTCAACACTTGTCGTTAAGAACATTATCCTTTACTTCTTCAAGTCTTCCGAAACTTCAGAACTCGTCCTTTAGGAATCTGTCTTCAGAGTCTTCAGCACTTGACCTTTGAAACCGTAATCTTCAGAACATATAAGTCTTCAGAGTCTTTCTGCACTTGGTCTTTAGAGCCTTCCGCTTTCAGAACTTCAAGTCATGAGAGTCTTCAGCACTTCGGTTCTTCATAGGATTATCTTCTTCAGAAGCTTCGTAATCTTCATAATCTTGACCACTTTCAGAGAGCATCCACAAGAGCATTGCAACATCAATATTGGCATCCTTGGATCTGACTGATCACGATCAGATACATAAGCATTCTTTCTTCTTGCGACTTGTGTCACACATATTAACTTCGCATATTATCAATTACGTTCATCTGGCTGGTGCTTGTTGGATCTGATAACTTCTATGAATATTATCTGCACACAATACATGTTAAAACATAAAATGGTTCTTTCACAAATACGTATTGTTATTATCAAAACATAGATTGACTTGTAGAGACAACTCTTGCTCTCACAATCTCCCCCTTTTTGATGATGACAAAACCAAGTATTTTGATTGAACATTTTATACAAGGTAATCACCAAACAAACATATTCAGAGTCTGGAACAACAGCTCCCCCTGAATGTGTTATCCTCAAAGTTTTATCTGTGATTATCTAGAATCTTATATGATCCAAAGACATACAGAATAACAACTTGAGTTTCCAGAAAGAAGAATAGAAAAGGACTACTTCTCTATCTCGTCTTTAAAGAAACATAACTAGTTCATCTGAACTTTCATCTTCAGATCTTCAGAACTCAGTTCCTTTGTAGTCGTATCAGAGCTTATAATCTTCAGAGACGTCTGAAGCATTTCTACTTTTCAGCAGATTAATTTAAGCACAAACATATCAGTTCTTATCTGATAACATAGCCTAGCTATCCATCAGAGACAAACACTATCTTTTAAGAAACTTCCCCTGAGTTTCAGACTTTGTGAAGATTTTAGATTTTGCAGATGAATCTTCAGGGTAGTCTCCCCCTAATTTCCATAAGTCAGATGTTGGGATCTTCAGAACGTAGTTCAGAAATATTAAATTTTAATCACCAATAAAGATCATGACTTTTCAGAGTTTGACTTAGAACACAGGTCTTCATCTCAGAACCTTGTTACTGTCTCAACTCAGTGATTCATCAAAGCTTGATTTTTGATCAGATACCAGTAGAAGGTTAATTTAGTGATCAATCAATGCTTGATTTTAAATTTAGTATATGTGTGATTTGACTTTTATCTGATACCATAATATATGCAGAGTTAGATACTAGAGCATGTTGAGTCTGATACCAACTGAATGTATTCTTCTTATACCACTTGAAGGGTATTTCCTTAGAGTGCTGATATTGATACCAATGAAGGTATTGAAAGCATTATAAAACTTAGCTCAGATTGATATTACATCAGACCGAGTCTGATACCAATCTTTGTGTATACTGAGTCTGATTACCATTTGTTGATTTAGTCTGATACCAAATCATTTTCTTCTTAATTTGTTCTTGGTAGACATCCGAACTACTTCTTCTTGGATCTTCAATCTGGATCTTCAGACAGTTCTTGACTTCTGATTTGCACAATTCTTCTGAACAAGCATCTTGAGATGTATACTTTGTCTTGACTGCTTTCAGAGTTTTCTTCTTCTGATTCTTACGTTCTGAATCTCATATTTTTAGACAGCTTACAACTTCTGAACCAAGTGAGACAGAGACCAAGATAAACTTTGACTTTCAGACAGTTGTCAAATTCTGAACAATACTGGGTAGATCGTATTTTGAACACATGTTTACAAAGTGTACAACTTCTATCATATGACCAACAGTTCATAAGAACTTCACTGTTCTTCTTTCTTAACCTGTTCTTAGAATGCCTAGTGAACTTGTTTAGAGTTCCTCGGTTAAACATCAAACAACAAACGTTAGTAGTAACGCATTTTATATGATTGATTACATGTTTAAGTTGCATTCTTTCTATTTTAAGATTTCTTCTTCTTTCCAATCAATATTCATATATTCATAAATCAAAATCATATTCTTTCTCCCCCTTTTTGACATCATCAAAACGTTATAGAGCATCTGAGCATTTAAGCATATGTAGATCAATATGATAGTGAGCATAAATAGACTTAAGGGATGTTATCATTTAAGCATTAATCATACGAAGGTTGATATGATAAGAAACAGTTCTAGTGATCAACATTTTCAGAGATTAGTCATAGCATTTTCAATGATGAACGATTTGATGGAAGCATTAATACTGAACCACAAAATGATTTTAAAATATAAGGCATTGGTTAAGCTTAATCCTAAAGGTAATCAAAACACAGACCTAATGACGATAGGTTTCTAAGGATTAGACTAAAAGGAGCCTAATGATGATGAGGAAGATGAGAATAAGCTTTCAGAATCATCAGTTTTTGAGGTATGCAACTTTTCTTCTGCTTGAGTAATTGCCAACCTATCGCTCTCCAAATTTCCTCTGAGATCCATTCATGGAACTCAGTCCAGATATTTCTTATTTCCATGGGGTCCACACAGGATCTGGAAGCATCCACTAAGTTTTGAATTTTTGTGATGGTATTATCCTTAAAAGATGTTAATGCATCATACACAGTTTTTGATCTTTTTGATGAAGGTTCTCCGTCATCAGTATCCTTCTGCTTCTTACTTACTCTCTTCCAATCTGAAAGCTCTTGAAGTACATCAGTAATATTTTCCATGTTAATCCATACGTTGATGTCTTCATCCTTAGATTGTTTCAGATAGTTCCCGACTTCTGCCTGATTGTAAGTGGCGAATCTTGGAAATCCTTCAACCGGAACCCTTGGTGTCAATGTTAATTTCCTAAAAGATGTGTTATCCAGAGTGGAGTTTTCTCTTTTAAGATTTTCAAACCTGAGAATTTTTCCAGCGCTTTTAAGCAATTTTCTTGATTCTCCCTCATTAATCAGAATATCATCAACTATCCCTGATTCCACCAAGATGTCAGAAATAAGTCTTCCATACGGAATATGTCTGTCCTCCGTGACAGAACCTGTTCTGGAGTTTCTTATGGCTTCCTTCAGAAGTTTGAAGAGAATTGTAGGAAGATGCATCTTTATTCCCTTAAGAAGGAGAAATAGGACACATTTTTTAGTGTCGTTGAGTTGGTTTGAGGGAAGACGGTGAAACACACTTCCTTGGAGGATTCTAAACCATACTTGTAGAGAATCTTTTAGATTAGAGAATATTGAGTTCTCTGCATCAGCTACATCATTTTCTTTGAAAATTCTAGCTAGAACCTTAGCCTCTTTTTCCTCGTTTAGCTGGTTCTCAGTGATTCTCACACCAGTGTTGTCATACATCAGAAGATCTGAAATAGTCTTCTCAGATATGAAGATTTTCCTTCCAAAAACGAAGGAGACAATGAGGGTATTGGATGTGTTGGCGTGGATCCAGAAATCCTTAACCAGATGTCCGTAAGTTGGTACTTCCAACCTCTTGAAGTAATTACTCCATCCTTGAGTTTCCATTGAAGGAGTAATATCACATCCATTTGACTTTAGATTGTTAAAGTTTACAATCGTTTCTGACAAAACGACGAGGCTGTCAACTGGAATTTGTATGATTGTGGGAGTTGAAGTATTTTGGGAAATGGAGGCCATTGTAAAGGATAATAGGATGAAGAAAATAGAAGGTATTTAGGCAGAGGATTCAGATGAGTTGAGTTGGTGATTTAGGGTTTGAAGCCTTTTATAGAGGAATGAGTAAAGAACGGTTTGGAGAATTTGGGAGAATAGCGGTTGATTTTTCCTAGACGCACTAAGTAACGTGGGAAGAGAGGTTTAATGATTATCATCTTTAATAAGGACATATTATCCAATCAAGAGTCGTGAAATAGCACTAGTGAGTGATAATGATAACCGTTACTTAATTATGACCTAAGAGGGATTTGTGGTTTCTAGATAATCCAGAGCCTTTTCGTGTGAATTTTAAGGAGCACTTATTATTTTGTTTTAATTATTAATTCAGTGTATCGTGATCATAAGAATCATTCATTCAAAAGATATTTGGAAACTACATTTAGAGATACTTTAGTAATTAATCAAAAAGATATAGATATCAAGTTTTACATAAGTGCAGTAAGATAGGGGGCTTCAATTAACCTATGAATCAAGAACGACTAACTTCCTATCTTAAACTAAGAATGTCATAGGTTGACAAAACTCAAGAAGGATCTTCTCAGTCATTCCATTTCTTCTGCAATGACCAACTACTCCTTGAAGATCAAGAATATGGGAGATAATCCTGCAGTAGGGAACTTGATAAACTGTGTCTTCCCTAGACAAAAGGATTTCTTCCTTCAGATGATTATACATGGATTGGGGTAGGTTTATTTTGATCCTAGACGCTAAAAAGAAAATGAATAATCTTTCTTTGCTAGATAACCATCCTCCTCCCCTTTCTCTTGGTCTTAAATTAGTCACCGTAAGCTTGTACCAATCTTTTGCAACTGGAGTGAGGGTGCATGGTTGAGTGGGATGCCCCTCAGTTTCAAAAATGACGTGCATATGCCTGTCGAAGCTATGGTTGTTAATATTTCTTTCCACAGTTACACCATCTTCATCACACCTAATGGATTTAGCTATGATAGTAGGGTTGATTAGGATTGGACAACCAACAACTATAGACAAGATAACATTTTTGCCATAGTCATATTCTAGAACTCAAGCATTTGCCTAGAACTCAGTAACAAGAGCAGGAAATACTGGTCCAACGATCATGTTGAAATAATTTTCCCAGTTCTAAAATTTAATTCCAGAGACAAGACTTGTTTTGTTGAGTTGAGGTAGAAGGTTTAAGTCAAGAGAGTATTCCATTAAGAGTTCAAAATCAGTGATTTCTCCTCTGATATTGTGTGAAGACATTTTGAGGAAGGAAGTTCTGAGCTACTAGGTAGTTTGGATAGTGATTCTTTCTAGGAAGAAGGTAAGGTTGTGAGGAGAACTAAGAAATGATAGCTATTTATCAAGCTTGGAACACGCGTGGTCATCATTTCCTAGACAAGCTATGAATAGCTATGGCGGTCAGCTGAAAGGACACATGATAGCCTTAACTCGCCGTATACCTATGGGTAGGGGTGTAGTAGCTGACACAACGTAATCATGATTGTTTATTTTTGAAAAACATTTAATCAAACGCTTGAGGATCTAACTTTATTTTAATTATTCTTATGAATCTTAAAGAACTACTAGTAGACAGTTAGTGTTTGAATTTAAAAATAAACATGAATAAAGGAAACCATACCTTAGGGATACATAAATCCTTTTGAAGAGATTCTTTACCTAGATCTTTTCAAGACTTCGGAAGTGACATTTTGGATCTCACAACATTTTCTGGCTTGTTTCTTCAGCCAAAGGCAAAATTGAGATCTTTACAGACTTATCTGAATGCATTCCATTTTGACTATGATCTTTCCTTCTAAGGAATTTATGAGTGAACTGCTGTGGGTTCTTGGATTCTTTAAGATTCACTTGAATTCTGGTTTCTGGAAGACAATGTCCAATTCTTCATGAATCTTTTAACCTCTAGATCATTTAAGATTCAGATGTTGAATCATTTATAAGAGTTTGAATTCTTCAGATCTTCTGACTTCAACAAACTTCACTCTGAAGTTCAAAATCATAGAACATCAATCTTTCTTCTTTACATGAAGAAGTTCTGAATGAGCTTAAAACGAGAAAGTCAAGGGTGAACCTAATCCGTTTCTTGAAAACATCTCAAAAACTCATAAAGAATTGATCTTCAGCAAACAAGAGTTTTCTGATGATTCAACTTTGAGCAAATACGTGGTTCATCCACACGTATCTTCCAAGATTAGCATTCAACAGATACTACTTCTTATCTGATGAATCTATCTTATTAGCTGATTCTTCAATCTTCAATAAAACTTAAGTGAGGAAGATTTAGTTGTTTGACAACTGCAAAACTTTCAGAATCAGTGATTTGCTCAAGTACTCATATTGATTACAATTTTTTACACAGTCATCTTCTGAACTGTTACAGAAATTGTAAGTGGATTTCAATCTCACCTAGAGTATTTCTACGCACCGCATCTGGATCTTTTTCTGACACTGTTAAGTGTTTTGATATCCATCAATAATAGAACCGGAGCTCTGATACCAATTAAAGGTGTGAGAAAGACACAAGAAAGGGGGGTTTAAATTGTGTATTTACTCTTTTGACAACTTTTAACTTCTTGTCGTTAAGACACTGAGATAACATCATAGTTTGTAAAGAGACTATGACTTGTGAAGTAACATTCAGACTTGCCTTGCATGAATCGTAAGAACCAACGAGAGTCTTAACGCTGTGTGCATCATTCAGAACTTGCAGAGCAGAAGGTTATCAGAGTTGCAAGGTTATAACTTGCTTATGTAAGGTTCTGATACTTAAAATAGAAACATAAACAAAGACATTAAGCATAAGAGTAAAGGACACACGATATATCCTGGTTCACCACAAAGGCTAATCCAGTCCACCCTCCTCAGGTGATTTCACCTTGAACACAAGGTCTTAATCCACTATAATCAATCTCGATTACAGATGCCCGGGCAACAGCCGGTGACTTACAACTTGCACAACCGCACTGTGACTAACATGAAATGAACCGTTCAGGGATTCAGCGAAATGAATATAACGCTACTGGCCCTATTTCAGGTTTTTCCCCCAATGACATCTCGCCATTGTCTTCTCGAGTCTTCGTGAAGGGAAATTTGCGATCTAAACGCAGTGGAAAACAAAAATTTCCCTTTAGAGATCCTTACGAAAGACCATGATCTGTGATAGAAAGGTTACCTCTTGTGGCGATGAAACCTTTGATTCCAAATCTATGGATGATCACGAGCGTTGTACGATGAACATCGCCTCTACTCAGTCCACACGAACAGTTTCCTTTAGTCACAGTGCTAGCTGATTACGATTGAAGGTTTTGAGTGAGGGAGAGGAAAATAGAATATGGCCAGGGTTTCAACAACAACCACACTGAGCTTCTGCACAAGGGTTCTATTTATAGAACTACTTGTGTGGGCTACAAGCTAAAAAGCCCAACTCAATAATAATATTATTATTATATTATTATAATAACTATTATTATAATAAATATAATTTTATTATTATTATATTTTATAACTATTATAAAATTAATAATAACTATTATTATAATAAATATAATTTTATTATTATTATATTTTATAACTATTATAAAATTAATAATAACTATTATTATATTACATGGTACCTTACCATATTCCGTATTCAAGTGCACCGTACCTTACGGTGTTCCTTATTTACTTTATCTCTTCTCCAACTGTCCTTATGTGTGTGACCCTGTAGGATTTTGCGACGTTGGCAATTATATTAAATCATGTATTTAACATAATAAACAGTGAGCGGTATCTAGCAACACATCACTGCTACCCAAGTCACAAAATTGTCATGTGATCTGACAAAACCTTTTGTGATAGTACTTATGTGTACAATTACCCTTTTGCCCCTATGTCTATATTGAACACAAGGCATATACCGTGTCATCCTTGTCCAGTTCAATATTGGGCCCTTAGACATTTATCCTGTTATGCAGGATGGGAAAATTCCATCTAGGATACTCATGTCCCTCAGCATGCTTTGTGAAGTACCCATCGACTGTCTATATGATCATCCAGTTACGGACAATGTTTGATCAGCAATGAAGTACTTGACTCTACATCTAGGGTACATAGTAGTTTCAGGTCGAAGGGTGGTATACACCACTATCACCTTGTGAGTAACTTATGACACTTTCCATAACATTCTATGTAGTGGTCTCATAGTGGGTCAATCCAGTATAAATATTACTCCTAATATTCATACCTATGTCAAGACTTGATAACTCCTTATCCATGATCCATGAGTTGTGATCATCAGTCTATCTACATAATAGTCTTAATGCTTTAAGGCTATCCCATTTCACATTAAAACTCGACTATGGATGCTTTAAGAATAGTGTCCTTATGTTTAATGGAATCTCATGATTAAGTCATACTTAATGTTTCATTAAATGAACTAGCTATTCTTGGGACTTTATCATTTTGGAAAAACAAACATAATAAAGAAATGCCTTTTATTATTAATAAATAATTCGATACAAGTACCAAAAGTATTGGCCTCTAGGGCTTACACCAACAATCTCCCACTAGCACTAGAGCCAATCAGGCATACCCGTAATACCCATAGATCTAGTATGACCATCATGCTTCAGCTGCGCAAGAGGTTTTGTTAGTGGGTCAGCAATATTGTCAAGTGTAGGTACTCTGCATATCTTCACATCTCCACGATCTATTATCTCTCGAATGAGATGATAACGCCTAAGTATGTGTTTGGATCATTGGTGAGATCTAGGCTCCTTAGACCATTGTTATCACAATAGAGATCAATGGGGTCCACAATGCTAGGGATTATGCCAAGTTCACTAATGAACTTCTTGATCCAAACAGCTTCCTTCGCTGCATTTGAGGCAGCAATATACTTGGCCTCAGTTGTAGAATCAGCAACTGTTTCTTGCTTTGAACTTTTCCAGCTCACAACGCCACCATTTAGGCAGAACACATAACCAGATTGTGATCTAAAATCATCCTTATCTGTCTGGAAGCTAGCATCGGTGTAACCAATTACCGCGAGCTCTTCCTGACCTCCATATATCAAGAATAAGTCCTTAGTCCTTCTCAAGCACTTAAGGATATTCTTGACAGCTACCCAGTGAGCATCACCAGGATCAGATTGGTATATACTCATTGCACTTAAAGCATACGAGACATCTGGTCGAGTACATAACATGGCATACATGATAGATCCTATTGCAGATGCATATGGAATCTTATTCATGTGATCCCTTTCTTCCTTTGTTGAAGGGGATTGTGTTTTTGATAGACATAGGCTATGTTGCATAGGTATGAATCCTTTCTTGGAATCATGCATATTAAAGCGTCTCAACACTTTGTCTATGTATGTACTATGACTTAGACCAAGCAGTTTTTGTGATCTATCTCTATAGATCCTGATTCCTAATATATAGGCTGCTTCACCAAGGTCCTTCATAGAAAAGCATTTCCCTAACCAAGCTTTTACTTGTTGCAAGGTAGGGATATCGTTTCCAATGAGTAATATGGCATCTACATATAATACCAGGAAAACGATTATGCTCCCACTAACCTTCTTGTAGACACAAGGCTCATCTTTATTCTTTATGAATCCATATTGTTTTACAGTTTCATCAAAACGAAGATTCCAGGTTCTGGAAGCTTGCTTTAATCCGTAGATTGATCGCTGTAACTTGCATATCTTTTGGGCTTCTTCGGGTATGTCAAATCCTTCAGGTTGTGTCATGTACACATCCTCGAGAAGATTCCCATTAAGGAAAGCAGTCTTGATATCCATCTTCCATATTTCATAATCATGATATGCAGCGATAGCAAGTAAAATCCGAACAGATTTAAGCATTGCAACTGGTGAAAAGGTTTCATCATAGTCCACACCATGAATTTGTTTATAACCTTTAGCAACCAGTCTTGCCTTATAGGTATGTACCTTACCATCCATGTCAGTCTTCTTTTTGATGACCCACTTGCATCCTATAGGATTAATTCCTACAGGAGGCTCTACCAAGGTCCAAACCTGGTTTGTGTACATGGAATCCATTTCAGATTTCATGGCTTCTAGCCACTTCTCAGACTCAGGACCAGTTATGGCCTCTTGATAGGTTACAGGCTCATCTTGATCCATGAGTAATACTTCACCTTGATCATTTATGAGATATCCATATCTCTCTAGTTGGTGACGTATCTTGCTCGACCTACGCTGGTCTTGTTCTACTTGATCAGGTTGCTCTTCCACAACTACTTGTGGTTCCTGCTCTAATTCCTCCATAGTTGTATCAATGCTTTGTGATTCTTGAATTTCTTCAAGCTCTACTTTCCTCCCACTGATTCCTTTAGAAATAAAGTCCCTTTCCAAGAAAACTCCAGTTCGAGCGACAAACACTTTGCCCTCAGAAGGATTGTAGAAGTAATACCCTCTTGTTTCTTTAGGATACCCCACAAATAAGCATTTGTCAGATTTGGGCTCAAGCTTAGTTGAAATTTGTCGTTTTACATAAACTTCACAACCCCAAATCTTCATGTAAGACATATGTGGTTTCTTACCACTCCATATTTCATATGGTGTCTTTTCAACCTTTTTGGATGGAACACGGTTAAGTGTGTAAGCTGCCGTCAGTAGTGCATGTCCCCAAAAGGAGTTTGGAAGATCGGCATGACTCATCATGGATCGGACCATGTCTAACAAGGTTCAATTTCTTCTCTCAGATACACCATTCCATTGTGGTGTTCCAGTAGGAGTGAGTTGGGATAGAATCCCACACTCTTTTAGACGGTCATCAAACTCTAGGCTTAAATATTCACCGCCTCGATCTGATCGAAGAGTTTTAATATTCTTACCTAGTTGGTTTTGTACTTCATTCTTAAATTCCTTGAACTTTTCAAAGGATTCAGATTTGTGTTTCATTAAATAGACATAACCATATCTACTAAAATCATCGGTAAATGTGATGAAGTATTGAAAACCTCCTCTGGCTGGTATGTTCAGTGGTCCACATACGTCAGTGTGTATGAGGGCCAAAAGATCATTAGCCCTTTCACCTTTTCCTGTGAATGGGGACTTTGTCATCTTTCCAATTAAACAAGATCTGCATGTATCATATGATTCGTAATCAAAAGAGTCCAATAGTCCATCTTTATGGAGTTTGGAGATGCGTTTCTCATTTATATGGCCTAAGCGACAATGCCAAAGGTAGCTTGGATTTAACTCGTTAGGTTTCATCCTTTTAGTATTAATGTTATAAATTGGCATTTCAAGATCAAGGACATATAATCCATTGTTCATTTGTGCATTAGCATAGAATATATCATTCAAATAAATAGAGCAACAATTGTTCTTTATTATAAATGAAAAACCAAACTTGTCCAAACAAGAAACGAAAATAATATTCCTGCTAATTGCAGGTACATAATAACAGTTCTCTAACTGAATTATTAAACCACTAGATAAAGTCAAAACATAAGTTCCTACGGCTAAAGCAGCAACCTTTGCTCCATTTCTAACTCGTAGGTCGACTTCACCTTTTGCCAAATCTCTACTCCTTTTTAGTCCCTGTACATTGGTACAAATGTGAGAACCACATCCAGTATCTAATACCCATGATGCAGAAGTAGATAAATTTATTTCTATAACAAAAATACCTGAAGTCGAAGTCACCACTCCATTCTTCTTATCTTTCAGGTACTTTGGGGAATTTCTCTTCCAATGTCGGGTCTTACCGCAATAGAAGCAAATGCCCTCCTTTGCTATACCTCCACTAGGCTTTAAAGCAAGTGTAGTATGTTTGGGTTTGGCAACTTCCTTGCCTTTCCATTTACCAACCTGCTTGGTGGGCCTTTTGTTTTGTTTCTTTCCATTACTGACCATCAGAATGGATTTCCCTTTTGTCTTCAGGTTTTGCTCAGCAGTTCTTAACATGCTTAGCAATTCAGGAAGAGTTTTGTCCATGTCATTCATGTTGAAATTAAGGACAAATTGACCGAAGCTTTCCGGCAACGATTACAGGATCAAATCAGTCGCAAGCTTCTTTTTTAGGGCAAATCCTAATCTCTCAAGATTCTCCACATACCCAATCATCTTGAGTACATGGGGACCTACTGGGGTTCCCTCAGAAAGCTTGGCTTGAAAAAGGGCTTTTGAAATTTCAAACCTTTCATGCCTTGCCTGCTCTTGATAGAGCATTTTCAGATGTTCGATCATATCGAACGTTGCCATGTTTTCATGTTGCTTTTGCAATTCAGAATTCATGGTAGCCATCATGAGGCAAGTAGTTTCATTGGCATCATCGACATGCTTCTTATAAGCATCTCTTTCAGCCTTAGGAGCAGAACTAGGAGGTTCCTCATCAGGAACAGGTGTCTCTAAGACATACAGCTTTCTGTCATGTTTGAGGACAATCCTCAGATTTCGGTGCCAATCCAGAAAATTTGTCCCAGACAATTTTTCCTTATCCAGGATTGTTCGTAAAATGTTATTAGATGTGTTTGTTGTCACGGTAATCTACAAAATGGAATGAAAAATATAAGTATCATAACATATTCAATTAGGCCTTTAATTAAATATGCTCCCACTATTTTACTCAAACTAAATGACCCTCATCATTTGATTCGGAAAATCCCGTTGGAAGATTTTCTAGTGGATCGAGATCCATATTTCACTTTGTTTTAAGTCAACGTTAGGCTGATTACACAAAACTTAGCTATTTAGGTAGGAACTCCTTCCAATTGTATCCAATACAATTCTCGAATATTCCAGTTGGGTGAATAACTCCTTATTCCAATCCATCATATGGACTATTCCCAACTCTTGCTTCTCAACGCATATAATCTTATTATATTTTGTTTAGTTAAGTTTGACCCATTATTTTAGAAATTGGATATTACAATTATCCCATCGCACCTTACTAATATAGAACATGCACCTCGCGTTAGGCGAAACCTACAATATTCGATACTAGTCTTGATGAGTTCTAAAGCTTGGAAAGCAAATACTTAATATTTTGTTTTGAGGGATTTTTAATTAGTTTGATCTCACCGGCTTATTTATCATATAAGTCATTCCTCACACATGCATACAATATATATCAACATACATACATACAAATGAAACAATTATGCCCCCTAGCGTAATTGTTCTCCCAAGCCAATGAGAGAACTTAAGCTAAACCTAATAACGATCTTCACTTCTCCAAGTAAAATCTCCAAGGCTGTCCTTCTTTGTTTTGAAGTCTTCTCTTTCTTCATAATAATACATTACATAAAGGAAACTCGTTTTACATACGAGGGAGTGCGATGAGAAAAGAAGTTACATGATGAGAATAAGAGAGAGGCACGACACGCAGGTCGTATTTATAAAATCCAAAATAAAGAAAAATAAACTAAGGCCATAACTGATCACCACAAGAAAAATAATAAATAATTTTATTATTATTATTTTAAATCCTGTTTATTAAATAAATCAAATTAAATTTTCGGCGAATGCATGACCTAAAGCGCAGACTGCATTGACGCAACATTTGCGCCGTCATACTGCCTGTGACGACCATTACAGTTTCCACGACGACCGTCACACATCAGCCCATGACGACCGTCACAAGGCTATGGTGACCGTCACACCTGCAAAATGAGTAATCTTAATCGCAGACGGCGCAACCCTTGTGCCGTCACACTCTAATGCCACAATTTCATACCGTCAACACACCATGATCAATAATTCAATATGATTGATCCGTATGCTATCGCTTCACCATACTAAAGTCAGATTCCGAAGCAGATAACCACAGATCGCTCAACCGAATGATAATCATTACGTGATTTGAACTGACGAAATAAAATAGTATATCCAATATACCATCTTTGCATCAAAGTTAATCATATCACATATGAATTATATCGATCATATATGTGTAACTTATAGACGATTGACATATCGCTGCTTCACCATACTATTGTCGGATTCCGAAGCATAGTCAATATCAATCATCCAAATCGTACACAACTTAATGCCAAAAAATTCAATATCTGGATTTGATTTAATTTTTATGTGTTTTAATCCAATTAAAACAAAAATGACAGAAAATAAACAATTACCAGACGCATGGTTTCGTAAGTGGCTTTGATACCACTGAAGGGAAATTTGCGATCTAAACGCAGCGGAAAACAAAAATTTCCCTTTAGAGATCCTTACGAAAGATCATGATCTGTGATAGAAAGGTTACCTCTTGTGGCGATGAAACCTTTGATTCCAAATCTATGGATGATCACGAGCGTTTTACGATGAACAACGCCTCTACTCAGTGCTCACGAACAGCTTCCTTCAGTCACAGTGCTAGCTGATTACAATTGAAGGTTTTGAGTGAGGGAGAGGAAAAATAGAATACGGCCAGGGTTTCAACAACAACCACACTGAGCTTCTGCACAAGGGTTCTATTTATAGAACTACTTGTGTGGGCTACAAGCTAAAAAGCCCAACTCAATAATAATATTATTATTATATTATTATAATAACTATTATTATAATAAATATAATTTTATTATTATTATATTTTATAACTATTATAAAATTAATAATAACTATTATTATAATAAATATAATTTTATTATTATTATATATTATAACTATTATAAAATTAATAATAACTATTATTATATTACATGGTACCTTACCATATTCCGTATTCAAGTGCACCGTACCTTACAGTGTTCCTTATTTACTCTATATCTTCTCCAAATGTCCTTATGTGTGTGACCCTGTAGGATTTCGCGACGTTGGCAATTATATTAAATCATGTATTTAACATAATAAACAGTGAGCGGTATCTAGCAACACATCACTGCTACCTAAGTCACAAAATTGTCATGTGATCTGACAAAACCTTTTGTGATAGTACTTGTGTGTACAATTACCCTTTTGCCCATATGTCTATATTGAACACAAGGCATATACCGTGTCATCCTTGTCCAGTTCAATATTGGGCCCTTAGACATTTATCCTGTTATGCAGGATGGGCAAATTCCATCTAGGCTACCCATGTCCCTCAGCATGCTTTGTGAAGTACCCATCGACTGTCTTTATGATCATCCAGTTACGGATAATGTTTGATCAACAATAAAGTACTTGACTCTACATCTAGGGTACATAGTAGTTTCAGGTCGAAGGGTGGTATACACCACTATCACCATGAGAGTAACTTATGACACTTTGCATAACATTCTATGTAGTACTCTCATAGTGGGTCAATCCAGTATAAATATTACTCCTAATATTCATACCTATGTCAAGACTTGATAACTCCTTATCCATGATCCATGAGATGTGATCATCAGTCTATCTACATAATAGTCTTAATGCTTTAAGGTTATCCCATTTCACATTAAAGCTCGACTATGGATGCTTTAAGAATAGTGTCCTTATGTTTAATGGAATCTCATGATTAAGTCATACTTAATGTTTCATTAAACGAACTAGCTATTCTAGGGACTTTATCATTTGGAAAAACAAACATAATAAAGAAATGCCTTTTATTATTAATAAATAATTCGATACAAGTACCAAAAGTATTGGCCTCTAGGGCTTACACCAACACTTCGGTCACACTGACCACTCAAGGAATCCTAATTCACCAAGAATTAGTTATACAGGAGATTACAATAATGCTTCTTAACAAGCAGATTACTCCTAAGTTTAAGTACAAAGAACACACAAGTGTTCGAGCAAGATGTGAGCAACAACTCCTTGCTATCCTAAGAAACTACAAAGATGTATAATGATTTGATAGTTGTTGACATCTTGTAGATCTTCTTCTTCTTCGTCTTCTTGGGTGAGCAAGCTTTGAGCAACAACTCCTTGCTTCAGATCTTCAATGTAGCACTGACGAGAAGGTGGTTGATGACTTGACTGATTTGCAATGTTGTCTTCTTCACCAACAACTTCTGTACTAATTCATTGTTGTTGTGTTGAATGATGATCTTTGAGCTTCAACAACAATGGCCATGCGTAAATGGTGATAGGTTGGATATTCTAAGTATTACAACGAGAACTCATCGTTGTTGCTATCTTTACACAATGACTTGATCAATTCACCTTTTGATGGAGTGAATCGATTTTGTTATTTCTGTGATTTTGTGGTTGGCATTTATTTTGCTAAAACTATTCTAGCAGCAAGATGTTGAAACAAGATGTTCTAATTTTCTACATTCAACATGTCGAATAAAGATGTCCCATACTGGCCCTTAGGACATCACGTCTGACTATGGTTTAAAAGGAAGATTTTGTTTCTGTTATTTGTTACTGAATATTCTGTGAATATTTAGTTATCCTATGTGGCATCCAAAGTATTTTTGGGTTGAGTGTTTGTGTTGGTTTTTGGATTCTCAGCGTTTTCTAATTATGGAGACATATTAGGAAACTTTAGATTGAAGACCTATTTTGTTGGAGTTTATTTTGCAGATTTGTGAGCATTCTCTTTGCTGCGTTTTTGAAGCCCAATCCAGTCCAGATTTAACGCTATATATTGACTGGTGTAAACCTAGTTTAGGTGTGGAACTTACGTGTGTTTTTGTTAGGGTTTTCAGGTGTTAATTGTGAGCCTAACTGGTATCATTCTGATAACAGTATAAGGACTGGTTTTGTGTTGTAAGTTCTGTCAGTTACTCATAAGCTTTTAAGCATTGAGTTTCTTGTGTGTCAATTCTCATAAGCTTTGAAGTATTGAGAATTGTGTGTTTTGAAAGTGTGGCTTTCGTTTTGTTACTTGTGTTGAAAGGAACCAATCACGGGTTGTGATTGTAGAGGGATTTGAGGTGGGCCTCATACCTAGGTGAGTCTTAGGTAGAAGTCATATGAAGGGTAGTGATTAAGTGAGCAGATTATAACCGGGTGTGGTTGTTGTATGATCTGTGAATTGATACTATCGTATATTGATTTCGTCCCTAGCTTGGTAGCCCCCAGAGTAGGATTGTTGATTCGAACTGGGTAAACATATCGTCGTGTTCTTTACTTTCTGCACTGTTATTATTGTTGTCTTGTTCGTTGTGTTGGATATCAGTGTCTCAACATCTGTGTAGGACATCTGATATCTGTGGTAGAATTTCAATTGGTATCAGAGCTTGCACCCTTGGTTGGTTCTGGGTGAGATTCAGGGAAGGTACTTTCTGGTACAATGGACAAGGATGGAGGATTTTTGAACAAACCACCTCTGCTCGATGGTTCCAACTATGACTATTGGAAACCAAGGATGATAGCATTCATCAAATCCATGGATGATCAAGCATGGAAAGCTGTTATCAAAGGATGGGAGCCCCCAAAGGTTAAAGATGGAAAAGGTAATCCTACTGATGTGGTGAAGGAAGAGGAAGACTGGGATGATGCAGACTACAAAGGGTCCGTGGGAAATTCCAAAGCCATGAATGCATTGTTTAATGGTGTTAATAAGAATATCTTCAGGTTAATTGAACATTGCACAATTGCAAAAGAGGCGTGGGAGGTCTTGAAAGTTGCTCATGAAGGGACTTCAAAGGTGAAGATGTCAAAACTTCAGCTTCTCACTACCAAGTTTGAGAGTTTGAAGATGAAGGAAGATGAGAGTATTCATGATTTTCACATGAACATTATTGAGTTAGCTAATGCTTCAAGTGCCCTAGGTGAAAAGATGTCTGATAGCAAACTGGTCAGAAAAATCCTCAGATCTCTACCTAAGAGATTTGACATGAAAATGACTGCTATAGAGGAAGCTCAGGACATAGATAAGATGAAAGTGGATGAACTTGTGGGATCTCTTCAAACATTTGAATTGGGGATCAGTGAAAAGTATGAAAAGAAGAAGAGCATAGCTTTTGTGTCAAATGCTGGTGATTCAGACGATGAAGGTGACCTGGTCAGAGAGGAAGGGGTGTCTAAAGATCTGGTATTGCTTGGAAAACAATTTAACAAAGTATTGAAAAGGATTGACTGGAAGTTAAGAGCAAATGTTCAGAACAAGTCACTCGACATCAGTAAAAACCAGAATGGAGGCAGAAGGTCCAGAACTGAAGAAGACTCTAATCAAGGGAAGAGAGTTCAGTGTTTTGAATGTGAGGGATTTGGGCACATAAAAACTGAGTGTCCCACATATCTCAAAAGGCAGAAGAAGGGCTTATCTGTGTCTTGGTCAGAAGGAGAGTCTGAGAGTGATCTTGAAGAAGAATAAGTAAAATTGGTGACAGCCTTGACCGGAATATGTAAGGCTGATGGAGAAACGACTTGTGAGTCTGATTCTGACAAAGAATCTTATATTGGAGAACTCACTAAGCAAGAAGTCTTCACCGGGTTCTCAGAGGTGTGTATCAAGAATGAAGAGAGGTGCCAGATAATACTAGAACATAAGGTTCTAATAGCTCAACTAGAAGCTGAGAAGGAAAAACATCTATCAATCATTGCGGATCTTAAAAAGGAGGTTGTATGGCAAAAGTCAAAACTTGACAATATGACCAAATCTATAAGAATGCTGAACAATGGTACTACGCAGCTGGATGAGATTCTTCAGACTGGGAAAAGTGCTGGAAATGTACAAGGTCTTGGTTTTAACAATCAAGCAGAGAACTACAAGAAGCCTGTATTAAAGTTTGTACCTCAGAAAATAAAGCAAGAGGAGGAGATATCAAATCACATGTTTCAACATCAGATGAAGCATCAGAAAAGAGTATGCAGTTCAAAGTATAAACCATGGAGATGTCATTACTGTGGAAAGATTGGTCACTTAAAGTCCTTTTGCTACAAGTTGCACGGTTATCCCAAAACTGCTCATCAACAAAATAAAGGACAGAGTTGGGCTAAAGTAAAGAAAAGATGGACTCCTAGAAATATGATGGCTGGTTTCATAGCACATACCTCTCTCAGAGCATCTGCAAGGGAAGATTGGTACTTTGACAGTGGTTGTTCAAGACACATGACTGGTGTGAAGAAATTCTTGTCAGATATCAAGCCTCACTCCACCAATTATGTCACTTTTGGGGATGGATCAAAAGGTGAAATAAAATGTGTTGGAAAGCTGGACTACACAGGACAACCAAATCTAGATTGTGTTCTATTTGTCAAAGGGCTGACCGCAAATTTAATCAGTATAAGCCAACTGTGTGATCTACGACTCAAAGTAAATTTCACAAAATCTGGATGGCTAGTAACCAATGAGAACGATGAAGTTGTTATGAAGGGAACCAGGTCTAAGGATAACTGCTATCTGTGGAATCCTCAAGAATCGGAAAGTTTGTCTACCTGTTTGATGTCAAAGGAAGATGAAACCAAACCGTGGCATCAGAAATTGGGTCACTTACATTTGAAAGGGATGAAGAAAGTTATGTCAAGTGAAGCTGTTAGAGGTATTCCCAAGCTGAAGATTGATGAGGATAGAATATGTGGTGAATGTCAAGTTGGGAAGCAAACAAGGGTGTCACACAAAAGGCTTCAACATCTTACCATAACTTCTAGAGTTCTGGAACTGCTTCACATGGACTTAATGGGACCTATGTAGGTTGAAAGTCTTGGTGGGAAGAAGTATGCCTATGTTGTCGTTGATGATTACTTCAGATTCACCTGGATAAGCTTTATCAGAGAAAAGTCTGAAGTATTTGCAGCCTTCAAAGAGTTGTGTCAAAGGATTCAACGGGAAAAGGATTGTGGTGTTATTCGAATCAGAAGTGACCATGGGAAAGAATTCGAGAATAGCAGGTTTGAAGAGTTTTGTTTTTCTGAAGGAATCACTCATGAATTCTCATCACCGATCACTCCTCAGCAGAATGGTGTGGTGGAACGCAAGAACAGGACTATACAAGAGTGTGCAAGGGCCATGATTCATGCCAAAAGGCTTCTATATCATTTTTGGGCTGAAGCCATGAATACCGCTTGCTATATACATAATAGGGTGACTATCAGATCAGGTACTTCTGTTACTCTTTATGAGCTATGGAAAGGTAGAAAGCCAAATGTGAAGTATTTCCATGTGTTTGGGAGTAAGTGTTATATCTTGGCGGATTGTGAGCAGAGGCGAAAGATGGATCCTAAGAGTGAGGAAGGGATATTTTTGGGATACTCTACAAACAGTAAAGCATATAGGGTATTTAATTCCATAATTAAGGTGATGATGGAATCCATAAATGTGGTGGTCGGTGACTCTGGGAAAGACGAAGATGTCCCAGATGATGTTGAAGCATGCTTTCCCATGAACAATGAAAGCTCACAAGACATTGAGTCCGTAGAAGATAATGCTCAAGAAACCGACACTAGACCTGAGAATGAAGAGGTAGAAGATGCTAACAGGGGACCCTCTATAAGGATTCAGAAGGATCACCCTAAGGAGTTGATTATTGGAAATCTGAATGAAGGTGTAAGAACCAGAACGAGGGAGGCTGTGTCAAATGCATGCCTTGTTTCAAAGCTTGAACCAAAGAATGTCAAAGAGGCATTGATAGATGAGTTCTGGATAATTGCTATGCAGGATGAGCTTTGTCAATTCAAGAGGAATGAAGTATGGGAACTGGTACCACGGCCAGCAGGAACAAATGTGATTGGAACAAAGTGGGTTTATAAGAATAAATCTGATGAACAAGGAGTTGTTACCATAAACAAAGCCAGATTAGTTGCTCAAGGATACACACAGATTGAAGGAGTAGACTTCGATGAAACATTTACTCCGGTGGCTCGATTGGAATCCATCAGATTATTGCTAGGAGTGGCATGTTTGTTGAAATTCAAATTGTTTCAAATGGATGTCAAGAGTGCCTTTCTGAATGGCTATCTTAATGAGGAAGTTTATGTTGAGCAGCCTAAAGGGTTTGTGGATCCAAATTTTCCTGATCATGTTTTCAAGCTAAAGAAGGTTTTGTATGGGTTGAAACAAGCTCCACGAGCTTGGTATGAGAGGCTGACTGAGTTCTTAGTCAACCATGGATACATGAAGGGTGGTATTGATAAAACACTTTTTGTCAAGGAGAAGGATGGGAAACTAATGATTGCTTAGATTTATGTAGATGATATTGTGTTTGGTGGGATGTCGGATGAAATGGTCCAGCATTTTGTCAACCAAATGCAGTCTGAATTTGAAATGAGCTTGGTAGGTGAATTGACTTACTTTCTTGGATTTCAAGTCAAGCAGATGGAAGATTCCATTTTTATTTGTTAGAGCAAATATGCGAGGAATATTGTGAAGAAGTTTGGACTGGATAATGCCAAGCATAAGAGAACTCCTGCTCCTACTCACTTGAACTTATCCAAAGATGAAAAGGGAGTGAATGTTGAACAAAGTTTATACAGAAGCATGATTGGCAGTCTGCTGTATCTTACAGCAAGTAGGCCAGACATAACCTTTGCTGTTGGTGTATGTGCAAGATACCAAGCAGAACCCAAGGTCAGTCACATCAATCAAGTTAAGAGAATTCTTAAGTATATGAGTGGTACATTTGATTATGGGTTGTTGTACTCCCATGACTCAAGTTCCATTTTAGTAGGATACTGTGATGCTGATTGGGCTGGAAGTGCTGATGATAGGAAGAGTACCTCTGGAGGTTGTTTCTTTTTGGGAAATAATCTTATTTCATGGTTTAGTAAAAAGCAAAATTCTGTATCTCTTTCTACTGCTGAAGTTGAGTACATAATAGTTAGGAGTAGTTGTGCTCAACTGGTGTGGATGAAGCAAATGTTATCTGAGTATAATGTCACACAAGATGTCATGACATTATTTTGTGACAACCTGAGTGCTATTAATATTTCTAAAAATCCTATTGAACATAGCAGGACCAAGTACATTGATATCAGGCATCACTTCATCAGAGAACTTGTGGAGGACAAAGTCATAACTCTTGACCATGTGAGCACAGAAAATCAGCTTGCTGACATATTTACAAAGGCTCTGGATGCAGTTCAATTTGAAAACCTGAGGAGTAGACTTGGGGTTTGCATTCATGAAGAACTATAGCAATTAATGTTCCTTCTGGCTGCTAGATTGAAAAGATTAAAAGTGGTTCTAGTAGTGCAGTGTGTGCAGGTGGTTATGAAGGGGAAGATGCTGCAGTTTGAGCATGACACTTAGTCATGTGATGTGGTGTGCATCTACTCTCTGATGCTGTTTATTTTGGTTTATGACTTGATCAGTTCTCAAAAATTAATAACTGTTCTACTTGCCTTTGTCATATTTCTGGCTAAAAAGGGGGAGTAGTGTGCTTGTGCGTGTTGTCCTTGTGCTGGTGCTGCAGCTGAGGGGGAGAATGTGGAATGTTGTGTTGCTGCAGTTGAGGGGGAGTTTTTTTTTAATGTTGCTATATTGTGTTGCTGCAGTTGAGGGGGAGTTTTTTTTTTGCTGCTATGATGTGTTGTGTGTTGGTATTTCGCTGCTGTCTCTGATATGGATTTTTCCGCTTGTGTTATCTTTGCAAGATTTGTGTGGTGTGTAGTTTTAGCCAAAATAAGCCAAATGGGGAGATTGTTATTTATGTGATTTTCTGGTTGGCATTTATTTTGCTAAAACTATTCTAGCAGCAAGATGTTGAAACAAGATGTTCTAATTTTCTGCATTCAACATGTCGAATAAAGATGTCCCATACTGGCCCTTAGGACATCGCGTCTGACTGTGTTTAAAAGGAAGATTCTGTTGCTGTTATTTGTTACTGAATATTCTGTGAATATTTAGTTATCCTATGTGGCATCCAAAGTATTTTTGGGTTGAGTGTTTGTGTTGGTTTTCAGATTCTCAGCGTTTTCTAATAATGGAGACATATTAGGAAACTTTAGATTGAAGACCTATTTTGTTGGAGTTTATTTTACAGATTTGTGAGCAGTCTCTTTGCTGCATTTTTGAAGCCCAATCCAGTCCAGATTTAATGTTATATATTGACTGGTGTAAACCTAGTTTAGGTGTGGAACTTACGTGTGTTTTTGTTAGGGTTTTCAGGTGTTAATTGTGAGCCTAACTGGTATCATTCTGATAACAGTATAAGGACTGGTTTTGTGTTGTAAGTTCTGTCAGTTACTCATAAACTTTTAAGCATTGAGTTTCTTGTGTGTCAATTCTCATAAGCTTTGAAGTATTGAGAATTGTGTGTTTTGAAAGTGTGGCTTTCGTTTTGTTACTTGTGTTGAAAGGAACCAATCACGGGTTGTGATTGTAGAGGGATTTGAGGAGGGCCTCATACCTAGGTGAGTCTTAGGTAGAAGTCATAGAAAGGGTAGTGATTAAGTGAGCAGATTATAACCGGGTGTGGTTGTTGTATGATCTGTGAATTGATACTATCGTATATTGATTTCGTCCCTGGCTTGGTAGCCCCCAGAGTAGGATTGTTGATCCGAACTGGGTAAACATATCGCTATGTTCTTTACTTTCTGCACTGTTATTATTGTTGTCTTGTTCATTGTGTTGGATATCAGTGTCTCAACATCTGTGTAGGACATCTGGTATCTGTGCCAGAATTTTAGATTTCTTCAGAAGCGAATGCCATTTCCTTTAAATAGCCCAGTAGAAATATAGCCGTTTAAAATTCAGTTGGCTGTTGGAAAAGAGATGTTGTGTAATAATTAGCTTTACTGACACATCTCCTTTTTGCTGTGGGTGAAGTGATGGGATATATCTTTCTTGGGAACTGTGTATAGTTACTCACAACGGTAACATTTGACTTCCAAACTTCAGAGGCTTCTGATGGTAAATTGATGAAGATGAGTAGATCCTTCTTAGCAGGATATCTGATACGTCAAGTCTTCAATCATTTGAAGAAGTCCATTAGGAATCAGTCTTCAGAACTTCATCACTTGTCTTTAAGAACATTATCCTTTACTTCTTCAAGTCTTCCGAAACATCAGAACTTGTCCATTAGGAATCTGTCTCCAGAGTCTTCAGCACTTGACCTTTGAAACCGTAATCTTCAGAACACATAAGTCTTCAGAGTCTTTCTGCACTTGGTCTTCAGAGCCTTCCGCCTTCAGAACTTCAAGTCATGAGAGTCTTCAGCACTTTGGTTCTTCAGAGGATTATCTTCTTTAGAAGCTTCGTAATCTTCAGAATCTTGACCACTTTCAGAGAGCACCCACAAGAGCATTGCAACAGCAATATCGACATCCTGGGATCTGACTGATCACGATCAGATACAGAAGCATTCTTGCTTCTTGCGACTTGTGTCACACATAGTAACTTCGCATATTGTCAATTACGCTCATCTGGCTGGTGCTTGTTGGATCTAATAACTTCTATGAATATGATCTGCACACAACACACCTTAGAACATAAAATGGTTCTTTCACAAATACGTATTGTTATCATCAAAACATAGATTAACTTGTAGAGACAACTCTTGCTCTCACAACCTTTGCTTTTCGAGAGAGATATTACCAATATCTTGCTCTTTTTTCTTAGGGAGAGCACTACCGTATCTCTTGGTACTGCTTGATGGTCGAGCGTCTTTAACTAAACGTCCTTCTAGGACTGCTTCCTCAAGATGAACTCCCATGCCCACCATCTCAGTGAAGTCACTAGGCGCACTGGAAACCATTCTGTCGTAGTAAAATGAGCTCAAGGTTTTTAAGAAGATTTTTGTCATCTCTTTTTCCTCAAGAGGTGGACAAATCTGGGCGGCAATTTCACGCCATCTCTGAGCATATTCCTTGAAAGTTTCCTTGTCCTTCTGCGTCATGGCTCTGAGTTGATCTCTGTCTGGTGCCATGTCCAGGTTATACTTATACTATTGAACAAAGGCAGTGCCAAGATCTCGGAAAGTGACTATCTTGGTGGGGTTTAAACCCATGTACCATTTGAGTGCGGCACCGGTTAAACTATCTTGGAAATAGTGGATTAGTAGCTATTGGTTCTCTGTCTGAGTTGAAATTCTCCGAGCGTACATCACCAAATGACTTTGAGGGCAAGAGTTACCCTTGTACTTTTCAAATTCAGGCACCTTAAATTTGTGCGGAATTTTCACATTGGGGACCAAACAAAGGTCTGCGGCGTCCTTTCTGAATAGATCCTGACCTCGAATGGCATGCGGTTCCTTCTGCATCTCAAGGAATTACTCCTGGAATTCCTTCATTCAATCGTCCATATTTTCGTTTCCACCAGAAGGTATCTGTGGAATCTGCCCTTCTGGGACAGTGTGTACCACGGGTGGTGGTATAGTCATTACGACAGTGACTCTTAGTGTTTCCCTCTCCCAAAGTTTGTAACCTTTAGGAGTTGCTGTCATGCCACTTGCATCTTCGCTTTCCCGAAGTTTGTAACCTTCAGGCCCAGCGGTTCCTGCTGCAGTTTCCGGATCTTCCATGATTGGTGGAATATATCATTCCGGGATATAGTTGAGTGGCATGCCCCAGGGACGATCTTTAGGCATGTTATACCTAGGATCATACTTTTCCACTATGGGCGTAGATGTGATCTCCGAGATCACAGTCCTTTGTTGTTGCATCTGAGCTGTTGCCAGAGCTTGCATGTCATTGTGAAGCTTCCTCAGATCCTCTTTCAGAGCGTCGATTTCTTCTCTCAACTCTCTGTTCTCTTCCTCGAGATTATCCATTTTCTTTTGTCGATTGGCCCGAGTATTGTACGAATGAGACAATATGACTCTAGAATCGAGACACAAACGTGAGATTCGTAGGGAAGAAGAATGCGTTATGTGAGAATGATGAATGATATGCAATGATTATATTAATAATTTTTTTTGTTTAATCAAAAGAAACTTCAACAATTGGATTGCAAATATCATACAGTGGGGAAACCCCGTTTTATTGAATTCAAAGATTGCGGAAATGGAAATACAGTAATTTATAAAGTGCTGTAAAAGGAAATGTCTAAACTTATGGATCCCGAGTCCTCTCCGAGGAAGGCTCAGGTGCTGGTTCTGGTACTTTCCTTATCTTTGACCGGGGCTCTTGAGCCGTTGTCGGGTTGTCATTCCTTTGCCAAGTGAAAGGAGCGAGCAAATTCCTTTGGTCTTCTTGATTTTCTATAGCGTGTTGCTCTAAAATCTCGATCAGAGCTTCTTTTTCTTTTAACAGTTACTGTATTTTGTTTCACTCTACATTGAGAATGCGGTACTTGTTCTTCCAAGACTTCTTCTCCTGTTGAACTTTGTTGAGAGTAACCTGGATTTTTTCTGTATCAGGCATGAAATAAAGGACAGATTCCTTTAACGGAAGAACCTCTTTACGAGGGTAAGGCATCCTCAGTTTAAGAGCTCTAGTTTGTACCCAATGGAGATATGGTTCTACCGAGACACAATCTGGTTTCCCTAGAGACTCTCTTCCTTTCCTGTGAACATGTTTCCAAGCATGCACTATTTCTGTCTTTAGTGCCCTGTCATTTTCCCCTTCCTTGAAGAAAAGACCTTCCAGATGAACATTACGCGGGATATGTCTCATCGGGTATTCGAATTGACGACGAACTAAAACTGGATGATAATTGATTCCTCCTTTAGTTCCTATGAGGGGTACATTAGGGAAGTTTCCACAACGGTCAATGATTCTTATCCCGTCATAGATTTAATTATACCAATCGATGTTAGAGTTGGTAAGAGACATGATTCTCTGTGACCAACGTAAATTACTTTTATGATCCCAAAAAGCAGCAGACTTAGGTAAATGGGAAGTGAACCATTTGTATAGCAGGGGTACACAGCATGTGATCATTCCTCCGCTGTACAAATTCCTTAAATGTACAGAATGATAAGCATCTGCGAGCAAGGTCGGTACAAGGTTTCCAATTAGAAAAATCTTAATGGCATTGATATCAACGAAGTCATCAATGTTGGGAAACAGAAATAACCCGTAGGTGAGCAAAACAAAAACGCTCTCAAAAGCGGTCACGTTTCCTATACTAGCGAAGTACAGAGCCTTTTTATCAAAAATTTGGCTGGTAAACCTTGGATTCCACCCTTAATGGTCATATGAGTCTTGACTTCTGACTCATCCAAATAGATTGCTCTTGCAATGGTTTGATCCTTTAGAATTTCTTCCAGTCCAGAAAAAGGAGCTTGGTCAGTGATGGGTAAATCAGTCAGGTGAGAATACTCCTCAAGCGTTGGTGCTAGTTGATAATCCAGGAATGTAAAACAGTGATAGACCGGATGGTAGAATTGGATTAATGTAGCCAAGATTTCTTTAATTACATGGACCCTTAACAGAGATAGCAGTCCTCCATACTTAGCTCTGAAAGCATCAGGGTTGGTGATCATCCTTGCCAACCCTTTCAAATCCTCTAGTTTTGGAACCTTGAAGGTGTACTTGTGAGTCTTTCGTCTTCCGAAATCCATAACGCAATCTTTTTCTCTAATATTTGCAATCATTGTCTTAGTTTAATTTGAAAAAGAGAGACTAGAAAAGATGATTTTCTTTGTTTAAAGTTTTTTTAATGAAATGAATGCATGAATGCAGCACACAAAAACATTGAAAAAACATGGGGTCAAAGGTTCGGTGTCATGAAGTCATGGCTCTACCCATCCCCAAAGGTTGTACTGGTATTTTTTGTACCTGTTCTCAAAATCGTTGACCCCTCTTGGGATAACAACAGCAGGCTGGTTCACCCGAGCGAGCTGTAGTATCTTAGAGTAATTTCAAATGAGGGTAGTATCGTGTGACAACTATTTCCGATAGCTTCCGCACTACAAAATAGTAACAAGGTCTCAACCTACTAAATTATTAGTTTCACGGACACCACAATCGAACAATCTACTTTCAACAACCGAAGTCGTATATGCATTGAATCCGCAAAAGGTATCTTCCCTGATTTGATGGTCTACCAGGGTCTCTTATTTGGGAGTCACTCCCTGTAAGATTACCCATCTAATGCCATCACTTATCTTAGGCGTCACTCAAACTTTCCAGATGCGGCATCACCCACAGTCCCATTAGCAGAAAAATAAACACGGATATCAATTAGGAAAAGCGATATATATTTTTATTCCTAAAACTAACATCCTAGACCTCTTAAGAATTCTAGTCCTAGTCTTATACTAACGAATCATACTCCCCAGCAGAGTCGCCATTTTACTGTAGCGAGCGATTTTTGTCGGTGACGTGACCACCTTATCATTGGAGTTTCCTCACCGCAATGGTAGGAGGGGGTGCTACTTTCTGATTTCTTATTTATCCCGTGAAGCTGGAAGGGAAAGGGAAGCTATCTAAAACTAACCTTGCACTCGGATGTTTAACTGAACAAACGCTTAAAAGAGATTGGGGGGCACGGGGTCAGGTTATACAATGGGGAGTTGTCAATTACCCATCCTATATGTGGTTATCCACATGATATTAGCTTTAGGTTTAGCTTTGTACTTGATGGTGTTTATCCGTTAATGGGTTGGGAAGGTTTCTTGGGAAATATGAGCGAGTGAGTGAGTTTTTGTTGATGTTCGGGCTATTCCCGATGTTTTTGGTAAGGTACTGGACCTAAGTTTTGATTGATGTGTGAAGGTACTGGACCTAGAGTTTTTGTTTAGTATGCTCGCTAAGATTTCACAATCTTATGCCTACGTATTCCCGTTTAAATGAAACAGGGAAATCAGAGCAATTGTAGTTCCTCCTATTCTAAGGGAGGAAAATGATGTTTTGGTGTCTTGTTCAAAGCCCAAGATTGAAGCTAAACAGGTTTATTTGTGTCTTGTTCAAAGCCCAAGATTGAAGCTAAAAGGTCGGACTGAGAGAGAATTTGTCATCTCTAAAGAGGGATTGGGCTTCCTCTGAGGGGATTGTTGATTTTTGTGTGCCTTGATCAAAGCCCATGGTTGAAGCTAAGAGGTTGATTGACTCCACTAAGGAAGTCCTTATACAAATCCTAAGAGGAGGCTGGATAAGACTGGCTCAACAAGAGAATGTTTATGTGTCTTGTACAAAGCCCAAGATTGTGGCTAAAACGAGACTGACTCTTTGGGGATATCATTATACAAAGCCTGAGAGGAGGCTATAAGTTTGACTTTTCCAGGGAAAATGTTCTATCTGTCTTGTATAAAGCCCAAGACTGAGGCTAAAAAAGGATTTTGACTCTGCCGGGGAGGTTTGTATGTGTCTTGTACAAAGCCTAAGATTGAGGCTGAAAGGGGAAATTTAGCTGACTTTGGTGTGGATATTTCTATATGTCTTGTACAAAGCCCAAGTTTGACGCTGAAATGAGTTTGACTCTGCTTGGGAAATCATTCCTCAAGGTCTAGACGAAGGCTGGGAGGAAATGACTCCACTAGGGAAGATGTTTGTCCCCGGCTTAAGAGAAGGTTTTGAAGATTTATGTCTTGTACAAAGCCCAAGATTGAGGCTGAAAAAGATTTTGACTCAACAAGAGAGTGTTTTTATCTGTCCTGTATGAACCCCAGGATTGTGGCTAAACAAGTTGGAGAAATCATCCTACCTAAGAGGGCTCTGACTTCTGCTAGGGGAAATCCTTATACCCAGCCTGCGAGGAGGCTGGAAAATATTGACTTAACGAGAGAGTGACTGCCTTGTACAAAGCTCAAGATTGAGGCTAAAAGGGTTGACTCAACAAGAGAGTGCTAAAAGTTGATTAACTCAACAAGAGAGTGCTAAAAGTTGATCGACTCAACAAGAGAGTCTGAAAGGTGATTGACTCAACAAGAGAGTCTAAAAAGTTGGTGGACTCAACAAGAGAGTCTGAAAAGTGATTGACTCAACAAGAGAGTCTGAAAAGGTTAGCTCCACTGGGGAGAATCACTTGTACAAAGGCCAAGAGGAGGCTAATTTCTGCTGAGGATTATTGAGATCCCTAGGCAGGTCCATATGGGGAAATCAACTCTTGCTGATGGTTTCCAGAAAAGTTGAGATATCAGATACCTTGAGGTTCTGACTTGGGATAGTGTTATACTGATGGTAAACTGACCCTAGTTGGGGAATTTTTTAGGAGAGACACTGGGTTTTAACTCAGCTTGGAATTGATTGGATGATCAGGGTTCCTTCTACGTTCGTAGGAAACTTGAGAATGTCTTTGAGACTCAATGGGGGTTTAGACTGTCCAAGTCTACTGGTGCGGAAGAGTTTTATCTTTTGTATGATGCCCAAGAGGAGGCGGGTGTTTTTAAGGGATGAGAATCAACCCTAAATTGGTCTGAGATTTGACACTGGAAAGATTGCTCTAGCAAAGGATGATTAATTTCTGTATTATACCTTTAAGAGGTCTTCAGGGTCCTTGTATTAAGCCCAAGAGAAGGCATGAGAACTTCTAGGAAGTCGGAGGGTCCTTGTAAAAAGTCCAAGAGGAAGCGGGGATGCTTTTAGGAAGCCTGTGGGTCCCAAGCCAAGAAAAGTTCAAGAAATTCTATTCACCAAGAATAGATCATTTAGTGAAAGTTATGAGGTTTGACGATTTCTAATAGTGACAGTCTGAGAAAAGGTTCACGAAGAATACTGCCTTTCTCTTTGTTCCACATTGTTTAAGCCCAAGAGAAGGCAAGATTGTATCTGGAAATCCTATGGGGATCTAGTTTTGACTGTATTTAAGAGTGACCAACATGGCTTTACCTATTTCTAGACCTAGTTGCCGGGGAAAACTCTAAATAACTATACTAGTATATATACAGTTGATATATGACAAGTATTTAAAAGGATATGAAAGAAGACTTACGAGGAGCAGCTTCCCATAATACAGTTATATACATATGAAAGCGAGTAAATGAAAGCTATTAAAACTTACAGGTGAGCAAGCTTCCATGCTGTATTATTAGTTGATAAAAGAAATTAAAGAAAGTTTTGATAACAACATGTATATTTGAATCTAAATCAAAAGGGAAGTTGTTTTTGAAAAGATTGTTGGGGCTTATACTCAAGGAGAGGCCCAAGGCTTAATAGTGATCGCACCGTTGTTTTGAATATCATATCAGGACTTATACAACGAATAATGCCCAAAGAGGTTTATTTACAAAAGGGTTGGGTCTTACAACTCAAGGAGATGCCCAAATTATTTGAAAAAAGGAAAAGAAATGGGACTTACAACACGAGGGGAGGCCCAGATGAAAATGTTTTGAAAATGACGATCGCGCCGAGATTTTTGAAATCACAGTGGGTCTAATACAATAACTGAGGCCCAAAAAGGTTTTGGTTTCAAAAAGGGATTGGGTCTTACACTCTATTGGAGGCCCAAAAGTGTTTGAAAATTTAAAATCAAGAGGGAACCCTAATTTTAAATAAAGATGTCATTTTTCAAAGGTAATTTAAATAATAAATGATAAAATATCAATTATATTCAAAAAAAAGTTGTACACTTTGGAAAATATTTTGAAAAATCATGTTTAATTACATGAGAGTTTGAAATTCAATTGGTTTTGAAAGATCAAAGTGGGAATTTCATTAAAAAATGTTTAAAAACAATTAAAATGAAATTAATTACAAAAATTTTAACCACATTAAATAAATAATATAAATTGGATTTTTTTGCAAAATAAAATATTTAAACATTTTAGTGAATTTTGAGAAAAAGAATCAATTCAAAAACATAAATATTCAGAGAGAAGTTAATTTTTGAATCAATTAACCAAAATAACTAAAATTCAAAAATCTGAATTATGGCGCCAAGAACACCAAGTTCTTGCCCACGCCCTCTTTTTTTTTAGATTTACGTTTTCTCACTTTTCTCCATGATTTCTCAATGGTTTTGCACGATTCAAGTACCAATCTTGTTCGCTTTGGAACAAGGATCACAACCATATAGATTATTTGCATTTATTTTGAGTATTGAGTGAGAAATCAGAAGAAAATCTCAAGAACCCTAATTTCTGCATGAACATAATGAAATCTCACACACGATTGATTCATGGCAATTGATTGAGGGTTATTACTCCATACATGATTAGGAACATATGGCAAAATTATTGTGCAGTAAAATATGCATGCATCATGGAGTTTGAAGAGTTCATGCTTACCTCTTGCAACTGGTGATCGAGTTCTAGGTTGGAGGTGTTACAACTTGGTTCCAATGATGTGGATAGCTTCCTTAGGTGCTATGGAGTGTGTCTGAATGCTTGGAGTGGATTGAATTAAGCTGGAACTTGATTTGGCACCTCAACTGCAAATCTGTCAAAGGCTTGTGCAGATGGCTGGTGATTTTGAGAATCTGATGTTCCAGATGTTATGTAAGAGTTTGGATCACTTCTATATGTTATATGTGAGGTGTGTGAACCATTGGTTGGATTGGAATTGCTCTCAAACACAAAACCCGATGGTGACTTGAGTTAGAAGGCAAAATTGGAGTGAAAGTGAGATTTTGAGGAAAGCATCAGTTTGGGTGCTTTGGTGTACTCAAACTGAGCACAAATGAGCTCTATTTATAGTAGAACAAGTTTGTTTTGCAAGCAATAGTGAATGGCAACTAGTACAGGTCTATGGCCAATTGTGATCAAATGGAATCTCAAGTCTCCTCTAGCCATTGACATGAGATTAGAGCACATGCTTTGTAGCTTTGGTTCAGAGATAAACTTGAACTGAATTAAGTTGGAATAGGCTCAGTTCATGCCACCTTGGTGCATCCATTGAATGCTTGGAAACAAAATTGGAGTCTTGGCATCTTTGTAGCCTTTTTAGGTTTGACATGACTATTGTAGATTCTTGGACTTTGGAGGCTTGGGGATCATATCATTCCCTTCTTGTTTTATCCTCAGATGTGTCCAAATGGATGACAAGGCTTGGATTTGTCAGATTTGGACAAATCGAGCAAAAGGCACAAATTCTGCCTTGTAAAAATCAGTTCAGGATGCCATGTTCCAAGGGTTGTATCTCCTTGCTCAAATGGAATTTGGAGATGATCTGGTACTTGTTGGAAATCCCTCATGACATACTTTAACTTTGATGTCCACCCCTAGACCTGGTTTGACTTGGATCAAGGTGAAAAATGTCCCTACATTTGGGAAAAAGTAAGGCAGATTTGGACTTAGTGAAAATTTCACTAAGTGTTGGAAAAATGTCATTTTCATGTTTTTTGAGATTTTGCTCAAACAATAACTCAAAATCAATGATGAATTGGAACGAGGTCTAGTTGACATATTTGAAGTATGTAACATGAAATTCCATCTGAGCTTTGTATGGGAGAAAAAGGCCTTAGGGTTTGGGAGATATGGCCTTGCAAAGTTGGTACCCTAGCCACTTTGTTCCATAACTTAGAAAAATTCTAAGTTTTTTATGGTTATCCCTTTTACTAGTTAGCTCATTTTCTTTGATTTTTCTTGATGAATGATGATTCAACTCACATATTAACATTTTTTTAGGGTCAATGAACCAAAATTGCGAAAAATTCCAAAAAGTCAAACTTGATTTTGTGCACAGTTGACTTTTTATCGGATGAAATCGAAACTGTGCAATCCTTTGTGAAATCAAGTCCTTGACCTAAATCAAATCTAATGGATATATTCCATAGGTGTTGTAGGGTGTATTGAATCATGTCCCGAGGTTTGGGAGCATGTCTGGGTCAAAATTCAAAGGTACAGTTGACTTTTTCCTCAAAACCCTAATTGTGGTCCTGATGAAATTGAAACTTGTAGATCAAGCTTCTTGGATCAATCCATTGTTGGAATGGATCAATGTAGTGTATTGGAGACCCTAAAATCATGTCTTGAGGTCTTGACTCATGTTTTGTCCCAAAAGTCAACTTAGGGGTGAATTAGGTCAAGAAACTCTAATTCCTGATTTTTTTGATGAATGCTTCCCCTGAGGTTAAATTGACTTGATGATTGGGTCCATGAGGTCCCTTAGAGTATATTAAGTTGTGCTTTGAAGCAATGGCTTATTCCCAGAGGAAAATTTCCATCTAGAGGCCTCAGTCGACCAAAACCCTAATTTGGTGACACTGGCGATCTTGAGGCTTGATCCACTTGGAATGTTACAACTTTGTGCTTGATTCTTGATGCGGGAGTCCTCTTGATCCTTTATGTGGATGTTTGAGAGGTTAGACAAGTTGAAGATCATGTCATTCCTTGATTGATCCTTTGTCTAAGTGCCCTGAGAGGGCTTGAAACCCTAATCCTTGATTGTGGTGAATGCTCAAACATCTCTGAGGAGATTGATGAGGCATGAAAGTACATCCATATTGTGATGACGATTTTCACAATGATGAGAAATCTTAGTTGTCAAAATTTGGGGTATAACAAACTTTTTCACTCGACCCTTCAGATTATCACCTTCCCGTTCTCATGTCCTTCGCCATAAAAATCACACTTAAGTGCTAGTAGCTCAATTGGTAGTTGGAATGCATTGAACGTGGTACTTATCCCCAGGTACACGGTTCGATTCCCACGGGAGGCAAAAACACTAGTAAAGTTGAAAAAGGGGTCTAGTGATTAAGTCTGAGTTGGTAATAGTGTCGGGACTCGTGCGCGAGCGGCCGCGGGCTGTTACATGGTACTCATTCATGCACATCTTCTCAATTAGGTCCTTGACTTGTGGCTTGGTCATTTGTCTAATTGTGCCTCCCACAGAAGCATCCAGCAACATGCGTGTCTGACTCTTTATGCCTTTGATAAAACTTTTCATCTGCTCCATATTGTTCAGATTATGGTTGGGCATCTGCTTAGCAATAATTTGAATCTCTCCCATGAGTCATATAAGGTCTCCGCATCTTGTTGCTCAAAATTGAGAATCTTAGCACTTCTCTCAGTAAACTGGGTAGTGGTAAAGAATCTTTCCAAGAACTTATCCTCCAGCTCCTTCCATGTTCAAATTGTTCCATTTGGAAGACATTATAACTGATCTTTTGCCCTCCCAATAAGCGTAAACCCAAACAATCGCAACTTCACTTGATCTTCCATGACATGTTCCAACTTTCACATCGAAGCGGTTTCGTAGAAGAGTGCAAGATGAGCCAAAGGTTCTCTAATACAAATCTGGGGTGATAAGTTGAAGCTAACATAAGCTTTGCAAGCTGTTGAACCATTTAAGGTCAAGGTGGTTTCTGTGGATGTATCTTCTTCTTCTGTTTAAATGTTATTTTTTGTTTTGATTTGTTGTTGTAGCTTATCTGTATTAATGACATTTTCTTTATTTGTGGTTCTTCTATTTGTTGATTACTTTGTTTCTTGTTCTTCTCTTTGACTGATTGATAAGTGTTACCATATTTAATGGATATCAAAGGGAATTTATGACTAAAATGGTAAAGGAATAAAAATCTTGTTTATTCATTCACGAGACATCACATGATCTGATTCTAAAGACTATTACATTTACTCTCGTATATGATCATCCGACTCTTCTAGTGACTCCAAATATGTTTTCTAGTCATCATCCCACTGTCGCAACGTGAAAAACAACCGGCGGTAAAATAGAGTCGCCTCCGAACATTATTTATCCCGACGGGGAAAGGGAACGATCGTAGAAACCTCAAAAGGGAGAAGACATGGTCATTGCAACCAAAGTCTGGGTTCGGGAGTCGATTACGCGAGAGAAAGGTATTACCACCCCCTCGCGTACGTGTAGCGAGCGATTTTGGACGCGGTTCTTAAGCGCTGGTCGCTCTCTACGGTTGAGCTTGAAACTACAGGTCGATTTATTTTTTATCCTATTATGAGCTGAATAAGGAAGGGAAATAGATGTCTCCAATTAACCCTGCTTGCATACTGAGTTTAAACAGCGGTCTGTTAGGTTACGGATGCTATCAATGTGGGGGGGCCTTTGTACTGGTTATTTGTATTTTCGCCAATACTGTTTTCTTTCTTTCTAGGACTTTCTAGCGGGGAACAAGGATTAGGATGTTAGGACTGATGCTTTTGAATTACTGCTTTTGATTGACGGAGATATGGGATTTGGGTTTTTTGTTGATTGCGCTCGCTAAGATCTTTTCTTTCGATCTTATGCCTACGTATTCCCGTTTACCGAAACAGGGAAATCAGAGCGTTCGTAGTTCCTCCTATTCTATGGGAGGAAATTGGTTTTTGGTGTCTTGTTCAAAGCCCAAGACGTGAAGCGAAAGGTAGTTTGTATCTTGTTCAAAGCCCAAGATGTGAAGCTGAAAAAGTCTATTTGTGTCTTGTTTAAAGCCCAAGACGTGAAGCTGAAAGACCTCTACTTTAGAGAGAATTTGTCATCTCTAAAGAGGGGAGAAGGGGAATTACTTTAACTGGGATACGCGGATCCGAGCAATGCCATAATTTCCGAAGAAAGGGTTTTAACCTGAAGGAGAAGACTTTAACTCAGTGTAGAGCAATGCCATCTTTCCTTAGGAATTTCTCATGCTAAAAAAGGGACAGTGGCGTGGATGTAGATGATCCAGAGGCTTGCCGCTTACAGCAATTAGATGAAGGTGAAAGGAGTTGTTGATGTTTGTATACTGTGGACAAGGCACAACTTTGATGCCAAAAGGTTAATTGGATTAACCAGTGGTTTTCTTATATGAAGCCTAAGAGGAGGCTAATTTCCGCTAGGAAAATCATTATACAAAGCCTAAGAGGAGGCTATTTTGTGTCTCGTACAAAGCCCGAGAGAGAGGCTAAAAGGGTTGACTCAACAGGAGAATTTTTTATACTCAACAAGAGAGTTTTTTGTATCTCGTATGAAGCCCGAGATGGAGGCTGTTGTAACTGTTTCAGTTGAGTGACAGATCCAATATACTGATTTTAAAAGAGAAAATCAGTTCTTATATGAGTAACACTGTACACAGGGATTTAATTTGAGGATCAGGGATATTTCCTTCTCTTTGAGGAAACGGGAAATCCAAAGGGTGTCGAGACTGTCCGAGTCTGCGGGTTTCCTTCCTATTTAACGAAGGGTGCTTGAGAATGTCTTTGAGACTCAAGGAAGTCAGACTGTCCGTGTCTAGAGTTTTATCTTTTGTACTATGCTTTGAGAAACAGTAGTAAACTCTATGAAAGGACTGTTCTATGAGGATGACTATGTTCTGTTCCTATACCTCTAGGAGGTCGTCGGGACAATTTGTACGAAGCCCAAGAGGAGGCTGGAAAATTTTAAGAAGCCGACGGGTCCTTGTACGAAGCCCAAGAGGAGGCTATCATTCCCGGGGGAAGAGATCATTATACGAAGCCTAAGAGGAGGCTGTGAATACTTCTAAGAAGCCGTAGTGTCCTTGAATAATGCCCAAGAGGAGGCCGATGCTTTTAAGAAGCCCGTGGGTCTATCATCTCCTTTCCATTAGGATAGATAACTCTTTTAAAGATAAAAACCACTGGTAAACGTGCGAGGTTTACTATCCAGCGACTTTTAGCTTTTAAAGAGGGTTCCTTAGTTAAGGTCCAAGATTATGACCGTAGTGGGTACCCAAACCCCGAGACATTCAAGGCAAGCTATCCACAAGGAATAGATCAAGTCAGGAAAGTTTGAGAATTTGGAAGAAACTCAAAGATGCCATTCACGGAGAATACATTCATCTTGGGGAGTAGAGCTTCTTGACGATTCCTAAGGAGGACAGCCGAAGAGAAGACTGTATCTGGTGCTCCTATTGGGGATCTAGGCGTCTATTTCTACGAATAAGTGAAACGGCGTCACCTAGTTCTAGACGTAGTTGCCGGGGAAACTTAAAATATCTATACTATTATTACACAGTAGATATGAGTTTATGAAAGGAGACTTACAGTGAGCAGCCCCACAATACAGTTTATAATATGAAAGCAGTAAACGAAAGCGATAACCACTTACTCGGTTGTAGTGCTTCCATGCTGTTTGGTTAGTTGTTCAACAAAGAAAGATTGAAAACAACAGTATATTCAAAATCAAAGGAGAAAGTGCTTTTAAAAAGAAAGATTTGGGGCTTACAGCTCAAGGAGAGGCCCAGGGTTTTATCAGTGAGCGCACTGTTTGATTTTGTACAGAGGGACTTATACAAGTGACTGAGGCCCAAAAAGGTTTTTTGTACAAAGGGATGGGTCTTACACTCTCTCAAGAGGCCCAAAAAGGTTTAAATAAAAAAAGAGTGGGACTTATAACACGAGGGTAGGCCCAAATGATTTTTCGTTTAAAAATGGCGATCGCACCGAGGTTTTCTTTTAACGCGGAGGGACTTATACAATAAGTGAGGCCCAAAATTGTTTTGGTTAAAAGGGGGATTGGGTCTTACACTCTAATAGAGGCCCAAAGTGTTTTGAATGGGTCTTATAGCTCAAGGAGAGGCCCAAGGGTTATTTTGAAAAGGCGACGATCGCGCCGTTTATTTTTGACGGTATCAGGACTTATACAATATACTGAGGCCCAAAAATGATTTGGTCAAAAAAAGGATTGGGTCTTACACTCTATTAGAGGCCCAAAAAGTTTTAAGAAAAAGAAATGGGTCTTACTACTCGAGGGTAGGCCCAGATGGTTTATTTTTAAAAAAAAGGCGACGATCGCGCCGTTTACTTGTACAGAGGGACTGAGGCCCAAAAAGTTTTTGTACAAGGGGGGATGGGTCTTACACTCTCTCAAGAGGCCCAAGGTGTTTTGAAAATGATTTATGGGGGTTGAATTAATCCAAAACCCTAATTTGTTTTCAAAATGTATTTAATTGAATAAAAATTCAATTAAAATGATCAAAAATTGTTTAACACGTGGAAAACAAATTGTGATCTTGGATTAATGCTTCAAAAATTAAGTATTGACCTACAAAATAATTAGAAAGCATTAAAAGTTGCAAAATCAATGTAGAAAAAACTATTTAAAATGCCAAAAACAATTAAAATATTATTTCTTTGCAAAAATATCAATTATATGAAATAAATAATATTTTTGGGATTTTTTGTGAAAATAAAATATTTTAACATTTTTGTGAATTATTAAAAAAAGAATCAACTCAAAATCATTAAAACTCAGAGAGAAATTAATTTTTTAATCAATTAAACAAAATCACAAAATTCAAATATTTGAATTTCTAAAAATGGCGCCAAGAACAACACCAAGAACACGCGCGTTTTTCAGTTTGCCCAGATTTGCGTTTTCTATCCAATCTCCATGAATACGTAATCATATCATGCAATCCACATATCATTATGCTCGTCTCAACCTCACGATCATGTCTATGTACTTTAATTTCATTTAAATTAAACATACAACAAGAAATCACGAAGAGACCTCAAGAACCCTAATTTCTGCATGAAGGCTAGGATTTTTGATACATGATTCAAACAATGCAATTAATTGAGGGAAAACATTCCATGCATGATTATGAACATATGGCCAAATTATTGTGCGAGGAAATATGCATAGATTGAGAGATGACCAAGTATGTGCTTACCTCCAAGTCGTGGCAGCAAGTTCAAAGTGATTTTTGATTTGGAGGTGTTACAGATGAGTGGTGATGATCTGAACAGCTTCCCTACACCCTATGGATCGTGTTTGGATGGTTGGACTTGATTGAAATTGGCTGGATCATTTTGTGATACCTCAGCTGCACTTTAGTTAAAACCTTGAGCAACCAGCTGGTGATTTTGTGAAATTGATGTTTCAGAAGTAATCTAAGTGTTTGGATCACTTCTATATGATGTATGTGAGGTGTGTGAGTGATTGGTTTGATTGGAATTGCTCTCAAACTCAAAACCCGATAGCTACCTTGCTAAGAAAGGCATTTTTGCCAAGAGAAAGAGATTTTGATGAAAGCATCTGTTAGATGGCTTTGGTGTACTTAAACTGACCACAATTGAGCTCTATTTATAGTAGAGCAAGTTTGTTTTGCAAGGAATAGTGAATGGCAGCTGCAGCAGGTGTTTCCTCAATGTTGGCCAATGGAAATGCAAGCTCCTCTAGCCATTGACTAGAGGTTAGGGCACAGAGCTATGGTCCCCTTGGTCTTGGATAAGTCTTGACTAATTTTAGATGAGAATGGCTCAGTCCATGCCACCTTGATGGTTCCATTGAATGCCTCATTCCAAATTTGAAGTCTTGTCCCTATTTTGGCCATTCTAGGTTCAACATGCTATTTCTTGTTCCATGGACTTTGGAGGCTTGGCTCAGTGATTGTCCCCTTTAGATTCAATCTTCTGAGGTGTCCAAGTGGATAGGAGCAATTGAATTTGGCTGATTTTGGCAAATCGACCAAAGTTGCAAATTCTGCCTTGCCTTGACAGATTTCAGCAAGGTAACTTGCCAATGTCATATCTCATGGTGTAAGTTGAATTTGGTAATGTTCTTGACCATTTTGGAAAGCTCTTACATGATACAACAACTGTTTGAACAAGTTTGGTTTTGATCTCTTTTGATTCCAAGTGAAAAATCCCCCTACATTTGGCAAAAAGTGAGGCAGAATCTGACTTAGTGAAAATTTCACTAAGTGTTGGAAAAAGTGACATTTTCACTTTTCAGCCACTTTGATCACTCCATAACTCAAAATCCTTAATGAATTGGAATGACTTGTAGTTGAAGTTTTTGTAGGTGATAATGAGGGCTACAAATCCATATTTGGATGAGAAAAAATGGCCTTATGGTTTAAGAGTTATGGTCCTCCAAAGTTGGTACCCTTGCCACTTTATTTTTAACTTAGAAAAATTTCTAAGTTTTATGGTTACCCCTTTTACAAGTTATCTCACTTTTCTTGATTTTTCTTGATGAATGATGATTCAAACCATACATTAACATCATTTTAGGGTTAAAAATCCATTTTGGTGAAAAATCTCAAAAAGTCAAAGTTGACTTTTGTGCACAGTTGACTTTTTATCAGATGAATTCCAAACTGTGCAATTCTTCATGAAATCATGTCCTTGACCTAAATCAAACTTGATGGGCATGTTCCATGGGTGTCATAGGGTATATTCAATCATGTATTAGGGCTTGGGAGCATGTCCTGGTCAAAAGTCAAAGTTACAGTTGACTTTTCCCCTAAAACCCTAATTGGGGTGCAGATGAAATTGAGACTTGTTGCTCAAACTTCTTGGATCAATCCATTGTTCCAAATGGATCAATATGGTATATTAGAGACCCTCAAATCATCTCTTGAGGTCTTGGCTCATGGTTTGTCCCAAAAGTCAACTTAGGGGTGAATTAGGTCAAGAAACCCTAATTCCTGATTTTTGATGAATGCATCCCCTGAGGCAAAATTGACTTGATGCATGGGTTCATGAGGTTCCATGAAGTATATTAGGTTATGTTTTGGATCATTGCCTTGTGCCCAGATGAAAATTTCCATCTGGAGGCCCTGGTCGACCAAAACCCTAATTTGGTGACACTGTCGATCTTGAGACTTGATCCACCTAGAAGGGAGCAACCTTGTGCTTAATCCTTGAAGTGGGAGTCCTTTTTGATCCATTGTGGATGTTTGAGAGATTAGGCAAGTTGAAGATCATGTCATTTCTTGATTGATCCTTTGTCTAAGCACTCAGACAGGGCTTGAAACCCTAATTTTGATAGTAGTGAATGCTCAACAATTCCTTGAGGAGATTGATGAGGCACAAAGGTACATCCATATTGTGATGATGATTTTCACAATGATGGGAAATCTAAGTGGTCAAAATTTGGGGTATTACAGATGCCCCTATTTAATCTTCTTGGACCCGAAGGTGTGAATGACGAAGGGATTCGGACATTCGGGGTGCAAGAGGATTAAATATCGGAATACCCGAAATTTTGATGGTGGTTATGAATGGTAGCTTACACATTCATCTTCTTTAGCTAAGCAATGATGCTTGGAAAAGGTAAACTTTCCCTCGATCCTGGTTTCCTACCAAGGAACTGGTCTCAGTCTCTTTTGAAATAAACTTCCCCTCGATCCTGGTTTCCTACCAAGAACTGGTCTTAGCTTCTGGTTTAAACTTCCCCTCGATCCTGGTTTCCTACCAAGGAACTGGTCTAAGTTTCTGATTTAAACTTCCCCTCGATCCTGGTTTCCTACCAAGAACTGGTCTTAGTTTCTTTTGTCAATAAACTTTATTGACAAGGGACGCTATGTGTAGCGGTTTTCCTTCAAACTTCTCGCCGAATTTTCCTGGGGAGATGCCATTTGACGGAAAAAGTTTTAATGTCAGACTTGCTGGGGAACCCAACGTCTGAGTTGTAGAGTTGCACAAACTTCTCTGTTGGAGACGCCATTTGCCGACTCTATCTGGGGAAAACGAGTCTCTTGAGAGCCTGCTTCTGCGTGGGATCTTACATCATACTTTTCTCGGGATCTTCCCGGAGAAATGCCATATGATGGGGTCCAATTTTGAGGTGTCGATGACCTTCTCATCAGTGGTTTTTCGGAGCACAACTGGCGTGCTGCCGAATCTCTGATCACGAGGCTTTCCCTGTGGATTTTCCTTAATCCGGGAAAGCAAGGATATCATCTTCAATGGCGAAGAGTGATGTTTATTGAAAGTTTTCTCTGGATTTTCAGAGGTTCAAGTTATCAAAGTGGTCAAGGACCAACTTCTTTCCAGAATTAAACTGGAAGCGAGGTTGTTCAGACACAGTATTTCCTGACGAGGCAAGAACTGACAACTCGATTGAGAGGACTTCTACCACTAGGGGACAAGACCGACTAGAGTGATAGTGATGCAATATGAAATGTGAATGCAAATTTAAAATGCATGCTGTATGTATGTATATGCTGACAAAACAGACGCGACATACAGACTAATGGATGAACACAATTGGATACTCGGCCATCGCGGGGCGAAGAAGTACCGTTGATTCAAAATAGCAATTCCACCTTGCTTAGGAGAGATAGTCCTGTTGGGAGCTATGTTGATCGGGCTTAGGAGATGAGAACTCGGCCGAGGCGTGTCAGACGAAACAAGGTCTCTGACACAGTTGATCCCTTCATTCAGGCATACTGGCTTAGAAGGAGTACTTTGATTCTGCACTTTGAAGTTCGCTTACTTCGGGAGAAGCGATCGATGTTCTTCTGATGTTCAACAGTCAAAAGAAATGCCATCTCTAATTTAAAAGCAGAAAAAGTTTAACAAGTAAATTCATTTTTGTTTTATTTCAAGAATCGCTGATTAAGTTTAAACAACATCGTTCTGTAAAGCTAAAATAAGTAAAGAATTACAAACACAAGCACAAGGGCTCAAATTTTATTGATAAGATGGAGATCAGCCAAACGCGTGATTCCAAAGAGTATATACAAAGTTAGAAAATGGTAATTTACAGGGAAAAGGGCTACGTTGAAACATAACGACCACTATCCTTCTACCAACTTTGAATTCGGGACATCCTGAGCTTCTGTCGAAGATGACCTTGACTGGAGTTTTCTGACAGATGATGTAACTACTGCTGCTGAGGGACTTGCCTCTGTTGAACATAGTTACTTGCCATTATCCCTAACTTTTGCCTGGATTGTACTATGAGATTTCCAATCCATCGGGATGATTTTTTTTTATGTCTCTAACTTTTGCCTGGACCGCCCTTTCGGGTTTTCAATCCACCGAGACTTTTTTTTTTTTTTTTTTTATAGTTTTAGGCGAAGTATTTCTTGACTACATCAACATTCGTGGGGTAGGCAAATTCCTCTCCGTCCATGGTTGCAAGTCTCAAGGCGCCGCCTGAGAAAGCTTTCGTGACCACATAGGGGCCATCATAATTTGGGGTCCATTTGCCCCGAGAGTCAGTGAGAAATGATTATATCCTCTTGAGCACAAGGTCTCCTTTCCTGAAGACACAAGGTCAGACCTTTTTGTCGAACGCCCTCTTCATTCTCTGTTGATACAACTGACCGTGGCATAGTGTCGTGATTCGCTTCTCTTCGATCAGGTTCAGTTCGTCGTGTCGACTTTGACACCATTCAGCTTCTGTGACCTTAGCTTCCATCAATACCCGGATTGATGGGATCTCTACTTCTATGGGGAGAACTGCCTCCATGCCATATACTAGAGAGAAAGGGGTTGCCCCTGTTGAAGTGCGGACAGATGTCCGATAACCGTGAAGAGCAAAGGGTAGCATTTCGTGCCAATCTTTATAGGTTACAACCATCTTTTGAATAATCTTTTTGATGTTCTTGTTAGCCGCTTCTACCGCTCCGTTCATCTTAGGTCGGTAGGGAGATGAGTTATAGTGTTCGATCTTGAACTCTGCGCACAACTCTTTCATCATCTTATTATTCAAGTTAGATCCGTTATCAGTAATGATCTCGCTTGGAACACCATAACGGCAGATGATATTGTTTTTGATAAATCGGACCACCACTTGTCGGGTTACATTGGCGAATGACGCTGCTTAGACCCACTTGGTGAAATAGTCAATGGCTACCAGGATGAACCGATGCCCGTTTGAAGCCTTGGGCTCAATCATACCAATCATATCGATTCCCCATATGGAAAATGGCGATGGGGAAGAAAGAACTTTGAGATTTGATGGCGGTACATGAATTTTGTCGGAGTATATCTGACACTTGTGGCACCTCCTCATGTACTTGTAGCAGTCGGATTCCATGGTCAACCAATAGTACCCAGCCCTGAGAATTTTTCTCGCCATTGTGTGTCCGTTGGCATGAGTGCCAAAGGATCCTTCATGAATTTCTTTCATGAGCATGTCTGCTTCTGGTCTGTTGATGCATCGGAGCAAGACCATGTCAAAATTTCTCTTATAAAGAGTGTCACCGCTCAGGAAGAAGTTTCCAGCCAATCTTCTGAGGGTTTTCCTGTCTTTTCTGAGTGCCCCAGATGGGTACTCTTGTTTCTGAAGGAAGCATTTGATATTGTGATACCAAGGTCTGTCGTCTATGACTGCTTCAATTGCGAAGATGTAAGCGGGCCGTTCAAGGCGCATTATGTCGATCTTAGGTATGTCATTCCATCGACCTACACTAATCATGGAAGAGAGAGTGGCTAATGCGTCAGCCATGTGATTCTCATCACGAGGGATGTGATGAAAGTCGACTCTGTTGAAGAAGGGTAACAACCTTCTTGCATAGTCTTTGTAAGGAATCAATCCTGATTGGTATGTGTTCCAATCTCCTTTTATCTGGTTAATAACCAAGGCTGAGTCGCCGTATACGTCCAAGTTTTTGATCCTTAAATCAATCGCTTCTTCAAGACCCGTGATACATGCTTCGTATTCGGCCTCGTTGTTCGTACATTTGAACGTAAGTCTGGCAGTGAAAGGAATGTGGGAACCCTGAGGGGTAACAATGATTGCCCCAATTCCATTTCCATAATGATTGACTGCTCCATCAAAGATAAGTCCCCACTGGGAACCTGGTTCTGGCCCTTCACTGGGTAGCGGTTCATCGCAATCTTTCATCTTTAGATACATGACATCTTCGTCTGGGAAGTCAAACCCGATTGATTCTTGATCGTCAATCGGTTGATGAGCCAAATGATCGGCTAAAATACTTCCCTTAACGACTTTTTGAGCGTGGTACTCTATGTCATATTCTGATAACAGCATCTGCCAACGGGCAATCCTTCCCGTGAGAGCAGGTCTTTCGAAGACGTACTTGATTGGATCCATTTCGGACACCAACCAAGTAGTATGATGAATCATGTACTGGCGAAGACGTTTGGCTGCCCAAGCCAAAGCGCAACAAGTTTTCTCAAGCATTGTGTACCGAGTCTCGCAGTCGGTGAATTTCTTGCTTAGATAGTAAATGGCAGACTCTTTCCGTTTAGTTTCGTCTTGTTGGCCAAGTACACATCCCATTGAGTCCTCTAGGACTGTGAGGTAAATGATCAGTGGTCTTCCTTCCACTGGAGGTGATAGAATCGGAGGATTCAACAGATATTCCTTAATACTGTCGAAGGCGGTTTGACAATCTTCTGACCAAACGCAATCCTGGTTCTTTTTGAGTAATTTGAAAATCGGCGCACACGTCGCGGTCATAAGGAATATGAATCTGGAGATGTAGTTCAAACGTCCCAGGAATCCTCTGACTTGTTTTTCAATTTTCGGAGAAGGCATTTATTGAATGGCCTTGACCTTGTCAGGATCAACCTCAATTCCTTTCTGGCTGACGATGAACCCTAGTAGTTTCCCCGAACGGACACCGAAGGTGCACTTGTTGGGATTCAAGCGGAGCTTTAATTTTCTTAGACGTTCGAACAATTTTGACAGATGTTCAACGTGCTCATCCTCTGTTCTTGATTTTGCAATCAAATCATCGACATATACCTCGATTTCTTTGTGTATCATGTCATGAAACAGAGTAGTCATGGCCCTTTGATAGGTTGCCCCAGCATTCTTCAAACCGAACGACATTACCTTGTAACAAAAGGTACCCCATGGGGTAATGAAAGAAGTTTTCTCCATGTCTTTCGGCGCCATTTTGATCTGGTTATAGCCCGAGAATCCATCCATGAAGGAGAATACTTTGAACTTTGTTGTGCTGTCAACCAGCATGTCAATGTGTGGTAAAGGAAAGGCGTCCTTTGGACTTGCCTTGTTCAGATCTCTGTAATCAATGCACATTCTGACCCTTTCGTCCTTTTTGGGAACGGGTACGATGTTGGCTAACCATTGAGGATATTCAGATGTAGCGAGGAAACCCGCGTCGATCTGTTTCTGTACCTCCTCCTTGATTTTGATGGCCATGTCCGGGTGAGTGCGTCTCAACCTTTGCTTTACTGGCGGACATTCTGATCTCAACGGTAAGTGATGTTCCACGATGCTGGTATCCAACCCTGGCATATCCTGATAGGACCAAGCGAACACATCGGGAAATTCTTTGAGAAGCTTTATCAAACCCTCTCTGGCAGTTGGACTGAGCAGTGCCCCAATCCTGATTTCTTTTCTCTCTTGTTCTGAACCCAAGTTTACCATTTCCAACGGCTCTTTGTGAGGTTCAATGGACCTTTCCTCTTGTCTGAGTAGTCGGGAGATCTCTTCTGGAATTTGGTCATCATTTTCTTCTTCAGCCTCGAATACCGGGAACTCAAAGTTGGGAGAAGGCATCGGGTCGTATGTTTCAACGGGGTATAAAACAAACAATCTGCATGACGTGATGATTCGTGTTTAGAAGAGATAGAGAAAATGCAAGTGTGTGCAGTGTTTTGATTTTACTGCTTGTTTTTATTATTGAATGTTTTTTAGGATTACCATTTTCTGAAAAAGCAAAAAGAGAAAACAGCAATTAATGCGGAAATTACAGAACGACGTTATTTTATTAATGAACAAGTCGAATCTTGAAACTACAGCCCTATAAAACAAAACTCTGTCGCTTTGGGCAAAGCGAAGAGGGAAATTTACAGAAAACGAGCCCTATCAAAATACCCGTTTCACCTGGGCAGGGTGAAAGGTTAAAAGATGGCAATTACTTTGACTGATGAACGACCTTCGGAACCTCGACGGCAACCTATTGGCGGCGAGCTCCTCGGTGAATCACAAAGTCTGGCACCTTCCTTGATTTGTCTTCAGAAATGACGCTGATTTCTGGTGGAGCAGGATCATTGGAATCTGTCTCCCAAGCAGAATTGTCGTAGGAGGATTCCTCTATTGCATTTTGCATAGTATTTGTGCTCTCAGCTGTATCTCCCCATCCAGTTAACTGGATATCTTCGAGCCTGATACGAGAGCTTTCGGGAGCAGTGTACTTGACCATAAAGTCATATTTTCCACTTGGTTGTCCCAGAGTGTCCCAAACTTCTTTGGAACTGGAGAAGTCATCCTTCTCAATGACGTTGACCTCGGGAAAAGCATAATTGATGAATTCTAGTCCTGCAAACGTTGCGAATTCATCGTCATGTTGAGTAATTTCCGAATGACCTGAGTGTTGATCCCATGACATGGTGGGGACATAGGTATTCTGTTCAATGACGCTCAGCTGAGTTTCATTGTTCGACTGACTTTCTTGCCCCAAGTCTCCTGGGTAAGGCTGCCACATTGGCAGGCCATCCATCGGGCCATAGTAATTGTGATCAAAGTTGTCTTTCATCGGAGTGTCTTCATCTAATGAATTTGGCAGAGCACGGCATCCTTCCGGATCACAATCTCCATAGATCATTTCGACATCTGATCTTGGTATAAATCTCAGACTTTCTGTAGGAAATCAAAAAGGCATATGCACCTCTTCCTGAGACATATAACCGTCCTTGTTAAGATAAGACTTCCACTCTTCATCTGCGTCAGAGGGATCTTCCTCATTGATAGCATGAACTGTCTGAGACACTGGGTGAAGAAAACCTCCACTGTGGAAGAAGTTTTGAAGGGGATGAAGACTTTCATCGTTGGCAATTGTCTGGGTGCAGGTCGCAGAAAAACCAAGACCTTTCTTTGTTTTATTGTCAATGGGAATGACAAGCTGTCCCCATCCTTTTGTATCGGTACTCTCGACTGCTTTGATAGCATCGTTGTATGAAGAAATTGAAGTTCCTTCTTTGAACTGATTGTCCTTGTTTACTGACAGTGCTTGGAACTGAGTTCCAATAACCTCCTCGGGTTCCACACAAGTAGATGATGATAAGTTACTCACAAGCAAGGCTTGTTCCCCACAAACCGTGACAAGTTGATCATTCTTGACGAACTTTAGCTTTTGGTGGAGGGTTGAAGTAACTGCTCCAGCATGATGTATCCAAGGTCTTCCTAATAAACAACTGTATGTTGCCCGGATGTCCATGACCTGGAAAGTGATTTGGAAAGTGTGAGGACCAATAGTTATGGGAAGATCAACTTCGCCGATAACTGTTTTTCTGGATCCGTCGAATGCTTTGACGACGACCTCGCTGACTCTCATCGGAGGGCCCTTGAATGATAATTGCATCAAAGTGGACTTCGGCATAACATTCAGGGTTGACCCTGTGTCTACCAGTACGTTGGCTAAAGCATCGCCCTGGCAGTTAATTGTAATGTTGAGCGCCATGTTATGACGGCAACCCTTTTCAGGTAATTCCTCATCACTAAATCCCAAATTATTGCAGGAAGTGATGTTAGAGACAATACTATCGAACTGTCTGATTGTTACATCCTGTTCCACAAAGGCTTGCTCCAAGACTTTCTGTAGAGCCTCTCTGTGTGCTTCTGAATTGAGTAACAGTGATAATACTGAGATCTTTGAAGGAGTCTGTAACAGTTGATCAACAATGTTGTATTCACTCCTTTGGATGAGCTTTAACATCTCATCTTTGTCTTTTGAAAAGTCGGGATTACTAGATTGACCGACTGATAGATCAGGAATTTATGCCTGAAGTTCCTTTTCTTTGTTGGATTCTCCAACCCCTCGGTTGAAGATTCGACCGCTCCGTGTTACACGACTGATGTCTGCAATATTCACGACGGAGGGTAATGGAATTTCCTTTCCATTTTCGATTATTGTTGCACCGTATTTGTAAGGGATTGCCTTAGCTGATTCATACGGTAGTGGCCCCGGTAGATAGATGACTATAGGAACCTTCTGATTTTTCTGACCATCATAAGTAACCTCGATCCGTTCCTGGTTGGGAACTTTAGATTCATCAAATAGAGGGATGATGGCAAAAACATCCCTGATCTGGTGATGACCAGAGATGGTGACAGCATCCTCAACTTGCTCGGCAAGGTAGTTCGGCGACCAAATGATGGGTCCTGAACCTGGACATGGACGAATTTCTCCACGATCGACCTGACCCTAGAGAGCTGCTCTCACAAGGTAACACCCTTGGTTACTTTCCGAACAGACGCTACAACTGTCATAGTTGTGTGGTGGTACCTGGCCACACCCACTTTGAATGCAATGTAACCTCACTAGGTTACCTTCCATTGATCGGACATCCTGACTTTGACGACGAGTAGGATTCCTGTTATTGATACTAATCTGCTGAGTATCTTCGTCCATATAGATTGGCATCCACCAGTGATCTAACAAGTGCTGAAGTGCCTCCTGGACAAGGGTACAACCTCGATCGTTTTCACAACCTGCTTTACAGTTTTGATAGTCATGTGATATTAAGAATCCGAGTCGGACCTGCTCAGCATGTAACTCTACCAGGTTGGTATTCATTACGCGGATATCGAAGATCTGAACCATGTTGATTTGATAGGAGTTCCTATCATGGTAGTCTTGGATCCATCCAAGATCCATCTGACGCTGGAGGGCCTCTTGTATGAAAGAGCATCCCTGTTTGTTTACCGAGCAAATCAGACAGGAACTGTAATCGTGTCGCGGCAGATTATGATACTGGCTTTGCCTTGAGTGCATCACCACCAAGTTGACATTCGTTGCACGGATATCGTGGTTCTGAATGACGTTGGAATTCGTGTAAATCATGTTAACTCCACGAACTCGGTGCTCTTGGATCTATCCAAGATCCATTTGTTCCTGCAGAGCTGCTTGCACTACAGAACATCCCTGGTTGTCTTTAGAGCAGATATCACACTGGTGATAATCATGAGGTGGCACATGGCCATATCCACTCTGTCTACAATGCATCTTGACCAGATTGGTCCCCAATAAGAGTACATCGTGAATTTGATAGACATTGTTAGTCTCTTTCTCAATCAGATTGACTGCAGCCTTCTCATGTTGAGGCAGCGGGTTCGTAAGAACATTAGGATTCGTATCTTTGAAAGATAAGAGCCCGCTCCTAACAAGCTTTTGCACGTCGGATTTGAAATTGAGACAAGTCTCAATGTTATGCCCTGAACCTCCTTGATGATAAGGGCATGTTTGATCCGCTTTAAACCAAAAAGGCGGATTTTCCGGAACTGAAAGGGGAGACTTAGTCTGGATGTGCCCCTTAGCCAGCAGTAACAGAAACAGTTTTGCGTATGTTACGGGTATAGGATCAAATCCTGGTGGCCGTGTTGTACGATTGTTGTTATATGGAGGACGAGCCTGCTGAAGAGGCTGTTGTGTCCTTTGTTGGTCAGGTTGGCTCTGCGCAATCTGAGGTTGATACATAGGAACAGGCGCGGGGCCGATAGCAGGAGTTACAGCTGCTACTGGCTGATAACGACGCCTTTGCTTTTCGAGAGAGATATTCCCAATATCTTGCTCTTTTTTCTTAGGGAGAGCACTACCGTATTTTTTAGTACCGCTCGTTGATCCAGTGTCTTTTACCAAACGTCCTTCTCGGATGGCTTCCTCAAGACGTACACCCATGCCGACCATTTCGGTGAAATCACTGGGCGCACTGGCAACCATTCGGTCATAGTAAAATGAGCTTAAGGTTTTTAAGAAGATTTTTGTCATCTCTTTTTCTTCAAGAGGTGGACAAATTTGAGCAACAATTTCATGCCACCTTTGAGCATACTCCTTAAAGGTTTCCTTGTCCTTTTGTGAGATTGATCTGAGTTGATCTCTGTCGGGTGCCATGTCCAAATTGTACTTGTATTGTTGGACGAAGGCAGTACCAAGATCTCTGAAAGTGCTGATTGTAGTACGGTTTAAACCCATGTACCATTTGAGTGCGGCACCGGTTAAACTATCCTAGAAGTAGTGAATCAGCAGGTCCTGATTCTCCGTCTGAGCTGACATCCGCCGAGCGTACATCACCAGATGGCTCTGAGGGCAAGAGTTACCCTTATATTTTTCAAAGCCGGGCACTTGGAACTTGTGCGGGACTTTCACATTTGGGACCAAGCAGAGGTATGCGGCGTCCTTTCCAAATAGATCCTGACCGCGAATGGCTTGCAGCTCTTTCTGCATTTCCAAGAACTGCTCCTGGAATTCATCTATTCTGTCAAACATAGTTTCCTTCTTACCAGAAGGTGTCTGTGGAATCTGTCCTTCTGGGACAGTGTGCACCACAGGGGGTGGTACCGTGACTATGGCAGTAAGTCTTGGCGCCTCCCGAAGTTTGTAACCTTCAGGAGTCTTCAGTATGCCCCTGGCATCTTCGCTTTCCTGAAGTTTGTAACCTTCAGGCCCAGCGGCTTCTGTTGCGATTCCCTGATCTTCAGTGATCGGCGGAACATATCCTTCCGGGATATAGTTAACAGGCATGCCCCAAGGACGATCTTTCGGCATCTGATACCTAGGATCATACTTTTCTATGATGGGCGTTGAGGTGATCTCTGAGATCACAGTTCTTTGTAGCTGAGCTTCTGCCATGGCTTGCATGTCGTTACGAAGCTTTCTCATATCCTCTCTCAGAGCGTCGATCTCTTCTTTCAACTCTCTGTTTTATTCCTCATGATCATCCATCCTTTTCTGACGAATGGCCCGAGTATTATATGAATGAGACAGTTTGACTCTAGAATCGAGACACAAACGTAAGATTCGTAGGGAAGGAGAATACGCGATGTGAGAATGATGAATGCAATGATTATATTAATTGTTCTTTTGGTTTAATCAAAATAAACTTCGACAATTAGATTGCAAATATCAAACAGTGGGGAAACCCCTTTTTATTGAATTCCAAAGGATTACAGAAATGGAAATACAGTAGATTACAAAATGCGGAAATAGAAACCTAAACTAATGGGTCCCGAGTCCTCTTCTTTGACCAGGGCGCTTGGGCCGTTGTCGAGTTGTCATTCCTTTGCCAGGTGAAAGGAGCGAGCAAATTCCTTTGGTCATCTTGATTCTCTACAGCATGCTGCTCCAAAATTTCAATCAGAGCATCTTTCTCTTTCAGTAATTGCTGTATTTGGATACACTCCACGTCGAGGGTGCGGTACTTGTTCTTCCAAGATCTTCTTTCCTTTTGAACTTTGTTGAGAGTAACCTGAAGCCTTTCAGTTTTCATCATGGAGTACATGACAGTTTCCCTTGGTGGAAGAATTCCGTAACGAGGATAAGGCATCTTTAGCTTGAGAGCTCTAGTTTGTACCCAGTGGAGATAAGGCTCCACCAAGACACAGTCCGGTTTTCCCAGAGACTCTCGTCCTTTCTTTAGTGCTCTGTCACTTTCTCCTTCCTTGAAGAAAAGACTTTCCAGATGAACACCCAGTGGGATGTGTCTCATCGGGTATCCAAATTGACGAAGAACTAATATCGAATGATAGTTGATTCCTCCTTTAGTTCCTATGAGGGGTACGCTGGGGAAGTTTCCACAACGGTCAATGATTCTGATTCCCTCATAAATCCTATTACACCAATCTATATCAGAGTTGGTAAGAGACATGATCTTCTGCGACCAACGTAAGACACTCTTGCAATCCCAAAAAGCAGCAGACTTGGGCAAGTGTGAGATAAACCACTTATAAAGCAGAGGTACACAACATGTGATCTCCCCTCCGCTGTACAAATTTCCTAAGTGTACAGAATGATACGCATCTGCGAGCAAAGTCGGCACAGGGTTCCCAATGAGAAAAACCTTAATAGCGTTGATATTGACGAAGTTATTGATGTTAGGAAACAAAAATAACCCGTAGGTGAGCAAGACGAAGATGCTTTCAAAAGCAGTCGTGTTCCCTATACTAGCGAAGTACAGAGCTTTCTTTGTCAAGAACTGGGCTGGCAAACCTTGGATGCCACCCTCAGTGGTCATGTGAGTCCTGACCTCAGACTCGTCCAAATGAATTGCTCTTGCAATAGTCTGATTCTTTGGAATTTCTTCCAGTCCAGAAAATGGAGCTCGATCAGTGATATGTAAATCAGTCAGATGAGAATACTCCTTCAGTGTTGGTGATAGTTGGTAATCCGGGAATGTAAAACAGTGATAAACCGGGCCATAGAACTGAATGAGCGCGTCCATGATCCCCTTAATCACATGGACTCTTAATAGTGGTAGCAAACCACCGTGCTTGGCTCTGAAAGCCTCTGGGTTAACGATCATCCTTGCTAACTTTCTCAAATCCCCTAGTTTTGGAACCTTGAAGGTATACTGGTGAGTTCTCCTTCTACCAAAATCCATTAGCGTAATCCTCTTCTCTGATATTTGCAATCACAGTCTTAGTTTAATTTGAAAAACAGAGAGACTAGAAGAGAAATTTTTTTTTGAGTGTTTTAACGTTTTATTAAATGAATGCATGAATGCAGCACACAAAAACATAGAAAAAACATGGGGTCAAAAGGTCGTTGTCATGAAGTCAAGGCTCTACCCATCCCCAAAGGTTTATACTAGGGTGATTTTTGTACTTGTACTCATTATCATCAGCTCCTCCCAGGAAAGCAAAACAACAAGCGGATCGCCAGCGAGTTGTAAAGCAATCTTAGAGTAAGTGCCATTCACCGAGAATAGATCACTAGCCTCAAATGAGGGTAGTACCGCGTAACAACTATTTCCGATAGTTTCCGCACTACGAAAGGGTTTGGCTCCTCAGCTTCTCAGACTTAACAACCGGCCCATTGGCTAGAAGAGTGAATGGGTTGCGTTGGTCAGCCTCCACTGAGGTTGATGGTCGACCCCGTCGCCATCACTTATCTTAAGTGTATACTCATTCTCACCACATGCGGCATCACACGCATTCCCAGTAGCAGAAAAATAAACACGTATAGCAAATAGGAAAAGCAGTATATATATTTGTCCTAATCATCCTAGACTTATAAAGCTATGATTCCTAAGTTCCTGACAGGAATGGGTTCCCCGGCGGAAGCCCCAATCTGTGGTTCCCTGCCTAAGAGATGGACCAGCATAGGTCAATCTTTCTCTTCGGTAGAGTTCCCATTTTCCGTAGAAAACGGGGATGATGCCCTAAGGCAGAAAAGGAGACTCCCCAGCAGAGTCGCCATTTGTGTAATTTTTCACACAAGAGAAGTAGAAAGAAAGGAACGAGCCCCACGGTGGGCGCCACTTTTCTGTAGCGAGCGATTTTGGACGCGGTTCTTAAGCGCTGGTCGCTCTCTGCGGTTGAGCTTGAAACTACAGGTCGATTCATTTTTTATCCTATTGTGAGCTGAATAAGGAAGGGAAATATATGTCTCCAATTAACCCTGCTTGCATAGTGAGTTTAAACAGCGGTCTGTTAGGTTACGGATGATATCAATGTGTGGGGGGGGCCTTTATACTGGTTATTTGTATTTTCGCCAATACTGTTTTCTTTCTTTCTAGGACTTTCTAGCGGGGAACAAGGATTAGGATGTTAGGACTGATGCTTTTTAATTACTGCTTTTGATTGACGGAGATATGGGATTTGGGTTTTTTGTTGATTGCGCTCGCTAAGATCTTTTCTTTCGATCTTATGCCTACGTATTCCCGTTTACCGAAACAGGGAAATCAGAGCGTTCGTAGTTCCTCCTATTCTATGGGAGGAAATTGGTTTTTGGTGTCTTGTTCAAAGTCCAAGACGTGAAGCGAAAGGTAGTTTGTATCTTGTTCAAAGACCAAGATGTGAAGCTGAAAAGGTCTATTTGTGTCTTGTTCAAAGCCCAAGACGTGAAGCTGAAAGACCTCAACTTTAGAGAGAATTTGTCATCTCTAAAGAGGGGAGAAGGGGAATTACTTTAACTGGGATACGCGGATCCGAGCAATGCCATAATTTCCGAAGAAAGGGTTTTAACCTGAAGGAGAAGACTTTAACTCAGTGTAGAGCAATGCCATCTTTCCTTAGGAATTTCTCATGCTAAAAGAGGGACAGTGGCGTGGATGTAGATGATCCAGAGGCTTGCCGCTTACAGCAATTAGATGAAGGTGAAAGGAGTTGTTGATGTTTGTATACTGTGAACAAGGCATAGCTTTGATGCCAAAAGGTTAATTGGATTAACCAGTGGTTTTCTTATACGAAGCCTAAGAGGAGGCTAATTTCCGCTAGGAAAATCATTATACAAAGCCTAAGAGGAGGCTATTTTGTGTCTCGTACAAAGCCCGAGAGAGAGGCTAAAAGGGTTGACTCAATAGGAGAATCTTTTATACTCAACAAGAGAGTTTTTTGTATCTCGTATGAAGCCCGAGATGGAGGCTGTTGTAACTGTTTCAGTTGAGTGACAGATCCAATATACTGATTTTAAAAGAGAAAATCAGTTCTTATATGAGTAACACTGTACACAGGGATTTAATTTGAGGATCAGGGATATTTCCTTCTCTTTGAGGAAACGGGAAATCCAAAGGGTGTCGAGACTGTCCGAGTCTGCGGGTTTCCTTCCTATTTAACGAAGGGTGCTTGAGAATGTCTTTGAGACTCAAGGAAGTCAGACTGTCCGTGTCTAGAGTTTTATCTTTTGTACTATGCTTTGAGAAACAGTAGTAAACTCTATGAAAGGACTGTTCTATGAGGATGACTATGTTCTGTTCCTATACCTCTAGGAGGTCGTCGGGACAATTTGTACGAAGCCCAAGAGGAGGCTGGAAACTTTTAAGAAGCCGACGGGTCCTTGTACGAAGCCCAAGAGGAGGCTATCATTCTCGGGGGAAGAGATCATTATACGAAGCCTAAGAGGAGGCTGTGAATACTTCTAAGAAGCCGTAGTGTCCTTGAATAATGCCCAAGAGGAGGCCGATGCTTTTAAGAAGCTCGTGGGTCTATCATCTCCTTTCCATTAGGAGAGATAACTCTTTTAAAGATAAAAACCACTGGTAAACGTGCGAGGTTTACTATCCAGCGACTTTTAGCTTTTAAAGAGGGTTCCTTAGTTAAGGTCCAAGATTATGACCGTAGTGGGTACCCAAACCCCGAGACATTCAAGGCAAGCTATCCACAAGGAATAGATCAAGTCAGGAAAGTTCGAGAATTTGGAAGAAACTCAAAGATGCCATTCACGGAGAATACATTCATCTTGGGGAGTAGAGCTTCTTGACGATTCCTAAGGAGGACAGCCGAAGAGAAGACTGTATCTGGTGCTCCTATTGGGGATCTAGGCGTCTATTTCTACGAATAAGTGAAACGGCATCACCTAGTTCTAGACGTAGTTGCCGGGGAAACTCGAAATATCTATACTATTATTACACAGTAGATATGAGTTTATGAAAGGAGACTTACAGTGAGCAGCCCCACAATACAGTTTATAATATGAAAGCAGTAAACGAAAGCGATAACCACTTACTCGGTTGTAGTGCTTCCATGCTGTTTGGTTAGTTGTTCAACAAAGAAAGATTGAAAACAACAGTATATTCAAAATCAAAGGAGAAAGTGCTTTGAAAAAGAAAGATTTGGGGCTTACAGCTCAAGGAGAGGCCCATGGTTTTATCAGTGAGCGCACTATTTGATTTTGTACAGAGGGACTTATACAAGTGACTGAGGCCCAAAAAGGTTTTCTGTACAAAGGGATGGGTCTTACACTCTCTCAAGAGGCCCAAAAAGGTTTAAAGAAAAAAAAGAGTGGGGCTTATAACACGAGGGTAGGCCCAAATGATTTTTCGTTTAAAAATGGCGATCGCGCCGAGGTTTTCTTTTAACGCGGAGGGACTTATACAATAAGTGAGGCCCAAAATTGTTTTGGTTAAAAGGGGGATTGGGTCTTACACTCTAATAGAGGCCCAAAGTGTTTTGAATGGGTCTTATAGCTCAAGGAGAGGCCCAAGGGTTATTTTGAAAAGGCGACGATCGCGCCGTTTGTTTTTTACGGTATCGGGACTTATACAATATACTGAGGCCCAAAAATGATTTGGTCAAAAAAAGGATTGGGTCTTACACTCTATTAGAGGCCCAAAAAGTTTTAAGAAAAATAAATGGGTCTTACTACTCGAGGGTAGGCCCAGATGGTTTTTTTTAAAAAAAAGGCGACGATCGCGCCGTTTACTTGTACAGAGGGACTGAGGCCCAAAAAGTTTTTGTACAAGGGGGGATGGGTCTTACACTCTCTCAAGAGGTCCAAGGTGTTTTGAAAATGATTTATGAGGGTTGAATTAATCCAAAACCCTAATTTGTTTTCAAAATGTATTTAATTGAATAAAAATTCAATTAAAATGATCAAAAATTATTTAACACATGGAAAACAAATTGTGATCTTGGATTAATGCTTCAAAAATTAAGTATTGACCTACAAAATAATTAGAAAGCATTAAAAGTTGCAAAATCAATGTAGAAAAAATATTTAAAATGCCAAAAACAATTAAAATATTAATTCTTTGCAAAAATATCAATTATATGAAATAAATAATATTTTTGGGATTTTTTGTGAAAATAAAATATTTTAACATTTTTGTGAATTATTAAAAAAAGAATCAACTCAAAATCATTTAAACTCAGAGAGAAATTAATTTTTGAATCAATTAAACAAAATCACAAAATTCAAATATTTGAATTTCTAAAAATGGCGCCAAGAACAACGCCAAGAACACGTGCGTTTTTCAGTTTGCCCAGATTTGCGTTTTCTATCCAATCTCCATGAATATGTAATCATATCATGCAATCCACATATCATTATGCTCGTCTCAACCTCACGATCATGTCTATGTACTTTAATTTCATTTAAATTAAACATACAACAAGAAATCACGAAGAGACCTCAAGAACCCTAATTTCTGCATGAAGGCTAGGATTTTTGATACATGATTCAAACAATGCAATTAATTGAGGGAAAACATTCCATGCATGATTATGAACATATGGCCAAATTATTGTGCGAGGAAATATGCATAGATTGAGAGATGACCAAGTATGTGCTTACCTCCAAGTCGTGACAGCAAGTTCAAAGTGATTTTTGATTTGGAGGTGTTACAGATGAGTGGTGATGATCTGAGCAGCTTCCCTACACCCTATGGATCGTGTTTGGATGGTTGGACTTGATTGAAATTGGCTGGATCATTTTGTGATACCTCAGCTGCACTTTGGTTAAAACCTTGAGCAACCAGCTGGTGATTTTGTGAAATTGATGTTTCAGAAGTAATCTAAGTGTTTGGATCACTTCTATATGATGTATGTGAGGTGTGTGAGTGATTGGTTTGATTGGAATTGCTCTCAAACTCAAAACCCGATAGCTACCTTGCTAAGAAAGGCATTTTTGCCAAGAGAAAGAGATTTTTATGAAAGCATCTGTTAGATGGCTTTGGTGTACTTAAACTGACCACAATTGAGCTCTATTTATAGTAGAGCAAGTTTGTTTTGCAAGGAATAGTGAATGGCAGCTGCAGCAGGTGTTTCCTCAATGTTGGCCAATGGAAATGCAAGTCTCCTCTAGCCATTGACTAGAGGTTAGGGCACAGAGCTATGGTCCCCTTGGTCTTGGATAAGTCTTGACTGATTTTAGATGAGAATGGCTCAGTCCATGCCACCTTGATGGTTCCATTGAATGCCTCATTCCAAATTTGAAGTCTTGTCCCTATTTTGGCCATTCTAGGTTCAACATGCTATTTCTTGTTCCATGGACTTTGGAGGCTTGGCTCAGTGATTGTCCCCTTTAGATTCAATCCTCTGAGGTGTCCAAGTGGATAGGAGCAATTGAATTTGGCTGATTTTGGCAAATCGACCAAAGTTGCAAATTCTGCCTTGCCTTGACAGATTTCAGCAAGGTAACTTGCCAATGTCATATCTCATGGTGTAAGTTGAATTTGGTAATGTTCTTGACCATTTTGGAAAGCTCTTACATGATACAACAACTGTTTGAACAAGTTTGGTTTTGATCTCTTTTGATTCCAAGTGAAAAATCCCCCTACATTTGGCAAAAAGTGAGGCAGAATCTGACTTAGTGAAAATTTCACTAAGTGTTGGAAAAAGTGACATTTTCACTTTTCAGCCACTTTGATCACTCCATAACTCAAAATCCTTAATGAATTGGAATGACTTGTAGTTGAAGTTTTTGTAGGTGATAATGAGGGCTACAAATCCATCTTTGGATGAGAAAAAATGGCCTTATGGTTTAAGAGTTATGGTCCTCCAAAGTTGGTACCCTTGCCACTTTATTTTTAACTTAGAAAAATTTCTAAGTTTTATGGTTACCCCTTTTACAAGTTATCTCACTTTTCTTGATTTTTCTTGATGAATGATGATTCAAACCATACATTAACATCATTTTAGGGTTAAAAATCCATTTTGGTGAAAAATCTCAAAAAGTCAAAGTTGACTTTTGTGCCCAGTTGACTTTTTATCAGATGAATTCCAAACTGTGCAATTCTTCATGAAATCATGTCCTTGACCTAAATCAAACTTGATGGGCATGTTCCATGGGTGTCATAGGGTATATTAAATCATGTATTAGGGCTTGGGAGCATGTCCTGGTCAAAAGTCAAAGTTACAGTTGACTTTTCCCCTAAAACCCTAATTGGGGTGCAGATGAAATTGAGACTTGTTGCTCAAACTTCTTGGATTAATCCATTATTCCAAATGGATCAATATGGTATATTAGAGACCCTCAAATCATCTCTTGAGGTCTTGGCTCATGGTTTGTCCCAAAAGTCAACTTAGGGGTGAATTAGGTCAAGAAACCCTAATTCCTGATTTTTGATGAATGCATCCCCTGAGGCAAAATTGACTTGATGCATGGGTTCATGAGGTTCCATGAAGTATATTAGGTTATGTTTTGGATCATTGCCTTGTGCCTAGATGAAAATTTCCATCTGGAGGCCCTGGTCGACCAAAACCCTAATTTGGTGACACTGTCGATCTTGAGACTTGACCCACCTAGAAGGGAGCAGGCTTGTGCTTAATCCTTGAAGTGGGAGTCCTTTTTGATCCATTGTGGATGTTTGAGAGATTAGACAAGTTGAAGATCATGTCATTTCTTGATTGATCCTTTGTCTAAGCACTCAGAGAGGGCTTGAAACCCTAATTTTGATAGTAGTGAATGCTTAACAATTCCTTGAGGAGATTGATGAGGCACAAAGGTACATCCATATTGTGATGATGATTTTCACAATGATGGGAAATCTAAGTGGTCAAAATTTGGGGTATTACAGTCCGTTGTACTCAACGGGATCCACGCTTGTTGTTCTAATCAAAGGTTGTGTTATCTAAAGCCCTACTGCTAAACAGAAACGAAAAGGGAAGAAACAAAAGGAGACTCGATAGGACTTTGCCATCCTAGGCCTACGTATTCCCTCATGTAATGGGAAAGTCAGAGTCAACGTAGTTTGGAGGACTACGGGTGAATGGGGGAAAGTTTCTCACCAAGACCTCACCGTCTTGTGCCTATGTATCCTCATTCGAACGAGAATGAGAAAGTCAGAGCGTCTGTAGTTTCTGATCATGACCACATATTTTTTAAGTGTTTTTTATGAGCGACGTCAAGTTCGTGTTCCAGCAGTTAGGGTCGATGCCTGTTTATGGTAGAACGGAAATAACATACTCTTTTCTAAAAATGGTTTAATAGATAATCCAGAAGGATAAAATGATTTGCAGTTTGTTTGTAGGTTTTAATAGAAGTGGGTTAACTTTATTTGAAATGCGCATCGCACTAAAGTCTATGACATAGGATCGAGTACTTCACGCTAACGATCCAAACGTCTCGCACATAAAGTACCCTAAGATGAGGTTAGAAATGCATTCGTTCATCTTTTCCTATGTGCTTAAGGCTCGTGGCGCACAATGCACATCATATTTATTAAGTATTTTGATTTTGTTTTGAGAAGAGAAAGAAGACTCAAAGGGCAAAATAAAATCTAGGGGAAAGCTCACCTAAATGTTGTCATGCATTATGGCCCTATAATTGAGGATGAGAGGGAAGTCTACCTAATGTTATCATACAAATGATGGACCTAAGGTCGAGGTTCAAAGGGACTACCCTAATGTTGTCATGCAAAGGATTGAGAGCCTAATGTCTATCCTACTTTGAACCTAATCAACAATTAAGTTCAAACTAGGAGCCCTAAGGGAACATGTGAATAAACACAAGTAAACATTAAACAAACTCAATCTCAATCAACAAAAGTGAATTCAAAATACAAAGGAGAAGAAAGGAGATGAAGAGAAAGGGAGATGGCAAAGAAATCCTAATTCATCAAAAGAAGGGATCAAAGAAAGTTAAATAACCTAAACAAAGTCAAACTAGCAATGCATAAGCATATATGTCAACAGTTAAGCTTCAACAATTAGCCAAACAAATCAACCAAACAATATGAGAAACAAGTTAGGGCAGTAACAACATCACGTCATGTTCAACTCATATGAAAGATTATAAGAGGAGCAAAAGCATACAAGACATGCATCACATTAACAGTCAAACAATTGCCCACACATAGCTCATGCAAAACACACCTCCAAAGGTTAAACATGTGAAGTTAGGATATGAATCCAAGTAGGGGAAGTAGCACAAGTATGAACATCATTTTAAATACAAACTCATGGATATCAAGTAGAAACAACAAGGATCAAGTTCAAGACATGCATCAAGACTAGGTAAGCATTCCCCATGAACAATTCCAAAAGAAAACAAGTGTTCAAGCAAGGTACAAAGCACAAATGGTAAAGTAATGCATAACATAACATCAAAATTAGAAGAATATTCAAATGTATCACACCACATTCATTTGCAAGACATTACAAAAGTTCAATAAGTATCATGCTCAAAAGGCTAGGCAAACACCATTCAAATCAACCATGAAAAGAGCAAAGATGATCATGTGAAGAGAAGAATGAAAAGTGATCATACAATGAACATCTCAACTGGGAAATCAAATCCTCAAACATGTCATTCCAAACATACAAGAGTTCACCAACATCCATTAGGTCATACAAGAAAGCATCTTGAGAAACTAGGTTAAGAACACCAAAGGTGCAAGGCTAAAACAACATCAACTTCAAAATTCCACCAAAAATAGGAAAATAACCAAATGAAAGTGAATCCAAATCCATAGTCAATTCAAGACAACATATGATCACTTTCCATAATCATCTCAAAACTTAATCAAACACAAGTTGACAAAGTGATTTGAAACTAGGTCAAACACCATGCACATTCAATTCAAACTCAAGTCATAATGAGGCATCAATCAAAAATAGAGAAATGGCCTAATAAATTCCAAAAAATGGCTCTACCGCATTCTATATCAATCAAGAACAAGTGTGCAAAAGATCACAGGAAGAATTGCATAAATGCACTATCAAATCAATCCAAAGATCCAAGACAATACACAAATCGAGCATGCATCGAGGACTATTAAAAATAAGTGAAAACTAACCAAAAATTTCATGTCCAAGCATCAAATCAACCCTCAAAAAATTCTCAATCAAGTGTAAAAACATGGTAAAAGGATTAGATCAAAAAGACATGGCAAAGGCATCAAAAGGTAAAACCCTAATCCAAGGGTAAACATGTTAAACACCCTCACAAATTAAATCAAAATAAAATAGGAAAATTAATTCAAAAATAAAATAAAAAAAATATGGAAATTAACTCAACACCTCAAAGAAACAGAAACATATTTTTGTGCAATTTTATAACATTTTTATCTATTAAAAATAAAATGAAATGAAAAAAGAAAAGAAAATAAAATAAAAAGGATAAACATGGCATGAGGGGTGAAGTAGTAAAAACAGAATGAACTAAAAACCAGTGTAAACGTGCGTTGGGCCCAAAGCAAGGTTATGTGAATAACAAATATTACAGGGCCCAAACCACAATCAAACACATTCAGCATGCCACGCCATCCTCATTAATTGAGGTGGCGTTGAGTCACACACACGAACGACCCAAATCACTCCACCTCATTTCATTTGAATTAAAAAAAAAGTGCCAGACGCCACATCATCTTCTTCAACCCTCAGACGCCGGAGCCCTAGCTCCGGTCGTCTTCTCCGGCTAGCTGGCCCCCGGAGCCACCACCAAACCACCCAGAAATGAAGAGCAAGACCACTATTCCACACGGATTTCCACGTTGAGTTCAAATATAGCATCAGAAATTCAAGCAAAGCACATTATCATCATGAAAACAAGGCATGAACATTTAACACATAAACTAAAACTCACTTAAATCAGCATAACAAACAATCAAACATGGCCTACACATGGTAGAGCTTCAGATGCAACCAAACAGGAGCCTAAAATGGATCTAAAATGGAAGAATGAAGTTGAAGAAAATACCAAACGAAATAGCTCTGTTGGACCTTTTTCTTGCGTAGAATTGAAGAGGAAACTATTTGGAATGCCTTGCTATGCCTCAAGAATGATGAATCTGGCAATACAATGGAGTGAAACCCTTGGAATAATGAAACATGAAGAGAGAAATTCTTGAGAAGGGAAATGTGATTCAGATATGAAAATATGAGTGAGTGAACCAATTTAGAATGAAATTGGTTTTTATATGATCTGTTTAGGGTTGGAAATAGGCTAGGGAACAAATCAAAGGCTTGGAATTAGTTGGTTTAGTTTGGAAGTGTAAAAAAAATAAAAAATGAGCACATGGAGTGTGGCATAGTTTTTGCTTTGTTTTCAGGTTTGGAAATGAGGTTTGGGAGGGTGGTTTGAGTGGAATTGATCATGAGGGATGTGTGAAGAGTTTTGGCACGTGGGAAAGGAAAGTGAGGCAGATTGTGAGTACAAACTTCCTTTCCAATTTTTGCCTAAAAGGTGGTATGAGGTGTATAGTGGATATGACTTTGTTTGGCCATTTTGAGAAAGGTTTTGGCGGTGTCATGCATGTGATGTGAATGAGGAACAAGTATGTTGCAAAAAAGATTCACAATTGTGCCAAGAATTACATCATGCCATGCCTTGGAACCAAACTCATATAACTTACTTTATGCTGTTACAACTTGATGAAATTGGCACCATTTGAAAAGATCTTGACATCAATGGAAAGTAGGAAGTAAAGTGATCAACCTTGATGTTGAAATGAAGTTGAAATGAGGTCCATAAAGTTGTGAAAAATAGCTTAGAAAACATGTCCACAAATTGGCCAAACTTGCATGAAAAATTCTAAGTCATGAGACATATTAGACAACTTGATGACATGAACTTTGAAGCTTCATATCTTGAGCTCTAGGTGCTCAAACGATGAGTTCTTGGTAGGCTTGGAAAGCTTGGAAGAAGCTTAATAATTTTGATGTTTGAATAAAATTGAATTGGAGCTTTGATCATGGTGAAAAATGCCTTGGAAGATTGGTTCATGAAGCTGACAATTACCTTACTAAATTTGACATAAAGAAAACCCTAACTTTGAGACACCATATCTTTTGATCTACACATCCAATTGATGAGTTCTTGTAGTCAAAATAAATCTTGGAGAATGAAGAACAAATTTTATGTTGGCAAGATTTTGAGGAACACCTTGATCTTGCGGAAAATGGACCTTGAAGAACCAATGTTAAACTTGAAAATTGACACTTAGAAAAAAAATTCTAAGTATAAAAGTTCACAATTCACCCTTTCCTCATATTCATGACCTCATAACTTTTTACCCATGAATATTTTCAACATATTTCCTTTTTCAAACTTGTAGTACATGATGTCCTCTTTAATTTGATAGTAAGTTTGCCCCATTTGGATCAAGGATGAAAATGATATGGAGGTTGCAAGATGGCTAGAAATTGAGACTTTCCATACTTAGAAATTTTCCACTAAAACCCTAATTCACCAAATCTCTTGATTTTATGTTTCTCCTTGATTGTTCGTGATCCAAACACATAATAAACCTTAGGATGCCATGAAATGCCTATGATTGACCTCAAAATCCAAGAGTTTGACTTTGTGAGGCCACGATTGACTTTCTTGACCAAATGAAACCCTAATCTTTCTTCCACTGACTGAGGTTCATGTGATGACTTATGAAGAGCCATGAGACATGTATGAACCACTTGAGATGTATATAGACCCATAGAACCAAGATTTTCCCCAAGAAAATATCCATAGATGTCCTTGGTCAGAAACCCTAGTTCAGATGCAAAAGATAGGAGAATGTGATCAATGCTTGTAACCCTAATCCAGATGATTGTGTGAGATGGTTGAGAATGCCTTGATGATGAAAGGACTTTTAAGCTTGAGAATGCCACAAGATTGAGTATAATCTCTTGCTTTAGCCTTGAGAATCACACCCTCCTCTTAAGGGTTAATCCCATGTTTAGAACCAATGCTATGCGCAAATGATGATGCAAATGAAATGAAACATAAGCTAAAAGGTTAAGAAAAGATAGGGAAAATTTTGGGGTGTTACAGCTGCCCCTATTCAATCAACTTGGACATGAAGGAATGATAACAATGACTTTCAAACATTCAAGGTAAAAGGTGATTGAATACATAAAGAACTCAGAAATTTGCAAACTATGGGGAGATAAATGATAGAGTGATTGCCAGCCGAAGGTGGACTTACGACCAAAGATAGACTTAGAAAGAATGTCGGCCGAAGGCGGACTCACATTTAAAGATAGGTTTAGAAAGAATACCGGCCGAAGGCGGACTCACATCCAAAGATAGGTTTAGAAATAATGTCGGCCGAAGGTGGACTCACATCCAAAGATGGGTTTAGAAAGAATGCCGACCAAAGTCGGACTCACATCCAAAGATAGGTTTAGAAAGAATGCCGACCGAAGGAAGACTCACATCTAAAGATAGGTTTAGAAAGAATGTCGGCCGAAGGCGGACTCACATCTATAGGATGACATCTGAACACAGAATTTTAAGAAGGAATTCCGGCCGAAGGCGAACTCATATTCAAGGGTATCAACTGAAGGTGAACTTTAAGAAGAATGCCGACCGAAGGCGGACTCACATCAATGTAAAAAAAAATTACCGGCCGAAGGTGGACTCACAACCGAAGGGTGCCATCCTAAGATGGACTTTCAAAAGGAATGTCGGCCGAAGGCGGACTCACATCCAAACAAAGGTTTGCCGGCCGAAGGCGGACTCACAACCAAAGGGTACCATCCGAAGATGGATTTTCAAAAGGAATGTCGGCCGAAGGTGGACTCACATCCAAACAAAGGTTTGCCGGCCAAAGGCAGACTCACAACTAAACGGTCCCATCCTAAAATGGACTTTCAAAAGGAATTCCGGCCGAAGGCGGACTCACAACCAAAGGGTACCATCCGAAGATGGATTTTTAAAAGAAATGTCGGCTGGAGGCGGACTCACATCCAAAGATAGGTTTGCCGGCCGAAGGCGGGCTCACAACCAAAGGGTACCATCCGAAGATGGATTTTCAAAAGGAATGTCAGCCGAAGGTGGACTCACAACCAAAGGGTGCCATCCTCAGATGGACTTAGAAAAATTTACAGGAAGTAGAATCAACAGATTTACGACCCGAAGTAGAAAGAAGATGACTCCTCTAGGGAAAAGAGAAGCCTAGGCAGACAACTTTGCAGGGGGGCACAAGATAATTCCTCTGGAAGGAAACAACAACAAAACCATTGCTTGGTGAAATGATATCTCCTGAGATATACCACTTTCTGCTGGGGAAAGGTCTGGAAAAGATGGCATCAAACCTAGCTTATGCTTCGAATGCATATGTTTGAATTTTCCTATGGCGTAATTCTCCATACGAAACAGAAATGCTACGCATTTAGAGGATGCAATGCAAGGATGCTTATGATATGAAAAAGAACACTCCACCAGAAGAAGTGCTGAGGAAATCAGAAATAAATCCGTCAGGGAAGACAAACTAAACTGCCTTCGCTGATGAAAACCCAAATGAACTTCTATTATGCCGGGAAGTAAAAGTATTAGCTATATGCTGGGGGAACATCCCTTGGATCCTGATAAAGAAAACTGCCAATGACAATTGGCTTGGAACCTGCTGGTGATATCAACCCCCCGCTGACTTCCCTGCTGAGGAAATCACTACCAAACTCTGCTTGGGGAGAAAAGTTAATGATACAAGACCTGCTAGGAAACAACATTGAACTTACCCTCTTGTTGGGGAAATAACCTTTAACCTTACCCTGCTGGGGATGAAAGAAACACCATCGTTAGAAATACAGACATGCTCGAGAAGCATACACAAACCACTACTATCCTGGCTGGGGTAGCACACTTCTTGCTGGACACTCACTAGGAGTAATAAACAAAACCCGTACCTAGCTGGGGAGAGCAATCTTTTGAACTCCTGCTGGGGAGAATAATTAGAAATTTCCCCGTTCTGCTAAGGGTGACAAAACCTCAATAATCTCCGTCGGGGGGAGAAACGCTACTGGGGGAAGAGAGATCACACCATCCTGCAAACACATAACAAACAACATAATATTTTATATGCGACATGGTAACTTTGGTTACCACCTAAGATACTCATCATTCAAGCAATTCCCATTATTTTTTAACATGCTCTGCAAAGATTTAATGTTTTCACATGCAATGTTTATAAAAAATATCAGACGTTTTTGCAAACAAAATAGTGAAAAAAAAACAAAAATGGACAACTTTTGAGTGAAGTGAAATTTTATTGATTGAATTGGCCTGTAAATAGGCATTTACAATTTGGGAGGTAATTGCGCAAAAGTGAAAAGAAAATAAACATGTCGGCAATGTAGGAATAGACTTCCACCATGCTCCGATTCAACTATGACTTGTATGTCTTCGACTCTCTTAAATGTTTTGCCTTCTAAAAAGACTGACTGAATCGATTCCTATCCTTTAAAATTCCCATGTATCAAGATGTGTTCACAGATCGAACGCAGACCACAACCACTCGCTTTCAAATCCCTAACATTTGCCTGGATCACCCTTTCGGGTTTTCAATCCACCGGGATACCCATTTTTGCCAAAGTTGTCTTTTCAAGTTTTCAACTTTGCGGGCTTATTCTTCTCTTTTATTTTCCTTTATCCCAATTTTTTTTCCCGAACCTTTTCTTTTTGTGGTTCGTCGGGATGCCCTTTTTTTTCCTGGACCTTTTCTTTTTATGGTCCAACGGGTCTTTTCTATGCGTAGTATTTTTTGACAGCGTTTGCGTTCACAGGGGACGTAACATCTTCGCCATCCATAGTTGAGAGTCACAAGGCTCCACCAGAGAAAACCTTTCTTACAACATATGACCTTTCATAGTTTGGAGTCCATTTTCCCCTGTGATCGGTCTGAGGAGGAAGGATCCTTTTCAAAACCAAATCGCCTGTTTGGAAGCACCGAGGACGCACCTTCTGATCAAATGCTTTCTTCATCCTGCTTTGGTACAACCGACCATGTGCAATGGCTTCCAATCTTTTCTCTTCGATAAGGTTCAGCTGATCCAACCTGGATCGTACCCATTCAGCCTCATCAAGTTTCACATCCGCCAATATTCTCAAAGAAGGAATCTCAACTTCTAATGGTAGGACTGCGTCTATACCATACACCAGTGAGAAAGGAGTTGCCCCTGTCGATGTTTGTACCGAAGTACGGTAACCGTGTAAAGCAAAGGGCAGTATCGCATGCCAATCCTTGTATGTTACCACCATATTCTGCACAATCTTCTTAATATTCTTATTTGCTGCCTCAACAACACCATTCATCTTCGGACGATATGGAGAAGAATTGTGATGTTCAATTTTAAAACTCTGGCACAACTCCTTCATCATCTTGTTATTCAAATTCGAACTATTATCAGTAATGATTCTCTCGGGAATACCATAACAGCAGATGATGTCCTTCTATATAAACCGGGCGACTACTTGCCTTATAATGTTGGCAAATGAAGTTGCTTCCACCCACTTGGTGAAGTAGTCGATGGCATCCAGAATAAAATGATGGCCACTGGAGGCAGTAAGCTTAATCTTTCCGATCATGTCAATGCCCCATATAGCAAAGGGCCAAGGAAATGTTAATACGTTCATAGGAGTTGGCGGCACATGCACCTTATCAGCATAAATTTGGCATTTATTGGTGTATTTGAAACAATCAGACTCCATAGTCATCCAGTAATACCCTACTCTCAACAATTTTCTAGCCATGGCATGTCCATTGGCGTGAGTACTGAAAGAACCCTCATGAACTTCTTCCATTAATAGGTCTGCCTCGTGTTCATCAACACAACGTAGTAGGTCCATATCAAAGTTCCTCTTATACAACACATCATCCTCGTTCAAAAAGAAATTTCCAGGTAGTCTCTTTAGAGACTTCTTGACTTTGCTGGATGCCCCAGATGGGTACTCTTGGCTTTTGAGGAAGCATTTAATGTCATGATACCACGACTTGCCATCTGACACTTCCTCAACCGCAAACACAAAGGCAGGTCTGTCAAGACGCATGATTTTGATTACTGGAACTTCATTCGACAGATTCACCTTTTACATCAAAGCTAACGTTGCCAACGCATCTTCCATCTGATTCTCAGCCCGGGGTACATGATGGAAGTCAACCCTATCAAAGAACGGTAACAACCTTCTGGCATAATTCTTATAGGGTACCAAGTTTTCCGGACGAGTCTCTCACTCACCCTTAATCTGATTAGTTAGAAATGCAGAATCACCATACACATCAATATTCTTGATTCTCAAATCAATGGCTTCTTCTAACCCCATGATGCATGCTTCATATTTTGCTTCGTTGTTGGTACAGACAAACGCCAACCGGGAAGTGAAAGGTATATGTGAACCCCTAGGAGTAGTAATGATTGCTCCAATTCCGTTGCCATATGCATTAACTGCTCCATAAAAAACTAAACCCCATTGGGATCCAATCTAAGGTCCTTCGTCAGGAAAAGGCTCATCACAGTCTTTTGCTTTCAAATACATGTTATATTCGTCTGGAAACTCAAACTTCATTAGTTGATAATCCTCAATCGGTTGTTGAGTGAGATATTCTGACAAAACACTTCCCTTCATGGCTTTCTAGGAAACATACTTGAAATTCTGGCATTACAGACAACAGATGTCCTAGTACATGTCAAGACATTGTTCTGCATAACATTTAAATAAGGAACAGAACATCAGACTGATACCTTGAATATCAGAAACTGCAGAATCGCAGATGTTACGACATCTGATCCAACATGTTTATCAATACCAATAACATAATATGTAAATCTGCATAATGATAAAAGACACAACAATTGTTAACCCAGTTCGGTGCAATTCACCTACATCTGAGGGATACCAATCCAAGAAGAAGACTCCACTATCTGTAGAATTATCATAAATTTAAACTCCCCCATTTACAACTTTATCTCCTAATATCTACCCAATGAAATCCTTATCAAAGACATCTCCTTTGATATGAGAATCACAACTCACTTCCCTTAATCACAAACTATGATGTCTAAACCATCCTTGCCAATACAGAACTCAGTCAAGCATTCTTAACCAACACGCTAACTTAGATTTTCTTAAAAGCTTTATCTAAGAACAATACAAGATTCATTACCTAAAGGCTTCTGAATTTGTACAGTACATATGTCTTCCACAATGTATTAAACCGATACAGAGGGAGAATTACAAACCTAGAGCCAACGACTCTCAAAACCCTAAACCCTTATTTTTACACAAGAGAACTAGGTTACAATAGTTACATTCAAGGTACATCTACAAACCCTAGAACTATGCCTTCTTTTATAGTCTTCAGTTGGGCTTCAAATCTTTCCTTAATCCACTGCTGAGCGCGCCTAGGATCTTGGAACATATTTAAAAGATTCTGTTATAACAGTCAAGGATGTCGAGTCTTCAAGTTTAGACATCTTCTTCGACATCTTTGTTCTTTGGCAGAATTCTTTAGCTTTGGTCTTCATGTTGGAACATCTTCTTCAGCACTGAGTTTTACCAAAATCTTGTCCAAATTATTTGACCTTTCAATCTCCCCCTTTTGGAAAATTTTGGCTAAAACTCTTTGTTCCCTAAGACTAGGATGTTCCTAACGTCTCTTCACCCTGAGTGTCGGCTATGATTAGAGTACTGATGTGACTCCCCCTGAAATAATGAGGTATCTAGAAGTACACATTCACATACACACCCAAGAGATTGGAGACTCCTGAAATACCTAGGTCTAATTCTTAACTCAGGACACAAGACACAAAAGAGACTGAGGTACGAAACCTTTCTCCCCATTTTTTGGCCAAAAATTGACAAAAAAAATGTACCAAGCAAGCCCAGGCACACCACAACGAAGGAACAATTCTGAATAATGCCATGAGAACATATGTTATATTCACATCTTGAGCCAACAGTGACCAAGGATTTCCTATAAATACCCAAGCGGTCTTCATAGGAATTAACGAACCAAGGGTCAATTCAATAGGATCATTAAGAGCGAATGAGACTTCTCTAACACCGAGAGTGCACCGACCAAGAATGTTTTGACTGTTTCTCCTATAAAGAACACCGTCTAAGGATTTTGCAAAACCTGAAGAGCATGTTTTACACGTGCATGTTTTCCACTGTCCAAGATACACCGTCCATAAAGACCCAGTTACTTTAAAAATATGTCCTTAACAATGTCCTGACATCATGTCAGACATTGTTTACCAGAAACTTCTGTATTGATCAATATCCTCACAACCTGCAACATCAGTAAAATTTCAAAACATCCTTCTTGACATCCCATAATCATAGTTTGCTTGTCTTCCAAACAATCTTGATTCTGAATTGCACCCCTGCAATAATCCATCTTAGATCAAGGAGCAACTCCCCCTATATAGGATAACCAGTGCTCCTCCAATGAACACTTATGTAGATGAATGGAAAACATAAGACACATCTTCATGTCTTCAAGAGCGCACCCTCTGTCCAACCCACCTGCTGAACACAATCATCAACTGCACTTATTACTTCTTCTAACAAGAACCAATAATCACTCACACATGAACACTATCATGCTTCCCGTGAGATCACATTAGGATCAACATCCTAAATCAACAAACTCTTGGATTGAGATCAAAGCTCCATTGATCCCTCTCTTCTTGAACCCATCTATACACCACACGAATTCCTCTTGAATTCTCATGTATAGACCTCCATGTTCCTTGAGATGAAACCCAATTGATCTGGAATGCTCCACATTCCTCAAAGAGATACCTTACTTCTTAGTTTGTTATCTTCTTAACGATGTCAGATATCATATACATGCTCCAGAACTTCTTAGCCTAATTGCTTCACAAGCACCAAACTGATCCACTTCTAGCATGTCCCATTCACATCAGACTTCCAAGACAATCCTTTACCCAACATTCTCCCGTATGATAAGATAAATACCTCTTAGACAAGATGTGACTCAGAACTTAGCATCCTACTCCAAGGATAACCAACCCAAAAAATGTTCTAACATCAGTTAGGACATCCTTTACATATCACAGACACCACACACCATGGTTCTTGATATGCTCCACCACTGGACTTACTATCTGCATAGTAATCCAACTGAAGATCTTCACACAACACTGCGCCACCAGCTTAAACAATAAGAACTCCAGTAACCAAAGAGAGAAATAAACTCTCATCCACCAAAAGAAGGTAATCCTCCATCAATTTAGAACTTCTACCACAAGCTCCAAGAAATACCAGAACCTCCTTACGTTTTCAACCAACTACCCTTCTGCCCAAGAGTAATTAGTTCCAAGCACCCTGCTTGAATGCACACTAAAGATCAACCAAATGCCACTTTTTGACTGATCTCATTATTCTTCAGATCTACCACAAGATACATTGATCCACCAATGAAATCTGATCTTCAAGTTACATGAACTACTTGCCCCATAGCAAGACATCTTAGATCCACCAAGCCTTTAGACATGTAACATTTTCTCAATCCACAGCTCCCGCAAACTGCATGAGATAGAACTTTTTGAAGCATCCATAACTTCCATTCTCTTGTAGATCTCCTTATCTTAAGCTGATGTGCCACATCACCAGCTGAGACTCTGATGTTAAGCTTGATGTCAGAACGTTCGTATATGACACCCAGCTGCTGAATTCAGCTCCTCCTTCTGTCACTTAGAAGAACCTCATCCCTTTAACAGAACAAGAGTTCCATGCTCTCATAGACTTGATTCAACAACCAAGTTTGAGTAGACAACCTCCATCCTGCTTGAGCATGTCACAAGTATTCCATTCAAGCTCACACCTTGATGAATATCTGCTTTGAAACTTCAAAGAATTCACACCTGCCACGTCTGAATCTTCAGAAGAGAAAGTAGTCCTAGACTACACCATAGCCATACCAAAGAATGCCACTTTCCTTAGTAGAGCAGTCTGTAGAAAGTTAGAGTTAACTGCCACTTAACCTTGACTTCCAAAATGAGCAAGATCCCATGCTCCCAAGTACCTAGATCAGAAATAAACTGATCCAAGCTGTGCCATCACCAGCACTCCATTCTAGACAAGTCTCTTGCCAGGAAACTTTCCAGATAAGCACCAGATGCTTCTAGTAACAACTTGAACACACATGTTGTACTCCAATACTCCTAGATCATAAAAAACTGATCCAAGAACTATCCATCAAGATTATGATGTCTTCTTCTTCATCTCCAACATCACCATTGTCTAGACCAGTTTCTTGCCAGGAAACTATCCAGAGATCAGATGCTTCTGCTACACCACACTGAAGCAGATTCTTAGGTCAACACCTAAGAGAATTAGATCCAAAAGCTTATGCAGTACCCCTCCCATGATTCTGCACAAACCAGATGAAGAGATGTTCCAACATCGTGTTGAACATCAGCAATCTTGAACTCCACATACAAGAATAATCAATTAAATACTTGTGAGTAACACAAATAGTAATTGATCTTAAATCCTTGTTCAATAATCCTATTTCACTGTTGAAGCCACACTCCACCAGATCACTTCATGAACACTTATCAAGTATTCAATCTTTTGCAATTATCTTCTTTGACACACAACTTGTTGAGATACCAAGGCTGCCACCCTTGACTCAAGTAACTAAGATTCTCTCTAAACGAATCCTATTCACCTCAACATTTCTGAAAACTCCATTCAGATTGGATCCTCCCTTAGGATTAGGAGAGATGAATCCTTCCTTGCTATTTTGGATGGTGAAAATTAATCACCTCCAATTTCTTCAGGTTTGTGTTTCACAGAAACACCTTATAGTCAGAAGAACAACTAGAAGACTCCAGATACGTGAATGACATGCCTTTATGAGTGGACTTGAGAGAATTCTAAAGTATCTTTGACAACTTAGCCTATCAATAATTTATCAAACTCCTAGAGCAAGAACTTGATAAACCTAAACTCAACTCCTCTCCTCTTCAACTGACTTCAAACTGCACCATGGAACCAAGCTTCCAAGTACCAAGTCACCATAACAGACATCTTCTAACCACTTTTTCCATTCCATCACTCCCGACTTTGGAACAAAAAGATGCAGATATTCACATATAGAGGCCGACGATTGAGATCTCCCACCATCTGTCTTCAGTAACAACTCTAGAATCCAATAATTCTAGAGCTCTTCCATCAGAAACATATGGAGCGGAACCACCAAGGAACAAATTCACCTTGCTCTAGTAAGATGTTAGAACATCTTATAAGACACCTCAACAAGAGAACTAGCCACTTCTCGTGCAGTTGTTGTAGAATCTCCTCAGCAACATGAACAACCACCGGGTTGTTACCTTCGATCCAGAACATCCATCCCATCCATTAATACCCTTGAGTATGTCTGAGTTAATTGATATGTTCTTCAAAACTCGTCCTTGTTTAAACGCCAGAAAGTATCTCCCAAAGATCTCATCCAGAAACAGACAAGATGCCTGCTCTGATACCAATTGAAATTCTAGCATTGCAGACAACAGATGTCCTAACACATGTCAATACATTGTTCTGCATAACATTTAAACAAGGAACAGAACAGCAGACTGATACCTTGAATATCAAAAACTGCAGAATCACAGATGTTACGACATCTGATCTAACATGTTTATCAATACCAATAACAGAATATGTAAATCTGCAGAATAATAAAGTACACAACAATTGTTAACCCAGTTTGGTGCAATTCACCTACATCTAGGGGATACCAATCCAGGAAAAAGACCACAATCTGTAGAATTATCATAAAGTTAAACTCCCCAATTTACAACTTTATCTCCTAATCTCTACCCAATGAAATCCTTATCAAAGACATCTCCTTTGATATGAGAATCACCACTCACTTCCCTTAATCACAAACTGTGATGTCTAAACCATCCCTGTCAATACAGAACTCTGTCAAGCATACTTGACCAACACGCTAACTTGGATTTGCTTAAAAGCTTCATCCAAGAACAATACAAGATTCATTACCTAAAGGCTTCTGAATCTGTACAGTACCTATGTCTTCCACAATGTATCAAACCGATACAGAGGGAGACTTACAAACCTAGAGCCAACGACTCTCAAAACCCTAAACCCTTATTTTTACACAAGAGAACTAGGTTACAATAGTTACATTCAAGGTACATCTTCAAACCCTAGAACTAAGTCTTCTTTTATAGTTTCAGTTGGGCTTCAAATCTTTCCTTGATCCACTGCTGAGCGCGCCTAGGATCTTGGAATAGATTTAAAACATTCTGTTATAACAGTCAAGGATGTCGAGTCTTCAAGTTTAGACATCTTCTTCGACATCTTTGTTCTTTGGCAAAATTCTTCAGCTTTGGTCTTTATGTTGGAACATCTTCTTCAGCACTGAGTTTTACCAAAATCTTGTCCAAATTATTTGAGCTTTCAATACTGAATATTGTATTCTGTCAAAACCATTTTGCAACGAGCAATCCTTCCAGTGAGTGCTTGCTTTTTGAACACATACTTTATCTGATCCATCTTCGATATCAACAAGGTCGTGTGGTTTAACATATACAGCCTCAAATGCTTGGTTGTCCAAGCAAGTGCACAACATGTTTTTTTCCAACATTGAGTACCTCTACTCACAATCAGTAAATTTCTTACTTAGGTAGTAGATGGAATGCTCTTTTCTACCTGTCTCATCGTGTTGACCGAGCATACACCCCATCGAATTCTCAAGAACCGTAAGATACATAATCAGTGGTCTTCTTGCTACCGGAGGCATGAGGATCGAAGGTTCCTGCAAATATTCTTTTATCTTTTAAAATGCTTTTTGACAATTTTCATTCCACCTGACCACTTGATCTTTTCTCAACAATTTGAATATCGGCTCGCATGTGGCTGTAAGATGAGAGATGAATCTAACTTTGTAGTTCAACCTCCCCAAGAAACCACAAACCTCTTTTTCTGTTCTCGGCCCAGGCATCTCTTGTATTGCTTTTATCTTGGCAGGATCTACCTCGATACCCCTTTCGCTAACAATGAAACCAAACAGTTTACCAGACCTAACCCCAAAGGTGCACTTGTTCGGATTCAACCTCAGCTTGAATTTCCTCAACCTTTCAAAAAGTTTCTAAGGATTCACCATATGCTCCTCCTCTGTTTGGGACTTTGCAATCATGTCATCAACATAGACCTCAATCTCTTTGTGAATCATATCATGAAAGAGAGTCACCAATACGCGCTGATAAGTTGCCCCATCATTTTTCAATCCAAAGGGCATTACTTTATAACAGAAAGTCCCCTACGGTGTTATGAAAGTCATTTTCTCCATGTTTTCTTGGGTCATTTTGATTTGGTTATACCCAGAGAAGCCATCCATGAAGGAAAACACAGAATATTGAGCAGTATTATCCACTAACACGTCAATGTGGGGGAGCGGGAAATCGTCTTTCAGGCTTGCTCTATTCAAATCACAGTAGTCAACACATATCCTGACCTTTCCATCCTTCTTAGGTACAGGAACAAATTAGCAACCCACAGAGGATAACTAGTCACAACAAAATATCCGGAATCCAACTATTTCTGAACCTCTTCTTTGATTTTGATAGCCATGTCAGGTATTATTCTTCTAAGCTTCTACTTGACCAGAGGACAACCCTCTTTGAGAGGCAAACGGTGCACGATGATGTCCGTATCAAGCCCAGGCATGTCCTGGTAAGACCAGTCGAAGATATCCACATACTCTCATAGAATTTCAACCAATCTTCCCTTGACACTGTCTTCCAAAGCAACCCCAATTCTGATCTCTTTCTTAACATCCTCGGTGCCCCGATTCACAATCTCAATATCCTCCTGATGAGGCAGAATGATCCTTTCCTCCTATTTCAGAAGTCTAGCTAATTCCTCAGGCAGTTCACAGTCTTCATCAGTCTCTTTTTCAGCTTGATAAATGGGATTATCAAAGTTATACCGAGCCATAGCTGAATCATTATCGGTGGGATCTGAAGTGATGGATCTGCATGAGTGATGTTTTATGTTTTATTAAGAATGCAATAAATGAACAAAACAAAAACACATTGCCATTTTTCTTTTTTTATATATGTAAAAGCAAAAAAATGAAAGACAGGGAACAAATATTTGAATGTAAAACGTCCTTTTATTTATGATAACATTGAAAGTAAAAACAATGTGGCCCTACAAAATGAGTCACTACGTCTTGGGAAGAACATAGGACTTAACATATGCAAAAAAAAAAGAAAAATTACTCTTCATGAGTGACCAGTATGACTTCCTCAGAAGACAAATTGCACAGTTCTTGGCCTGGAATGCAGGGGCAGATCCAGCTGTCCATGTCACAGTCGCTATCGACTTCATCATCCCCTATTCCATTGATTTTGTTCAAGATAACCCCAACACTTGTAAATTTAATGGTACCTCTATATATTGGAGGAGTCTGTGATGGCTTGTACCCCAACCCATACTTATCCTGCTTCATCGGTACCTCGAGAACTTGGCCCCACCTTTGAGAACTGTCAGCCTCAACCACAACACGCGCCTCTTTCAACGAAGGAATCGAAACCTCAGGCTCTTTATCCTCCACTGGAGGCTCTTTCGGAATTTGGACTGCTTCGAAGGCCTGACACAGGGTTTCATGTATCTCCCTATCAACCTCAACATACTTAAACGTTGACAAGTTACTGACCATGATGTTTTCTTCTCCACACACCGTAACCACCTTTCCTTCAACCATATATTTAAGCTTTCGATGTAATGTAAACGTTACTTCCCCAGCAGAATGAATCCAAGGACGGCCTAACAAATAACTATATGCCGGATGGATGTCCACGATGTAAAAGGTCGTATCAAAAACTTCTGGTCCAACGATAATGGGCATAACGACTTCACCAAACACAGATCTTTTTGACCCATCAAAAGCTCGCACCGCCAAATCACTTGGCCAACAAATCAATCCCCAATCCCTGCGTATCAAGTTTCATAAGGAATTTCTTTGGAAAGACATTCAGCGATGACCCAGTATCCACCAAGACATGAGACAACAACGAGCCCCTACATTCCATGGAGATATGCAGGGAATTATTGTGATTCCTTCCAGTCAGAGTTAGATCCAAATCAGTGAATCCTAAACCATTTTCGGCATTAACATGTGCTACCACTCATTCAAGTAGATTCACCAAAATTTCCTGTGGAATATAAGCGGAATTTAACACTTTCAACATTGCATTCCTGTGTGCTTCTGAACACAATAACAATGATAGAACGGAAATTTTGGACGGCGTCTGATTCAGTTGGTCAACGATCTTATAATCACTTTTCCGAATCAATCTCATGAATTCCTCTACATCCTTTGAAAAGGAAGCATCGCTAGCCTATTTCTGCATGGAATCTTCCACAACCTATTTACCCTTACCCTTATCAGAACTGCCAACATTATCATCTGATGGTGGGAATACCCTACCACTGTGTGTAATACCACCGACTCCAACAATATTTTCAACATTCGTACCAGTATCCGAAGAGCCCACCAACTCTTGTTTCTGCCCATTACAAAATACCTCAGCTCCGTAGTTCCACGAAATTGATTTGGTACTCTCATATGGTATCGGCCCAGGTGTAGTAATGACGACGAGTGCTTGTCGCACTGGTGCCAAAATATGAATGGTCCTGTACGGAATTGAGATTATTGTAACATCCTTATTCTAACTGTCCATCATCCATCAGTCTTTGTATACCCTCTTTTAGCAAGTCACAGCCCTCTGGCTGCGATACACATCCTTGAAAATCACTTGAGCATCCTGGAAATACACCTCCTTTCAACAAACGCTGCTTGACAAACAGCAAAGGAGTCTTTAACTCACTAACATCAGATTCCAGATTCAACTTTTCTCCACCTTCAACTGCATTAACCCTTGCCGTGCCATGCTATGGAATATGGTTCTGTATCACGTTTGGCCTACCATTAGTGAAATCAATAGATTTGGAATCAAGCATATCTTGTACTTTATGCTTGAATGCCTTGCAATTATCGATATGGTGCCCTGGCGCCCTTGAATTGATTTCACAGTGGCCATTAGCGTCGTAACCTGGTGGTGGATTACCAGTAGGTGGAGCTAAAGTTATTTTCTGGACCAACTGTAATTGCAACAGATGTTGTAGTAGTTGAGAATATGGAATTGGTGGAGTCTTGAAGTGCCTGTTCATCTTCTGTCTGTTTTGGAACTGACGAGGAGCATTATTCTGTTGCTGAGGTGCAGCCGGGATAGCTACAGTAGCAACCTGCTATGTATAATTATGATTAGTCCTGCCTTTACCCCGATAAGAAGAAATAGAATTGGTATCCCCTTCCTATTTCTTGGGATTCCTTGCATACAGCTTTTTACCTCCTCCGGACGAGGAGTCATTACCACTTGGGATCTTTCCTGCCTTGATTCCACTCTCTACTCTTTCCCCTGCCAACACAAGATCTAAAAACCCAGTTAATAGAAACCCAACCAATTTCTCAAAATAAGGCCCCTGAAGTGTGCCCATGAACATATCTATGAGTTCTCGCTCCATCATCGGAGGTTGAACTCCTGCTGCCAATTCACGCCACCTCTGGGCGTATTCTTTGAAACTTTCGTTCCCCTCTGAGAAAGATTATGTAATTGCGTTCTATTAGGAGCCATGTCATTGTTATACTGATAATGTTTGACGAAAGCTTCCACCAAGTCCCTCCAGCTTCTAATGTTGGTCATCTCCAACCCCATATACCACTCCATATAAGCCCCAACTAGGTTGTCCTAGAAAAAATGCATAAGTAGCTTTTCATTGTCTGAATACGCAAACATCTTCCGATAGTAAGCTCTAATGTGGGTCTTGGGATAGGTCGCCCCTTGTACTGATCAAAGTTCGGGACTTTGAACTTGGGTGGAATTCTTACCCCAGGAACTAGCCCGAGATCAGTCATGTCAAGACCAAAAGCATTTAGTTTCTCATAAGCACACATTCTTTCTTCAATCATCTTAAACTTCTTATCCGCCTCAGATGGGAGACCAGCATCCAGGTCGTGCATAGAGAATGCATCTTCCTGACGGTCCTCCTCCCAATGATGGCCACCAGCGCCATGGACAGCACACACACTTCCTCCTCCACTAATTACTCCAAGAACTCCACCTGCAATACCTTCGCCCAGAGGAAAAACAACTCCAGCACCTCCGCCCAGAGGGATAACAACACCAGGACCACCTCCTCCCGGAGGAATAACACCAGCACCACCAGGATGAACCACACCGTTTTCATCAATTTGAGCAGTCTCAATGAGAGGTTGGACCAAAGTTCTCAGTTGTTCTTGTCCTTGGGCCATGTTCTGCATTAATTCCATGACTTGAGTCATGCGATTCCGTGCCTCAAGAAGTTAAGCTTGGATTTATTCCATCACTCGCCTTTGGTTACCTCTCGTGCAGTATCTGTGAATGTTAGAGTCCGCAATTCTGCTGAAGAAAACCAAGCAGAGATAAGAAAAATCCAGTCAGGAACACCTGTTATGAATATGCAATGCAAATGTCATGCTTGAATATTTCCAGGGTGATCTACACCTTGATTCCAGATTTATAATAATAAACACCAGAGAGGGATAAAACACTGATAAAAGTTGCTCATAGATCAACCGAATAGGAGAATAACAACAAGTCAATACATACAACCCATAATGAAAAATATATAGTTAAATACAAGAGTCAATGATCCCAGCCAACAAGCCTGAGGATGATCAGATACAAAAGAGGAAAAGCCACTAAGACATATCGTCAATATCCACCAGGGACAACCCTCCCCGGACATCACGCTCCTTGTACCAGGCTTGAATCTCTTTGAATAACTTCTTGGTGTCAGGATGCTTTGGTCTTTGGATAAGGTCCTAAATGAGAACATTCGTCTGTGCATGATCCCCTCCAAGTATCGATACCTAAACTCCCAAGCATCTTCACCGAAAGCGTCTTCAAGTTTAGGCTTTTTTTTACCTCTGCTTGTATCTTAAGCTCCTCGAGGGCTGACAATGTCTCTTTAAGCTGCTTCTCACTTCTGTACTTATGGGATAATTCTTCTCTGACCTCTCTTTCCTTGTTCCTGAGTTATAGCTTCAGCTTTTCGATCTGGTCTCGAAGTTCATCTTCTTTCATTTTATGAGTGGTCACCGTGGCGTTCCATTGACTATTGAACTTAGAGATCTCAACACGAGCTCTTTCTAAATCCTTCTTCCCCAGCTGGAGAAAACTGTTGGCGCTTCTCAGATCTTGACCTACCCGTTCCCTGTTTTTGACCTCTTCTGCTAATTCCTTCTCTTTTTTGGTCAACAACTCTGTCCTCACTTTGGCTACATAGGTCGCTTCGTTCTTATCATGCCCCAACTGATAGACCTCCCTCTTTAGTTCTTCATTCTCCTTGCGAAGTCCTTCCTTTTCTACCCAAAGCTTATTGTATCTTTCCACATCCATAGTGGTAGGCTACCCAATCATCAGTGGGTATAAAGGTGCCTCCACAGAGAAAGGCAAGAACACCTCCTCCACCCTATTATGTATCCACTCCAATTAGGGAGCATAGGCTCTGTAGTCACTCTTTCCCAGAGAAGTTTTTCCTTTCCTATGGATCTTCCCCCATGCATCCACATCTTTTTTCAGCAAATCTGGATCACCCCCCACATGGAAGAAAAGAGATTCCTGAACATCTCGGTCTTTTGGTGGCTCTCTCAATGCATACCCAAGTTGTCTAATAGCGAGAGAAGGGTTGTAATTAATTCCCCCTTTTCTCCCTATTAGTGGCACATTTGGGAAATCTTCGCAGCTAACAATAATTTCCTTACCCAGCAAACCATGATTGAACCACACAATGTCTTTTACAGTTAGATCCATTGGTCTTTTTGACCACTCTGACGACTTTCAAGTGTCCACAAAGGCCCTAGAACGAGGGAGATGATCCATGAACCATTTATGAAAGAGTAGTGCACAGCAGGAAGCAAGCCCTCCCCTCATCTTCTTGTTCTTATAATGCAGTGAATGAAACAAATCACCGACAAGAGTTGGCACCGAGTTTTTCATGTTGAAGATCCTAACAACGCTCATATCCACAAAATCATCCACATTCGGGAACAAGACGATTCCATAAACACACAGGGCCAAAACAGCATTAAAGACAGTCCAACTATTGGCTTCGACATATTTTTGAGCTTGACCCCATCAGAAAACACAAATGAAATCCCTGAAAGGCTCCCTTGCTAGCAACGTTATCAGTCAAGATAGACTTTCTCAAATAAAGAGCAGTGGCGACATCTTCCAAATTAGGGATTTCCTTGGAATAATAAAAAGGTGCTACTTCCTTGATGGTGACCCCCAAAATGAAAGCATATTCCTCCAGTGTTAGAACCAATTGATAGTCCGAGAAGGTGAAGCATCGTAGTGGAGGGTCGTAGAATTGTAGCAGAGTATGTATGGCCTTGTATTCATACTCAGTGATGGTATGTAGAAAACTCAGAATTCTCCCATAATCCTTTTTGAAATCTTCTAGAATACCGGGATTTGCCAAGGCAACCAACCCATTAAGAGAATTCAACGTTGGAACGAGAAACTTATACACGATGATCTTCTGCTTATCAACGTCTATCTCTGAAGATCTTCAGCAACAAGAATCAAAGATAAGATGCAAACCCTGGAAATAAACGAACATGAATGTTAGAATGCAAAGATGATGCTATGCAAATGAAAACATGGGATCAAGGTTTCCAATATGCTCAGAATACCTGCTGTACTGCTGACTGAATAAGACCAGAATTCTGCTCTGACGAGGAATCCAGAATACCAGAATACCGGAATAATCAGAATACCAGAAGACCAGGTTCATAAGTTCACACTATTAAGTAAACCAGAAAACCAGGTAGGTTGAAGGTCAAAGTTTCCTACAAAACCCATCCCCTCTCACATGTGGGTTCTAGTATTGGACAAAGGCATCCTAGTTGGTCCTCAGTATCATGGACTCTCAAGTCGAGAAATGATGATACATTCACCATTTCTGGTTTGACATCATCATCAATCAAGGAGGCCTCAACTGATTTCCCATGAACGGTCTCCAGAGTCATAAGCTCTCCAAGTCAACACCCTATCATCTACACCAGACGCGCAGGATAAAATATCTCCAAAGAAAGCCTCGTCTGAATGTGGGTCTCGTGTCAACCAAATGTAACAAGACGCTATACAGGCCACACGACTATCCACTCTAATCCTATATATGTACTCAAGCCTGGGTAATAGGCTTATCCCTTATCAATCCAACCCACCCAACAGCACAGCAGCAATAAAACAATATGATAACAGTAATCAAATGCAAATAATGCAGTAAAATACAGTAATATACAATAGATAAAACAAATAAAAGCACAAAAATAAACACCCAATGAACAAAAACAGACAAGCGCTAGGATTGGCTCGCATAGGGAACCAGAGTCCTCAGCAGAATCGCCAGCTGTCGCAACGCGAAAAACAACTGACGGAAAAACAGAGTTGCCACCAAACATTATTTATCCCACATGGTCATCGCAACCAAAGTCTGGGTTCGGGAGTCGATTACGCGAGAGGAATGTATTAGCACCCCCTCGCGTCTGTTGTACTCAACGGGATCCACGCTTGTTATTCTAATCAAAGGGTGTGTTATCTAAAGCCCTACTGCTAAACAGAAATGAAAAGGGAAGAAACAAAAGGAGACTCGATAGGACTTCGCCGTCCTAGACCTACATATTCCCTCGTGCAATGGGAAAGTCAGAGTCAACGTAGTTTAGAGGACTACGGGTGAATGAGGGAAGGTTGCTAGCCAAGACCTCACCGTCTTGTGCCTACGTATCCTCATTCGGACGAGAATGAGGAAGTCAGAGCGTACGTAGTTCGTGATCACGACCACAGATTGGTTAAGTGTTTTTTATGAGCGACATCAAGTTTGCATTCCAGTAGTTAGGGCCGATGCCTGTTTGCGGTAGAACGGAAATAACACACTCTTTTTTGAAAATGGTTTGACAGAAAATCCCGAAGGATAAAATGATTTGTAGTTTGTTTGTAGGTTTTAATAGAAGTGGGTTAAGTTTGTTTGAAATGTGCATCATACTAAAGTCTGTGACATAGGATCGAGTACTTCCCACTAACGATCCAAACGTCTCGCGCACAAAGTACCCTAAGATAAGGTTAGAAATGCATCCGCTCATCTTTTCCCATGTGCTTAAGGCTCATGGAACACAATGCACATCATATTTATTAAGTATTTTGATTTTGTTTTGAGAAGAGAAAGAAGACTCAAAGGGCAAAAGAAAATCTAGGGGAAAGCTTACCTAAATGTTGTCATGCATTATGGCCCTATAGTTGAGGATGATAGGGAAGTCTACCTAATGTTATCATACAAATGATGGACCTAAGGTTGAGGTTCAAAGAGACTACCCTAATGTTGTCATGCAAAGGATTGAGAGCCTAATGTCTATCCTACTTTGAACCTAATCAACAATTAAGTTCAAACTAGGAGCCCTAAGGGAACATGTGAATAAACACAAGTAAACATTAAACAAACTCAATCTCAATTAACAAAAGTGAATTCAAAATCCAAAGGAGGAGAAAGGAGATGAAGAGAAAGGGAGATGGCAAAGAAGTCCTAATTCATCAAAAGAAGGGATCAAAGAAAGTTAAAGAACCTAAACAAAGTCAAACTCGCAATGCATAAGCATACATGTCAACAATTAAGCTTCAAAAATTAGCCAAACAAATTAAGTAAGCTCAAACAAGATGAGAAACAAGTTAGGACAGTAACAACATCACATCATGTTCAACTCATATGAAAGATTATAAGAGGAGAAAAAGCATACAAGACATGCATCACATTAACACTCAAACAATTGCCCACACATAGCTCATGCAAAACACACCTCCAAAGGTTAAACATGTGAAGTTAGGGTCTGAATCCAATTAGGGAAGTAGCACAAGCATGAATATCATTTCAAATACCAACTCATGGATATCAAGGAGAAACAACAAGGATCAAGTTCAATACATGCATCAAAACTAGGTAAGCATTCCCTATGAACAATTCCAAAGAAAACCAGTGTTCAAGCAAGGTACAAAGCACAAATGGTCAAGTAATGCATACCATAACATCAAGGTCAGAAGCATATTCAAATGTATCACACCACATTTATTTGCAAGACATCACACAAGTTTAATACGTATCATGCTCAAAAGGCTAGGCAAACACCATTCAAATCACCCATGAAAAGAGCAAAGATGATCATGTGAAGAGAAGAATGAAAAGTGATCATACAATGAACATCACAACATGGAAATAAAATCCTCAAACATGTCATTCCAAACATACAAGAGTTCACCAACATCCATTAGGTTATACAAGAAAACATCTTGAGAAACTAGGCCAAGAACACCAAAGGTGCAAGGCTAAAACAACATCAACTTGAAAATTCCACCAAAAATAGGAAAATAACTAAATGAAAGTGAATCCAAATCCATAATCAAGTATATACATCATATGATCACATTCCATAATCATCTCAAAACTCAATCAAACACAAGTTGACAAAATGATTTGAAACTAGGTCAAACACCATGCACATTCAATCCAAACTCAAGTCATAATGAGGCATAAATCAAAACTAGAGAAATGGCCTAATAAATTCCAACAAAAGGATCTGCCTTATTCTTTATCAATCAAGAACAAGTGTGAAAAATATCACAGGAAGAATTACATAAATGCACTATCAAATCAATCCAAAGATCCAAGACAATACACTAATCGAGCATGCATCGAGGACTATTAAAAACCAAGTGAAAACCAACCAAAAATTTCATGTCCAAGCATCAAATCAACCCTAAAACAATCCTCAATCAAGTGTCAAAACATCGTAAAAGGATTAGATAAAAAAGGCATGGTAAAGGCATTAAAAGATAAAACCCTAATCCAAGGGTAAACATGTAAAAAACCCTCACAAATTAAATCAAAATAAAATAGGAAAATTAATTAAAAAATAAAATAAAAAATATGGAAATAAATCAACACCTCAAAGAAAAAGAAACATATTTTTTTGCAATTTTATAACATTTTTATCTATTAAAAATAAAATGAAATGAAAAAAAGAAATGAAAATAAAATAAAAAGGATAAACATGGCATGTGGGGTGAAATAGTAAAAACAGAATGAACTAACAACCAGTGTAAACGCGCGTTGGGCCCAAAGTAAGGTGGTGTGAATAAAAAATGTTACAGGGCCCAAACCACAATCAAACACATTCAGCATGCCTCACCATCCTCATTAATTGAGGTGGCGCTGGCTCACACACGCAAACGACCCAAATCACTCATCCTCATTTCATTTGAATTAAAAAAAAAAGTGCCAGACACCACATCATCTTCTTCAACCCTCACACGCCGGAGCCTTAGCTCCAGTCGTCTTCTCCGGCTAGCTGGCTGCCGGAGCCACCACCAAACCACCCAGAAATGAAGAGCAATATATTCCACACGGATTTCCATGCTGAGTTCAAATATAGCATCAGAAATTCAAGGAAAGAACGTTATCATCATGAAAACAAGCCATGAACATTTAACACATAAACTAAAACTCACTTAAATCAACATAACAAACAATCAAACATGGCCTACATATGGTAGGGCTTCAGATGCAACCAAACAGGAGCCTAAAATGGATCTAAAATGGAAGAATGAAGTTGAGGAAAATACCTAACGGAATAGCTCCGTTGGACCTTGTTCTTGCGTAGAATGATGAGTCTGGCAATGGAATGGGCCTTGGAATAATGAAACACGAAGAGAGAAATTCTTGAGAAGGGAAATGTGATTCAGATATGAAAGTATGAGTGAGTGAACCAATTTGGAATGAAATCAGTTTTTATATGATCTGTTTAGGGTTGAAAATAGGCTAGGGAATGAATCAAAGGCTTGGAATTAGTTGGTTTGGTTTGGAAGTGAAAAAAAACCTAAAATGAGCACATGGAGTGTGGCATGGTTTTTGCTTTGTTTTCAGGTTTGGAAATGAGGTTTGGTAGGGTTGTTTGAGTGGAATTGATCATGAGGGATGTGTGAAGAGTTTTGGCACGTGGGAAAGGAGAATGAGGCAGATTGTGAGTACAAACTTCCTTTCCAATTTTTGCCAAAAAGGTGGTATGAGGTGTATAGTGGACATGACTTTGTTTGGCAATTTTTAGAAAGGTTTTGGTGGTGTCATGCGTGTGATGTGAATAAGTAATAAGTATGCTGCAAAAATGATTCACAATTGTGCCAAGAATTACATCATGTTATGCCTTGGAACCAAACTCATATAGCTTACTTTATGCCATTACAACTTGATGAAATTGGAACCATTTGAAAAGATCTTGACATCAATGGAAAGTAGGAAGTAAAGTGATCAACCTTGATGTTGAAATGAAGTTAAAATGAGGTCCATAAAGTTGTGAAAACTAGCTTAGAAAACATATCCACAAATTGGCCAAACATGCATGAAAAATTCTAAGTCATGAAACATATTAGACAACTTGATGACATGAAATTTGAAGCTTCATATCTTGAGCTCTAGGTGCTCAAACAATGAGTTCTTGGTATGCTTGGAAAGCTTGGAAGAAGCTTAACAATTTTGATGTTTGAATAAAATTGAATTGGAGCTTTGATCATGGTGAAAAATGCCTTGAGAGATTGGTTCATGAAGTTGACAATTACCTTAATAAATTTGACATAAAGAAAACCCTAACTTTGAGACACCATATCTTTTGATCTACACATCCAATTGATAAGTTCTTGTAGTCAAAAGAAAGCTTGGATAATGAAGAACAACTTTGATTTTGGTAAGATTTTGAGGAACAACCTTGATCATGAGGAAAATATCCCTTGAAGAACCAATGTTAAACTTGAAAATTGACACTTAGAAAAAAAATTCTAAGTATAAAAGTTCACATTTCACCTTTTCCTCATATTCATGACCTCATAAATTTTTACCCATGAATCTTTTGAACATCTTTCCTTATTCAAACTTGTAGTACATGATGTCCTATTTAATTTGATAGCATGTTTGCCCCATTTGGATCAAGGATGAAAAAGTTATGGGGGTTGCAAGATGGCTAGAAATTGAGATTTTCCTTACTTAGAAATTTTCCACTAAAACCCTAATTCACCAAATCTCTTGATTTTATGTTTCTCCTTGATTCTTCTTGATCTAAACACATAATAACATTTGGAATGCCATGAAATGCCTATGATTGACCTCAAAATCCAATAGTTTGACTTTGTGAGACCATAGTTGACTTTCTTAACCAAATGAAATCCTAATCTTTCTTACACTGACTAAGGTTCATGTGATGACTTGTGAAGAGCCATGAGACATGTATGAACCACTTGAGATTTATATGGATCCGTAGAACCAAGATTTACTCCAAGAAAATATCCATAGACACCCTTGGTCAGAAACCCTAGTTTAGATTCAAAAGATAGGAGAATGTGATTAATACTTGTAACCCTAATCCAGATGATTGTGTGAGATGGTTGAGAATGCCTTGATGATGAAAGGACTTTGAAGCTTGATAATGCCACAAGATTGAGTACAATCTCTTGCTTTATCCTTGAGAATCACACCCTCCTCTTGAGGGTCAACAAAGATAACTTGATCCCATGTTTAGAACCAATGCTATGCAGAAATGATGATGCAAATGAAATGAAACATAAGCTAAAAGTTTAAGAAAAGATAGGAAAATTTTGGGGTGTTACACCCACTCCTTCTCTTTAAGAGTTTTTCAGATCTGCTTATGGAATCTTGCCCTTTTCAAACACTCCACCAGATGTGCCTCCTTTATCCGCAATTGTGGATCTTTTGCTAATTCGTCACTCTTGTTATTTTCCTTTCTTGCCTCCCTCCTCATCAAATTGCGTATCTCTTTTGCAAAATCTCTTTTGTCAGCCTTGAATGACTTTCTTTTGCCCATTATTGTGTCTACCCATAGAAACTCTAGTGTTATGTGACTTGGTTGTTGATTCTACATCTGATCTTATAGAGGCGTGTTTAAGCCAAACCTCTTCTGTCTTGAAGACTATGTTCTTTGAGTCTTGTGCCTCCTTGATTCCTGTTTCTTGAAAACCATGTTGTCTGAGTCTATCTTTAACCATCTTGAAATTTGTGGTACAAATGCTTATCAGTCATCAATTTCTGTTTTTATTATCTTTTTGTTAAGTACAAAAGATGGAGAAATTCATTAGAGTATTTAAGAGAATAAAAGTATTTTTGAAGGCTTTTATTTACCTAAACCCTAATTATTTTGATATTTCTTTTATCTGAACCTTATTTCATCAAGATAAGTTAAGTTAACTTGGATAGAACTTAGAGGGAGCTTACAAAATTCAACCTTTAGACTATTAGACTCGGGGGGATCTTACAAACCTAAAACTCTGATGTTGTAAAGTTATTTAAACTAACCAACCATTGTTCTTAAATACTTTTTTTTTCATCATAAAAAAGGGGAGATCGTTGGAACAAAATTGTTCACATCCCTTGGGTTTTGATGATAACAAAGTACTTAAAGAACAATTGGGTATACTAACATATGTTCAAGTGTGCAAGATCACAAGCTTAGAATTCAACTCTAAATCAACCCTGATAAAAGCATATGAAGAGAAGAAAAATGACTCAGATTCTGAAGGATTAGAATCTGATGACTCTGAATGCATGTACCAGCTTCTGAAGATCATAATTTGATGATAGTATCCCAACCTTTGATGATAACTTAGACTCTGATGACCTCAAACTAAAGATTCTTAGCCTCTGATCTGTACTCTGTCCCAAAAACAAGAGCAGTCTTGTCAAAGTACCAGAGTTTGAAGAAGGCCATCAGGGGTTTTGTTTTGTAAGGCTCAAGGAATGGTGATGTGACCTCTCAAGTATGCTCCAACCTTTTGGTAGATACCTAGTATGAGAAAGTTGTTATGGACAATAATGGACTATAATCTTAACCGGTTTCATCCTCCAACGTCTCTCTTGGATTGCTTCTCAACTAAGAAATTTTATGCATGTCACCTTCCGACGAATATTTTTCTGCCTCTATAAAAGAGAGCTGAAGATTTGAAAAAAAGATACAACAATACATCAGAACAACTTCGAGCATAACTTTGAGATGTTGTTTATATCTGTTATTGCATAAGTTCTTAATATTTCTTATCTTTGTATATCTTAGAAATTTTAAGAGTTAAGAACATATGTGGTTGTTGTAAAACTATTATACTTCTGATTGTGTATCAAAGTATAGTTGTATTTGTTTCTACTAAACTATTTGTTTAAATTAGAGGAAGTTTCTTCCAATTTTTCTTGAGCAATGAAGTCTCTTGCTTGTGTGCTTGAGCAGTGAAGTCTATTTCTAGTGTGATTGAGCAGAAGTATCTTGCTATGTTTCTTGAGCGAAACTCTCTTTCTGGATTGATTGAGTTGTTGAAGTCTCTTTTTGGATTGAATGAGTAGTTAAAGTCTCTTTCTGGTTTGATTGAGAAAAGTTGTAATCGATTTTGATTATAATAGAAATATCTTTTTGAGGCAAGGGGACTAGACTACTATTGGTTTAGGAGAGGAACTAGGATAAAATCTATGTGTTGATTTACTCTTGCTTCTGAACTTTATTATTCCGCTGCTACTCTTAATTTATGTTCAAACTCTGAACTTGTTCAGATTCTGAAGCTGTGTTTTTTCAGAAGTGAAAAAGAAATCGATATACACAATTAAATCCCCCTTCTTGTGTATTTTTCTCACCTTAAACAGCAACTTCAACTGGAAACGCACTGGATCCTTCCGATTGGTAACGTTTCATTTCGATTTCTTTTTGCCTTTACAATGGATTTTCCATTGGTGTGTATTCAGATTCGAGTTTCCCTTGGTGTCCGTTGTGTATTTATGATTTGATTTTGGTTTTTGCTGTATTGGTTTAATTTTAAGTTATCTTGGATTTACGTTGGCATTATAGTCACTATATGTGCTGATGGATTTATATTTTTGTAGTAATGTAAACTTTTATGCTTGAGTTGTGCTGATGCTGCCTGTGTTTGTTATGTCAAAATTGGATTTGTCAAGATGAATGTCCGACACCAGCCAGTTTAGATTCTGTCGCGTGCGTGGAGGTCATGCTGATTTCAATGTTGTAAAGCTTTCATATTAATGTTGTAAAATATAATTCGATTGATAATATATTGCATACTATATTGCTTGAGTTTTACTTTCTCGTTGCAATGCGATATGCATTTTACTTGTTCATATTTCGAGTTGATTGCGATGAGCGCACTTTTGCGTTAGCGATTTGCTGTGGTTTTATTAGTGTGCAACATTTTATTCCACCATCGTCATGTTAACTCAAGCGCAAGTATGAAATTAGTATTTTGGCATAGTGTCAATACACATTTTTGCTTGCTACTTTGTTTCTTCATGTAACATTATCGTTAGTTACGGTGCAATACTTCACTTTATGCTTTGTTTGCTTTTCGATACGATTACAATGAATGTGTATTGGTTGTGATTATCGTATGCGTATTACTTCTCCTATCTCTTATTGCTCTCGTATGTGGCAATGCTTATGTTACGATTTGTGCTTTAAAGTTATCTCATTTAATGCATCGTCTCATTTTTTGATACTATCACATTACCTTCATCAAACCATTTCACAATAAAATCAAACCAATTTCAAATTTAATCGAATGCAACGCAAGTGCTTGATCCAACATCAAGTACCCTTTTTCCGCTCATTCAAATCTTTTCATATCTCATTAAACACTTGATCCAATGTCATTTGTTCATTTTTCAAAAGCTTTTCACAGTAACTTGGAAGAAAAAGGATCGATCAGGTGTAGACTTTCTCTTTCCCCGAATGTTTGGACACTGCTGTAGAGCTCCATATTCGAACACTAGTCTTCCATTTTAAAACGCAATAATTATTTGAATTAAGTTGGTTCTCCTATAGAAGAAAAATGGTCGATTGGGTGTAGACCTTCTCCTTCTCCGATTATTTGGGCACCACTGTAGAGCTCCCCACATGAATAATCGTCTTCTGTTAACAAACCTTGACTTAATTCGCTAGATATTTTTTCATAATAATTAGAAGAAAAAGGAGGGATTGGGTGTAGAACTTCTCCTTCTTCGATTATTTGTACACTGTTGTAGAGCTCCCTGTCTGAATACTCATCTTCCGACTAAAAACAATCTCAACACATCAAACTTGTCTTTTTTCGCCCGTGTGCGACTCTGAAAACTTTTTTTCAAATGAGTATGCTTTATCCATTTCGACGCGAAACAAACAAAGGCTTCAGCCTCCAAGAGTGAGTAACAAGCAGAGGTTTAACCGCTCGAAATGTCTAAAGCAACATTCTTTAAAATAAATCAACCGACACGTAGTTTTCTACAAAGAACAATGTAGCCTTGAGTTCTCCATCGCATCTAAAGATACGTAGGAGCAAGATTTTGAAATCATGTTAGGCACAATAATTAAAACCTAAAAATATTTTCTTTATTTTTCTCGCTTAATAGATAGAAGATTGCAAAGTAACATCACACTAACAGTCATTCACATAACTAACTTATTGAGTCCCACTGAGTACAACTGATGTGAGGGGTGCTAATACCTTTCCCTTGCATAACCAAATCCCAAACTCGTTCTTGGTTGCGAAGAACATTTTCTTTTTGTTTTTCGTGGATTTTATCGATATCTTCCCTTTCCTTTTGGAATAAATAAAGTCCGGTCGAAACTCTGTTTTTATTTCTAGCGTGCGATGTGCTCGGGTATTTTTCGCGCCGCGATAGGTATAAATTTGATAGTATGGCCTTCAGACCATTAAAAGTTGGTCGACTAATGAAGATATTGTATGAGGATAAAGTATTCTCAACCATATATATCTTACTCTTACAATTTTCATGCTTCCCCTTTTCAGAAAGTAGTCTGAATGTTGACATATCCTTAGATCAACACAAGATTTTTTGAGAAACTGACTAACATTCCCATAAAATGCTGGAGGATCTTGACATTTATATTCAAACCTTCAAAGCGATTCCATTAAAGAACGTAGGTCAAATTATTCGGATCTACAAAGACTCTTTTGACGTTCCAATCATTAATTTTGACGTTGATTACCATGAGATCATTTTCTTGGAGAATGGTTCCTTCTACATCCATGCTAGATAAATTGGTTAATGTCATTGGAATCTCTCTCTCTCTCTCTCTCTATATATATATATATATATATATAAAGGAGGCATGCTCACAATATGCATCACCTGTCAAACATACTTTTTCCTGGATGAGATGAAATCTCCACCTCTTGCGAAGCCTCCAACAATCGTGTTCAATGTGTGGTGTGTTCGACTAGGCTCGTGGTCCTTCTTTAATACTATGGCCTTTCATGGTCGGGGGGTTCTTTGTCTGGCTTCTCTATGTGCTGAGGTCATTCTTTCTTATATTTGAGTATTTTCCCGCACATACCTTTGCATGCTACCTCCTTGAATTAGATATTCAATTCCCATTTCTTGTGATGGGAGTTGTCGGTATGATGGCCCCATATCTTGTGATACTTGCACCATTTATTCATATTATTCCCCATGGAATCCCCTTCAGGGGCATGATGCCCAGAAATCATTTTTGCATGGTAGACATCTTGAAAGATTTTCTCCCTCCCTATATTTAGTGGAGTGAATCGCTAAAAGGTTCTTGAGTGAGCTTGAAAATAGCTTTCTCACTGCCAAATAATGCATTCTGACTTCTTTTATGACCGGTCACCTTCGGCTACCACCTTGTTCTTTTGCATCCCTTTTTTTTTGGATTACATTCCTTTTCTTTGACGTAGCATTCCTCCCTAGCCATGATTTCTTCCATATAGGATGTTGGCTTTCGCACTAGGGATTTGTTAAAGTGTCGTTCCTTGAGGCTATTATGGAAAGCTCCTACAAACATCTCTTGGTTTGGATGGTAAACCTTATGGTTTCTTCATTGAAACAAAACAAATATTCCCTTAACGATCCACAATAGACTTGATGGACATTGAAATGGATCGTGGTAGATGTTTTCTTGTGTTTGCTGGCCGAGAATTTATGGATCATCTTAACCATCAGGTTATGGTAGTTTGTTATGGAGAACCTCAAGAGGCTCATATACTATCATAGGGATGCTTGTTTTAATGTTCCTACCATCAGTTTACATTTGAGGGAGCAATTGCCCTAATAATTTCCATTTGTGTGTTAATAAAAATGATGTGCTCCTAAAGATAACCTTTTCCATCACCAGGGAGGATGATTTTAAGTTTTCAGAGGCTTGTGTGTCTTAATTATTGTCTTTTATTAACATACTTTTATTTATTGAATATTACTCGAACTAACTATTCCAATATGTATTGGTCAAAAAGTACTAATGTGCATGTTACCCCCCTGCAAGGGCAAGGGAACTCAGAGGCCTTAGTAGGTATATTATGATGTATGATGGTTAGGGCTTGCCCATGGCAAAGAAAAGCCATGTACGATGGTGTTTTGTTGTGGTTTAGAGGACCTGCTCATATGAGGTGAGAGGCTCTGTATATATATTGAGTGCTTAGGTGTAAGCCTTTGAGTTAAGATTTGTCCTTCTCCCCCCTGGGGAAGTACTATAGAGGCTTTAGGCCTAGGGTTTTCTTGGGAAAGGCCACTACCCACCTAGTTAATGGTGGACCATTGAATCCCTATTTACAAGGGGGACGTGAGTCAATTATTGACCTTGGTTTCTCTCTATCCAAGAAACATCTTATCCCACGTTTCCCAAGACTGAGCGCTAGGGAAATCTTAGGGGCGAAGGGTACCTCCCTGAGGGTGATATGACCATCACCTCTCCTGGGGGCGGCCTACAGTGATCGCCTTAGTCAGGTACTTCATAAATATAACACTATACAGTCCCTCAAGCACGAGGCCTTTGATAGAGGACAAAGTGGTTTTAGACTATGGTACGGGGGAGTGTCCCGAGGCCTTGAGTTTTTATCAATGATATGTTTGACGTGCTAGGCCTATGAGGCTCAGGAGCTTTTTAAGAGGAATTACATCGTTTGTTCCCATCCAGGGAAAACCCATGTCCCTTAGGAGAATTTATATGTAGCATGGTTGATGAAACTATAAGTTCCTTAGGTAAGGCTTTAATTAGAATGGGAAATATAAGTCCCTTGGGTGAAGATATATGTAGCCTGGATGATGAGACTATAAGTCCCTCAAATGAGTCATTGGACCTCTCGAACGAGACTTCTATCAAGGCCTCAAACAAGACTTATGACTAAGTCTTTTAGGATAGACATTGGTCACACTGTAGCGTGTGATTTTTGTCGGTGACGCGACCACCTTATCGCCATGGGTTTTTTCCTCACCGCAATGGTAGGGATTGGGTTCTACTTTCCGATTTCTTATTTATCCTGTGAAGCTGGAAAGGAAAGGGGAGCTATCTCAAACTAACCTTGCACGCAAATGTTTTATTTAACAAATGCTTAAGGGATTGGGGGGTCCGGGGTCAGGTTATACAATGGGGAGTTGTCAATTACCCATCCTATATGTGGTTATCCACAGATCGTTAGCAATTATAACTGTTTCCTACTTACTGGTGTTTATCTGTTGATTGGGAAAGTTTCTCCTTTGGGAGTGTTTGAGAGAGATAGTTTTTGTTGATTTCGGGTTTGTTTCGATGTTTTTGGTAAGGTATGAAACCTAAAAGTTTTGATTGATGTGTGAAGGTAATGGACCTAAAGTTTTGGATTGGTGTGCTCGCTAAGATTTCACAATCTTATGCCTACGTATTCCCGTTAAAGATAAATAGGGAAATCAGAGCAATCGTAGTTCCCTCTATGGGAGGAAAGATATTTGGTGTCTTGTTCAAAGCCCAAGATTGAAGCTAAAGGAGTATTTTGTCTTGTTCAAAGCCCAAGATTGAAGCTAAAGGAGTATTTGTGTCTTGCTCAAAGCCCAATATTGAAGCTAAAAGGTTTCAGTGAGAGAGAATTTGTCATCTCTAAAGGAGATATCTCATCTGTTTATCACAACTGTTGGGTGACTGATTAAAAAGGAGGATTACTTTAACTGGGAAATGAGAATCCAGCAATGCCATAATTTCCTTTATGATGGATTTGTCCTGAAGGAGGAAACTTTAACTCAGTGTTGAGCAATGCCATTTTTCCTTAGAAATCTTTCATGCTAAGATAGGGACAGTGGCGTGGATGTAAATAATCCAGAGGCTTGCCGCTTACAGTAATTAGATGAAAGAAATAGTTTACCAGGATAAGAGATGGACTACAGGTTAGATATTTGAATCAACAAGTGTGCCACTTACATCAATTATCTAGGATTAAGGTTTGTTTTGAATGTTCTGTTTTGATGGTGATGTACAGAGAAATGTCTTCCTACAGAGAGGTTTTTGATTTCCTCTGAGGGGATTTTGATTTTTGTATATGTGTGCCTTGATCAAAGCCCAAGGTTGAAGCTGAAAATGTCGACTCGACTAGGGAGTCTTAGCTGTCTTGTACAAAGTCCAAGATTGAGGCTGGAAAAGAGGTTGACTCTTTTGGGGATATGACATTGACTCCATTGGGGAAATATTTTATCTGTCTTGTACAAAGCCCAAGATTGAGGCTAAAAGAAGAAACTGACTCTACTAGTGAGAGGTTTTATCTGTCTTGTACAAAGCCCAAGATTGAGGCTAAAAGAAGAAATTGACTCTGCTTAGGGAGATTAATTCACAAAGCCTTAAATAAAGCTGGGAGGAATCGACTCCGCTGGGGAGATATTTATACAGAGCTTAACAGGAGACTAGAAGGAATTGACTTTTCTGAAGAAATTTTATATGTGTCTTGTACAAAGCCCAAGATTGAGGCTAAAAAGTGGATGATTGACTCAACAAGAGAGTGCTGAGGATATTTCAGGTGTCTTGTACAAAGCCCAAGATTGAGGCTAACTCTACTGAGGAAAATCATTATACAAAGCCTAAGAGGAGGCTGAAAAGAGGAATGACTCAACAAGAGAGTGTTTTAAGGTGATTGGCTCAACAAGAGAGTCTGAAAGGAGGACTGAAAGAAGATTGACTCAACAAGAGAGTCTGAAAGAAGATTGACTCAACAAGAGAGTGGTGTGAGGTGTCTGACTCAACAAGAGAGTGTTTTTATCTGTCTTGTACAAAGCCCAAGATTGAGCCTGAATTTGCTGGGGAAAAGGGAGAATCATTATACAAAGCCTAAGAGGAGGCTGATTGGGGAATTTCTTATACAAAGCCTAAGAGGAGGTTGACTTCTGCTAAGGATTATTTAGATCCAGAGGCAGGTCCAAAGTGGGAAATCAACTCTTGCTGAGGATTACAGAAGAGTTGAGATATCAGATGCCTTGAGGTTCTAATTTTGGCTAGTGTTGTATTGATGATAAGATGACCCTTAGCTGGGGAAATTTTGGATGAAATATTGAGTTTTAGAACCTATGGGGGTTTTAACTCAGTTGGAGATTGATTAGATGATTAGGATTTCTCCGGTGTTTGTAAGAAACTTGAGAATGTCTTTGAGATCCTAAAGGAGATGAGATTGTCCAAGTCTACTGGTATGAAAGGGTTTATCTTTGTACGATGCCCAAGAGGAGGCAGGTGTTTTAAGGGATGAGAATAAACCCTTAACTTGGTCTGAGGTTTAGACTCATTAGAAAGACTGCTCTAACAAAGGATGACTAGGTTTTATCCTATACCTTTAAGAGGCCTTCAGGTCCTTGTACTAAGCCCAAGAGAAGGCATGAGAACTTCTAAGAAGCCAGAGGGTCCTTGTACAAAGCCCAAGAGGAGGCGAGGATGTTTTTAGGAAGCCCGTGGGTCCAAACCTAACAAAAGTTCAAGAAAGATTTCACCAGGAATTAATCCTTTAGTGAACAGTTCTAGGGTTTGAAGAAATTCAAGAGAGGTTTCACTGGGAATTAATCCTCTTCGGGGAATTGAATTTCTTTGACAATTTCTAATATATACAGACAAGTATGTAAAAGAGGGTAGGAGGACTTACAGGTGAGCAAGCTTCCAGCACAAACAAATATATATATATATATATATATATATATATATATATATAAATGTGCAAGTATTTAAAAGAAAGCTGTTTAAAACTTACAGGTGAGCAAGCTTCCATTGTAACAGCTGTATGGTTAGTTGTTCAAGAAATTAAAGAAAGTTTTGATAACAACCATGAATTTGAACCTAAATCAAAAGGGAAAGTTGTTTTGAAAAGATTGGGGCTTACAACTAAAGGAGAAGCCCAAGGAATTGTTTATTTACAAAGGGATTGGTCTTACAACTCAAAGAGAGGCCCAAAGTTTATTTTTGTACAAGAGATGGGGCTTACAACTCAAGGAGAGGCCCAAGTGAAAAACAGTGATCGCACCGTTATTTTGAAAATCGTATCGGGTCTTATACAATGATTGAAGCCCAAATTTATTTATGTACAAAGGGATGGGTCTTACAACTCTTTCAATAGGCCCAAATTGATTTAAAAGAAAAGAGAATGAGACTTACAACATGAGGGGAGGCCCAGATGATTTTGTTTTGAAAACGGCGATCGCGCCGAGATTTTTACGTACTGGGACTTATACAACTACTGAGGCCCAAATTTATTTATTTACAAAAGGGATGGGACTTACATTCTTTCCAAAGGCCCAAATTGATTTAAAAGAAAAGAAATGGGACTTACAACACAAAGGTAGGCCCAGATAACAATTGTTTGAAAACAGCGATCGCGCCGAGATTTTTAAAATCGCATCGGGACTTATACAATAACTGAGGCCAAAAAATGTTTATGTACAAAAAGGGCTGGGACTTACACTCAATTAGAGGCCCATGAGTGTTTGAAAAATGTTTGAAAAATCAAAATTTAGAGGAAACCCTAATTTTGAATTTAAAAGATATAATTTTCAAAGGAAATTAAATAAAAAATGATATAAAATATCAAATATATTTAAAAACAAGTTGTAAACTTTGAAAAATATTTTGAGAAATCATGTTTAATCACATGAAAGCTTGAAATTCATTTGGTTTTGAAAAATCAAGGTGGGAATTTCATTTTAAAATGTTTAAAAACAAATAAAATGAAATTAATTACAAAAATTCTAACTAGATTAAAAAAATAATATAAATTAAATTTTTTTTGTAAATTAAAATAATTTAATATTTTTATGAATTTTGAAAAAAATAATTACTTCAAAAACATAAATATTCAGAGAGAAATTAATTTTTGAATCAATTAAACAAAATATCAAAAATTCAAAAATTTTTAAAAATTTGAAAAAGGGCGCCAAGAACACTTGGTTCTTGCCCGCGTCCCCTATTTTTTTTCAGATTTTGCATTTTCTCACTTTTCTCCATGATTACTCATTGGATTTGCACGATTCAAGTACCAATCTTGTCCGTTTTTGAACAAGGATCACCACCATATAGATTAATTGCATTTATATTGAGTATGGAATGAGAAATCAGAGGATAACCTCAAGAACCCTAGTTTTTCCAAGAACATCGTGAAATCCTATACACGATTGATTCATGGCAATTGATTGAGGGTTATTACTCTACATACATACAGAATCATTGTGGTAACTTGAAATGACATTTATGATGCATGGAATGTAGAGTTTGAAGGGTTCAGGCTTACTCTTGCAGCTGGTGATCGAGCTTGGTGATGGAGGTGTTGCAGATGTGTTCCAATGATCTGGACATCTTCCGTGGGTGCCAAGGAATGTCTTTGAATGCTTAGAGTGGATTGAAATGAGCTGGAACTTGATATGGTACCTCAACTACAACTCTGTCAAGAACTTGAGCAATTGGCTGGTGATTTTGTGATTTTGATGTTCCAGATGTTGTTTTAGTGTTTATATCACCTACATATGATGTTTATGAGGTGTTGGCATGATTGGTTTGGTTGGAATCCCTCTCAATTTCAAAACCCGATAGTGACTTGAGTTAGAAGGCAAAATTGGAGTAAAAGAGAGAATTTGAGTAAAGCATCATTTTGGGTGCTTTGGTGTACTCAAACTGATCCCAAATGAGCTCTATTTATAGTAGAGTAAGTTTGTTTTGCAAGTAATAGTGAATGGCAACTGCAGCAGGTCTGTGGCCAATGGTGATCAAATGGAATCTCAAGTCTCCTCTAGCCATTGACTTGAGGTTAGAGCACAGGCTATGAGTTCTCTGGTTCAGGGATAAGGCTTGACTAAACTTGGATAACATTATCTTGATGAATTCCACCTCTATGCATCACTTAAATGCTTGGAAACAAAATTGACCATTTGGAAGAATCTTGAATTTTAGAGGTGTCATGCCTAAACATAGATCCATGGACTTGTGAGGCTTGTGGATCAGTGTTTGTCCCTTGGTTATTCCTCCTTGAGGTGTGCAGATGGATAACCATGCTTGTTATTACTCAAATTGATCAATTCGAGTTACAATGCAAAAATCTGCCTTGCAAAAATCAGTGAAAAATGCCATTTTCAATGGATCATATCTTCTTGCTCAAGTTGAGTTATGAGATGCTATTGTACTTTTTAAAGAGCCCTCATATGGTACTATCCATGTATGATCATAGTTTGTCTTGAAAGTATTTGGATCCCATTGAAAAATCCCCATGAACTTTGATTTCCAAGGCTGGTAACTTAGGCAGATTTTTACTAAGTGTTGAAAAATTGTCATTTTCTTCATTTTTGTCATTTTGATCATTCCATAACTTAAAATCCATGAAGAATTAGAGTTTAAGGTAGTTGAAGCTTTTGGTGAGTGTAGGAAGACCTACAAATCAGGCTTTGGATCACCCAAAATGACTGCCTAGATCAAGAGTTATGGTCCTTGGAAGTTGGCACCAAAATCATCCAAATTTGGTAACTTAGAAAAATTTTCAATTTTTTAAGATCACCCCTTTTACAAGTTATCTTGGTTTCTTGATCAATTCTTGTTCAAATGACATATAAGTCACATTTTAAGAAAATATGAATCATAAGGATCATTTTTTCCATAAAAAAATTCGTGTTTTGACTTTTGGCTCCGGAGCGGTTCGGCGCGTAAAACCCTAATTCCCGACTTTTGCGGAATGCATCCTATGAGGGTAATTTAACTTTGCAAATGGATCCCTAGGGTTATTTTGAGCATATTGAGCCACATGTTGAAGTCTTGGCTCATCCTCTTGTGAAAATCTCACTCTGGAGGTCCCGGTCGTCCAAAACCCTAATTCGGCGACATCGGGTGTTTCAAGGCTCCAACCACTTGAGATGAGGAAACTTTTGTGTTTGATTTTTTATGTGAGGGTCCTCTTGATCCTTTTTGGATGTTTTAAGAGGTTAGACAAGTTGAAGATCATGTCATTTCTTGATTGATCTTTTGTCTAAATATTCTGAGTGGGCTCAAAACCCTAATTCTTGATATGTGGTGGATGCTCAACTATCTTTGAAGAGATTGATGAGGTATGAAAGAACATCCATATTGTGGTGATTGTTTTCACAATGATGGGAAATCTTGGTGGTCAAAATTTGGGGTATGACAGATGCCCCTATTTAATCTTCTTGGACCCGAAGGTGTGAATGGCGAAGGTATTCGGACATTCAGGGTGCAAGAGGATTAAATATCGGAATACACGAAATTTTGATGGTGGTTATTGTAATACCCAAAAATTTCCCCCCTTATTTATACCCAATAAGTGGCTTATGCTTCATATTCATCTGCATCTCCATTAGGTCATACTCATTCATTCATTTACATTGGGCTCCTGAGGCGTGGGATCATGGTTTCTTATCTTCTGTGCGAATGGGTTGATAGTCATCAATTGAAGATGGTGGGTAGGGTTTCATGCCGAAAGCATCGTGATGTTCACGGTACAAGAGATCAAGTCGTTGACTCATTCTGTGCTTAAGGTACTACTTTTCTTTCCAGGGTGTGGTGTTTATGCTACAAGTCACTTATGGTTGGAATGTTAAAGTATGGGGATCGTGGTGGAGTGTCCAGTCGGGTGGTTATTTGAGGTCTTGGTGTTCGGGTTATTCCAAAGGATTGGTTCAAAATTTTTGAGTACTTGGTTTGTCAGGAATTGATTTAAGTATGCTTGGAAGTTTAGGTACAAGCGCCAAGGGTGATAAGCATGTTCAATACAATTTAAATCTCATTCATGTTACAAGTTTATAAAACCATACTCGGGGCCATTCCATATCGAGGATCATTCTCAACCCATTCTATTAAAAAAAAAGTCCATAGTTATTTCGTTAACACATATTCAATTTTGACCCAATTTCAAACCACATTCCATCCATTTGTTTTAAAGCCATTAAACCTAGGACTCAACATGCCCCTAAATGACTACTATCACAATTATGAACAACTTCTGCTGCTTGAGTGTGTATGTGAGAATACGAAGAATTTTCTACTGTTCCAAAGAGACCTTTTGACTAGAAATCAGATCATGTTTAATTAATGTACTACAGTACATAATTATTTTGATACAGTGGTGAGTGTAAAACAAATATAAATAGATATAATAAGAGGAATAACTGGAAAATTGATGCAGCTCACAATGCAAATTATGAAAGATCCCAAGGCAGTGTTTTGGTTTACTCCAATTGTATTTGGTTTGACATGGCTATATCATGATGACCGCTTTTCCCACATGTCAGTATCCATTCTTAACTCTAATCCTATGCCACCTTAGAGGATAGTTTTCGACCGCGTATTAAACGAGGATGCAAGATTCATCCTCACAGAAAATACATCCAAAAAACAGCAGGAAAATGATTGACGCAAGGGTTACAAAGCTGGTCACAGCAGCAGAAAAATCCAACTAAATGCTAACAGGAAGAAATAACTGCAACAGAAAATTGGAAAGGATAATATTTAGCAGAAATTACATAAGAGCATACAAAAAGAAATTCATATCAGAAAAAATAGAGCAGTTACACCAAAAAATACTCACAAAATAACTCTAACATCTCCAAACCAATCTCTAATAGAATTTTCCTTTAACCAATTGTATCCTAACCGAATCTAACAAACCATACAAAAAAAAACTACCTCTAACAGAAAACTAACTGATTTTACTAACAGAAAACTCTCCCATTTTCTTCTCTCGATCTCTTCATTCTTCCCCATTCTTCTTCTCTGATTCAACGTTCTTCAATCATCTTCCATTACCAGTCATCATCACCGACTAAAGAAAACCTGCAGAATTCGAGAAAACCGCCACAACGTTCAACAGCAAGAACAGAGAGAAGAGGATTAAAAGATTCACGAATCATACACGCAGAAGCTCCAAAAAGCTTTACCTCATTGTTTAGTATCGAATTTACATCGCATCGTATCGCAACAACCTCAACTTTCCACAATAGTATTCAACACGCACACACCTTCAATCTTCGCATCATCATCAACCTTCAACACTCTTCATCAGTTGCGAATTTCGTTCATCGCCGTTTGAAACCGTTAACCACTTCATTAATTATCCAATCAATCTTCATCATCTCCACAATGCAACGACCTGTAACAAATTCAACGCACATCAACGGAATTCGCACGAATTGAGAAAGAAGAAGAAAATTGGATCAGGTGAAAGAAGTAAGAGGAAATGAACATTAAATCATATCAAAAGTGTCGTCGTCATCATCTTCGCCGAATTGTAGCAACAAGCTCAGAGAATCGTATCAGATTGAAACTTCTTTCTCCACCGCCAAGATTGAAATGTCGCGCGAATCCGGTAATCCAGCTATGAACTTCAATCTTGTGCAATTTATTTGTTCTTGTGTTTGTGATCTGTATTCTGGAGTGCGCGATTTGTCGCAACGGAGATTATGTTTCCAATGACATTTCCAACGGTGCGATCTAATGTGAGGCGATACGGAGGAATGATTTGGGAACGGTGACGGAGCATTATCAAGAAAGGAAGGAGATGGCGAAGAGTGAGAACGAAGAAGGGACGGAGGAGGCTGTTGTGTTTGGTGGCGCCGGAGATTTGACAGAGTGAAGATAAGGTTGTGACGGCGACGGAAATAAAAAGAGAATGAGCTTGTAGTGGTCTTCTAGGGTTTTTAAGAAGACAATGTCTTCTTCATGCTGAGAAGTAATTTGGACCGGGTTTTCTTGAGTTGTGAATTGGACTTCATCTCCATGCAACTTCTATTCGCACTCCAACTTCACACACTGCACCCCGTCAAGGTTTTTCTTAATTAATTCATTTTTAATTGTTTTAGACTTAGGTTATTTTAATTTTAGATGATTAGGTTTTGGTAATTATTACTAATTTGGACTAATTGAATTTAGATTCTTGATAATGTTTTTGATTAATCATTTTTGGCATAATTGTTCCATAATCATTTTTTAGCTTAATTGCTTATTAATTGTTTTTGCCTAAGTGTTTACTAATTGTTTTGCCTAATTGCACTAATTGTTTTTGCTTAACCACACTAATCATTTTTTAGCTTAATTGCAATAATCATTTTTGGATTAATCATGTCTTAATTGATTTTTTTTTTGCTTAATAGTTCACTAATGATTTTTTGGCTTAATTGTCTACTAACTAATTGTTCATTAGAATTAACTTTGAACTAATTGGTCATTGATATAGTTTGGTTTGATTTTGTTCTAACATAGAACAAATTTAGATTTAATGCTAACATTGACTAATCTTTAGTAGTTTCATTTGTTAGCTTTGTTGATGGTTTTTAAATAGATTTTGACTAATTGTTGTTTACATTTTAGTATTGATTTCACTTACTTCTTATTGACAATTCCATTTGATTACTTAGACTAATCGTTGATTTTGTTTTGTAGTGATTCTCACTTGTTTTGATAAGTTGTTTACAAGGTAGGAAGTGCTGCTACATACATAGCTGTTGTGTACAAAGTGTGCTGTAAAAGGGTGCTATTCTGTATGGTTGCATATACACCTATTATGTTATGGAAATGGTAGCTGTTATAGGTTGTTTTTGCTTGTTGCTGGTTTTTATAGCTATGCAGGTGCTGGGGCGCTGTGGTTGCTGCTATTTGTGGCTTATTGCCTTGTTTTATTGTTTTATTCATGCAGGGTGAAGAGCATTTGGTTCCATGTCTTTCACGGATCTGTTTCGCTTTCTAACACTCTTGTTCATTTATACTAGGTTACTAGAAGTGTGCCGGTTTGCTAACACTTTGCTTACATTGCTACAGATTGATATCCGTTCGGTATTACCTCTCTTCTCTTTTACTAATTATGTATTTGTTTCCTTTTGATGCCATGAGAAGTAGGCATGAGATGCGATATCTCGGCGAGCACACTAACAACTAACTTCTATTTTCTCTTTCTTTGAGTCTTCTCTTCTCATCTCATAACACTTCTAAAACACTTAATAAGGTTAACGTGTATTGCTCACGAGCCTTATGTATGGGAAGTGAGGTATTGGGGGTCTCCCTTCATTCTTCTAGGGTAATTAGTGTACGTCCTGTTGGGGACGATACGCGACGTATTCGTTCCTATGTTGTAGACTTGGGTGCAATGCAAGTTACAAACTAACTTCAATCCATTTCTGTCTAAAAACACAAAATAAACTCAAACCTTTTTCATCCTTCGGGATTGTTAAGTTTCAAATTATTTTCAGAAAAGTGCACGTTACTTCCGTCTCGTCGCAAACAGGCATCGACCCTAACTACCGGACGCGAATCTAACGTCGCTCATAAAAAAACACAAACAAAGCAAAGCCATTCCTAGTGAGGGGAACTACGTCGCTCTGATTCTCGCGTACGAGCGAGATACGTAGATCGTGCGAGATCTCTCTGAGCACAACCTTTCTTTATCACTTCTTTATCTCTTTCCGACCTTGGTTAAGTCGAACTACGACTGCTCTGATTTCCTCTCTCTGGTTAGATTAAGGATACGTAGGCACAAGACGTCGATGTCTTGGCGAGCAACCTCCCCCCTTAGTTCGTGTCCGAACTACGTTGACTCTGACTTTCCCATTGCACGAGGGAATACGTAGGCCTAGGACGGAGATGTCCTATCGAGTCACTTCTTTTCTTTTCTTCCCCGTTCCTCCGTCCTTTTCTGTTCCTGTTCCTTCTTCCTTTCCAGTAGCAGAGAAGCTCCAGACGACGACACCCTTTGATCGAGACAACAAGCGTGGATCCCATCGAGTACGATGGACGCGAGGGGGTGCTAATACCTTCCTCTCGCGTAATCGACTCCTGAACCCAGGCGGTGGTTGCGACGACCGTTCCTTTCCCTTTGTTGAGGTTTTCTTCGATCGTTTCCTTTCCCTGCGTCGGGATAAATAACGTTCTATGGTGACTCTTCTGTTCATTTCCGCAGGTTGATTTTCGCAGATGCGACAGCTGGCGACTCTGCTGGCGATTTTCCCATCCCTAAGCGAGTCAGTCCTAGCGCCTATTTGTTTTCGATTATAGGGTGTTTATCTGTGTGCTTTACTTGCTTTATTTATGGCATTATTGCATGTTTACTGTTTTATTACATTTACTTGCTTTTCATTTCACTGTTGCCGTATATTCTGTGCTTGGATTGTGCTGGATTTTTCTGTTTGGCGGGCAGGGTGTTATGAGAGATAAGCCCATTACACAGGCTTGAGTACACACCTAGGATTAGAGTGGAAAGTAGTGTGACCTACGTAGCATCTTGTTACATTTGGTTTTCACGAAATCCACATCCAGACAAGGTTTTCTTGGGAGATGTTCCGATTTGCGCGTCTTGTGCATTTCAGGATGTTAACCTAGAGAGTGGTCGATTCTGGTGACCATTCCCGAGGACTCAGTTAAGGCACTCCTTCAAGGAACGATAATGGCACACCAGAAATGGCAAACCCATTACGCTTTTCGATCGGAGGACCCGAAGCTGAGAACTTGCCATAGGATTACCTTATTTTTTGGGGGAATCAGTGGACGACCTCTTTGTTTGGCGATAGTATTGTACCCTGAGGGATGAATGTACTATTGCTTCTCAAATCAAGAATCTGAAACTGAGGATCCCGCTTTCTAGGAACCACATGTGAGAGGGGCAGGATGTTTACAGGTTTGCAGGTAACCATGACCTTCAACATACCCGATATTCTGGTTTCCTTATCAGTGTGGACTTATCAGCCTGGTATTATGGTATTCCGATTATTCCGGCACCCTGATTATGCTGATATTCTAGCATTCTCGTATTCTGATTACGCCGGTGTTCTGATTATTCTGGTATTCTGATTATGCTGATATGCTGGCCTTCTGGTATTCTGATTATTCGGATATTCTGGTATTCCGGTATTTCTCTTCAGAGCAGACCTGTGAACTTATTCATTCATCGGCACAGCACAGTCATTATTCAGACTATATGGAAGCTTTGATCCCATGTCTTGTTACATTCATATTATTGCATTGCATTTGCATCTTGTATCATTTTGCATATCTTTCTCCAGGCCAGACCAGTGAGCTCATCCATCCTTTGCCTCGACCTACGGTTGGTTTCCCGACTTTCGTATTGGACTTGAATCAGCTTCTGGGGGAATCTTGAATTTAGGAGAGCAGAATCGATTTGTGACTAGGGTCGATATTGAATCGATGAAAACTCAGTTGGATCAACTAATGGAAGCTATGGCCGCCATGACAAGGGGAGGGGCCAATATTCAGAGAATTGAGAATGTCATTCCACCTCCAATGAACAATGTTGCTCAAGCTCAGCCAGTGTGAATCCCTTTTGAGAATCAAGTTATGCAAGGATGTCCTTTTATTCAAGGCAGACATTCATCTTCTCTCGATGCTGCTGATTATAACAGTTTTGCATTCTCTGTGCCAGATGTCTAAGGGGTAGTTCCAGAGATGAAGCCTAAGGATCCATGATCTGTTGATGACGAAAGATACCGTGTATTGGATGAGAAAATTGAAGCCCTGGAGAGGCGTGAGACTCTTGACCCGAATACTTCAAGCATATGTTTGGTGCCTGGCCTTGTGTTGCCACCAAAGTTTAAGACACCGATGTTTGAGCAGTACAAAAGGGATGGTTTTCCAAAGCAACATTTGGTGATTGAAATTCTGGTACCAGATATGTGATGTTACGTGTGATGTCACAACAACACACTCTGCAATGGACAAAATAAAACAACAGAAAATAACACACGAATTGTTCACCCTGTTCGGTCTAACTACCTACGTCTGGGGGCTACCAAGCCAGGAAGGAATTTCACTATTAGTAGAATTAATTTACAGATTCAACAACCCAGTTGACATCTCCTAAACTTAATCTCTACCTAATGAATTTTCTACCTAAGATACCACTTAGGTATGAGAACACTACTCACTTCCTAAAACACCTCAAAGATTACACTTTGAGAAACACCTTGATCCTGCTTACAAGCTTTGATCAAGTAACAACACTCTCTTGCTTCACAGCTCTAAGAGACTCCACCTTACGACTCACTAATTCAACCTAGAATGGTTTACAAAATACTCGTACAAAGACAATGATTGACCCTCAGTCTATGCTCTCTATCTTCTGTACCTTCTTCAAAGGATTGATGCGCTTTATATAGTTATTTGATTTGGGCTTGGACCTGCTACAAAATCTGATATGATTTGTTATTTAAAACTGAATCTTCAAAACAGATTTTCTTTCTCAAAATCTTCTTAAATCTTCAGCCTTTAAACACTCCTACAAATCTGCATCAAATATGTTTGAAACAGAAAATATCTCCTCCAAGATATTCGCATCTAATAACTCTAACAGCTCTCCTAAAATCTAGCTAGTACGCGTAACCCTAAAAACATCTCAAACCTGATGTTTTACTGATCTGCATATCTGATGTCATGACATCGCATGTGACATCAGACTTTAAAACTTCAACAACTTAAACACTTAACATTATCCAATGTTAAGACTCAATGTTAAGACATCACACATGTGACATCAATATTGAACAACTTTGTTTTACCAAAATTCCAGCCAATCCAAGAACCAACAATCTCCCCCTTTGGCTAATTTTGGCTAAAACAATCTCTGCAGCATCAGAGACTTCAGCAGCGGAAATTTTTTAAAACAAACAGCTCCCACTTCAAAATGCTGCACACCACCTATCAGCTCAGCAAAGAGTCAAACTCCCCCTTAAAACCAGCATACAGCTGCACAAACACCCTCCCCCTCAACTTCTGCACCACATCAGAACCGAAACTGGATTCACAAACATACCTATTCACAACCACATCTTGGCTTGGCTAACTCTCCCCCTTTTTAGCCATAATTAGACAAACACCTACTAACTAAAAGTTAGTCCTAAGCTAGCTCTCATTGTCAGTCTAAAGTCAGCAATCAAGACAAGACAAATCATAGAACAAAACAAAAAAATGCTTAAAACAAAATATTCAGGTTACAAACCAACCACATCAAGAGCAAAACAGCAAAAAAAAAACTACTGTCTGGCATAAAAAAACTTAATCTTCATCAGAGCTAGGCCCATCTTCATCATCCTCATCATCTTCCTCAGAATTGACACCTCCAGCATTGACATGAACATCATCATTATCATTCTATTCCAAGGACTGAATCAGCTTCTCAATTTCCTTTTTTCTAGTCATGCTGGTACTGATCACAATATCCAGATCCTTGCAAGTAGCCTTCAATTCTGCAAGCAAATCAGCTTTGGTACTTTTCTTCTTGACACCAGCATCTGATGTTGAGACAATGTCTGGAACATGACTCCCAACAAACAATTTTGGATGCAGAGATAATGTAGACTCCCTCTTGCAGGCTGTGTCTGAACTTGTCAATATGCTAGGATGTTGTTTCAAAATTACTCCACAAATGAGAGATGGAAATGCTATAGGCATTTTGATAGCATTAGTGGTGGCATGTTTCACAGTCTGTTCAAAAATATATGATCCATAGTCAAATTTCTTCTTAGTGCCAACAACATAAATGAACCTTCCTAATCCCACAGCTGTTGTGGTTTTATGATTAGTAGGCACTCAATTTGCAGCTCCAATTCTGTGCAAGATAACATACTTAACACTAAGTTTGCTAGTTGTTAATTTTCCTTTCAAGGGCCACACCTTTACTTGATCAGCAGTTATCTCCTTGCAGACATTATTATCAGTAACTTCTAACTCTGTAAACTCTTCTTCTTTTCTTCCTAGGTAATTGTTGATAACCTCAGGAGAGAACTCAATACATTTGCCTCTAACAAACAGTTTCATGAAATCCACACTTCTTTTGTCAGAAATATTCACAGGAATGTTAACCATAAATTCCTTAACCAGACTGTCATAACACTTGGAGAACCCACAGACATTCTTCATCAATCCAGCAACCTTTATCACCTCTATGACTTCTTTAATTTCCATAGCCTCTTTGCCAATCTCTCTTCCAAGAGCAAGTCTTCTTTGACAAACAAATTTACACATGGAAGCACTGCTTGCATAATGGAATGAAATGTTGTCAACAGGAACATCAGGTATCTTGTCAGCAATTCTCTTCAAGATTGACTTTGTCACAGGAGTGATGTCTTGAACATCATCCTTAACATCATACTCTGATTCAGATTCTTCCAACAGCTTCCTCTTTCTGGGATTCACAGTAACTTTACTCCATGTTTTTGTTGGACCAACAACAGAAGTCTTTTTCTTCTTTCCTTCAGCTGACTTCTTAGGAGAAGATTCCACATTCTTTCCTTTTCTAGTTTTAAGTCTTTTGGCAAGACTAGGTACAGCATTTCCAATCACTTCATCATCAGACAGGTCAACAACATTTACCATATCTTCATTCTTCTTTCCAACAAGGCTAGTTTCAACATCCCTATCAGGCGATGTTCTGACATTTGTTTCAACATCAGCTTCCTCATGAACACCTTCTTCTTCACCACCTACTTCAGCATCTTCAATAACAGACATAGCCAGTCTGTGAAGATTTGTATCATCACTTTGCATGTCCTCCTTTTTAGCAAGCATTTGTCTAAGGGGAACATAAATGCCTTTTACAGACAAACCCTTATCCAAAATTTTGGTGGCAATCTGATTAAGACTGCGATTAACATCAAACCTCTCTTCAACAGCTTGAGAGGTAGAAGACCTAGATGCAGATTTATCGCTAAAAAGTACACTAGTGACTAGCCTCTTAGTTTCATTATCATTAAATTTAGTTGTAGCCCTTTTGGGTTGAAGTTTGGAAGGTCTTGACTTACCAGATTCAGGAACCATCATGGAGATGGGTGCTATATTCAAAGCTTCTTCTGCAGAGCCCTCTTCTGTAGAAACCCTAGCTTTATCTCGTGATGCCCTTTATGAAGAAGATTTCTTAGATGGAGACGATATATGTTTTGACATTGTTCATGTGAAGCACTTGAGGATCAGGGAAGGATTGCTACTTCTGTTGATGGAGAAGGAGACGAACAGTCTAGGGGTATGATGTTTGATGAAGCGAGTGAAAGCTACAATAGGAAATGATGGCCTAAAGTATGGAGCCTGATTTTGTGGATCACTTAAACGCTCATCAATGAGTTTCTCCCTCCAAAATAACTTTCCTTTTAAATTTTTAAAAGAATTCACACCATAATTTATTAACCCTAATTGCCCTTTCAACATGCTCAGACTTTCACACTTAATGTTACAGTCTGATGTCACAACATCAACCTTAACATCATTAGATGAACTGACCTCTTGAGGTACCCATTGATAACGATTATCTATGAATCTGACTCCCTTCATAACAACCTCATTCTTCTCATTAGTCACCAAACACTCATCTTTAGTGTAGCTGACTTTGTATCCTTCATCACAAAGCTGACTTATGCTAATTAAATTAGCACTCAAACCTTTGACAAGAAGCACATTGTCAAGATCAGGTCCATCATGACACTTCAATTTTCCAACTCCTTTTACCTCCCCTTTCTCTCCATTACCAAAAGTAACATCATTTGAGGAGCAAGAATTGATCTCCACCAAATGATTTTTGGACCCAGTCATATGCTTTGAACATCCACTGTCAAAGTACCATCCATCCTTAGCAGAATGTCTATCTGATATGTGAGCCAATAGACATGTAACCTCAGCTTTAGGAACCCATTGTTTAACAACCTTAGTCCTGTTCTCCTTCTGTCTAGGTTGAGGGACAGATTTGGGATATCCATGCAGTTTAAAGCAAGAAAACTGCATATGACCAAATCTTCCACAATAGAAACACCTTACTCTCTCTTCTCAGAAGTTGTTAAACTTCCTGCCGCCTTGATGATGAAACTGTTGTGGATGCCATCCATAGTACTGAGGTTGTCTTCTTCCATAGTTAGCCTGTCTTCTGTAGTGATGATTTTGTCTCTTAGGCTATCTTCTATGATGATATGGCTTTCTTCTACTATAATAATGAGGCACTGCATTATTAGGTCCAAAGCCATACATATTTCCTTGCTGTTGAGACATCTGATGGAACATGTTGAACCTAGAAGCCTGCATACTCCTATGGTATTGTGGAGGCATATACTGCCTAGCTCCAGAAACCTGTGCCTTCCCATGATGAGGACCATGAGCATACCCTTTCCCATCATTTTGAGGAGGTTGATGAACAACCTGCTTAGGTTTAGGATTATGTCTTCTTCTGTTATGTTAAGACATTGGTTGAGACATGTCCTTTTTGTTTCCAGAAGTACTAGCTTCACCAGAGACCTTCTCCTCAACAACAAATCCTAAGCCAAATCTGTCTCCTGCTACCTTTTTTGCCTGAAGGATCTTATCAAGAGTATCAGATCCACTGTTCAACAATCTAATAGATTTTTTCATTTGATCAAGTTGAGATTTAACCAACAAGACTTCATTTTCAAGATCAGCTTTAACAGTCTCAAGCTGAACAATATGTTTCTTTTGTTTCTCACTTTCTTGACAAACCTCTGCACTCCTCAGACATAACTCTTAATAGGAGGCTGCTAGCTCCTCAAAAGCCAGTTCCTCATCACTTGATTCTCCATCAGACACACATGTCCCTGTCAATGCTCTGACATGCTTGGCTGACTCTTCTTCACTTTCACTATCAGTATCAGACCAAGAAACAGTCATGCCCTTCTTCTGCTTCTTAAGGAATGTAGGACATTCTTTCTTGACATGCCCATAACCTTCACACTCAAAGCATTGGATCCCTTTGTCTTGAGCAGTCTTCTCTTCATCCTTTTCTTTTGACTTGCTGATGTCAGAGGAGATGTTCTTAACATTAGGTTTGTAGTTTCTATTCATTCTCTTGAACACCTTGTTGAACTGTCTTCCCAGCATAGCAATAGTCTGAGATAGCTCCTCCTGAGATTCAACACCATTCCCTTTCTTCTCTTCTTGAGTATTAGATACCAAGGCTATACTCTTGGTCTTCTTTTCAGGTTCCTCTTCATTCAACCGTAACTCAAAAGTTTGAAGAGATCCAATTAGCTCATCAACCCTCATTTTGCTAATGTCTTGAGCTTCTTCAATTGTAGTCACCTTCATGTTATATCTCTTGGGAAGGGACCTAAGGATTTTCCTCACCAGCTTTTCTTCAGTCATCTTTTCTCCAAGAGTACTAGAGGCATTAGACAGCTCAAAAATACTCATATGAAAGTCATGAATAGTTTCATCTTCCTTCATCTTTAGACTTTCAAACTTTGATGTCAGAAGTTGAAGTCTTGACATCTTAACCTTTGAAGTTCCTTCATGAGTAGTCTTCAAGATGTCCCAAGCTTCCTTAGCAACTTCACAGGTATTGATCAACCTGAATATGTTCTTATCAACTCCATTGAAAATAGCATTTAAAGCTTTGGAATTACCAAGGGCAAGCTCATCTTCTTCCTTGGTCCATTCTTCTTCAAGTTTCAGTTTTGGGCTGCCTTCTTTCTCTTTCCTAGCATCATCTTTCTCAACAACAGCAGGTGCTTTCCATTCTTTTATGATAGCCTTCCAAGCCCTGCTGTCCAAGGATTTCAAAAAGGTAATCATCCTTGGCTTCCAATAATCATAATTAGATTCATCCAAAATAGGGGGTCTATTCACAAATCCACCAACTTCCTTGTCCATCTTTACTAGAAAGTATCAGCCCTAGATCTCACCCAGATGCAGAGCAGGATGCCTGCTCTGATACCAATTGAAATTCTGGTACCAGATATATGATGTTACGTGTGATGTCACAACAACACACTCTGCAATGGACAAAATAAAACAACAGAAAATAACACACGAATTGTTCACCCTGTTCGGTCTAACTACCTACGTCTGGGGGCTACCAAGCCAGGAAGAAATTTCACTATTAGTAGAATTAATTTACAGATTTAACAATCCAGTTGACATCTCCTAAACTTAATCTCTACCTAATGAATTTTCTACCTAAGAGACCATTTAGGTATGAGACCACTACTCACTTCCTAAAACACCTCAAAGATCACACTTTGAGAAACACCTTGATCCTGCTTACAAGCTTTGATCAAGTAACAACACTCTCTTGCTTCACAGCTCTAAGAGACTCCACCTTACGACTCACCAATTCAACCTAGAATGGTTTACAAAATACTCGTACAAAGACAATGATTGACCCTCAGTCTATGCTCTCTACCTTCTGTACTTTCTTCAAAGGATTGATGCACTTTATATAGTTATTTGATTTGGGCTTGGACCTGCTACAAAATCTGATATGATTTGTTATTTAAAACTGAATCTTCAAAACAGATTTTCTCTCTCAAAATCTTCTTAAATCTTCAGCCTTTAAACACTCCTACAAATCTGCATCAAATCTGTTTGCAACAGAAAATATCTCCTCCAAGATATTCGCATCCAATAACTCTAACAGCTCTCCCAAAATCTAGCTAGTACGCGTAACCCTAAAAACATCTCAAACCTGATGTTTTACTGATCTGCATATCTAATGTCATGACATCGCATGTGACATCAGACTTCAAAACTTCAACAACTTAAACACTTAAAATTATCCAATGTTAAGACTCAATGTTAAGACATCACACATGTGACATCAACATTGAACAACTTTGTTTTACCAAAATTCCAGCCAATCCAAGAACCAACAGTGATGTTTTGCCGAAGAATGACCTCTTATGTCCACAACGACAAACTCATGATTCAATGTTTCCAAGACAGTCTGAGTGGGGCATCAGTGTATTGGTATATGCAGTTAAAGAGTGGTTGCATCCAGTCATGGTTAGATTTAGCCAACACCTTCGTGAAGCAATACCACTATAATCTTGACATGGCTCCCAGCTGAATGCATTTGCAAGACTTGTCTCAAGCAGATAATGAATCATTCAGAGGGTATGCTCAGAGATGGAGAGAGTTTGCTACTCGTGTTCAACCACCACTTTCGGATAGAGAATTGGTAGATTTGTTCATGGATACCTTGCAAGGGTCGTACTTGGAAAAGATGATTGTCAATAGGGCAGAAAAATTTTCTGACCCGGTAATGGTGGGAGAACGTATCGAGAGCCTGCTCAAGTATGGAAAGATGCAAGACGTCTCGAACTTCCAAGCTAATGAAAGTGCATCAGTTGTCAGTTCTCAAGAAGAATTCGAGGAAAAAATAGTTCCATTCAGGAATCTTTGCCACCTCATTCTCAACGTTCATGCATATCAACTGTTCAAAGCCAACAATCTTCTGAGTCTTCGATAGTATCTTTCTCCGAGTCAGGGACATCCTCAGAATCAACGGTCATATCACCGTCAGTCGCGTCAGCACGCCTGACAAAGACCAAGAAAGCCGAGAGGCATTTCACTCAGGTGCCAATGTCATACTGTCAGATGTTGCCAGATTTGATCAAAGGTGGATTAATAGTGCCGAAGGAATTGAATCCAGTACCACTTTCGTACCCACCAGGTTTTGATGCCAACGCCCGTTGTGATTACCATGCTGGGGCACAGGGGCATTCAACTGAAGACTATATGGTACTCAAGAGCAAGGTTCAGACATTTCTTGATTCCAATATGTTCTCGTTCACGCCTCAGGGTATTCAGATTAACAAGTCTCCTTCATCCAGTCAGGTGGGTTCATCAATCCAGGTTATGGAACAAGGCACCGAGAGCAGTGTGCAGATGGTTATCAGACTGACTTTGATGAGCAATTCTGAAGATGGCTAGCTCAGTGGCAAATCAAGCTTGGAAAGCCCGTTCCTCGAAGTTGGCAATCGTTATATCATGTCAGTTCTTTTCATTTGTAGTTTCTTTCCTGTTAAAGTGCAAACTCATTTGTAAAACTTGTCTGTTTTTTTCATTGATAATGATAATGAAATGAATATGCATGTTTTGATCAGGTAGTGTTCACTCATATTTTTTATCGATATCATATGCTTGTTTAAGCAGGATCCTAAGGAGGATGACGAAATCGAAGATGTAAAACTTCCGATTGTATGCTTTTGAACAAAAATCCTATTGATGATGTACAGGCATTGTTTCAAATCCCTAAACACCGGAGGTATAAGGGAGATAGACCCTCGTTAACCCTTTTGAGCCTTGAAGTAGGAGTTTATTTTCGTATGAAAAAAAACCCTCACATTTAATCCAGGGGCAGGGTAGGCGTCAGTTAGTTTGACCGAGCATTCAAATTTCAAAAGGAGTGTGCATCTGAGGATCCATTACCTTTTATTCCACCGTCAAGAGGTCAAGAAATGTGAAACCACAATGGTTATCCATCAACAATCAAGGAGTGAGGCAGTCACAACCCTTTCAAACAAGTCAGTCAACCAGTGTCACACGATTGTTAAAAAAAAAAGAGAAAGAATAAAGAAAGCCCGCTAAGTCGAAAGCTTGAAAGCAATGACTTAGGAAAAAGTTAGGGCATCCCGCTGGACACCGAAATCGAAAAGAATTCAAAAGAATTCGGTCCAGGAAAAATCAGGGAAACAAATGAAAAAGAAGCAAATAGAAAAAGAAAAAGGGATTACAAAATAAAAATTCTCGAACAAAAATGAGTCGTGTGACTACAGGCACCAAAGACGAAAGGAGCGATTGCTATTCCGGAAGCAGTGTGGGCTCCTTGACCATAGATGGTGACATGCAATAACCTTTTGGAAGGTGAGCACTTGTGTCAAATAAACTGAATGTAGGACTGAAGGACATCAAGGAGAATGGGTGGGTACAAACGAAACTTTGAGCCTTATATCCTTTCTTGCTTAAACCGCGAACCAGGCCACGTTACAACCTTCAAAAGACCTAATTGAAGTGGGGTTGTTTCAAAAGCATACTTCGGTTAATATTGTGTCAGTTTTGACTCCCAATAGGATCTTTCTTACCATTCATGGTGGTATAGATGTGACATTCTGATAAGTGATTCGTTCACTATATGTCACCATATTTTTCCAGTGAACAGACTTGGATCTCAAAACTGTCATATGCATTGCATTAAAATTGTCATTTTCAAAACGGTCAGTTTTACTTGCGAGTAAGTACGGGACATCAGGAAAGTTTCTACAATGGAAAGATTTATCAAGATAAGATGCAAACGCCAGAAGACTCCGTTGAGCAGGAGCAAGTCATTAAAAGATCACGCTAAATGGGCTAGCCATTCCAAGATTTAGCTAATCTGGGGCAGCCACGTCGAAGAATCTCTTTAAAGTTCAGCCAATCTGGGGCAATCATGTCGAGATTCGACAAATCTCTTCAAAAGCAGTGTAATTAGGGGCAGTCACGTCAAGAAATCTCTTCAAAGTTTAGCCAAACTGGGGGCAACCACGTTGAGATCCGTTGAATCTCTCCAAAAGCGTTTAATATGGGGCAATCAGGTCGATTTGAAAATCTCTCTGAGATCGGTTAGGGGAAAAGTTTCTTCAAGACTCAAGTCAGGCCACCTTTAGAGTACGAGAAGTTGTCCTTTCCAAAAGATGACTAGTCAGAAGTACCTCTCCAAGAGTTTGAAGACACTGGGGCATTTTGAATGCTACGTCTTCTGTAAAATCCTCTCAAGGCGAAATTCTTTCATAGACCTTGCAGTCTAAGGCAAATGGAGAATTAAATGAATCGTTGTTCACTTATGACGATCAATGGGCAGTTGATCAACTCAAAAGCTTGAAACAGAGGTCATTCCCAGCATGAGGCGTCTTTGATCTCTTTTCCCCAGCAGAATTCAATGGAGTTCCTCTTCCCAATAGAGTATCTGAATATCCTTCCTTTAGCAAGACATCAGGAAGTTTGATTTCCCTAATGGAGCCTATGGTCATGGCTCTCCCCAAGCATAAATGGGTCCCTCAACAGGAAAGTTCTTCCTGGAGGTTATCATCCTTGGTAGTACAGAAGAATTCCTCACTCACAGCAATGTAAAGTGACGGAATATTCCCAAGCAGTTTTGAAAAGGGTGGAAAGTCTGAGTGTTCTCCTCCTCTAGCATATCAAATCATTGATGTTTCCTGCAATTAAAGTACAATGGTCATTGACAATTCAGACCCATCGGTTGTTCAGAGGTTATCCCCAGTAGGAGTTTTGGTTGATTTCAGTCTCCCAGCAAGTGTTTCTTCCCTTAGCAAGAAATATGGTTGATCTCAGTCCCTCAGTAGGTATTTCCTCCCTCAAAAGAAGTTCGTTTGATCTTAACTCCCTAGTAGCCAGGCCAAAAGGTTGTCATTTCCCCAACGGAGTTCTATGGTTATAGTACTTCCCCAAGCAGATTGTTTCAGATGAGGCCCCCAACAAGATCATCGTTCCCTGTAGTAATCCTCAGTAAGCTTGGCAGTTCAAAGACCAGATTATGTCAATGACCTCCCTAGCTGAGTTGATATTTTCCCAAAGAGAGTCAGAAGATCAGATCGGTGGTTATTTCCTTAGCAGAGTTGCTATTGTTATCCCCAGCGGAGTTGCCTTCATGTCCTCAGCATTTATTTTGTTGAGGAGCCTCCTTGCATTTTGCATATAGTGATCATCGCATCCTTAAAACGCGTAGCATTTCCATCGAGATGGAGCATTACGCCATGGAAAAATTCAAACAGACGCATGTGAAGAATAAGCCAGTTTTGATACCACGTGCGAGAGCCCGAAACTATTTCTCTTCAGTCATATTGACAAGGCCAGAAAAAATACTTCGTTCATTCCCCAGCAGACATTTCAAAGCAGTACCAAGGTTTCACCTCTTTCCTCCTCACCAGAGTCCCAGTTTCTCGGTTGGTAGATCTTTTGATCTTACATTTTAACCGTATCTCTTAGGAACCATTCCGGATAGGATTCCTTCCGCCATTCCCGATAGGCACCTTCTAAGTTTTGAACCTTAGTCATTCTCGATAGACGTATAGGTCAACCGTATCTCTTAGGAACCATTCTGAATAGGATTCCTTCCGCCATTCCCGATAGGCACCTTCTAACTTTTGAACCTTAGTCATTCCCGATAGACGTATAGGTCAACCGTATCTCTTAGGAACCATTCCGGATAGGATTCCTTCCGCCATTCCCGATAGGCACCTTCTAAGTTTTGAACCTTAGTCATTCCCGATAGACGTATAGGTCAACCGTATCTCTTAGGAACCATTCCGGATAGGATTACTTCCACCATTCCCGATAGGTATGCCATAGGTTTTCAACTTTAGCCATTCCCGACAGGAAACCTTTATGTTTTAAACCTAGCCGTTCCCGATAGGCCCATTTACCATTCCAGATAGGTAACTCGTAGGTTTTAAACTTTAGCCATTCCCGACAGGCGACCTTTAAGTTTTGGACCTAGCCGTTCCTGACAGGCCCAGTTACCGTTCCCGACAGGTGACCATAGGTTTTCAACTTTAGCCGTTCCCGATAGGCGACCTTTGAGCTTAAGCTTGACCGTTCCCGACAGGCACACCTTAACTGTTCCCGACAAGCCCGCATTTGCCGTTTGTAGCGAGCAAAACTGGACATGTTTCTTAAGCACTGCCACTCTTTGGGGTTACTACAGTTCGATTCATTTTTTATCCTATAGAAGCTGATGAAGGAAGGGAAATAGATGTCTCCAATTAACCCTGCTTGCATACTGAGTTTAAACAGCGGTCTGTTAGGTTACGGATGCTATATGGTAATGGGGTCTTTCTCTATTCTTACTTTTTTTTTCTAGAGTGAAAACATTGGACGGTTCATGGTTAGGATGTTTAGGACTGAGGGTATGGGATTTCGAGTTTTTGTTTAGTGTGCTTGCTAAGATTTTTCTTTCAATCTTATGCCTACATATTCCTGTTTTCCGAAACAGGGAAATCAGAGCGATCGTAGTTCCTCCTATTCTATGGGAGGAAATGGTGTTTTGGTGTCTTGTTCAAAGCCCAAGACATGAAGCTAAAGGTGGTTTATATCTTTTTCAAAGCCCAAGATGTGAAGCTGAAAGGTCTATTTGTATCTTGTTCGAAACCCAAGATGTGAAGCTAAAAGGGTGTTGACTTTAGAGAGAATTTGTCATCTCTAAAGAGGGGTCTGTTTGTCACAACTATTGGGTGACTGATTATAAAGGAGAATTACTTTAACCGGGATATGCGAATCCTAGTAATGCCATAATTTCCTTTATAGGGGACTTTAACCTGAAGGAGAATACTTTAACTCAGTTTAGAGCAATGTCATATTTCCTTAGGAATTTCTCATGCTAAAAGAGGGACAGTGGCGTGGATGTAAATAATCCAGAGGCTTGCCGCTTACAGCAATTAGATGAAGGGAGTTGTTGATGTTTGTATCCAGTGAACGAGGCACAGTTTTGATGCTAAAAGGTTGATTGACTCAACAGGGGTTTCCTTATACAAAGCCTAAGAGGAGGCTATTGGCCCAACAAGAGGGTGCTTTTGTGTGTCTCGTACGAAGCCCGAGATAGAGGCAAAAAGGGTTGACTTAACAAGAGAGTCTTTTATACTCAACAAGAGAGTGTTTTTGTATCTCGTACAAAGCCTGAGATGGAGGCAAAAAGGATTGACTCAACAAGAGAGTCTTTTATACTCAACAAGAGAGTGTTTTGTATCTCGTACGAAGCCCGAGATGGAGGCTAAAAGATGTTTGACTCAACGAGAGAGTCTTTTGTATCTCGTACGAAGTCCGAGATGGAGGCGAAAAGATGTTCGACTCAACAAGAGAGTCTTTTTGTATCTCGTACGAAGCCCGAGATGGAGGCCAAAAGATGTTCGACTCAACAAGATAGTCTTTTTGTATCTCGTACGAAGCCCGAGATGGAGGCTATGGTTATTGTTTCAGTTGAGTGACAAGTCCAATATGCTGATTTAAAGAGAAAATCAATTCTTATATAAGTAATGTTTGCACTCAGGGATTTTGATTTGAGGATCATGGATATTTCCTGTTCTTTAAGGAAATGGGAAATCCAAAGGGGATTGGGACTGTCCGAGTCTACGGGTTTCATCTCCTAGTTTTGGAAAGGACTTGAGAATGTCTTTGAGACTCAAGGAAATTAGACTGTCCATGTCTACAGTTTTATCTTTTGTACTATGCTTAAAGAAACAGTAGTAGGGTCTAGACTCTTTGAAAGAATGTTCTATTAAAATGACTAATTTATGTTCCTATACCTCTAGGAGGTCGTCGGGACAATTTGTACGAAGCCCAAGAGGAGGCTGGAAACTTTTAAGAAGCCGATGGACAATTTGTACGAAGCCCAAGAGGAGGCTATCATTCCCGGAGGAAGAAATCATTTATATGAAGCCTAAGAGGAGGCTGTGAATACTTCTAAGAAGCCGACGGGTCCTTGTACAACGCCCAAGAGGAGGCGGGGATGCTTTTAAGAAGCCTGTGGGTCCCCAAACCCCGAGAAATTCAAGACAGGCTATTCACAAAGAATAGATCAAGCCAGGAAAGTTCGAGAATTTGGAAGAAACTCAAGAGATGCCATTCACGGAGAAGAGATCATCTCTGGGGAGTAGAGTTCCTTGACAATTCCTAGGAGGACAGCCAAAGAGAAGACTGTATCTGGTACTCCTATTGGGGATCTAGTTTGTCTATTTCTAAGAGTGATCGAAACAGCTTTTCCTAGTGCTAGACGTAATTTCCGAGGAAACTCTAAATATCTATACTATTATTACACAGTTGATATGAGTTTATGAAAGAAGACTTACAGTGAAACAATCCCACAATACAGTTATATGTATATGAAAGCGGTAAATGAAAGCGTATAAACACTTACTCGGTTGTAGAGCTTCCATGCTGTTTGGTTAGTTGTTCAACAAAGAAAGATTGAAAACAACAGTATGTTTCAAAATTAAAGGAGAAAGTGCTTTGAAAAGAAAGATTGGGGCTTACAGCTCAAGGAGAGGCCCATGGTTTTTACTAATGATTGCACTATCGTTTTGTACAGAGGGGCTTATACAAGTGACTGAGGCCCAAAAAAAAAGGTTTTCTATACAAAGGGGTTGGGTCTTACACTCTAATAGAGGCCCAACAGGTTTTAAAGAAAAAAAGTGGGGCTTATAACACGAGGGTAGGCCCAGATGATTTTTCGTTTGAAATGGCGATCGCGCCGAGATTTTGAAAAAGCAGTGGGTCTTATACAATGACTGAGGCCCAAGATAATTTGGTTTTCAAAAGGGGTTGGGTCTTACACTCTAATAGAGGCCCAAAAGTTTTGAATGGGTCTTGTAGCTCGAGGAGAGGCCCAAATGGTTTATTTTTAAACGGGCGACGATCGCGCCGAACTTTTCTTTTAACGCAGATGGACTTATACAATACCTGAGGCCCAAAATTGTTTTGGTTAAAAGGGGATTAGGTCTTACACTCTATTAGAGGCCCAAAATGTTTGAATGGGTCTTATAGCTCGAGGAGAGGCCCATATTTGTTTTTCAACGGATGATGATCGCGTCGAACTTTTTGAAATACAATGGGACTTATACAATAAGTGAGGCCCAAAATAGGTTTGTATTTACAAAAGATTGGGTCTTACACTCTATTAGAGGCCCAAATGTTTTAAAAATGATTGATGAGGGTGAAAATCAAAGAAACCCTAATTTGTTATTCTTTTAAAAGTAAATATTAAAAGAAAATCAATGACAAATACCAAATGAATTTGAATAAATCACTTGTGATTTTTGTTTAAGGTTTGAAAAATGAAGTTTTAATCACAAGAGATATTAAAACTCATTTGGTCTTGATTTTTCAAGGTGAACGTTCATTTTAAAATGTTTAGAAAACATTAAAAAGGAATTTATTCACAAAAAATACTAATTATATTAAATAAATAATATAAACTTAATTTTTTTGTGGAATAAAATATTTCAACATTTTTGTGATTTTTTATAAAAAGAACCAATAAAAAATAATTAAAATTGAAGGAGTTATTAATTTTCCAATTAATTAACAAAACATGAAAATATTGGAAAAAATGGCAAAATGTGAAAAAACACTAAATGGCATGGGTGGGGTTTGAACCCACGACCACAAGGTCACAAGGTACGCGCCTCACCACTGGGGTGGTGATACATCCATTGTTTGAAGTGAAACCACAAATATACAAGTCATGCCTTGGTTTTAGGCCTGACCCAAGGCAAGGCAAGGCAAGTTTTGGCTCAGAAACGTGAAGGTCATAACTTTCTCAATTCTTAATGGTTTGAGACAAAATTTATATGCATCTGGACCAGAATTTCACAAGGAATCCAATGGTGGTGGTATTTTTTTCAGATCACACTCCCTCCTCAAAACCCGATAGTGGTTTTGAAAAAGGCCTATAATTGCATTTTCTATGCTACACTTTGATACAAGCATGAATTACATGATCAATTGGTTCAAACACAACATATTTAACATTATGAGGTGTGCATGATCAGTGGACTTCAAAGCATTGCATATTTTGGAAAGTTCAAGTAATGAGGCTTACCTCTTTTTGAGCTTTTTGGAGTTTTTGTGCAATCTGTCAAGCCTCTTGTTCCAGAAATGATTTGATGTTTTAGACACACTCAAATGATCCTTTAGAAGCTCTTAGGATGATTGGAATCAGCTGGTACCTGCAAAAACACAAACTGGCCCTTTCTTGCAAAAGGGGTTAAAAGTGACCAAAATAACAACTCTCTCAAATGGTGTTCCAGATGGGGGGAACCATTTGGGACAGTTCAAGGATGATATTTGGAGTGTGTTTGAGGTTTTATCTGGTTTGGAAAGTGACTGAATCAAGACATGGCTTGAAAAATGCACAAAAAGCCTATTTTGAGGTTTTGAGAGGTGACTTTGTGATTTTGTGATTACAGGTCACTTGTGAGAGTTTGGATCACCTACATATGATGTTCATGAGGTGTGTGTGTGATTGGTTTGATTGAAAAAGCTCTCAAACTCAAAAACTCAGAGTTACCTCGCTAAAGAAGGCAATTTTGCCAAGAGAAAGAGATTTTGAGGAAAGCATCTGTTTGATGGCTTTAGTGTACTCAAATTGAGCACAAATGAGCTCTATTTATAGTAGAGCAAGTTTGTTTTAGGATCAATAGTGAATGGAAACTGCAGCAGAGGTTTGGCCAATGTTGGCAAATGAAAATCCAAGTCTCCTCTAGCCATTGACTAGAGGTTAGAGTACAGAGCTTTGATTCCCTACTTGTTGGAGGAATCTTGACTGAATTTAGTTGCAAATGTGTCAGTCCATGCCACCTATAAGCATCTATTAAATGCTCCAATCCAAAATTGGAGTCTTGTCCCTCTTTTAGGCAATTCTAGGTTTGGCATGCTACTTCTTGTTCCAAGGACTTTGGAGGCTTGGCTCAGTGATTGTCCCCTTTAGATTTGATCCTCAGATGTGTCCAAGATGATAACAAGGCTTGGAATTGGATGATTTTGGCAAATCGACCAAAAATGCAAAATTCTGCATTGCCTTGGCAGTTTTCAGCAAGGCATTTTGTCACTACCATAACTCTTAGCTCAAATTGAATTTGGTGATGTTCTTGGCCATTTTGGAAAGCCCTTATATGATACAACAACTGTTTGATCATATTTGGTTTTGATACTTTTTGGATCCAAGTGAAAAATGTCCCTACATTTGGAAAAAAGTGAAGGCAGATTCTGACTTAGTGAAAATTTCACTAAGTGTTGGAAAAAAGTGACATTTTCACTTTTTGTGATTTTGATCAATCCATAACTCAAAATCCATGAAGAATTTGGAGGGGAGTAAGTTTTTAGCTTTTGTAGAGGGCCATGAGATCTATAAATCAAGCTTTGGATGGGGAAAAATGGCTTTGTGGTTTAGGAGTTATGATCCTCCAAAGTTGGTACCCTTGCCACTTTGTTCATATCTTAGAAAATTTTCTAAGTTTTTATGGTTACCCTTTTTACAAGTTATCCCACTTTCTTTGATTTTTCTTGATGAATGATGATTCAAATCATACATTAACATCATTTTAGGGTTAAAAATCCATAATTGTGAAAAATCTCAAAAAGTCAAAGTTGACTTTTGTGTACAGTTGATTTTTTATCAGATGAATTCCAAACTGTGCAATCCTTTAGGAAATCATGTCCTTGACCTAAATCAAACTTGATGTACATGTTCCATGGGTGTTATAGGGTATATTGAATCATGTCTTAGGGCTTGGGAGCGTGTCTTGGTCAAAAGTCAAAGTTACAATTGACTTTTCTCGCGAAACCCTAACTGTGGTACAGATGAAATTGAGACTTGTTGCTCAAGCTTCCTGGATCAATCCATTGTTACAAATGGATCAATGTGGTATGTTGGAGACCCTCAAATCATGTCTTGAGGTCTTGGCTCATGATTTGTCCCAAAAGTTAACTTAGGGGTGAATTAGGTCAAGAAACCCTAATTCCTGATTTTTTATGTATGCATCCCCTGAGGTCAAATTGACTTGATGCTTGGGTTTATGATGTCCCTTGGAGAATCATAGGTTATGCCTTGAAGTATTGGCTCATGCCTAGAGGAAAATTTTCATCTGGAGGCCCTGGTCGACCAAAACCCTAATTTGGTGACACTAGCGATCTTGAGGCTTGATCCACCTAGAAGGGAACAACCTTGTGCTTAATCCTTGCAGTGGGAGTCCTCTTGATCCATTGTGGATATTTGAGGGGTTAGAAAAGTTGAAGATCATGTCATTTCTTGATTGATCCTTTGTCCAAAGAGCTCTGAGAGGGCTTGAAACCCTAAGTTTGATTGCAGTAAGTGTTCACCCATCTTTGGGGAGACTAATGAGGCATAATGATACATCCATATTGTGATGATGATTTGCACAATGATGGGAATCTTAGTGGTCAAAATTTGGGGTATGACAGATGCCCCTATTTAATCTTCTTGGACCCGAAGGTGTGAATGACGAAGGTGTTCGGGCATTCGGGGTTAAAGAGGATTAAATATCGGAATACCCAAAATTTTGATGGTGGTCAAGAATGGTAGCTTACGCATCCTTCTTCTTTTGCTAAGCAATGATGCTTAGAAAAGGTAAAAGCTTCCCCTCGATCCTGGCTTCCGACCAAGGAACTGGTCTCAGTTTCTAAAACAAACTTCCCCTCGATCCTGGTTTCCTACCAAGGAACTAGTCTTAGTTTCTGATTTTAACTTCCCCTCGATCCTGGTTTCCTACCAAGGAACTGGTCTTAGTTTCTTTTGTCAATAAACTTTATTGACAAGGGACGCTATTCGTAGTGGTTTTCCTCAAACTTCTCGCCAAATTTTCCTGGGGAGATGCCATTTGATAGAAAAATTTTGGGGTCAGACTCGCTGGGGAACCCAGTCGTCTGAGTTGTAGAGGGGCACAAACTTCTCTATTAGAGATACCATTTGTCGACTCTATCGGGGAAAATGAGTCTCTTGAGAGACTATTTCCGCTTGAAGATATTACATCATACTTTTCTCGGAGATCTTCTCGGAGAAATGCCATATGATGTGATCCAATTTTGAGGTGCCGATGACCTTTTCATCAGCGGTCTTTTTGGAGAAAAACTGTCGTACCGCCGAATCTCTGATTAAGAGGCTTTCTCTGGGGATTTTCCTTAATCCGGGAAAGCAAGGATGTCGTCTTCGATGACGAAGAATGACTTCGGTTGAAGGTTCTCTGGTCTTTCAGAGGTTCAAGTTATCAAAGTGGTCAAGGACCAACTCCAATCCAGAAATAAACTGGAGGAGAGAGATTGCTTAGATGATTCACCTTCTGACGAGGAAAGAACTGACGACTCGATTGAGAGGACTTTTACCACTACGGGACAAGACCGACTGGAGTCATAGTGATGCAATATGAATGTGAATGCAAATCAATAATGCATGATGTATGTATGTATATGCTGACAAAACCGACGCAACATGCAGACTAAAAGATGAACATGACGGGATACTCGGCCATCGCGAGGTGAAGTCGTACCGTTGATCCAAAAGTAGAAATTCTACCTTGCTTAGGAGAAGTAGTCCTCGCGGGGAATACCGTTGGTCGGGCTTAGGAGATAAGAACTCTGCCGAAGGTGTCAGATGAAACAATGGTCTCTGACACAGCTGATCCTTCATTCAGGTGCACTGGTTTAGAAGGAGTACTTTGATTCTGCACTTTGAAGCTCGTTTACTTCTGGAGACACGATTGATGTTCTTTCGATGTTCACCAGTCAAAAGAAATTGCCTTCTTTATTTTAAAAGCAGAAAATGTTTTACAAGTAAATTCCTTTTTTGTTTTATTTCAAGAATCGTTGATCATGTTAAAATGTCGTTCTGTAAAGCTAAAACAAATAAGAATTGCAAACAAAAGCACAAGGGCTCAAATTTTATTGATAGGATGGAAATCAGTCAAACGCGTGATTCCATAGAGTATTTACAAAGTTAGAAAATGGTAATTTACAGTGAAAAGGGCTACGTTGAAACATAACGACCACTATCCTTCTACCAACTTTGAATTCGGGGCATCCTGAGCTTCTGTCGAAGATGACTGTGACTGGAGTTTTCCTGACGGTGTAACTGCTGTTGAGGGATTTGCCCCTTTGTTGAGCATAGTTACTTGCCATTATCCCTAATTTTTACCTGGATTGTACTTTGAGATTTCCAATCCACCGGGATGATTTTTGATTATGTCTCTAATTTTTGCCTGGACCGCCCTTTCCGGTTTTCAATTCACCGAGAAGTTTTTTTAGGCGAAGTATTTCTTGACTACATCAACATTCGTGGGGTAGGAAAATTCCTCTCCATCCATGGTTGCAAGTCTCAAGGCGCCGTGTGAGAAATCTTTCTTGACCACATAGGGGCCTTCATAATTCGGCGTCCATTTGCCCCGAGAATCAGTGAGAAATGATTGTATCTTTTTGAGCACGAGGTCTCCTTTCTTGAAGACGCAAGGTCGGACCTTTTTGTCGAACGCCTTCTTCATTCTTTGCTGATACAACTGAGCATGGCATATTGCCGTTATTCACTTTTCTTCTATCAGATTCAGTTCGTCGTGTCGACTTTGACACCATTCAGCTTCTGAAAGATTAACTTCCATCAATACCCAGATTGACGGGATCTCTACTTCTATGGGGAGCACTGCTTCCATGCCATATACTAGAGAGAAAGGGGTTGCCCCTGTTGAAGTGCGGACAGATGTACGATAACCGTGAAGAGCAAAAGGTAGCATCTCGTGCCAGTCTTTATAGGTTATAACCATCTTTTGAACGATCCTCTTGATGTTCTTGTTAGCCGCTTCTACCGCTCCGTTCATCTTAGGCCGGTAGGGAGATGAGTTATGGTGTTCGATCTTGAACTCTGCACACAACTCTTTCATCATCTTATTGTTCAAGTTAGATCCATTATCGGTAATGATCAGGCTCGGAACACTATAACGGCAGATGATATTGTTTTTGATAAATCGGACCACCACTTGTCGGGTTACATTAGCGTATGACGCTGCTTCGACCCACTTGGTGAAATAGTCAATGGCTACCAGGATGAGCCGATGTCCGTTCGAAGCCATGGGTTCAATCAAGCCAATCATGTCGATTCCCCATATGGAAAAAGGCCATGGAGAAGAGAGAACTTTGAGATGCGTTGGCGGTACATGAATTTTGTCAGAGTATATCTGACACTTGTGACACCTCCTCACATACTTGTAGCAGTCGGATTCCATTGTCAACCAATAGTACCCTGCTCTCAGAATTTTTATCGCCATTGTGTGTCCGTTGGCATGCGTGCCAAAGGATCCTTCATGAATTTCTTTCATCAGCATGTCTGCTTCTAGTCTGTCTACACATCGGAGCAAGACCATGTCAAAATTCCGCTTATAGAGTGTATCACCACTCAGGAAGAAGCTGCCAGCCAGTCTTCTGAGGGTTTTTTTGTCCTTTCTTACTGCCACAGGTGGGAACTCTTGTTTCTGAAGGAATCATTTGATATCGTGATACCAAGGTTTGTTATCGATGACTGCTTCAATCGTAAAGATGTAAGCGAGCCATTCAAGGCACATCATGTCGATCTTAGGTAGGTCATTCCACTGACCTACGCTAATCATGGAAGAGAGGGTGGCTAATGCATCAGCCATGTGATTCTCATTACGAGGGATGTGATGAAACTCGATTCTGTTGAAGAAGGGTAACAACCTTCTCGTGTAATCTTTGTAAGGAACCAGTCCTAATTGGTATGTGTTCCAATCTCCTTTGATTTGATTGATAACCAGGGCTGAGTCGCCGTATACATCCAAGTTCTTGATCCTTAAGTCGATCTCTTCTTCGAAACCCATGATACAAGCTTCGTATTCGGCCTCGTTGTTTGTACACTTGAATGTCAATCTAGCGGTGAAAGGAATGTGGGTACCCTGAGGGGTAACAATGATTGTCCAAATTCTGTTTCCATAATGATTAATTGCTCCGTCAAAGATAAGTCCCCATTGGGAATCTGGTTCTGGCCCTTCACTGGGTAGCGGTTCATCGCAATCTTTCATTTTTAGATACATGACATCTTCATCTGGGAAGTCAAACCCGATTGATTCTTGATCGTCAATCGGTTGATGAGCCAAATGATCGGCTAAAACACTCCCCTTAACAGCTTTCTGAGCATGGTACTCTATGTCATATTCAGATAGCAACATCTGCCAACGGGCAATCCTTCCCGTGAGAGCAGGTTTTTCAAATACGTACTTGATTGGATCCATTTTGGAGATTAACCAAGTAGTGTGGCAGATCATGTATTGTCGAAGACGTTTGGCTGCCCAAGCCAAAGCGCACAAGTTTTCTCGAGCATCGTGTGCCGAGTCTCGCAGTCGGTGAACTTCTTGCTCAGATAGTAGATGGCAGACTCTTTCCTTTTGGTTTCGTCTTGTTGGCCAAGTACACATCCCATTGAGTCCTCTAGGACTATGAGGTAGATAATCAGTGGTCTTTCTTCCACTGGAAGTGATAGAATTGGCAGATTCAACAGATATTCCTTAATATTGTCGAAAGCGGTTTGGCAGTCTTCTGTCCAAACGCAGTCCTGATTCTTTTTGAGTAGTTTGAAAATCGGCGCACATGTCGCGGTCATGAGGAATATGAATCTGGAAATGTAGTTCAAACGTCCCAGGAATCCTCTGACTTGTTTTTCAGTTTTCGGAGAAGGCATTTCCTGAATGGCCTTGACCTTGTCAGGATCAACCTCAATACCTTTCTGGCTGACGATGAACCCTAAGAGTTTCCCTAAACGGACACCGAAGGTGCACTTATTGGGATTCAAGCGGAGTTTGTACTTTCTCAACTGCTCGAATAATTTTGACAGACGGGTCACATGCTCCTCCTCTGTCTTAGATTTTGCAATCATATCATCGACATATACCTCAATTTCTTTGTGTATCATGTCATGAAAAAGAGTAGTCATGGCCCTTTGATAGGTTGCCCCGACGTTCTTCAAACCGAACAGCATTACCTTGTAATAAAAAGTACCCCATGGGGTGATGAACGAAGTTTTCTCCATGTCTTTCGGCGCCATTTTGATTTGGTTATAGCACGAGAATCCATCCATGAAGGAGAAAACTTTGAACTTTGTTGTACTGTCAACTAGCATGTCAATGTGTGGTAAAGGAAAGTCGTACTTTGGACTAGCCTTATTTAGATCTCTGTAGTCGACACACATTCTGACCTTTCCATCCTTTTTGGGAACGGGTACGATGTTGGCTAACCATTGAGGATATTCTGATGTGGCGAGGAAACCTGCGTCAATCTGTTTATGTACTTCCTCTTTGATTTTGATGGCCATGTTCGGATGAGTTCGTCTCAACCTTTTGCTTTATTGGCGGACATTCCGATCTCAGCGGTAGATGATGTTCCATGATGCTGGTATCCAACCCTGGCATATCTTGATAGGACCAAGCGAATACATTGGGAAACTCTTTGAGAAGCTTTGTCAAACTCTCTCTGGCACTTGGACTGAGCAGTGCTCCAATCCTGATTTCTTTTTTCTCTTTTTCCGAACCCAAGTTTACTATTTGCAATGGCTCTTTGTGAGGTTCAATGGACCTTTCCTCCTGTCTGAGGAGTCGGGAGATCTCTTCTGGAATCTCGTCGTCAACTTCTTCTTCGGCCCTAAATACCGGGAATTCAAAGTTAGGAGAAGGCATCGGATCATATGTTTCAACGGGGTTTAAAACAAGCAATCTGCATGACGGTATGATTTGTGTTTAGAAGAGATAGAGAGAATGAAAAAGTGTGTGCAGTGTATTTATTTTACTGCTTGTTTTTATTGTTGAGTTGTTTTTTAGGATTACCATTTTTTGAGAAACGAAAAGAGAAAACAGCAGTTAATGCGGAAATTACAGAACGACATTATTTTATTAATGAACAAGTCGATTCGTGAAACTACAATCCTATAAAACAAAACTCTGTCACTTTGGGCAAAGCGAAGAGGGAAATTTACAGAAAGTAAGCCCTATCAAAACATCAGTTTCACCTGGGAAGGGTGAAAGGTTAAAGACGGCAATTACTTTGACTTTTGAACAACTTTCGGAACATCGACAGCAACCCATTGGCGGCGAACTCCTCGGTGAATCACAAAGTTTGGCACCTTCCTTGATTTATCTTCAGAAATAACGCTGATTTCTGGCGGAACAGGATCATTTGAATCTGTCTCCCAGGCAGAATTGTCGTAGGAGGATTCCTCTGTTGCATTTTGCATAGCATTTGCGCTCTCAGGTAGATCTCCTCATCCAGTTGGCTGGATGTCTTCGAGCCTGATACGAGAGCTTTCAGGAGCGGTATATTTGACCATGAAGTCGAATTTTCCACTTGTTTGTCCCAGGGTGTCCCCCACTTCTTTGGAATTAGAGGAGTCATCCCTTTCGATGACGTTGACCTCGGGAAAAGCATAGTTGATGAACTATAATCCTGCGAACGTTGCGAATTCATCATCGTGCTGGATATTTTCTGAATGACCTGAGTGTTGATCCCATGACATGGTGGGGACGCAGGTATTCTTTTCAATGATGCTCAGCTGATTTTCATTGTTCGGCTGATTCTCTTGCCCCAAGTCTCCTAGATACGGTTGCCAAATAGGAAAACCATCCATTGGGCCATAATAGTCGTGGTCAAAGTTGTCTTTCATTAGAGTGTCCTCCTCTAATGAGTTTGGCGGAGCACAGCATCCTTCCGGATCACAATCTCCATATATCATTTTGACATCTGACCTCGGTATAAATCTCGGACTCTGTGCAGGATAGCAAAATGGAGTATACGTTTCGTCCTGAGATGTATAACCATCCTCATTGAGATAGGACTTCCATTCCTCATCTGTGTTAGAGGGATCCTCCTCATTGATAGTGTGTACCTCTTGAGGCACTGGGTGAAGGAAACCTCCACTGCGAAAGAAGTTCTGAATGGGATGAAGACTTTCATCGCTGGTTGTAGCTGTCTGGGTACAGGTTGCAGAAAAACCAAGACCCTTATTTATTTTATTATTAGTAGGAATGACAAGCTGTCCCCATCCTGTTGTATTGGTACTCTCGACCGCTTTGATAGCATCTTTGTATGAGGAAATGGACGTTCCCTCTTCGGATAGATTGTCCTTGCTCACCGACAGTGCTTGGAACTGAGTTCCAACAACCTCCTCAGGTTCTACACAAGTAGATGATGATAAGTTACTCACGAGCAAGGCTTGTTCTCCACAGACTGTGACGAGTTGATCGTTCTTGGTGAACTTTAACTTTTGGTGGAGGGTCGAGGTGATCGCCCCAGCCTGATGTATCCAAGGTCTTCCTAATAAACAACTGTATGTTTCCCGGATGTCCATGACCTGGAAAGTGACTTGGAAGGTGTGAGGACCAATAGTTATGGGAAGGTCGACTTCGCCGATAACTCCTTTTCTGGATCCGTCGAATGCTTTGACGATGACCTCGCTGATTCTCATCGGAGGTCCTTTGAATGATAATTGTATCAAAATGGACTTCGGCATAACATTCAGGGCTGACCCTGTGTCTACCAGTATGCTGGCTAAAGCATCGTCCTGGCAGTTAACTGTGATATTGAGTGCCATGTTATGACGGCGACCCTCTTCAGGTAATTCCTCATCACTAAATCGTAAATTATTGCAAGAAGTGATGTTAGAGACAATGCTATCGAATTGTCTGATTGTTACGTCCTGTTCTACAAAGGCTTGCTCCAAGACTTTCTGTAGAGCCTCCCTGTGCGCTTCTGAACTGAGTAAAAGTGATAACACCGAAATCTTTGAAGGAGTTTGTAATAGCTGATCAACAATGTTGTATTCACTCCTTTGGATGAGCTTTAGCATCTCATCATTGTTTTTCGAAAGGTCGGGATCACTAGATTGACCGACTGGTGGATTGGGAACTTCCGTCTGAGGTTCCTTTTCTCTGTTATGTTCTCCAATTCCTCGGTTGAAGATTCGACCGCTCCGTGTTACACGACTGATGTCTGCAATATTCACGACAGAGGGTAATGGAATTTCCTTTCCATTCTCAATTATCGTTGCACCGTATTTGTAAGGGATAGCCTTAGCTGATTCATATGGCAGTCACAAGATGAAAGTGACTGCCATTGAAGAAGCTCAAGACATCAGCAAGATGAGAGTAGATGAGCTCATTGGATCTCTTCAGACTTTTGAACTTGGTTTAAATGAAGAAGAACTAGAAAAGAAACCCAAGGGTATTGCTTTGGTCTCCACTCCTGCAGAAGATAAGGTAGTCAAAGATTCTCAGGAAGATTTGTCACAAGCCGTTGCAATGTTGGGAAGGCAGTTCAACAAAGTGTTAAAAAGAGGAACAATAACTACAAGCCTAGTGTCAAGAACAGTTCCTCTGACACCACCAATCCAAAAGAGAAAAATGAAGAGAAGACTACTCAGGATAGAGGTGTTCAGTGCTTTGAATGTGAAGGGTATGGACATGTCAAGAAAGAATGTCCCACATTCTTGAAGAAGCAGAAGAAGGGCATGTCAGTTTCCTGGTCTGAATCTGATAGTGAAAGTGATGGTGAGTCAGCAAAGCATGCTAGAGCCTTAACAGGAACTGTTGTGTCTGATGATGGTAGTGATGAAGAAATAACTTATGAGGAGCTAGCTTCTACTTATCGAGAGCTGTGTTTGAAATGTGCTGAGATTTGTCAAGAAAATAAGTATCATAAGCAACAGATTGCTCAGCTTGAAAATGAAAAAGCTGATCGGGAAAACGAAGTTGTGCTAGTTAAGTCCCAACTGGATCAGATGACTAAATTCATTAGGATGATGAACAGTGGTACTGCTGATCTTGATAAAATTCTTCAGCTAGAGAAATTTGCTGGAGATAAATCAGGCATAGGATATGTGGCTAGCACTTCAGGAACAAAAAGGGAGATGTCTCAACCGTTGTCTCAACATCAACCTACGAAACAGGGCCCTTCCCCAAAGAAGGTTGTTCAGCCCCAAAATGCTGAGAAGAAGAATGGCCCTCATCAGAGGAAGATACAGCCCCAAGGAGCTAGTCAGTATATGCCTCTCCAATTTCACCAGAATATCCAAGCTGTCAAGTTCAAGCAGAACATGTCTCAGCAGAGGTATCAACATCAGGAAAAATGGTATGGTTATGCGTACAACAATGCTGTGACTTATGGAAGAAGGAAACCTCATCACCATAGAAGACATCCTAAGAGACAGCATCATCAATACAGCAGAAGACAATTCAACTATGGAATAAGGAGACAACATTATGGGTGGCAGCCACAGAATTATCAAAGTGGGAGAATATTTAACCACTTTAGAAACGGCAGAGTCAGATGCTTCTATTGTGGCAGGATTGGTCATATGCAGTCCTCGTGCTTCAAGCTTCACGGATATCCTAATTCTACTCATCAACCCAAACAGCAAGAGGTTAGGCCTAAAGTGATGAAGAAATGGATACCTAAAGTTACCAGCTTGATAGCTCACACGTCCTTGAGGGTTTCTACCAAAGATGACTGGTATTTTGACAGTGGGTGTTCAAGACACATGACTGGAGTAAAGAATCTGCTTGTTGATGTGAAACCTCAGTCTTCTGGCTATGTTACATTTGGTGATGGGATCAAAGGATAGATAAAGGGAATTGGAAGACTAAACTGTGACAGTACTCCCAAGCTGGAGAATGTTCTTCTTGTTAAAGGACTAGCAGCTAATTTGATTAGTATTAGTTAACTTTGTGATCAAGGATTCAAAGTAGACTTCACAAAGTCCGAATGTAATGTGAAAGATGACAAAGGAGAAGTCATTATGAAGGGAGACAGATCTAAGGACAACTGTTATCTTTGGGTACCGTAAAATTCAAATTCCTCCACGTGTGTGCTTGCTAAAGAAGATGATGTCAAAATCTGGCATCAGAAGCTGGGACATCTTCACCTAAAGGGAATGAAGAGAATTATCTCTTCAGAAGCAGTCAGAGGGATTCCCAAACTTAGTATTGAGGAAGGAAAGGTGTGTGGAGACTGTAAAAAAGGAAAGCAGACAAAGATGTCTCATCCGAAGCTTCAACATGACACCACCTCCAAAGTATTGGAACTCCTTCATATGGATTTGATGGGACCTATGCAGGTTGAAAGTCTGGGTGGAAAGAAATATGCTTATGTAGTTGTGGATGACTACTCAAGATACACCTGGGTGAATTTCATCAAAGACAAATCTGAGGTGTTTGATGTCTTTAAAGAGCTCTGTCATAAACTCCAAAGAGAAAAGGAGAGTAAGGTCATCAGAATTAGAAGTGATCATGGAAGAGAGTTTGAAAATAGTAAGTTTGAAGAATTTTGCTCGTCTGAAGGTATAAGTCATGAGTTTTCATCTCTTATCACCCCTCAGCAAAATGGAGTTGTTGAGAGGAAGAACATAACTATACAAGAGTCGGCTAGAGCAATGATTCATGCCAAGAAACTACCTTATCACTTCTGGGCTGAAGCCATGAACACTGCCTGCTACATTCACAACAGAGTCACCCTAAGAAGAGGCACTTCATCCACTCTATATGAACTATGGAAGGGAAGAAAACCTAATGTTAAGTACTTCCATGTGTTTGGTAGTAAATGTTACATTTTGGCAGATAGAGAGCAGAGAAGGAAATTAGATTCCAAAAGCGATGAAGGGATATTTTTGGGGTACTCCATCAACAGCAGAGCTTATCGGGTCTTCAACTCTAGGACCAAAGTGATGATGGAGTCAATCAATGTTGTGATTGATGATGAAGAAAAGCATGAAGTTGAGGATGTCATAGAAGATGTTGGAACATTAACTGATGAGGTAGCTGTTGAAGTTGAAGAAAGAAATCCATCCCCAAGTACTGCTGACACTGAGCCTGAGCAACCTCAGAAGGATCCTTATATCAGGATTCAGAAGGATCATCCTAAGGAGCTGATCATAGGTGATCCAAATTCTGGAGTAAGAACTAGGTCCAGAGAAATCATAGCTAGCTCGTGCTTCGTATCCAAAATTGAGCCAAAAAATGTCAAGGAAGCTCTGACAGATGAATTTTGGATAAATGCTATGCAAGAAGAACTGGAGTTCAAGAGAAATGAAGTCTGGGATCTTGTGCCAAGACCAGAAGGGGTGAATGTTATTGGAACAAAGTGGATCTACAAAAACAAGTCAGACGAGCTTGGAGTGGTTACAAGAAACAAAGCGAGACTTGTTGCACAAGGTTATACTCAAGTGGAGGGAATCGACTTTGATGAGACGTTTGCTCCAGTGGCGAGACTAGAATCCATCAGACTACTTTTGGGTATGGCTTGTAACCTAAGATTCAAGCTGTTCCAAATGGATGTGAAGAGTGCCTTTCTAAATGGCTATCTGAATGAAGAAGTCTATGTAGATCAACCTAAAGGATTCACTGATCCAAACTTCCCCAATCATGTGTTCAAACTGAGGAAGGCACTGTATGGCTTAAAACAAGCTCCAAGGGCCTGGTATGAGCGGTTGACAGAATTCTTAGTAGCAAATGGGTATAGAAAATGAGGCATTGACAAAACCTTGTTTGTCAAGGAAGAAGGACGAAAATTAATGGTAGCCCAAATTTATGTGGATGACATTGTATTTGGGGGGATGTCAGATGCTATGGTAAAACAGTTTGTCCAACAAATGCAATCAGAATTTGAAATGAGTTTGGTTGGAGAACTTAGCTACTTCCTTGGGTTGTAAGTCAGAAAAATGGAGGATTCTATCTTTATTTCTCAAAGCAAATATGCTAAGAGCATATTAAAGAAGTTTGGCCTAGATAAAGCCAATCACAAAAGGACACCTGCTCCCACCCATTTGAAGCTATCCAAGGATGAGAATGGAGTGAGTGTGGATCACAGCTTGTACAGAAGTATGATTGGGAGTTTACTATATCTCACAGCAAGCAGACCTGATATTTCCTTTGCTATTGGAGTGTGTGCTAGATATCAGTCTGATCCTAAGGTAAGTCACTTGAATCAGGTGAAGAGGATTCTGAAATATGTAAATGGCACAAGTGACTATGGAATGTTATATAGCCGTGATTCTGGGACAGTTTTAAAAGGATACTGTGATGCTGATTGGGCTGGAAGTGCAGATGATAGAAAAAGCACTTCAGGAGGGTGTTTCTTTCTAGGGAACAATCTGATTTCCTGGTTCAGCAAGAAGCAAAATTGTGTATCTCTCTCAACTGCTGAAGCGGAGTATATAGCAGCAGGAAGTAGTTGCTCTCAGCTGGTATGGATGAAGCAGATGTTGAGTGAATACAATGTTAAACAAGATGTTATGACTTTGTACTGTGATAATCTGAGTGCAATTAATATATCTAAAAATCCTATACAGCACGGTAGGACAAAGCACATAGACATAAGGCATCATTTCATAAGGGATCTGGTAGAAGAAAAAGTTGTTACCTTGGAACATGTAGCCACAGAGAACCATCTGGCTGACATATTCACTAAAGCCTTGGATGCAAACCAATTTAAAAGGTTAAGAAGCAAATTGGGAATCTGCATTTATGAAGACTGAATCTGCTAGAGGGGTTGTGGGCAGTTGGGGTGATTATGAAAATGTGTAGTCAACTGCCAGGTGAAGTTTGCCTAATTGTGGCTAAAAAGGGGGAGAACATAGCCAAGATAGTCAAGAGGATTATTGCCATATGCTGCTGATGTGATGCAGAGATTAAGGGGGAGATAGATTGATGCTGCTAAAAGGTGTTTAGTTGAAAAGTGGTAATGCAGTTATTGAGGGGGAGTTTTGAAGATATCATGACATGTGAAGAGTGCAGCCAAGCAGACATCTAGGGGGAGTAAATTGCTGCACATTATGAGCTACTGAACAACTGTGATGCTGGTTCATGTTTTCAAGGAGAAGCACCAATTGGCTGTTGTCAATAATGAAGATGGTGCTGCAACAGATCAAGTGATGAAGACTTTGAAGAGTGTCAAACTGCTGCTGATTGAGAGTTTCAAATTGTCTGAAGATTATTCCGCTGCTGAAATCTCTGAAGGTGCAGAGTGCAGAAGTTGATTGCAGAGTGCAGAGATTGTTTTAGCCAAAATTAGCCAAAGGGGGAGATTGATAGTTCCTGGATTGGCTGGAATTTTGGTAAAACAAAGGTTATTCAATGTTGATGTCAAGGTGCTGATGTTGTAACATTGAAGTCTTAACACCGGGCTGTGTTACGTTGTTAAATGCTGAAGTTGGATGTCAGATGTCACACAGGTGATGTTATAACATCAGACCTGCAGAATTAATAACAGCAGGATATGTTATTAGGGCACGCGTATTAGCTGGAATTGTGGAGAGTGGTTAACTCATTGGATGAGAATATCTTGGGATAGATATTTTCTGTTACATGGGAGATTTGATTGCAGATCAGTTGGAGAATTAAAAGGTTGAAGATTTAAAAAGATTTTGGGGATAAAATCTGTTTTGAAGATTAAGTTTTAATTAACAAATCTGATCAAATATTGTGACAAGTCCAAGCCCAATTCAGGAGCTATATAAAGCGCACAAGACTAAAGGAAAAAGTACAGATTGAAGATCAAGAGCAGAGGCTGAGTGTCTTAGATATTTGTACGAATCGTGAGTAAACCATTCAAGGGTGAATTGGTGATCTGTCCTCTCTAAAGCTGTGAAGCAAAGAGAGTTGTTTGAATTAATCGAAGCTGTGAAGTAAGATCAAGGGTACTCAAAGTGGGTTCTTTGAGTGTTTGTAAGGGATTGAGTGGTGTTCTCATACCTAAGTGGTTTCTTAGGTAGGAAGTCATTAGTAGAGTATAAGTTTAGGAGATTGTCAACGGGTCGTTGAGTCTGTAAATTATATCTACAAGTAGTGAATTCCATCCCTGGCTTGGTAGCCCCCAGAGTAGGTTGGTTGTAACTGAACTGGGTCAACAATTCTTGGTGTTATTTTATTGTTATTGCTGTCCATTGTGCAGAGTGTGTTGTTGTGACATCACACCTTAACATCACACGTATGATACCAGAATTTCAACCACGAACTCGGTGCTCTTGGATCCATCCGAGATCCATCTGTTCCTGTAGAGCTTATTGCACCACGGAACATCCTTGATTGCTTTTAGAGCAGACATCACACTGATGATAATTATGAGGTGGCACATGGCCATATCCACCCTGTCTACAATGCATCTTGACCAAGTTGGCCCTTAATAAGAGTACATCATGAATTTGATAGACTTTGTTAGACTCTCCCTCTATCAGATTGACCGCGGCTTTCTCATGTTGAGGCAGTGGGTTCATGAGAACCTTGGGATTTGTATCTTTGAAAGATAAGACCCCGCTCCTAACAAGCTTTTGCATGTCGGATTTGAAATTGAGACAGTTCTCTATGTTATGCCCTGGTCCTCCTTGGTGATAAGGGCATGTCTGGTCCACCTTAAACCAAAAAGGCGGATTTTTCGGTACTGCAAGAGGAGACTTAGTCTGGACATACCCCTTGGCTAGTAGTAACGGAAATAGTTCTGCGTACGATACGGGTACAGGATCAAATCCTGGTGGCCGCGTTGTACGGTTGTTATTGTATGGAGGACGAGCCTACTGAAGAGGCTGTTGAGTCCTTTACTGATTAGGTTGGCTCTTCACAACCTGAGGTTGATACGTAGAAACAGGCGCAGGATTGATAGTAGGAGTTATAGCTGCTACTGGTTGATAACATCACCTTTGCTTTCAGAGAGAGATATTCCCAATATCTTGCTCCTTTTTCTTAGGGAGAGCACTACCATATCGTTTTGTACTACTTGATGATCCAACGTCTTTTATTAGACGTCCTTCTCGAACAGCTTCTTCGAGACGTACCCCCATACCGACCATTTCAGTGAAGTCACTGGGTGCACTGGCAACCATTCTGTCGTAATAAAATGAGCTTAAGGTCTTTAAGAAGATCTTTGTCATCTCTTTTTCCTCAAGAGGTGGACAAATTTGGGCGGCAATTTCACGCCATCTCTGAGCGTACTCCTTAAAGGTTTCCTTGTCCTTTTGTGACATCGATCTGAGCTGATCTCTGTCTGGTGCCATGTCCAAATTGTATTTGTATTGTTGGACGAAGGCAGTGCCAAGATCTCTGAAAGTGCTAATCGTGGCACAGTTTAAACCCATGTACCATTTTAAGGCGACACCGGTTAAACTATCCTGAAAGTAGTGAATCAGTAGGTCCTGATTCTCCGTCTGAGCTGACATTCACCGAGCGTACATCACCAAATGGCTCTGAGGGCAAGAGTTACCCTTGTACTTTTCAAAGTCGGACACTTGGAATTTGTGCGGAACTTTCACATCGGGGACCAAGCAGAGATCTGCGGCGTCCTTTCCAAATAAATCCTGACCGCGAATAGCTTGTAATTCTTTCTGCATTTCCAGGAACTGCTCCTGGAATTCATCCATCCTGTCGAACATAGTTTCCTTTCTATTAGAAGGTATCTGTGGAATCTGTCCTTCCGGGATAGTGTGCACCACAGGGGGTGGTACCATTACTACGGCAGCGAACCTTGGCGCTTCCCGAAGTTTCTAACCTTCAGGAGTCCTCAATATGCCTCCGGCATCCTTGCTTTCCTGAAGTTTGTAACCTTCAGGCCCAACGGCTTCTGTTATGATTCCCTAATCTTCAGTGATCGGTGGGACATATCCTTCCGGGATATAGTTAACAGGCATGCCCCAAGGACGATCTTTTGGCATTTGATGCCAAGGATCATACTTTTCCACTATGGGCATTGAGGTGATCTCTGAGATCACCGTTCTTTGTAGCTGAGCTTCTGCCATGGCTTGCATGTCGTTACAAAGCTTTCTCATATCCTCTCTCAGAGCGTCGATCTCTTCTTTCAACTCTCTGTTCTCTTCCTCAAGATCATCCATCTTTTTCTGACGATTGGCCCGAGTATTGTACGAATGAGACAGTTTGACTCTAGAACCGAGACATAAACGTGAGACTCGTAGGTAATGAGAATATGTGATGTGAGAATGATGAATGCAATGATTAAGTGTTTTTTGGTTTAATCAAAATAAATTTCGACAATTAGATTACAAATATCAAACAGTGGGGAAACCCCGTTTTATTGAATTCAAAGGATTGCGAAAATAGAAATACAGTAGATTACAAGGTGCGGAAACAGAAACCTAAGTTAATGGGTCCCGAGTCCTCCCCGAGGAGAAATCGGGTGCTGATTCTGGTACTTTCCTTTTCTTGGACCGTGGCTCTTGAGCCATTGTCGGGTTGTCATTCCTTTGCCAGGTGAAAGGAGTGAGCAAATTCCTTTAGTCATCCTGATTTTCTACAGCATGCTGCTCCAAAATTTCAATCAGAGTATCTTTATCCTTTAGTAGTTGCTGTATTTTGATACACTCCATATTGAGGGTGCGGTACTTGTTCTTCCAAGACCTTCTCTCCCGCTGAACTTTGTTGAGAGTCATGAAGTACATGACAGAATCCCTTGGCGGAAGAACTCCGTGACGAGGATACGACATCTTTAGCTTGAGAGCTCTAGTTGGTACCCAATGGAGATAAGGCTCCACCGAGACACAGTCTGGTTTTCCTAGAGACTCCCGTCCTTTCTTACGAACATGTTTCCAAGCGCGCAGTATTTCCATCTTTAGTGCTCTGTCATTTTCTCCTTCTTTGAGGAAAAGACCTTCCAGATGAGCATTCCGCGGGACATGCCTCATCGGGTATCCGAATTGAAAGTGAACCAACACTGGATGGTAATTGATTCCTCCCTTAGTTCCTATGAGGGGTACGTTGGGGAAGTTTCCACAACGGTCAATGATCATGATTCCCTCGTAACTCCTATTGCACCAATCAATGTGAGAGTTGGTAAGATACATGATTCTCTGTGACCAACGTAAAGTATTCTTTTGATCCCAAAAAGCAGCAGACTTAGGAAAATGGGAGATAAACCATTTGTATAGCAGAGGTACACAGCATGTGATCTCCCCTCCACTATACAAATTCCCTAAGTGTACAGAATGATACGCATCTGCGAGCAAAGTTGGCACAGAGTTTCCAATGAGAAAACCTTAATGGCGTTGATATCGACGAAGTTATTCATGTTGGGAAACAAAAATAACCCATAGGTGAGTAAAACAAAGATGCTTTCAAAAGCAGCCACGTTCCCTATACTAGCAAAGTACAGGGCCTTCTTTGTCAAGAACTGGGCCGGCAAACCTGTATGCCACCCTTAGTGGTCATGTGAGTCCTGACCTCAGACTCGTCCAAATAAATTGCTCTTGCAATGGTCTGATCCTTTGGAATTTCTTCCATTCCAGAAAAAGGAGCTCGATCAGTGATGTGTAAATCAATCAGATGAGAATATTCCTCCAGCGTTGGTGCGAGCTGATAATCCGGGAATGTGAAACAGTGATAGACCGGATCGTAAAACTGAGCGAGTGCATCCATGATTCTTTCAATTACTTGAACCCTTAATAGAGATAGCAAACCTCCATACTTGGCTCTGAAAGTCTCTTGGTTCATGATCATTCTCGCCAAACCTCTCAAATCCTCAAGTTTTGGAACCTTGAAGGTATACTTATGAGTTCTCCTTCTACCGAAATCCATGAGCGCAATCTTTTTCTCTGACATTTGCAATCATTGTCTTAGTTTAATTTGAAAAAAAGAGACTAGAAGAGAAGCTTTCTTTGATGTAATGTTTTTTATTTAAATGAATGCATGAATGCAGCATACAAAAACATAGAAAAAACATGGGGTCAAAGGGCCATTGTCATGAAGTCAAGGCTCTACCCGTCCCAAAGGTTTATACTAGTGATTTTTGTACCTGTCTCTCAACATCATCAACTCTTGTCGAGAAAAACACCAGCGGGCCGGGAACCGTGCTAGGTGATGTTTTTTCGAAGAGTCCTCAGAAAAGGGTGGTATCACGTGACAACCATTTCCGATAGCCTCCGCACCACTAAAGGGGTTTTTCCTAGGTGTATACTCAATCTTTCCACATGCGACATCACACGCATTCCCATTAGCAGAAAAATAAACACATATATCAATTAGGAAAAGCAATATATATATTTGTCCTACTGTCTTAGACTTTAAAGAGCTATGAATCCTATGTTCCTGACAGAAAATGGCTCCCCGGCGAAGTCGTCATTCTGTGGTTCCTTCCCAATTTAAAGGTTTTTGACCTAAGATCCTAGTGAAGTCAATAAAAAGACTTATACCAGAAAAGAAAGAAAGAAAGAAGGGCCCCACGGTGGGCGCCACTTTTCTGTAGCGAGCGAAACTGGATGTGTTTCTTAAGCACTGTCGCTCTTTGGGGTTACTACAGTTCGATTCATTTTTTATCCTATTAAAGCTGATGAAAGAAGGGAAATAGATGTCTCCAATTAACCCTGCTTGCATACTGAGTTTAAACAGCGGTCTGTTAGGTTACGGATGCTATATGGTAATGGGGCCTTTCTCTGTTCTTACTTTTTTTTTCTAGAGTGAAAACATTTGACGGTTCATGGGTAGGATGTTTAGGATTGAGGGTATGGAATTTTGAGTTTTTGTTTAGTGTGCTCGCTAAGATTTTTCTTTCAATCTTATGCATACGTTTTCCCATTTTTCGAAACAGGGAAATCAGAGCGATCGTAGTTCCTCCTATTCTATGGGAGGAAATGGTGTTTTCGTGTCTTGTTCAAATCCTAAGACATGAAGCAAAAGGTGGTTTATATCTTGTTCAAAGCCCAAGATATGAAGCTGAAAGGTCTATTTGTATCTTGTTCGAAGCCCAAGATGTGAAGCTAAAAGGGTGTAGACTTTAGAGAGAATTTGTCATCTCTAAAGAGGGGTCTGTTTGTCACAACTATTAGGTGAGTGATTATAAAGGAGAATTACTTTAACCGGGATATGCGAATCCTAGTAATGCCATAATTTCCTTTATAGGGGGCTTTAACCTGAAGGAGAAGACTTTAACTCAGTTTAGAGCAATGCCATCTTTCCTTAGGAATTTCTCATGCTAAAAGAGGGACAGTGGCGTGGATGTAAATAATACAAAGGCTTGCCGCTTACAACAATTAGATGAAGGGAGTTGTTGATGTTTGTATCTTGTGAACGAGGCACAGTTTTGATGCTAAAAGGTTGATTGACTCAACAGGGGTTTCCTTATACAAAGCCTAAGAGGAGGCTATTGGCCCAATAAGAGGGTGCTTTTGAGTGTCTCGTACGAAGCCTGAGATAGAGGCAAAAAGGGTTGACTCAACAAGAAAGTCTTTTATACTCAACAAGAGAGTGTTTTTGTATCTCGTACGAATCCCGAGATGGAGGCGAAAAGGATTGACTCAACAAGAGAGTCTTTTATACTCAACAAGAGAGTGTTTTGTATCTCGTACGAAGCCCGAGATGGAGGCTAAAAGATGTTCGACTCAACAAGAGAGTCTTTTTTATCTCGTACGAAGCGCGAGATGGAGGCGAAAAGATGTTCGACTCAACAAGATAGTCTTTTTGTATCTCGTACGAAGCGCGAGATGGAGGCGAAAAGATGTTCAACTCAACAAGAGAGTTTTTTTGTATCTCGTACGAAGCCCGAGATGGAGGCTATGGTTATTGTTTCAGTTGAGTGACAAGTCCAATATGCTGATTTAAAGAGAAAATCAGTTCTTATATGAGTAATGTTTGCACTCAGGGATTTTGATTCGAGGATCATGGATATTTCTTATTTTTTAAGGAAATGGGAAATCCAAAGGGGATTGGGACTGTCCGAGTCTATGGGTTTCATCTCCTAGTTTTGGAAAGGACTTGAGAATGTCTTTGAGACTCAAGGAAATTAGACTGTCCAAGTCTACAGTTTTATCTTTTGTACTATGCTTAAAGAAACAGTAGTAGGGTCTAGACTCTTTGAAAGACTGTTCTATTAAGATGACTAATTTCTATTCCTATACCTCTAGGAGGTCGTCGGGACAATTTGTACGAAGCCCAAGAGGAGACTGGAAACTTTTAAGAAGCCGAGGGACAATTTGTACGAAGCCCAACAGGAGGCTATCATTCCCGGAGGAAGAAACTATTTATATGAAGCCTAAGAGGAGGCTGTGAATACTTCTAAGAAGCCGACGGGTCCTTGTACAACGCCCAAGAGGAGGCGGGGATGCTTTTAAGAAGCCTGTGGGTCCCCAAACCCCGAGAAATTCAAGACAGGCTATTCACAAAGAATAGATCAAGCCAAGAAAGTTCGAGAATTTGGAAGAAACTCAAGAGATGCCATTCACGGAGAAGAGATAATCTCTGGGGAGTAGAGTTCCTTGACAATTCCTAGGAGGACAGCCGAAGAGAAGACTGTATCTGGTACTCCTATTGGGGATCTAGTTTGTCTATATCTAAGAGTGATCGAAACGGCTTTTCCTAGTGCTAGATGTAGTTGCCGGGGAAACTCTAAATATCTATACTATTATTACACAATTGATAAGAGTTTATGAAAGAAGACTTACAGTGAAACATCCCCACAATACAGTTATATGTATATGAAAGCGGTAAATGAAAACGTATAAACACTTACTCGGTTGTAGAGCTTCCATGTTGTTTGGTTAGTTGTTCAACAAAGAAAGATTGAAAACAACAGTATATTTCAAAATCAAAGGAGAAAGTGCTTTGAAAAGAAAGATTGGGGCTTACAGCTCAAGGAGAGGCCCATGGTTTTTACCAATGATTGCACTATCGTTTTGTACAGAGGGGCTTATACAAGTGACTGAGGCCCAAAAAAAAGGTTTTCTGTACAAAGGGGTTGGGTCTTACACTCTAATAGAGGCCCAAAAGGTTTTAAATAAAAAGAGTAGGGCTTATAACACGAGGGTAGGCCCAGATGATTTTTCGTTTGAAATGGCGATCGCGCCGAGATTTTGAAAACGCAGTGGGTCTTATACAATGACTGAGGCCCAAGATAATTTGGTTTTTAAAAGGGGTTGGGTCTTACACTCTAATAGAGGCCCAAAAGTTTTGAATGGGTCTTATAGTCGAGGAGAGGCCCAGATGGTTTATTTTTAAACGGGTGACGATCGCACCGAACTTTTCTTTTAACGCAGAGGGACTTATACAATATCTGAGGCCCAAAATTGTTTTGGTTAAAAGGGGATTGGGTCTTACACTCTATTAGAGGCCCAAAATGTTTGAATGGGTCTTATAGCTCGAGGAGAGGCCCAAATTTGTTTTTCAACGGATGATGATCGCGTCGAACTTTTTGAATTATAACGGGACTTATACAATAAGTGAGGCCCAAAATAGGTTTGTATTTATGAAGGATTGGGTCTTACACTCTATTAGAGGCCCAAATGTTTTAAAAATGATTGACGAGGGTGAAAATCAAAGAAACCCTAATTTGTTATTCTTTTAAAAGTAAATATTAAAAGAAAATCAATGACAAATTCCAAATGAATTTGAATAAATCACTTGTGATTTTTGTTTAAGGTTTGAAAAATGAATTTTTAATCACAAGAGATATTAAAACTCATTTGGTCTTGATTTTTCAAGGTGAATGTTCATTTTAAAATGTTTAAAAAACATTAAAAAGGAATTTATTCACAAAAAATACTAATTATATTAAATAAATAATATAAACTTAATTTTTTTGTGTAATAAAATATTTCAACATTTTTGTGATTTTTTGCAAAAAGAACCAATAAAAAATAATTAAAATTGAAGGAGTTATTAATTTTCCAATTAATTAACAAAACATGAAAATATTGGAAAAAATGGCAAAATGTGAAAAAACACAAAATGGCATGGGTGGAGTTTGAACCCACGACCACAAGGTCACAAGGCGCACGCCTTACCACTGGGGTGGTGATACATCCATTGTTTGAAGTGAAACCACAAATATACAAGTCATGCCTTGGTTTTAGGCCTGGCCCAAGGCAAGACAAGGCAAGTTTTGGCTCAGAAACGTGAAGGTCATAACTTTCTCAATTCTTAATGGTCTGAGACAAAATTTATATGCATCTGGACCAGAATTTCACAAGGAATCCAATGGTGGTGGTAGTTTTTTCAGATCACACTCCCTCCTCAAAACCAGATAGTGGTTTTAAAAAAGGCCTATAATTGCATTTTCTATGCTACACTTTGATACAGGCATGAATTACATGATCAATTGGTTCAAACACAACATATTTAACATGTATGAGGTGTGCATGATCAGTGGACTTCAAAGCATTGCATATTTTGGAAAGTTTAAGTCATGAGGCTTACCTCTTTTTGAGCTTTTTGGAGTGTTTGTGCAATCTGTCAAGTCTCTTGTTCCAGAAATGATTTGATGCTTTAGACACACTCAAATGATCCTTTAGAAGCTCTTAGGATGATTGGAATCAGCTGGTACCTAAAAAAACGCAAACTGGCCCTTTCTTGCAAAAGGGGTTAAAAGTGACCAAAATAGCAACTCTCTCAAATGGTGTTCCAGATGGGGGGAACCATTTGGGACAGTTCAAGGATGATATTTGGAGTGTGTTTGAGGTTTTATCTGGTTTGGAAAGTTACTGAATCAAGACATGGCTTGAAAAATGCACAAAAAGCCTATTTTGAGGTTTTGAGAGGTGACTTTGTGATTTTGTGATTACAGGTCACTTGTGAGAGTTTGGATCACCTACATATGATGTTCATGAGGTGTGTGTGTGATTGGTTTGATTAAAAAAGCTCTCAAACTTAAAAACTCAGAGTTACCTTGCTAAAGAAGGCATTTTTGCCAAGAGAAAGAAATTTTGAGGAAAGCATCTGTTTGATGGCTTTGGTGTACTCAAATTGAGCACAAATGAGCTCTATTTATAGTAGAGCAAGTTTGTTTTGGGATCAATAGTGAATGGCAACTGCAGCAGAGGTTTGGCCAATGTTGGCAAATGAAAATCCAAGTCTCCTCTAGCCATTGACTAGAGGTTAGAGCACAGAGTGTTGGTTCCCTACTTGTTGGAGGAATCTTCACTGAATTTAGTTGCAAATGTGTCAGTCCATGCCACCTCTAAGCATCTATTAAATGCTCCAATCCAAAATTGGAGTCTTGTCCCTCTTTTAGGCAATTCTAGGTTTGGCATGCTACTTCTTGTTCTAAGGACTTTGGAGGCTTAGCTCAGTGATTGTCCCCTTTAGATTTGATCCTCAGGTGTGTCCAAGATGATGACAAGGCTTGCAATTGGCTGATTTTGGCAAATCGACCAAAAATGCAAAATTCTGCCTTGCCTTGGCAGTTTTCAGCAAGGCATTTTGCCACTACCATAACTCTTAGCTCAAATTGAATTTGGTGATGTTCTTGGCCATTTTGGAAAGCCCTTATATGATACAACAACTGTTTGATCATATTTGGTTTTGATACTTTTTGGATCCAAGTGAAAAATGTCCCTACATTTGGAAAAAAGTGAAGGCAGATTCTGACTTAGTGAAAATTTCACCAAGTGTTGGAAAAAAGTGACATTTTCACTTTTTGTGATTTTGATCAATCCATAACTTAAAATCCATGAAGAATTTGAAGGGGAGTCAGTTTTTAGCTTTTGTAGAGGGCCATGAGATCTACAAATCAAGCTTTGGATGGGGAAAAATGGCTTTGTGGTTTAGGAGTTATGATCCTCCAAAGTTGGTACCCTTGCCACTTTGTTCATACCTTAGAAAATTTTCTAAGTTTTTATGGTTACCCCTTTTACAAGTTATCCCACTTTCTTTGATTTTTCTTGATGAGTGATGATTCAAATCATACATTAACATCATTTTAGGGTTAAAAATCCATAATTGTGAAAAATCTCAAAAAGTCAAAGTTTACTTTTGTGCATAGTTGACTTTTTATCAGATGAATTCCAAACTGTGCAATCCTTTAGGAAATCATGTCCTTGACCTAAATCAAACTTGATGGACATGTTCCATGGGTGTTATAGGGTATATTGAATCATGTCTTAGGGCTTGGGAGCATGTCCTTGTCAAAAGTCAAAGTTACAGTTGACTTTTCTCGCGAAACCCTAACTGTGGTACTGATGAAATGAGACTTATTGCTCAAGCTTCCTGGATTAATCCATGTTACAAATGGATCAATTTGGTATGTTGGAGACCCTCAAATCATGTCTTGAGGTCTTGGTTCATGATTTGTCCCAAAAGTCAACTTAGGGGTGAATTAGGTCAAGAAACCCTAATTCCTGATTTTTGATGTATGCATCCCCTGAGGTCAAATTGACTTGATGCTTGGGTTTATGATGTCCCTTGGAGCATCATAGGTTATTCCTTGAAGTATTGGCTCATGCCTAGAGGAAAATTTCCATCTGGAGGCCCTGGTCGACCAAAACCCTAATTTGGGGACACTGGCGATCTTGAGGCTTGATCCACCTAGAAGGGAGCAGCCTTGTGCTTAATCCTTGCAGTGGGAGTCCTCTTGATCCGTTGTGGATATTTGAGGGGTTATAAAAGTTGAAGATCATGTCATTTCTTGATTGATCCTTTGTCCAAAGAGCTCTGAGAGGGCTTGAAACCCTAAGTAATCTTAGTGGTCAAAATTTGGGGTATGACACCGTTCCCGACAGGCATACCATAGGTTTTCAACTTTAGCCGTTCCCGACAGGCGCCCTTTTGAGTTTTAAAACTTAGTCATTCCCGACAGACATACTATAAGTTTTGAACTTCAGCCGTTCCCGACAGGCCAAACTTTAGCCGATCCCGACAGGCATCCTTCGGGTTTCAATTGTTCTGGACTCTTTTCCACATACATTTGTTCCCACAACTATTGTGTCTGTTATATATCCATTCTTTTAACCCACAGATTGCAAATTTTCTGGTTATTTTTGGTATTCAACAACTATGTACCGTGAATTTCTGACAGTCGTTGCTCTCATCCATTCAGGTCCACAGTTGATTGAATAGGGGCAGCTGTAATACCCAAAAATTTGCCCTCTTATTTATACTCAATAAGTGGCTTAAGCTTCATATTCATCTGCATCTCCATAAATCATACTCATTCATTCATTTGCATTGGGCTCCTGAGGCGTGGGATCATGGTTTCTTATCTTCTGTGTGAATGGGTTGATAGTCATCAATTGAAGATGGTGGGTAGGGTTTCATGGCGAAAGCATCGTGATGTTCATGGTACAAGAGATCAAGTCGTGGACTCATTCTGTGCTTAAGGTACTACTTTTCTTTCCAGGGTGTGGTGCTTATGCTACAAGTCACTTATGGTTGGAATGTTAAAGTATGGGGATCGTGGTGGAGTGTCCAGTCGGGTGGTTATTTGAGGTCTTGGTGTTCGAGTTATTCCAAAGGATTGGTTCAAAAATTTTGAGTACTTGGTTTGTCAGGAATTGATTCAAGTATGCTTGGAAGTTTAGGTACAAGTGCCAAGGGTGATAAGCATGTTCAATACAATTTCAATCTCATTCATGTTACAAGTTTATAAAACCATACTCGGGGCCGTTCCATATCAAGGATCATTCTCAACCCATTCTATTCAAAAAAAAAAGTCCATAGTTATTTCGTTAACACATATTCAATTATGACCCAATTTCAAACCACATTCCATCCATTTGTTTTAAAGCCATTAAACCTAGGACTCAACATGCCCCTAAATGACTACTATCACAATTATGAACAACTTCCGCTGCTTGAGTGTGTATGTGAGAATACGAAGAATTTTCTACTGTTCCAAAGAGACCTTTTGACTATAAATCAGATCATGTTTGATTAATGTACTACAGTACATAATTATTTTGATACAGTGGTGAGTGTAAAACAAATATAAATAGATATAATAAGAGGAATAACTGGAAAATTGATGCAGCTCACAATGCAAATTATGAAAGATCCCAAGGTAGTGTTTTGGTTTACTCCGATTGTATTTGGTTTGACATGGCTATATCATGATGATCGCTTTTCCCACATGACAGTATCCATTCTTAACTCTAATCCTATGCCACCTTAGAGGATAGTTTTCGATCGCGTATTAAACGAGGACGCAAGATTCATCCTCACAGAAAATACATCCAAAAAACAGCAGGAAAATGATTGGCGTTAGGGTAACAAAGCTGGTCACAGCAGCAGAAAAATCTAACTAAATGCTAACAGGAAGAAATAACTGCAACAGAAAATTGGAAAGGATAATATTTAGCAGAAATTACATAAGAGCATACAAAAAGAAATTCATATCAGAAAAAATAGAGCAGTTACACCAGAAAATACTCACAAAAACAACTATAACCTCTCCAAACCAATCTCTAACATAATTTTCCTCTAACCAACTATATCATAACTGAATCTAACAAACCATACCAAAAAAAACTACCTCTAACAGAAAACTAACTGATTTTACTAACAGAAAACTCTTCCATTTTCTTCTCTCGATCTCTTAATTCTTCCCCATTCTTCTTCTCCGATTCAACGTTCTTCAATCATCTTCCATTACCAGTCATCATCACCGACTAAAGAAAACCTGCAGAATTCGAGAAAACCGCCACAACGTTCAACAGCAAGAACAGAGAGAAGAGGATTCAAAGATTCACGAATCATACACGCAGAAGCTCCAAAAAGCTTTACCTCATTGTTTGGTATCAAATTTGCATCGCATCGTATTGCAACATGTGACGCCCCCAATCTATACCCCCAATTAACAGGCAATTAAAGCACTAAAAGAAAATTCGAAATTTCGTCAGAGTACATTTGAAATCGTGGCATAGAAAGGGAGGAATCACATCAAAGTAACCAAACATAGCATAACATGCAACACCTGCCCATAATGATATGCAACTGTGGGGTAGCAATCAAACAGAGGAAACTTTGTTCCTTACACCCACTTTTCAGAAATTAGAATTAAAGCGGAAAATCTAAAATCTGATTAACATATATACATATACACATATAAACAGTTTGTCATACATCAGGTAGCATATGTACAACCAAAATATATCATCAGATATACAAAATAATAGCACGCGACCACCCTAACTACCCGGAGTCACATATCAAAGCCGACCGACCAAAATGATGAAGACGCAACGCTTCACAAAAAGGAATACCTCCAGCAGCTCTAATCTGCAACGCCTCATAGAGCGTTATAAAACAGCAGAAGGGTGAGAAAAACAACCATAATATAATTGAATAAAATTATATATATAAACACAAAAATGTACAAGTAACACAGTCTCACCACAACCACATATAACATAATACCGCACAATTCTCAAGCATCAAATACCATTACACACCACACATATACCATACAATCATCAATCACATTCACAAATTCACACACAATTAATTCATGATTTATGCAATGCACATAGACCGACACAACGACTCTATGCACATGCCATGCGGTACCGACTTCCAATGTCTCAGGTCTCATCATCAGTTCACTCAGGAACTATTGGAACCATCGCTCGTTACTGAGAATCTCAAGTAACTCCCCGTCGGGCCTACGATGTTCACCCGTCGCTTTAGGTCCTCAGGCATCGCCTCATATTTTCGAGGCACACGACGTTAAGGATTGCTTTAAGTCTCCAAAGGAGCCCACAATCGTCTATAACCACCGCTTTAGGTCCTCAGGCAGCGCCTCATATTTTCGAGGCACACGATGTTATAGCATATTCCCCTCGGGAATCAAACCGTCTCTCAGGACGTTTCCACAATGCACATTATGATGCTTGGCATACAATAACTCATGACACTCACATTGCATCCATGCACATATTTATAATCATGCATATATCATCAAATACAACACTTAGCATTTTCTAGCCTTTCGGCCACAATTCATCCCCACAACAGCACATAAGGCATACACATCCAATTCACCAACTTATAACATAATACACGTCAAATACGCACCATTTAAAACAACAGAAGTCGAGATTCGACACTATTCACATTTCCCGACAAAATTTAATCGGCTAACAATTCTCAAAACCTAATAATCACAAAGTACGTCTCGATACCTTTCCAATGACACCAAGAATACAAAAATCGGATACTCGGAACAAAAGTTACGGACAAAACCGAAAACACATTTTGAAAAATCACATTTTTGCAAATCTCCTGTCCATACGCGTACCACCTATTCCTATACGCGTATTGACAGAGCAATTTTCCTTCACAAAACCACATTTCACAAATCCATACGCGTATTGGCCTCGCCCATACGCGTATCACCAGAGGGCCGGTAAAACATGCAAGTTCATACGCGTATTGCCCCCAAAACAGCACAATGTTACGCGTATCGCCTGGTCTCATACGCGTATTGGCAAGCCCCTTACGCGTATGGCCAGGACAGACCCAGAAAAATTCTGCAGAACATTTTCTGCGTTTTTCCACCCCAATCATACAATTTCTTCACCTAAAACTCAGAAAAACAGTAATTTGAAGTGTAATAACATACCACAAACATGTATGAACAATCAACAATGCATTCAACAAGATTTTTACCACAATCAAATTCATTTCTAATCAATTTTTACACAATCTAGGTTTTACTAATATTCTCCAAATCAATCCAAAAACAAAAGCAAAACACATACATAATCGTATACAATCATAGAATAATCGAGTTTCGCATCCTTACCCGATTTAATCGACTTTACAACTTGCTCTTGATGATTTTTCCACTCTTTTCTTCAATTTCTCTCTTTTCTCTCTTCTCCTCTTTTCTTCTTTCTCTTTTTCTTTCTATTTTTCTTTTTCTTTCTATCTTACTAACTTAATGAAAATAAGTGAGAAAAGACCAAAATACCCCCACACTCAAATATCTCATAAACGATCCCAAAACGCAATAAAATATACTCCCCTCGAAAAATAACATATTTTCACATAAAAGTCAAAAATACTATAAAATAATAATAAAATAATCCAAAAAGACTCAATAAAATAAAATTGGCAAAACGGGGCGTTACAATTCTCCCCCACTTAGAAATTTTCGTCCTCGAAAATCTTACCTGATACAAACAACTCCGGATACGATTCCCGCATCCTACTCTCCAATTCCCACGTCAAATTACCCTCAGCAGCGCCTCCCCACGCCACTTTCACCAGTGCAATCTCTTTACCCCTCAACCGCTTCACCTCGCGATCCAAAATCCTAACTGGTAATGCCTCGATCGTAAGGTTATCTCTTACCTCAACCTCGTCCATTGGAATAACATGTGAAGGGTCCGGAACATACTTCCGAAGCTGTGAAACATGAAAAACGTCATGCAAATTCGACAGATTCGGCGGCAACGCCACACGATACGCCACAGCACCAACTCTCGCAGATATCTGGTAAAGACCAATAAATCGAGAAGTAAGCTTCTTAGATTTCAAAGCACGACCAACACCCGTTACCGGCGTAACTCTCAGAAATACGTGATCACCCTCTTGAAACTCAAGATCCTTCCGTCTCCGATCATGATAACTCTTTTGTCTATCCTGAGAAGCCTTCATTTTCTCACGAATAAACTTTACCTTTTCCGTCGTCTGTTGCACTAATTCCGGTCCAACCACAGAACTCTCACCTGTTTCGTGCCAACACAACGGCGTTCGACATCTTCGTCCATATAAAGCCTCAAAAGGTGCCATTCCAATACTAGAATGGAAACAGTTATTATACGTGAACTCAATCAAAGCAAGATAACCGTCCCACGCACCACCTTGCTCCAAAACACACGCTCTCAACAAATCCTCCAACGACTGAATCGTTCTTTCGGTCTGACCATCCGTCTGCGGATGATAAGCCGAACTCAACCTCAATCTAGAACCCAAAGCCTTCTGTAAACTTTCCCAAAATCTCGATGTAAACCTAGGATCTCGATCAGAAACAATACTCAATGGAATCCCATGCAATTTCACAACCACACTGATATAGATCTCAGCTAACCATTCCAAAGAAAAACTGATGTCAATCGGAATAAAATGCGCCGATTTAGTCAGCCTGTCCACAATCACCCAAATAGCATTATGCCCACGCTGAGTGTTCGGTAATCCCGTCACAAAATCCATTGAAATACTATCCCACTTCCACTCAGGAATATCCAACGGTCGCAACAAACCACTAGGCCTCAAATGTTCCACTTTCGATTTCTGACAAGTCAAACATGCATACACAAACTGAGCCACATCTCTTTTCAAACCAGACCACCAGAAAATCTTCTTCAAATCTTGGTACATCTTATTCGCACCCGGATGAATACTTAAATTACTCCGGTGTCCTTCCTCCAAAATCATTCTTTTCAACTCCGCATCATCAGGAATACAAATACGACCACGGAATCTCAAAACACCAAAATTATCCACCTTGAAATCCACATTCTCATTCCTCATCAAATCAACGAATTTCAAATCCAGCTTTTGTTTCTCACTAACCGACATCAAAAATTCATTAGTAACTTTCAACATTCCAAGCCTTACACTAACCGATGTCACTTCACATACCAAACTCAAATCTCTAAACGATTCCAAAAGTTCCAACTCTTTCACCATCAATGCGGACATATGCAACGATTTCCGGCTCAATGCATCGGCTACCACATTAGCTTTACCAGGATGGTAATTCAAGCCAAAGTCGTAGTCTTTCAAGAATTCCAACCATCTCCGCTGCCTCATGAACTCTTAACTGTCTTGAAGCATAAGCTACAACTTTACCTTCCTGCATCAAAACACCACCCAAACCAATTAAAGAAGCATCGCAGTACACAACAAACGGTTCATTAGGATCAAGTAAAATAAGAATTGGAGCTGTCGTCAATCTTCTCTTCAGCTCACAAAACCTCTCTTCACATTGAATATCCCAAATGAATGCTTTGCCCTTACAAGTCAACTGCGTCAAAGGAAGAGCTAGCTTAGAAAACCCTTCAATAAACCTCCGGTAATAACCAGCCAAACCCAAAAAGCTTCGAATTTCAGTAACGGATCTAGGAGCCTCCCATTGTAGAACTGCTTCTACTTTAGATGGATCCACAGCAATACCATTACCTGAAATTACGTGCCCAAGAAAACTCACCTCAGACAACCAGAATTCACACTTGGACAATTTGGCAAAAAGCTTCCTTTCCTTCAAAACCTGCAAAACAATATGCAAATGCTCTGCATGTTCTTCCCGAGACTTAGAATAGATTAAAATATCATCAATAAACACCACCACAAAACGATCCAAATGCTCGTGGAAAATACGATTCATGTATTCCATAAACACACCAGGCGCATTAGAAACCCCGAACGACATCACCGAATATTCATAATGACCGTACCATGTTCTAAAGGCCGTCTTCTGAATATCCTCTTCCTTCACCCTTATCTGATGATAACCCGATCTCAAATCAATCTTACTAAACACACAAGCACCAACCAACTGATCCATCAGATCATCAATCCTTGGAAGCGGATATTTGTTCTTAATCGTCACTTTATTCAACTGGCGATAATCAATACATAATCGCATACTCCCATCTTTCTTTTTCACTAACAAAACTGGAGCACCCCAAGGAGAAACACTTGGCCTCACGAACCTCTTTTCCAACAACTCATTTAACTGCTTTTTCAACTCCACCAATTCAGATGCCGACATTCTATAAGGTGCCATAGAAACAGGTCTAGTACCAGGAACTAGATCTATCGAAAATTCAACTTCTCTCTCTGGCGGTACATCTGAAATATCAACAGGAAACACCTCAGGAAATTCGTACACAACAGGAAACACCTCCAATGAAACTTGACTATCCACAGTCAAAGATGCAAATAATCCAAACAACTGAGCTTCATCCGCCAAAAGTCTCTTCAACTCTTTAGTAGACAAGAAACTCGAGTCTTCATCTTCCTCAAGAGAAAGAAACCTTACAAGCTTATGATAACAATCAATGTGCACCCGATTGAATTGCAACCAATTCATTCCCAACACCACATCTAAACCTTCCAAAGGTAAACACACCAAATCCATCACAAAGTCTTTACCATAAATGGTTAAAGGACAACTCAAACACACTAAAGAAGTAGTTACTGACCCCATCGTTGGAGTATCAATAACCATCTCACCATCCATCGAAGACAACCCAAGATTCAAACGTTTCGCGCACTCAGACGAAATAAACGAATGAGTCGCTCCAGTATCAATAATAGCAATTAAAGGCATATTATTAATAAAGCAAGTACCTCTTATCAGACGATTAGCACTTGAAGTCTGAGTTCCCGCCAATGAAAACACCTTCCCACTAGTCTGAGCCTTCTTCGGATTAGGACACTTCGAGCTAATGTGACCAGGTTCCCCACAGTTATAACACTTCACTACATTCTTCCTTTTACAATCAGCTAAAACGTGTCCGATACCACCACAATTAGAACACTTATCCACTTTCTTCCTACATTCCATCTGGCGATGACCCAATTCACCACATTTAAAACACCTAGGAGCAATACACATCCCCTCCACTTGACCTTCGATCAAAATTACCCCTTTGTTTACCTTTATCAGCCGGTGACACATACGGACCACCACGGAACTGTTGTTTCCCTTTCCTGTCACTTACACTTTTATAGTGAGCTGAACGAGCCTTACTATCTTCATCATAAATCCTACAGCATTCCACCAAATCAGCAAACCTTCGGATCCTCTGATATCCAATCGCCTGCTTTATCTCAGGACGCAAACCACTTTCATACTTCACACACTTTGAAAATTCAGCTGTCGCTTCCACATAATGAGGATAAAATTGCACAAGTTCCACAAACTTAGCAGTATAGTCAATAACCGACATATTACCTTGTTTTAGCTCTAAAAACTCAATCTCCTTCTTTCCTCGGACATCCTCGGGAAAATACTTCCTTAGAAACTCTCGGCTAAACACCTCCCAAGTAATCTCTTCTTCCTCCTCATCAGCTTCCAACACCTGACGAGTACTGACCCACCAGTCGTCAGCCTCTTCATGTAGCATATGAGTGCCCAGCCTCACCTTAACATCATCGTCATCACAATCCATTACCCTAAAAATCCTCTCAATCTCTTTCAACCACAACCGCGCACCATCCGGATCATGCTTCCCTTTAAAGACCGGCGGCTTATTCTTTCTAAACTCATCATTTCCGGCAGTATTCGGTGCACCCTGCACAGCTCGTGCCATTGCTTACATCGCAGCAGCCAAAGCAGCATCATTACGACCAACCATATTCTGTTCGTCTAAACACAGAAACTATGGTTAAATAACAACTCGTCCAACACAACTCGCCCAATATGCCAGACACAACAGACACAAACTACACAACTGACACGGACTGGCTCTGATACCACTTAATGTGATGCCCCCAATCTATACCCCCAATTAACAGGCAATTAAAGCACTAAAAGAAAATTTGAAATTTCGTCAGAGTACATTTGAAATCGCGGCATAGAAAGGGAGGAATCACATCAAAGTAACCAAACATAGCATAACATGCAACACCTGCCCATAATGATATGCAACTGTGGGGTAGCAATCAAACAGAGGAAACTTTGTTCCTTACACCCACTTTTCAGAAATTAGAATTAAAGCGGAAAATCTAAAATCTGATTAACATATATACATATACACATATAAACAGTTTGTCATACATCAGGTAGCATATGTACAACCAAAATATATCATCAGATATACAAAATAATAGCACGTGGCCACCCTAACTACCCGGAGTCACATATCAGAGCCGACCGACCAAAATAATGAAGACGCAACGCTTCACAAAAAGGAATACCTCCAGCAGCTCTAATCTGCAACGCCTCATAGAGCGTTATAAAACAGCAGAAGGGTGAGAAAAACAACCATAATATAATTGAATAAAATTATATATATAAACACAAAAATGTACAAGTAACACAGTCTCACCACAACCACATATAACATAATACCGCACAATTCTCAAGCATCAAATACCATTACACACCACACATATACCATACAATCATCAATCACATTCACAAATTCACACACAATTAATTCATGATTTATGCAATGCACATAGACCGACACAGCGACTCTATGCACATGCCATGCGGTACCGACTTCCAATGTCTCAGGTCTCATCATCAGTTCACTCAGGAACTATTGGAACCATCGCTCGTTACTGAGAATCTCAAGTAACTCCCCGTCGGGCCTACGATGTTCACCCGTCGCTTTAGGTCCTCAGGCATCGCCTCATATTTTCGAGGCACACGACGTTAAGGATTGCTTTAAGTCTCCAAAGGAGCCCACAATCATCTATAACCACCGCTTTAGGTCCTCAGGCAGCGCCTCATATTTTCGAGGCACACGATGTTATAGCATATTCCCCTCGGGAATCAAACCGTCTCTCAGGACGTTTCCACAATGCACATTATGATGCTTGGCATACAATAACTCATGACACTCACATTGCATCCATGCACATATTCATAATCATGCATATATCATCAAATACAGCACTTAGCATTTTCTTGCCTTTCGGCCACAATTCATCCCCACAACAGCACATAAGGCATACACATCCAATTCGCCAACTTATAACATAATACACGTCAAATACGCACCATTTAAAACAACAGAAGTCGAGATTCGACACTATTCACATTTCCCGACAAAATTTAATCTGCTAACAATTCTCAAAACCTAATAATCACAAAGTACGTCTCGATACCTTTCCAACGACACCAAGAATACAAAAATCGGATACTCGGAACAAAAGTTACGGACAAAACCGAAAACACATTTTGAAAAATCACATTTTTGCAAATCTCCTGTCCATGCGCGTACCACCTATTCCTATACGCGTATTGACAGAGCAATTTTCCTTCACAAAACCACGTTTCACAAATCCATACGCGTATTGGCCTCGCCCATACGCGTATCACCAGAGGGCCGGTAAAACATGCAAGTTCATACGCGTATTGCCCCCAAAACAGCACAATGTTACGCGTATCGCCTGGTCTCATACGCGTATTGGCAAGCCCCTTACGCGTATGGCCAGGACAGACCCAGAAAAATTCTGCAGAACATTTTCTGCGTTTTTCCACCCCAATCATACAATTTCTTCACCTAAAACTCAGAAAAACAACAATTTGAAGTGTAATAACATACCACAAACATGTATGAACAATCAACAATGCATTCAACAAGATTTTTACCACAATCAAATTCATTTCTAATCAATTTTTACACAATCTAGGTTTTACTAATATTCTCCAAATCAATCCAAAAACAAAATCAAAACACATACATAATCGTATACAATCATAGAATAATCGAGTTTCGCACCCTTACCCGATTTAATCGACTTTACAACTTGCTCTTGATGATTTTTCCACTCTTTTCTTCAATTTCTCTCTTTTCTCTCTTCTCCTCTTTTCTTCTTTCTCTTTTTATTTCTATTTTTCTTTTTCTTTCTATCTTACTAACTTAATGAAAATAAGTGGGAAAAGACCAAAATACCCCCACACTCAAATATCTCATAAACGATCCCAAAACGCGATAAAATATACTCCCCTCGAAAAATAACATATTTTCACATAAAAGTCAAAAATACTATAAAATAATAATAAAATAATCCAAAAAGACTCAATAAAATAAAATTGGCAAAACGGGGCGTTACACAACAACCTCGACTTTCCACAACAGTATTCAACACCCACACACCTTCAATCTTCGCATCATCATCAACCTTCAACACTCTTCATCAGTTGCAAATTTTGTTCATCGCCGCTTGAAACCGTTAACCACTTCATCAATTATCAAATCAATCTTCATCATCTCCACAACGCAACGACCTGTAACAAATTCAACGCACATCAACGGAATTCGCACGAATTGAGAAAGAAGAAGAAAATTGGATCAGGTGAAAGAAGTAAGAGGAAATGTACATTAAATCATATCGAAAGTGTTGTCGTCATCATCTTCACCGAATTATAGCAACAAGCTCGGAGAATCGTATCAAATTGAAACGTCTTTCTCCGTCGTCAGGAATGAAACATCGCGCGAATCCGGTAATCCAGCTATGAACTTCAATCTTGTGCAATTTATTTGTTCTTGTGTTTGTGATCTATATTCTGGAGTGCGCGATTTGTCGCAACGGAGATTATGTTTCCAATGACGTTTCCAACGGTGCGATCTAATGTGAGGCAAGACGGAGGAATGATTTGGGAACGACGGCGGAGCATTATCAAGAAAGGAAGGAGATGGCGAAGAGTGAGAACGAAGAAGGGACGGAGGAGGCTGTTGTGTTTGGTGGCGCCGGAGATTTGACGGAGTGAAGATAAGGTTGTGAAGGCGACGGAAAGAAAAAGAGAATGAGCTTGTTATGGTCTTCTAGGATTTTTAAGAAGACAATGTCTTCTTCATGCTGAGAAGTAATTTGGACTGGGTTTTCTTGAGTTGTGAATTGGACTTCATCTCCATGCAACTTCTATTCGCACTCCAACTTCACACACTGCACCCCGTCAAGGTTTTTTTTAATTAACTCATTTTTAATTGTTTTAGACTTAGGTTATTTTAATTTTAGATGATTAGGTTTTGGTAATTAGTACAAATTTGGACTAATTGAATTTAGATTCTTGATAATGTTTTTGATTAATCATTTTTGGCATAATTGTTTTTTAGCTTAATTGCTTATTAATTATTTTTCCCTTAGTGTTTACTAATTGTTTTGTCTAATTGCACTAATTGTTTTTGCTTAATCGCACTAATCATTTTTTAGCTTAATTGCAATAATCGTTTTTGGTTTAATCATGTCTTAATTGATTTCTTTTTTTTTTGCTTAATAGTTCACTAATGATTTTTTGGCTTAATTGTCTACTAACTAATTGTTCATTAGAATTAACTTTGAACTAATTGGTCATTGATATAGTTTGATTTGATTTTGTTCTAACATAGAACAAATTTAGATTTAATGCTAACATTGACTAATCTTTAGTAGTTTCATTTGTTAGCTTTGTTGATGGTTTTTAAATAGATTTTGACTAATTGTTGTTTACATTTTAGTATTGATTTCACTTACTTCTTATTGACAATTCCATTTGATTACTTAGACTAATCGTTGATTTTGTTTTGTAGTGATTTTCCCTTGTTTTGATAAGTTGTTTACAAGGTAGGAAGTGATGCTACATACATAGCTGTTGCGTACAAAGTGTGCTGTAAAAGGGTGTTATTCTGTATGGTTGCATATACACCTATTATGTTATGGAAATGGTAGCTGTTATAGGATGTTTTTTCTTGTTGCTGGTTTTTATAGCTATGCATGTGATGGAGCGCTGTGGTTGTTGCTGTTTGTGGCTTATTGCCTTGTTTTATTATTTTATTCATGCAGGGTGAAGAGCATTTGGTTCCATGTCTTTCACGGATCCGTTTCGCTTTCTAACACTCTTGTTCATTTATACTAGGTTACTAGAAGTGTACCGGTTTGCTAACTCTTTGCTTACGTTGCTACGGATTGATATCCGTTCGGTATTACTTCTCTTCTCTTTTACTAATTCCGCATTTTTTCCTTTTGATTCCATGAGAAGTAGGATTGGGTGTCCGTGCCACTTGGCCGGCAATTCTGGAAGTCCTCAAAGGAGGCTTTGTTTGTGATTGTTTAATATTGTGCCTAAAGACCTCCAAAGAGGCATCTCATTCCCATATCCCCTTGTAAGACCTCCAAGAAGGCAATTGACGGAAGGTAGGGTTCACAATCGACCCCCGTTATTCTAGTCGAGTCGTTCTTAGCTCTCATTACATGATTGAAGCTTTGAACATCACCTACTCTTGTTATCAAGTTAGTCAAGTGGAATGAGGGTTTAGCAATCAAACCTCCACGCCTGGTCTATAGCTCGCATTGACCAATGCTGATGCTTATGTGATCTGATTCACATCTTTCCTTTCTTACTCTGCTCTCCATGGTTCTCGATACCATTGGGTGAGTACCCCTACTTCCCACAGCTAGCTTGTTTGCCTCGGTTGATATGACCCCTTGGCTAAAGCTTCCCCCTTTTTTCACTTTGATTGTGTGACATTGTTGTTGACTAACACTGTTTATTCTTTCGTTTGCTTTCAGTTCATTTTGTGATTGATTTATCCTGTGTTTACTTGTCTGATGACATGATCCCGTAGGATTCCTCGCTCCACTTAATTTTTGATTAAGTTGGAGATAGGAGAGACATTAGGATAGCAATCCATGCCTGACAACATTAGGTAGACTTCCCTTGATCCTGACCTTAGGACCATCATTGCATGCTAACTTGTAGGATCGAGTTTCCCCCATAGACCTTAGTGAGTCTCACCTTTCTCTCGCACCCATGCAATCGAGACTGTTTCCTTTCACCCGTAGTGGCGTGAACTACGGATGCTCTGATTCCTCTTTCTTTTCAGATTGAGGATACGTAGGCATGAGATGCAATATCTCGGCGAGCACACTAACAACTAACTTCCATTTTCTCTTTCTTTGAGTCTTCTCTTCTCATCTCATAACACTTCTAAAACACTTAATTGGTTAACGTGTATTGCTCACGAGCCTTATATATGGGAAGTGAGGTATGGGGGGTCTCCCTTCATTCTTCTAGGGTACTTAGTGTACGTCCTGTTAGGGACGATACGCGACGTATTCGTTCCTATGTTGTAGACTTGGGTGTAATGCAAGTTACAAACTAACTTCAATCCATTTCTGTCTAAAAAAACACAAAACAAACTCAAACCTTTTTTATCCTTCGGGATTGTTAAGTTTCAAATCATTTTCAGAAAAGGGCACGTTACTTCCGTCTCGTCGCAAAAAGGCATTGACCCTAACTGCCGTACGCGAATCTAACGTCACTCATAAAAAAACACAAACAAAGCAAAGCCATCCCCAGTGAGGGGAACTACGTCGCTCTGATTCTCGCGTGCGAGCGAGATACGTAGGCAGTAGATCATGCAAGATCTCTTCGAGCACAACCTTTCTTCATCACCTCTTTATCTCTTTCCGACCTTGGTTATGTCGAACTACGACTGCTCTGATTTCCTCTCTCTGGTTAGATTGAGGATACGTAGGCACAAGACGGCGATGTCTTGGCGAGTAACCTCCCCCCTTAGTTCGTGTCTGAACTACGTTGACTCTGACTTTCCCATTGCACGAGGGAATACGTAGGCCTAGGACGGCGATGTCCCATCGAGTCACTTCTTTTCTTTTCTTCCCCGTTCCTCCGTACTTTTCCGTTCCTGTTCCTTCTTCCTTTCTAGTAACAGCGAAGCTCCAGACGACGACACCATTTGATCGAGACAACAAGCATGGATCCCAGTACGATGGACGCGAGGGGGTGCTAATACCTTCACCTCGCGTAATCGACTCCCTTACCTGTTTCTCTTGGTTGCGAGACCATGCTTTTTCCTTCCCCTCAGGTTTACGCAGTGTTTCATTTCCCTCTCTTGGGATAAATACATATTGCTGGCAACTCTATTTCCGCTCCACTTTCGCATTTGTACTTGGATGAAAATCTCGGGAGCGGCAGTTATGAATGGAAGTTTGCTCGTTCATCTTCTTTTGCTAAGCAATGATGCTTAGAAAAGGGTAAAACTTCCCCTCGATCCTGGTCTTCAGCTAAGGAATTGGTCTCAATTTCTGAAATAAACTTCCCCTCGATCCTGATCTTCAGCTAAGGAACTGGTCTCAGTTTCTGAAATAAACTTCCCCTCGATCCTGGTCTTCAGCCAAGAAACTGGTCTCAGTTTCTGAAATAAACTTCCCCTCGATCCTGGTCTTCATCCAAGGAACTGGTCTCAGTTTATGAAATAAACTTCCCCTTGATCCTGGTCTTCAGCCAAGGAACTAGTCTCAGTTTTTGAAATAAATTTCCCCTGGATCCTGGTCTTCAGCCAAGGAACTGGTCTCAGTTTTATCTTGTCAAGTTCCTTCCTCAACAAGGGATGCTATGTGTAGCTGTTTTCGCCAAACTTCTCGCCGAGTTTTACTGGGGAGATGCCATTTGATGGAAAAAGTTTTAATGTCAGACTTGTTGGGGAAACCCAATAGTCTGAGCTGTAGAGGTGTGCAAATTTCTCTGTGGGAGATGCCATTTGTTGACTCTACTGGGGAAAAACGAGTCTCTTGATGGACTGCTTTTCTGCTTGGGGATACTACATCATATTTTTCGGAGAAATGCCATGTGATGCAATCCAATTTTTGAGGTACTGATGACCTTGTTGATAGCAAACCTTTCGGAGAGCAACTGCTGTATTGCCGAGAGTCTTTAGTTAAGAGGCTTTCTCTAGGGATTTTCCTTAAACCGGGAAAGAGAAAATATCATCTTCAATGGTGAAGAGTGACGTTTATCGAATGTCTTCTTGTTTTTCAGAGGTTCAAGTTATCAAAGTGGTCGAGGACCGGCTCCAATCCAGAAATAAACTGGGGAGAAATTGCTCAGACGAAACATTTCCTGGCGAGGAAAGGACTGACAACTCGATGGAGAGAGACTTTTATCACTTGGGGATAAGTATGGCCAGAGTGATAGTAATGCAATATGAATATGAATGCAAATTAAGTATGCATGATGTATGTATGTTTATGTTGACGAAACTGACGCGACATACAGGCTAATGAACAGGAATGGACACTCGGCCACTGCGGGGGATAAAAAGTATCATTGGTTCAAGATAGCAATCTTGCCTTGCTTAGGAGAGATAGTCCCTGCTGGGGGAGAAAGAAACGTTTGTCGGACTTAGGAGGTAAGAACTCTGCCAGGGATGTCAGATGGGACATTCGCATCTAACACGGTTGATCCTTCGTTCAGGCGTACTGGTTTAGAAGGAATACTTTGATTCTGCACTTTGAGGTTCAATCACCTTCAGAGAAACCCTCGACGTTTCTTTTGCATTCAAAGTCAAAAGGAATTGCCATCTTTATTTTAAAAGCAGAAAATAAATTTTGACAATTAAACTCATTTTTGTTTTATTTCAAGAATCATTGATCATGTTAAAATGTCATTCTATAAAGCTAAAACAAATGATAATTGCAAACAAAACCACTAGGGCTCAAATTTTATTGATAGTATGGAAATCAGCCAAGCGCGTGATTCCATAGAGCATTACAAGGTTTAGAAAATGGTAATTTAAGGGAAAAGGGATACATCAAAACATAACGACCGTTATCCTTATACCGACTTTGAATTTTGGACATCCTGAGCTTCTGTCAAAGATAACCTTGACTTGAAGTTTTCCTGATGGATGACGTTACCACTGGGGATTTAACCTTGTCGGACGTAGTTACTTGCCATGAATCCCTAACTTTTGCCTTGAATGTCTTTTGAGATTTTCAATCCATCGGGATGATTATGTCTCTAATTTTTGCCTAAACCGCCTTTTCAGGTTTTCAATCCACCGAGAAGTTTTTTTTTCCTTCTTTTTTTATTTTATTTAGGAAAAATATTTCTTGACTACATCAACATTTGTGGGATAGGCGAATTCCTCTCCATCCATGGTTGCGAGTCTCAAGGTGCCACCTGAAAAGGCTTTCTTGACTACATAGGGGCCGTCATAATTTTGAGTCCATTTGCCCCTAGAATCAGTGAGAAATGATTGTATCCTCCTGAGCACGACGTCTCCTTCCCTGAAGACACAAGGTCAGACTTTTTTGTCGAACGTTTTCTTCATTCTTTGTTGATACAACTGACCATGGCATAGTGTCGTTATTCGCTTTGTCGACTTTGACACCATTCAGCCTCTGTTAGCTTAGCTTCCATCAATACCCAGATTGATGGAATCTCTACCTCTATGGGGAGCACTGCTTCCATGCCATATACTAGAGAGAAAGGGGTTGCCTCTGTTGAAGTGCGGATAGATGTGTGATAACCATGGAGAGAAAATGGTAACATCTCGTGTTAGTCTTTGTAAGTTACAACCATTTTTTGAACAATCTTCTTGATGTTCTTGTTAGCCGCTTCTACCGCTCAGTTCATCTTAGGTCGGTAGGGAGATGAGTTATGGTGCTCGATCTTGAACTCAGCACATAACTCTTTCATCATCTTGTTGTTCAAGTTAGATCCATTATCTGTAATGATCTGGCTTGGAACACCATAACGGCAGATGAGGTTGTTTTTTATAAATCGGACCACCACTTGTCGGGTTACATTGGTGTACGACGCTGCTTCGACCCATTTAGTGAAGTAGTCAAAGGCTACCAAGATGAACCGATGTCCGTTTGAAGCCTTGGGTTCAATCATGCCAATCATGTCGATTCCCCATATAGAAAAGAGCCATGGAGAAGAAAGAAATTTGAGATGCGTAGGCGGTACATGATTTTGTCGGCGTATATCTGACACTTATGACACCTCCTCATGTACTTGTAGCAATCAGATTTCATGGTCAACCAATAGTACCCTACTCTCAGAATTTTTCTCGCCATTGTATGTTCATTAGCATGAGTGCCAAAGGATCCTTCGTGAATTTCTTTCATCAACAGGTTTGCTTCTAGTCTGTCTATGCATCGGAGCAAGACCGTGTTAAAGTTCCTCTTATAGAGTGTATCACTGCTCAGAAATAACTTTCCTGTCAGTCTTCTGAGGGTCTTCCTGTCTTTTCTTGATGCCCCAGGCGAGTATTCTTGTTTCTGAAGGAAGCATTTGATATCGTGATACCAAGGTTTATCGTCTATGTCTGCTTCGATTGCAAAGATGTAGGCCGGCCGTTCTAGGCGCATTATGTTAATCTTTGGTACGTCATTCCATTGATTAACAGCAATCATTGAAGAGAGAGTGGCTAGTGCGTCAGCTATGTGATTTTCTTCACAAGGAATATAATGAAACTCAATTATGTTGAAGAATGGTAACAACCTTCTTGCGTAATCTTTTTAAGGAATCAGTCCTGATTGGTATGTGTTCCAATCTCCTTTGATCTTATTGATAACCAGGGCTGAGTCTCCATACACATCCTAATTCTTGATCCTTAAGTCAATTGCTTCTTCGAGACCCATGATACAAGCTTCGTATTCTGCCTCGTTGTTTCTACACTTGAATGTCAATCGGACGGTGAAAGGAATGTGAGTACCCTGAGGCATTATGATAATTGCCCCAATTCTGTTTCCGTAGATGTTGATGCTCCGTCAAAGATAAGTCCCCATTGGGAACTTGGTTCTGGCCCTTCACTAGGTAGTGGTTCATCACAATCTTTCATTTTCAGGTACATGACATCTTTGTCTGGGAAGTCAAATCCGACTGATTTCTGACCGTCAATTGGTTGATGGGCCAAATAATTGGCTAAAATACTTCCTTAGACGGTTTTCTGAGCATGGTACTCTATGTCGTATTTTGATAACAACATCTGCCAACGAGCGATTCTTCCTGTGAGAGCAGGTTTTTTGAAGACATACTTGATCGGATCCATTTCGGATACTAACCAAGTAGTGTGACGAATCATGTACTGGTGAAGACGTTTGGCTGCCCAAGCCAAAGCACAGCAAGTTTTCTCAAGCATAGTGTACCGAGTCTCACAGTCGATAAATTTCTTGCTTAAGTAGTAAATGGCAAACTCTTTTCTTTTGGTTTCGTCTCGTTGGCCAAGTACACAGCCCATGGAGTCTTCCAAGACTGTTAGGTATATGATCAGTGGTCTTCCCTCTACCGGAGGAGACAAAATAGGTGGATTCAATAGATACTTTTTGATACTTTCAAAGGCTTTTTGGTAATCTTCTATCCATACACAGTCTTGATTCTTTCTGAGCAGTTTGAAGATTGGCGTGCATGTCGCGGTCATGAGGAATATGAACCTGGAAATGTAATCCAGACGTCCTAGAAATCCTCTGACCTATTTTTCTGTCTTTGGAGAAGGCATTTCTTGAATAGCCTTGACCTTGTCAGGATCAACCTCAATTCCTTTTTGGCTGACGATGAACCCTAAAAGTTTTCCCGAGCGGACACCGAATGTGCACTTGTTGGGATTCAAGTGGAGTTTGTACTTTCTCAGACTCTCAAATAACTTTGCCAAGTGGGTCACATTCTCCTCTTCTATTTTAGATCTGACAATCATATCATCGACTACACTTCAATTTCTTTGTGCATCATGTCGTGAAACAGAGTAATCACGGCCCTTTGATAGGTTACCCCGACGTTCTTCAAACCGAACGGCATTACCTTGTAACAAAAGGTGCCCCATGGAGTGATGAATGAAGATTTCTCCATGTCTTTCGGCGCCATTTTGATTTTATTATAGCCCGAGAATCCATCCATGAAGGAGAAGACTTTGAACTTTGTTGTACTATAAACCAGCATGTCAATGTGCGGTAAGGGAAAGTTATCCTTTGGACTTGCTTTGTTCAGATCCCTGTAGTCCACACACATTCTGACCTTTCCGTCCTTTTTCGGAACTGGTACTATGTTGGCTAACCATTGAGGATATTCTGAGGTGGCGAGGAAACCCGCGTTGATCTGTTTTTGTACTTCCTCTTTGATTTTGATGGCCATGTCTGCGTGAGTTCGTCTCAACTTTTGTTTCACCGGCGAACATTCTGATTTCAATGGTAGATGATGTTCCAGGATGCTGGTATCCAACCCTGGCATGTCTTGATAGGACCAAGCAAATACATCGGGAGACTCTTTGAGAAGTTCTATCAAACTTTCTTTGACAGTTGGACTGAGCAGTGCGCCAATCTTGACTTTCTTCTTTTCTTCCTCTGATCCCAAATTGACCATTTCCAACGGCTCTTTGTGAGACTCAATAGACCTTTCCTCTTGCCTGAGTAGTCGGGAGATCTCTTCTGGAATTTCCGCGTACTCTTCTTCCTCAGCCTCAAATACCGAGAATTCAAAGTCGGGAGAAGACATTTGATCGCGTGTTTCAACGGGGTTTAAAACAAGCAATCTGCATGACGTGATGATTCATTTTTTAGAAGAGATAGAGAGAATGCAAGAGTGTGTGCAGTGTTTTTTTAAATGCTTGTTTTAATTATTTTTGGGCTGTTTTAGGATTACCATTTTCTGAAAAACAAAAAGGGAAAACAACAATAAATGTGGGAATTACAGAATGACGTTATTTATTTGTGATTTTGTCGATTCTTGAAATACAGCCCTATAAAACAAAACTCTGTCGCTTTGGGAGAAGCGAAGAGGGACTTTTACAGAAAAGCGAGCCCTATAAAAACATCTGTTTCACCTGGACAGGGTGAAAGATTAAAACAAAGATGGAAATTACTAAGACTTATGGACGACTTTCAGGACATCGACAGCAACCCATTGGTGGCGAACTCCTCAGTGAATCACAAAGTCTGGTACCTTCCCTCTTGATTAGTCTTCAGAAATGACACTGATTTCTGGCAGAGCAGGATCGTTGGAGTCCTCTTCCCATGCAGAGTTGTCATAGGAGGATTCTTCAGCTGTATTTTGCATAGTGTTTTCGCTCTCAGGCGGATCTCCCCATCCAGTTGGCTGGATGTCTTCGAGCCTGATACGAGAGCTTGCAGAAGCGGTGTACTTGACCAAGAAATCGTACTTGCCACTCGGTTATCATAAGGTGTCCTATACTTCAGTGGGGATAGAGGAGTCATCCTTCTCAATGACGTTGACCTCAGGAAAAGCATAGTTGATGAATTCTTGTTCTATAATCTTTGCAGATTCATCGTTGTGGTGGACATCTTTGAAATGTCCTGAGTAATGATCCCATGACTCGGTGGGAACGAGGGTATTCCTTTCAATATTACTCAGCTGATAAGCGTCGTTGGCCTGAATCTTTTTCCCCAAGTCTTCTGTGTACGGCTTCCAGATAGGCAAGTAATCCAGGGAATCATAGCCATAGTTGTCTTTCATTAGACTGTCTTCCTCTAATGAATTGTATCGGAGGAGTCATTTTTATTTATGGTGTGTACTTCTTGAGACACTGGGTGGAGGAAACCTCCACCGTGGAAGAAATCTTGAATGGGTTGAAAACTTTCATCTTTCTTGGCAGTCTGGGTACAGGCTGAGGAGAAACCAAGACCCTTATTTGTCTTGTTATCCGTGGGAATTATGAGCTATCCCCATCCTTTTGTGTCGTTACTCTCGATCACTTTAAGAGCGTCTTTGTATGAGAAAATCGACGTCCCTTTTTCTGGTCGATTCCCATCGCTTAGTGACAGTGCTTGAAACTGGGTTCCAACAACCTCCTCGGGATCTATATAGGAGAATGATGATAAGTTGCTCATGATTAAGGCATGCTATCCATAGACTGTGACAAGCTTGTCATTCTTGATGAACTTCAGCTTCTGGTGAAGTGTTGAAGTGACTGCCCCAGCCTCGTGTATCCAACGTCTTCCTAATAAACAACTGTAGGCTGATCGGATGTCCATGACCTGGAAAGTGACTTGGAAAGTGTGAGGTGTAACACCCCACTTTCCCATTTTTGAAAATAAACAAAATATAAACAATTACTCAGAGTTTTCACCTCAAAGTGGAATGCCACATTAATCAATCAACTTTAAAACTCCTTTTCATTAATCACAATAAAACAGCGGAAAATTTATTTAATCCTTCGATTTACGGCCATCTGCCCATAACACCAACAATTCCACATAATTCGTGGTCCACCACAGTATTCATCAAAACAAAAGATACGTAACAAAATAAACAATGTAAAACCAATAGTAAAACTCCCAAATCCCGTTTTACGTATCAGAGCGACTCCCTAAACTCGAACAAGCTACACAAGCTCCAAGCACTAACCTGGTACCTGAATATCTGTACTTCCGAAGAAGCACAGACACAACAACAGAGGGGTGAGAACTACATTCAATATAAAAAGGTGAATAAGACATATAAGAAGGTAGTGTCTCACACCAACAACAACAACATATAATCACAACCTACTGTCATATTCAATCACCAATAATCAACATATAATAATGTAATGCAACACGACACCATGCATGCGGTACCGACTCATCAGTTCATTCAATCGAACCCGAATAGATCACATACACCCCTACTTGGCAATGATCTATCCCCACCATTCTCCATATTGGAGTACGGATAAATCACATACACTCCTCCTAAGCAATGATCCATCCCACCAACACCATGAAATGCATGACACCAAATGCATATAACAACACATGTATGACACATTCATACATCTACACGATCCTCCTGATCACAACAAACCTACATATAACACACATGAATAACAAATGATAACAATTCACGATCCTCCTGATCACAACATACATATAACACACATGTATAACGAAGGATAAACAAGTTCACGATCCTCCCGATCATAACATACATATAACACACATGTATAACAATAGACACAGATAGTTACGATCCTCCTGATCACACATGAGACACATACTCGTTCCCACTTGCACCATAATCATCGAACCTTCACAAGTCACCATAATTTACCAAACACTAATTAATTCCTAAAAATTATCCAATTAATTAATTTCATCACCAACTATGTATTACTCAGCATCTGACTCCCAATCCCAACCTCTCAAACCAAGAGAAACCGAATCAGACGCGAAAACGGGAAAGAAATCGCGAAACGGTAAAATTCTGCAACTCCGCTAGCCATACGCATATTGCCCCATGCCATACGCGTATTGTCAGCTCACTCGGCCACCCATACGCGTATTGACTCCTTCCATACGCGTACTCTCTCAAATTACCCACCTCCTTACGCGTATTGCCTTGTGCCGTACGCGTACGGACAGAGGTGCCCTCACACTGAAATTCCCAATTTCCAACACCATACGCGTATTGCCTTCCTATTACGCGTATAACCTAGTTCCCACACACATATCACTGCGTATCACGCCATCCCATACGCGTATCACCCTTCCCCGTACGCATACCACCAGATCTATTACGCAAATCACCAGAAGCCTCACTATTCTACATTCTGCTACGATTTCTACACTTTCTCACTCCCAACCAGTCCTATAATCATTTCTACACTGATTTTAGGTCCAATTTCCATCTTTATTCTTGTACCTAGAATTACTACGAGTATTACAATCCTATAATCTCAATTCGTTCTCTCAATTCGAATCAAAACAACAAATCTGCAAGAGATATTCATACAACAACAACCACCCCAAAAATTCATGAAAATACACATCAAATTCATCTACGATTCTCAGAATCACAACAGACATATACAACAATCATCAATTCAACAGTTTACATACGAATTTCCTACGGAGTTAAGGACTCCCCACTACCCTTATATAATCAATTCACCAAATATGAACCCGTTCTCCCCCCTTACCTCGAATTGTTCGGATATCTGGAGAGAAATTGAGAAGAATTCCTTGCCCTAGCACCTCTTCCTCTTCCTTGTTCTTCTTTCTCTCTCTTTCTTGTTTTACGTGAAAACCACCTTAGCCCACTAAACTCCCCGTAATTCCCTTTGATCAGGTTTTATTTATTTAATTAATAACAAAATAATATTGATAATAATAATCCTAATAATAATAATAATGATAATAACAAGAATAATAATAATAACACTGATATTAACCATATTAATATTATTATTTTCACCTCACTATCCTTATTATTACTAAAGTCTTAATTCTCCTTATTTCACTAAGGCACCACCCTTCACTCACCCTTAACCAGGCCCAACAAATAGAAATAACAACACGACGATTAATAATTTAAATTGGGGTGTTACAACTCTCCCCCACTTAAATTATTTTCGTCCTCGAAAATATAACGGAATGAATCACTCCGGGTACAACTCTCACATTCGAAAACCAACAATCATACCAACAAGAGGTACACCAGAGATAACACAAACTAACAGACGACCTTGCTAACAGCAACTACAACAACGACAAGATGCAATGCCCATACAATGCCCTTGATGACTAATTCACGACCCAAAGAATACCCAAGTTATGAACACACAAAGATTGTTACCCTCACCATAGGTAACCCTCTCCTAATTCCCCACCATAGGAATTAGCCACTTGCACTCGAACCATCACCATAGGCAACGAGGCAACAACAAAACAAGAACATAAGGTTCCACGACACCACATCGTTTTAACAACCTCTATATAACCATGATATCAACATCCTTGTCACACAATGTTATCACAACAATGTTATGATTCACCAATCAACATAAGACTAAAACACCCATCTACTTAATAGTCCAAGAATAATATTTAACCCTTTCTACCTCCATTCTAAAATGCCCAATGGTCTCATCGCCCTTACATATTTCCACTGTTCAACCTATGAACTCGTACCAGTTACGCACGCACATACGAAAGGTACCATATTACGCTTTCGATGCGCACTCTGATTACTCGCAACAATCAATTTCACCAAAGTCATATCCAACTCTTGACTCTCTCTAGTCTTCACCAAAAAAATCATAGTTCATTACTAATATACCCAACCTCACACTCTGTTGTGTTATCTCACACACCAGACGCAAGCCTCTGAACTGCTCAAATAGTTCTAATCCATCTGGTCATCAAAACAGACATGTATAAAACTTCCGACTTAACTCATCTGGCACGACATTAACTTCTCCAATAGGATGATTCCAGCTAAGGTCATAACCCATCCGGAATCTCAACCTTCCTCGTTGTCTCATACTCTATTATTTCTGACCAAACAGGCACTCAATATTCTTGTGATTACTAAACTATTTGAATTCAAAACCATAAAAATAATATTGCTAGATCCTCAACACAAAAATAACCGCAGCCATCTTGAAATCATGAATTCTCAATTGTCGTAAAGCATAAGTGACGACTTTTCCATCCTGCATCCACACACCGACTAAATTCATCATGGACACATCCCAATACCTCACAATGGTTTATTAGGATCACGAAGAAACAAAACTGGGGCCGCAACCAAATTCTACTTTAGTCCCCTCAAACTCCTTCACAATGAACATCCAAAGCAACCGACCTACCCTTTGCAAGTCAACTGAAGTAACAAAATTCTAACTTGGAAGAGCCTTCCATAACCTCCGGCAATAACCAACTAAATTCCAAAAGTTTCTAATCACCTTAACCGACTTCGGAGCCTCTCATTGTAGAACTGCATCTACTTCCGATGGATCCATAACAATACCATCATCAGAATTAACATATCCAAGAAACTAATCTCTTTTCAACCAGAATTCTTACTTGACTAATTTAGCATAAAAATTCCTTTCTTTTCAACACTTGCAACTCAATTCTCAAACACCCTACATAGTCTCCTTCTGACTGTATATTAGATCCGAACATCCCCAAAGAACACCACTCCGAACTCATTCCATCTTGTCCAGACTCATATACAAGCTTAACCGAGTAAATAACAACCCATTCCGATGATAACAAACATAACCAGTCACATGACATCGATCAAAGCCTCAACTCACACAAATTCACCACTCGTATCAACTTTCCAAACAATTATAATTCAATCAAACTCGACCAAACTATTCAAATCATCTATTCTTGAAAATGGACACTCATTATCAATCGTTACCTTATTCAACTGTCAGTAATCCATACGCAATATCATTCTCTGGATAATTCAAATTCCACAAATTCTAACATATATCAACAACCAACCAAAAAGAACTCTCAATCTCCATATTACATCCACCCCCAAGGGTTTTCTCAAAATTTCCATTAACGCCCTAAAACTCTAAGAACTCCAAAACTCATCCAAACTCTAAGCTTTGCTTCCCATAGCCTCAATACCCTTATACACCTCATGCTTGTTATTCCATCTGGACACATCTGGGAATCATGCACAACTGGCAGTCCTTCACTGTGGCTTTTCTGTCAATTCCAGTACACTATCAACGCAGACATAACAAACATCTTAGTTTCATCGCCTAGGAGTTTTATCCCTCAGAGACATCCTGACCTGACCAACATACCAAAACCTCTAATCCGCCTCATTTCCCGATACAAGAATCTTCAATGATAACCTACTAAGTCCAAGACACTCTTAATCCCCGTCACTGTCCTCAAAGGTTTTCCGATGGATCTACCACAATACCCTCACAAAATAACTTGTTCCAATAACTCACCGTTTACAATCAAAACTCATAATTCGAAACTTGCGAACAATTCATTATCCTTCTGCACCTACAAAACAATTCTCATATGCTCTGCGTGATTTTCCTCCGATTCGAAATACTCCAATATCATCAACAAATCCTGACGTTCTGATTCATATACTCCACAAATACACCCTGCATCTACTTTCTGTACGGAGTCAATAACATCTGACTCGTACCAAGGGTTGGATCAATAATCACTTCTATCTCCTTAGCGTGCCTATGATCCACTTATCTCGCTTGAAGATAAATCCAAAAAGAAATTCACAAACAACCAAAAACTTGACACGTGCAACTTCACTACTAACTCATCACGACGCGAACGTTAATACACTGAGGCTTCTCCTGATAAATATTCACCCGTTTGCTCAGCACACCACAATACCAGTTCCCTACCATTGTCCAATTCGGATCCTCACCTCAGAAAGACATCCAGGATTACCCAACACCGGCATATCTCTAGCCATCACCTTGTTCCCCACTCACAGAAACGCAATCGCTAACCATACATGATTGTTCCTCTTCAGAGACATCCTTCAGCTTGACCGACTAACAGGTACCTCCCTTCTACATTCCCTTAATATAATAACAATCTATACCGACTCGCACATCATTTTCCACATCACATGTTATCTTAACCGTCAAGGTGCATCTATACATTCATCCTGATTTCTGACTACTATTAACAAGAGATTGAGGGTGATCAGTTCCCCAATTTGTTCATAGATAGCCGGTCATCCTGATGAAGTATAAACCCTTCCTTACCAACTATAATAGCGCTCCATTACTTATCAAATCATCATTCCATAGTGGAAGAATCCTGGAGAAGCACCAGCTTCTCCCCCACTTAACTTCTCCTCAACTCCTGCAAACAAACGGTTAGAAATAAACACGTACCGACCGTGTTCTACACACGTGTCGTATACCAAGACACCAACCATACTAAACAACCTTGTCGGACGGACCGACCTGCTCTGATACCAATTGTAACACCCCACTTTCCCATTTTTGAAAATAAACAAAATATAAACAATTACTCAGAGTTTTCACCTCAAAGTGGAATGCTACATTAATCAATCAACTTTAAAACTCCTTTTCATTAATCACAACAAAACAACGGAAAATTTATGTAATCCTTCGATTTACGGCCATCTGTCCATAACACCAACAATTCCACATAATTCGTGGTACACCACAGTATTCATCAAAACAAAAGATACGTAACAAAATAAACAATGTAAAACCAATAGTAAAACTCCCAAATCCCGTGTTACGTATCAGAGCGACTCCCTAAAATCGAACAAGCTACACAACCTCCAAGCACTAACCTGGTACCTGAGTATCTGTACTTCCGAAGAAGCACAGACACAACAAAAATAGAGGGGTGAGAACTACATTCAATATAAAAAGGTGAATAAGACATATAAGAAGGTAGTGTCTCACACCAACAACAACAACATATAATCACAACCTACTATCTTATTCAATCACCAATAATCAACATATGATAATGTAACGCAACACGACACCATGCATGTGGTACCGACTCATCGGTTCATTCAATCGAACCCGAATAGATCACATACACCCCTACTTGGCAATGATCTATCCCCACCATTCTCCATATCGGAGTACGGATGAATCACATACACTCCTCCTGGGCAATGATCCATCCCACCAACACCATGAAATGCATGACACCAAATGCATATAACAACACATGTATGACACATTCATACATCTACACGATCCTCCTGATCACAACAAACCTACATATAACACACATGAATAACAAATGATAACAATTCACGATCCTCCTGATCACAACATACATATAACACACATGTATAACGAAGGATAAACAAGTTCACGATCCTCCCGATCACAACATACATATAACACACATGTATAACAATAGACACAGATAGTTACGATCCTCCTGATCACACATGAGACACATACTCGTTCCCACTTGCACCATAATCATCGAACCTTCACAAGTCACCATAATTTACCAAACACTAATTAATTCCTAAATATTATCCAATTAATTAATTTCATCACCAACTATGTATTACTCAACATTTGACTCCCAATCTCAACCTCTCAAACCAAGAGAAACCGAATCAGACGCGAAAACCGGAAAGAAATCGCGAAACGGTAAAATTCTGCAACTCCGCTAGCCATACGTGTATTGCCCCATGCCATACGCGTATTGTCAGCTCACTCGGCCACCCATACGCGTATTGACTCCTTCCATACGCGTACTCTCTCAAATTGCCCACCTCCTTACGCGTATTGCCTTGTGCCGTACGCGTACGGACAGAGGTGCCCTCACACTGAAATTCCCAATTTCCAACACCATACGCGTATTGCCTTCCTATTACGCGTATAACCTAGTTCCCATACGCATATCACTGCGTATCACGCCATCCCATACGCGTATCACCCTTCCCCGTACGCGTACCACCAGATCTATTACGCAAATCACCAGAAGCCCCACTATTCTACATTCTGCTACGATTTCTACACTTTCTCACTCCCAACCAGTCCTATAATCATTTCTACACTGATTTTAGGTCCAATTTCCATCTTTTCTCTTGTACCTAGAATTACTACGAGTATTACAATCCTATAATCTCAATTCGTTCTCTCAATTCGAATCAAAACGACAGATCTGCAAGAGATATTCATACAACAACAACCACCCCAAAAATTCATGAAAATACACATCAAATTCATCTACGATTCTCAGAATCACAACAGACATATACAACAATCATCAATTCAACAGTTTACATACGAATTTCCGACGGGGTTAAGGACTCCCCACTACCCTTATACGATCAATTCACCAAATATGAACCCGTTCTCCCCCCTTACCTCGAATTGTTCGGAAATCTAGAGAGAAATTGAGAAGAATTCCTTGCCCTAGCACCTCTTCCTCTTCCTTGTTCTTTTTTCTCTCTCTTTCTTGTTTTACGTGAAAACCACCTTAGCCCACTAAACTCCCCTTAATTCCCTTTGATCAGGTTTTATTTATTTAATTAATAACAAAATAATATTGATAATAATAATCCTAATAATAATAATAATAATGATAATAACAAGAATAATAATAATAACACTGATATTAACCATATTAATATTATTATTTTCACCTCACTATCCTTATTATTACTAAAGTCTTAATTCTCCTTATTTCACTAAGGCACCACCCTTCACTCACCCTTAACCAGGCCCAACAAACAGAAATAACAACACGACAATTAATAATTTAAATTAGGGTGTTACATGAGGACCGATGGTTATGGGAAGATCAACTTCGCCGATAACTATTTTTCTGGATCCATCGAAGGCTTTGACAATGACCTCACTGCCTCTCATCGGAGATCCTTGAAATGATAGTCGTATCTGAGTTGATTTTGGCATAACATTCAGAGTTGATCATGTGTCTACCAGTACGCTGGCTAGAGCATCGTTCTGGCATTTGACTGTAATGTTAAGCGCCATGTTGTGATTTTTGCCTTCTTCCGGCAGTTCTTCATCACTGAATCCTAAATTGTTGCAGAAAGTGATGTTGGAAATGATGTTGTCAAACTGTTTTACCGTTATATCTTGTACTACGAAAGCTTGGTCTAAGACTTTTTGCAGAGCTTCCCTGTGAACTTCGAAACTAAGTAGGAGAGATAGCATAGAGATTTTAGATGGAGTTTGGAACAGTTGGTCCACAATGTTGTACTCACTTCTCTGGATGAGCTTCAGCATCTCATCGTTGTTTTTTACCAGTTCTAGATTACCAGATTGATCAACTGGTTGATTAGGAACTTCCGTTTGAGGTTCCTTTTCTTTGGTGGGTTCTCCAACTCCTCTGTTGAAGATCCGACCGCTCCGTCTTACTCGACTGATGTCGGCGATGTTTACGACGGAGGGTAATGGTGTTTCCTTTCCATTTTTGATGGTTGTCGTACCGTATTTGTAAGGGATAGCCTTTTCTGATTCGTACGGTATTGGACCTGGCAAGTAGATAACCACATGAGCTTTCTGATTTTTCTGACCATCATAGGCAACTTCAATTGGTTCCTAGTTGGGAACTTTTCTGCTGTCCAGAGGAATTCTTGATTCATCGAGTAAAGGAATTATGACGCAAACGTCCTTGGTTTCCCTATGATCAGAGATTACGACAACGTCTTTGCATTGATCAAGGAAATAGTCTGGTATCCCGTTGGCTGACTCAAAACTTGAACATGATCGAATTTCTTTGTGATCCAACGGTCTTTGATCCACTCGTACGAGGTAGCATCCTTGGTTGTTCTCTAAACAAACTCTACAGCGCTCGTGGTTATGGAGTGGAACCCGGTCAAGCCCGCTTTGTATGCAGTGCAACTTTACTAGATCTGTTTCCATCGAGCGGACATCCTAAATTTGATGCCTACTGGGATTTCCATCAGTCATACTGATCTGATGTGTAGCTTCGTCCAAGTAGATTGGAAGCCATCAGTGTTCCATCAAGTGTTGAAGTGTTCTTTGGACAAGTGCACATCCTTAATTATTTTCACAGCATTCTTCACAGTCCTGATAATCATGTGAAGCCAGAAAGCCGAGCTTGACTTGCTTAGCATGTAACTTTACCAGATTGGTGTTCATCAAGCATATGTCAAAGATCTGAATCATATTGACTTAATGGTTACTTCTATCACAGTATTCTTGAATCTATCCAAGATCCATCTGACGTTGGAGGGCCTCTTGGACAAAAGAGCATCCCTGATTATTTGTTGAGCAGATCGGACAGGCGTTGTAATCGTGTCATGGCAGATCATGATATTGAATTTTCCTTGAATGTATCGCCACCAAATTGACGTTCATCGCAAGAATATTGCAGTTCTGAACAATGTTGGGATTTTTATGAGCCATGTTGACCTCACAGATTCGGTGATCTTGGATCCATCCTAAATCCATCTGTTCCTATAGAGCTGCTTGCACTACGGAACACCCCTAATTATTCTTTAGGCAGATATCACACTGGTGATAATTGTGAGGTGGTACATGACCGTACCCACTCTGTCTATAATGCATCCTGACCAGATTGGTTCCTAATAGGAGTACATCGTGAATCTGATAACTGCGGCTAAATTCTTCTTCTATCAAATTTAATGCAGCCTTCTCATGTTGTGGCAACGGGTTCGTATGAACATTTGGATTAGTATCTTTGAAATATAAGACCCCGTTCTAAACAAGCTTCTTTACATCAGACTTAAAGCTGATACAGTTCTCAATGTTGTGCCCCGATCCTCCTTGATGGTAAGGGCAAGTTTGATCCGCTTTTAACTAAAAAGGCGGATTTTCCGGTACTGTAAGAGGAGACCTGGTTTGTACGTGCCCCTTGGCCAGTAGAAGTGGAAACAATTTTGCGTACAACATGGGTATAGGGTCAAACCCCGGTGATCGTGTCGTACGATTGTTGCTATTATATTATGGACGAGCCTGCTGAAGAGGCCGTTGTGTCCTTTACTGATACTGTTGTTGACTTGGTTGACTTTGAGAACCTGAGGTTGATAAGTCGGAGTTGGCGCAGGGTTGATAGCGGGAGTTACTACCGCTACTGGTTGATACCTTCGCATGTGCTTTCCCAGAGAGATATTACCAATATCTTGCTCTTTCTTCTTTTGGAAAGTACTACCATATCTTTTAGTACTGCTTGATGGTACTGTACCTTTGACCAATCATCCTTCTCGGACTGCTTCTTTAAGGCGTACTCCCATGTTCACCATCTCAGTGAAATCACTGGGCACACTTGTAACCATTCGATCGTAGTAGAATGAGCTCAAGGTTTTCAAAAAGATCTTTTTCATCTCTTTTTCATCAAGAGGGGGACAAATCTGGGCGGCAATTTCACGCCATCTCTAAGCATGTTCCTTAAAAGTTTCTTTGTCCTTCTGCGACATAGCTCTGAGTTGATCCCTATCTGGTGCCATGTCCAGGTTGTACTTATACTGCTGAATAAAGGCTTCCCCAAGATCTCTGAAGGTACTGATATTGGTGCGGTTTAAACCCATGTACCATTTGAGTGCGGCACCGGTTAAGCTGTCTTGGAAATAATGGATCAGTAGCTGTTGATTCTCTGTCTGAGTTAACATTTTTCGAGCGTACATCACCAAATGACTTTGAGGGCAAGAGTTGCCTTTGTATTTTTCAAAGTCGGGCACCTTGAATTTGTGTGGAATCTTTACATTAGGGACCAAACAGAGGTTTACGGCGTCCTTTCTGAATAAATCCTGACCGTGAATAGCATGCAGTTCCTTCTGCATCTCCAAGAATTGTTCTTGGAACTCATTCATCCTTTCATACATGTTGTCGTTTCTACCAAAGATTTCTGGTGGAATCTGTCCTTCCGTGACAGAGTGTACCACTGGTTGTGGTATAGACATTACTGCGGTGACTCTTGGAGCTTCAGTGTCCTGAAGTTTGTAACCTTCAGGAGTTACGGTTGTAAACCTTGCCTCTTCACTTTCCCGAAGTTTGTAACCTTCAGGCCAGGCGGTTCCTGCTGCAGTTTCTTGGTCTTCAGTGATCGGCGGGATGTATCCTTCAGGGACAAAGTTGAGAGGCATTCCCCAGGGCCTACCCTTAGGCATGTTGTACCGAGGATGATTCTCTTGCGTATCCCTTATAGGCGTAGATGTAATCTCTGAGATTACAGTCTTTTGTTGCCACTGCTCCTAGGCTGCTGCCAGGGATTGTATGTCATTGTGAAGCTTTTCCAAACTTTCCTTTATAGCATCAATTTCTTCTCTCATATCTCTGTTCTCTTCCTCGAGTTCGTCCATCTTCTTTTGTCGATTGCCCCGAGTATTGTACGAATGAGATAGTTTGGATCTAGAATCACGACGCAAACGTGAGATTCGAAGATAAAAAGACGCGTTATATGAGAATGAAAAAATGATATGCAAAGTTATATATTTTTTTAGCTTTAATAAAAAAAACTTCAACAAATAGATTGCAAATATCATACAGTGGGGAATACCCTTTTTATTGAATTTGAAAGATTGCAGAAAGGGAAATACAGTATTTTACAAAGTCCTGTAAGGAAAATAGCTAAGCTTATGGATCCTGAGTACTTTCTGAAGAGAGCTCAGATGCTGGTTCTGGTACTTTCCTTTTCTTTGATCGGGGCTCTTCAGCCGTTGTCGGGTTGTCAGTCCTTTTCCAAGTGAAAGGAGCAAGCAAACTTTTCAGTCTTCTTGATTTTCTATAGCATGCTGCTCTAATATCTTAATCAGAGCATCCTTTTCTTTTAACAGTTCCTGAATCTTAGTACACTCCACGTTGAGGATTCGGTACTTGTTTTTCCAAGAGCTCTTCTCCCATTGAACTTTATTGAGAGCTACCTGGAGTTTTTCCGTGTCAGGCATGAAATAAAGGACATATTCCTTTAACGAAAAAACTTCTCGGCGAGGGTAAGACATCCTTAGCTTGAGAGCTCTAGTTTGTACCCAGTGGAGATAAGGTTCCATGGAGGTACAATTTGGCCTTCCTAGAGACTCTCTTCCTTTCTTGTGAATATGTTGCCAGGCGTGCACTATTTCCTTTTTTAGTGCCCTGTCACTTTCTCCTTCTTTAAAGAAAATACCTTCCAGATGAGCATTATGCGGAATATGCCTCATCGGGTATCCGTGTTGACGGCGAACTAAAATTGGATGGTAGTTGGTTCCTCCTTTAGTTCCTATGAGGGGTACGTTAGGGAAATTTCCACAACTGTCGATGATCTCTATTCCCTCATAAATCCTATCATACCAATCTATGTCAGAGTTGGTAAGAGACATGATCCTTTGTGACCAACGTAGAGTACTCTTATGATCCCAAAAAGCAGCAGACTTGGGCAAATGGGAAATGAACCATTTGTAAAGCAAGGGTACACAACATGTGATTATTCCTCCGCTGTACAAATTCCTTAAGTGTACAGAATGATAAGCATTTGCGAGTAGGGTTGGTACGGGGTTTCCAATCAGAAATATCTTAACATCGTTGGTGTCAACGAAGTTGTCTATATTGGGAAAAAGGAATAACCCATATGTGAGCAGAACAAAGACGCCTTCGAAAGCAGTTATGTTTCCTATACTAGCAAAGTACAGGGCTTTCTCTACCAAAAACTTGGCTGGTAAACCTTTGATTCCTCCTTTGGTGGTCATGTAAGCCCTAACTTCTGACTCATCCAAACAAATGGCTCTTGCGATGACCTGATCCTTTGGAATTTCTTCTAGTCCAGAAAAAGGAGCTCGATCGGTGATAGGTAGGTCAGTCAGATAAGAGTACTCTTCCAACGTTAGCGCCAGTTGGTAATCCGGGAACGTGAAGCAGTGATAGACCGGATCGTAGAACTGAATCAGTGTAGAGAGGATTCCTTCAACTACGTGGACCCTTAGTAGAGATAACACTCCTCTGTGCTTAGCTCTGAAGGCATCAGGGTTGGTAATCATCCTTGCCAGCCCCCTTTAATCCTCTAGCTTCAGAGTCTTGAAAGTGTACTTGTGCATCTTCCTTCTACCAAAATCCATAACGCAATCTCTCTGATATTTCCAATTATTGTTTTAGTTTAATTTGAAAAAAAAGAGAGAGGAAAAGAGAAGATTTTTCTTTGTTTAAGAGTTTTTTAAATGAATGCATGAATGCAACACACAAAAACATTGAAAAAACATGGGTTCAAGGGTTCAGAGTCACGAGCATGGAGTCATGGCTCTACCCATCCCCAAAGGTTGTATTATGGTCAATTTTTGTACCTGTAGAATGGATGCTAAGGTTCCCAAAATCATTGACCCCCTAGAGATATCAACAACAAGTTGGTTCACCCGAGCGAGCTGTAGCATCGTAGGGTAATCTCATTTTAGTGTAGTATCGCACATCAACTATTCCCGATAGTCACCGCACTACCAAGTGGTCAAAAGGTTAATGCCTACTAAATCCTCAGGTTCACAGGCGCCGCATTAGGAAAACTCTGCTTTCACAACGATCGTGTTCAGCGGGCTGAATCCTACGGGCCCTCACCTGATTTGGTGGTCTACCAGGTTCGCTTGTTCGGGATTCACTCCCTACAAGTTTCTCCGTCTTTGCCACCCCTTATCTTAGGTTTCTCTCAAACTTTCCAGATGCGTATCAATCACATTCCCATTGACAGAAAAATAAACACGGATATAAAGAAGGAAAAGCAGTAAATATATATATATATATATATATATATATATATATATATATATATATGTGTGTGTGTATATATATATATATAGTATGTAGTATGATTGCTAACAACCTAGACCTCTTAGGAATTCTAATCCTAGTCCTAGACAGATAAAATGGTCCCCAGCAGCGTTGCTATTTCTCTGTAGCGTGCGATTTTTGTCGGTGACACAACCACCTTATCACCATGGGTTTTTTCCTCACCGCAATGGTAGGGATTGGGTGCTACTTTCTGATTTCTTATTTATCCTGTGAAGCTGGAAAGGAAAGGGAAGCTATCTCAAACTAACCTTGCACGCAAATATTTTCTTTAACAAATACTTAAGAGATTTGGGGGTCCGGGGTCAGGTTATACATTGGGGAGTTGTCAATTACCCATCCTATATGTGGTTATCCACAGATCGTTAGCAATTATAACTGTTTCCAACTTACTAGTGTTTGTCTGTTGATTGGAAAAGTTTCTCCTTTGGGAGTGTTTAAGAGAGAGAGTTTTTGTTGATTTCGGGTTTGTTCCGATGTTTTTGGTAAGGTATGAAACCTAAAATTTTTTATTGATGTGTGAAGGTACAGGACCTAAAGTTTTTGATTGGTGTGCTCGCTAAGATTTCGCAATCTTATACCTACGTATTCCCGTTAAAGATAAACAGGGAAATTAGAGCAATCGTAGTCCCCTCTTGGGAGGAAAGATATTTGGTGTCTTGTTCAAAGCCCAATATTGAAGCTAAAGGAGAATTTGTGTCTTGTTCAAAGCCCAAGATTGAAGCTAAAGGAGTATTTGTGTCTTGCTCAAAGCCCAAGATTGAAGCTAAAAGGTTTGACTGAGAGAGAATTTGTCATCTTTAAAGGAGATATCTCGTCTGTTTATCACAACTGTTGGGTGACTGATTATAAAGGAGGATTACTTTAACTGGAAAATGAAAATCCAGAAATGCCATAATTTCCTTTATGATGGATTTGTCCTGTAGGAGGAAACTTTAACTCAGTGTTGAGCAATGCCATTTTTCCTTAGGAATCTTTCATGCTAAGAGAGGGACAGAGGCGTGGATGTAAATAATCCAGAGGCTTTCCGCTTAGAGAAATTAGATGAAAGAAAGAGTTTACCAGGATAAGAGATGGACTACAACTTGGATATTTGAATCAACAAGTGTGCCACTTACAGCAATTATCTGGGATTAAGGTTTGTTTTGAATGTTCTGTTTTGATGGTGATGTACAGAGAAATGTCTTCCTACAAAGAGGTTTTTGATTTCCTCTGAGGGGATTTTGATTTTTGTATATGTGTGCCTTGATCAAAGCCCAAGGTTGAAGATGAAAAGGTCGACTCGACTAGGGAGTTTTAGCTATCTTGTACAAAGTCCAAGATTGAGGCTGGAAAAGAGACTGACCCTTTTGGGGATATCATTATACAAAGCCTAAAAGGAGGCTGGACATTGACTCCATTGGGGAAATATTTTATCTGTCTTGTACAAAGCCCAAGATTGAGGCTAAAAGAAGAAACTGACTCTACTGGTGAGAGGTTTTATCTGCCTTGTACAAAGCCTAAGATTGAGGCTGAAAAAGAGTTTTATTGACTCTGTTGGAGAGTATGATTATCTGTCTTGTACAAAGCCCAAGATTGAGGCTAAAAGAAGAAACTGACTCTGCTTAGGGAGATTAATTTACAAAGCCTTAAAGAAAGCTAGGAGGAATCGACTGCACTGGGGAGATATTTATACAGAGCTTAAGAGGGGACTAAAAGGATTTGACTTTGCTGAAGAAAGTTTATATGTGTCTTGTACAAAGCCCAAGATTGAGGCTAAAAAGTGGATGATTGACTCAACAAGAGAATGCTGAGGATATTTCAGGTGTCTTGTACAAAGCCTGAGATTTAGGCTAACTCTACGGAGGAAAATCATTATACAAAGCCTAAGAGGAGGCAGAAAAGAGGATTGACTCAACAAGAGAGTCTTTTAAGGTGATTGACTCAACAAGAGAGTCTGAAAGGAGGACTGAAAGAAGATTGACTCAACAAGAGAGTGGTGTGAGGTGTCTGACTCAACAAGAGAGTGTTTTTTATCTGTCTTGTGCAAAGCCCAAGATTGAGGCTGAATTTGCTGGGGAAAAGGGAGAATCATTATACAAAGCCTAAAAGGAGGCTGATTGGGGAATTTCTTATACAAAGCCTAAGAGGAGGCTGAATTCTGCTGAGGATTATTTAGATCCAGATGCTGGTCCAAAGTGGGGAATCAACTCTTGTTGAGGATTACAGAAGAGTTGAGATATCAGATGCATTGAGGTTCTGATTTTGGCTTGTGTTGTATTGATGATAAGATGACCCTTAGCTGGGGAAATTTTGGATGAAAGATTGAGTTTTAGAACCTATGGGGGTTTTAACTCAGTTGGAGATTGATTAGATGATCAGGATTTCTCCGGTGTTTGTAAGGAACTTGAGAATGTCTTTGAGATCCAAGAGGAGATGAGACTGTCCAAGTTGTCATACCCCAAATTTTGACCACTAATATTTCCCATCATTGTGCAAATCATCATCACAATATGGATGTACTTTATTGCTTCAACAATCTCCTCAAGGAATTGTTGAACATTCACTACTACCAAACTTAGGGTTTCAAGCCCTTTTTGAGCTCTTAGACAAAAGATCAATCAAGGAATGACATGATCCTCAACTTGTCTACACTCTCAAACATCCACAATGGATCAAAAGGACTCCCACTTCAAGGATTAAGCATAAGGCTGCTCCCTTCCAGGTGGATCAAGCCTCAAGATCGCCAGTGTCACCAAATTAGGGTTTGGTCTACCAGGGCCTCCAGATGGAAATTTTCCTCTGGGCATGAGCCAATACTTCAAAGCATATCCTAATATGCTCCATGGAACCTCATGGACCCAATCATCAAGTCAATTTTACCTCAGGGGATACATTCATCAAAAATCAGGAGTTAGGGTTTCTTGACCTAATTCACCCCTAAGTTGACTTTTGGGAAAAATCATGAGCCAAAACATCAAGACATGATTTGAGGGTCTCTAATATACCACATTTATCCATTTGGAACAATGGATTTATCCCGGAAGTTTGAGCCACAAGTCTCAATTTCATCTGAACCACAGTTAGGGTTTCACGAGAAAAGTCAACTGTAACTTTGACTTTTGACCAGGACATGCTCCCAAACCCTAGGACATGATTCAATACACCCTATAACACCCATGGAACGTGTCCATCAAGTTTTATTTAGGTCAAGGGCATGATTTCCTAAGGGATTGCACAGTTTGGAATTCATCTGACAAAAAGTCAACTGTGCACAAAAGTCAACTTTAACTTTTTGAGATTTTTCACAAAAATGGATTTTTAACCCTAAAATGATGTTAATGTATGATTTAAATCATCATTCATCAAGAAAAATCAAAGAAAGTGGGATAACTTGTAAAAGGGGTAACCATAAAAACTTAGAAAATTTTCTAAGTTATGAAAAAAAGTGGCAAGGGTACCAACTTTGGAGGATCATAATTCCTAAACCACAAAGCCATTCTTCCCCATCCAAATCTTGATTTGTAGCCCTCATGGCGCTCTACAAAAACTTCAACAAGACCTCACTCCAATTCATTGTGGATTTTGAGCTATGAGTGAGCCAAAATCGCTGGAAACATGAAAGTACAACTTTTCTAACACTTAGAAAAAATTCTGTCCAAGACAGATTTTGTTGGAAACACCAAAACTTGTGAGATTTTTTCATACAATTACAAGCTGAATCAATTCATGGTATGAACATCAAAGTTGTTACACATATTGCCTACAATCCAAGCAACTCAATAGCATGAAACCACTCCACTTGTGCCAAGAGTTATGGCTGCCACAACACACCATGTCAAGGCTCCCATGGAAAATCAGTTTCGGAGTTTTCTTGCCATCCACGATTTCTGAGTCAAAAGCAATGATCACTATGCCACATGCATTCAATCTGATCATAAACCAACTGATCCAACTGATAGAGTTGAGTCAAAAAGCCAAGGAATCTTCTAACTTGAAATTCATGCATTTTGGCACATTTTGCCTTGAATTCAAAGGCCATTAATGTGGAATAGTGCATTTTCAACAAAGCCACTCTACTCAGTTAAGTTCTATAATTAAACAACAATAAAAACATCTGAAGAATGTGAATTTGGTCAAGACATAGCCCTGCTCTTGAGAGAGGCTAGTTTGCCTTGCATGAGAAGAAATGCCACCAAGCCTATCCCTTTGAATGTGGTCTGATCCAGCAGCCATTCACTATTCCAAGACAAGAGTTGATCACCTATAAATAGAGGTTCCAATTGATCATTCAACTCACACCAAAGCCAGTTACATCACCGCTTTCTCTCATTCTTCCTTAAGCCACAAATTTCTTAGTTTTTGAGCAACCACTATCGGGTTTTGAGTTGCAACCATAAGCAATCAATTCCAATTGCTCAAACACATCACATATGATGTATTTGAGGTGTCCAAACACTTAAACACTAACTGTAACACCTCAGACTCAAAATCACCCTTCAACCAAGCCATTATGCCTCAATTTTGCAGTTGGAGTGCTCCAGGCTGATCCAAAGAGTTTCAAAGTGTTCCAAAGCTTGAAACACACTCCATAACATCCATTGAAGCTGTAGGGATCATCAAATCACATCTGGAACACCATCTGTGCAAAGTTCCATTTCAACTTGCATCAAGGTAGGCCTCAAAACTCCAACTCCATGATCCATACATATTTCCTCGCATGATATTTTTGCCAATTGCTTGCCATCATATGTTGATTGTTTTCCCTCAGAAAATTTGATCATAGCACTCATAATCATGTCTGCTCGATTGCTTTTGCAAAATTAGGGTTCATATGGCCACAAGGATATAATCTGTTATACACTGAAAACAAATAAAATTGGGTATTGCCATCTTCTTCCTTGCGAAAAAATGCATGAGTTTAATGTTTGAATCATGTCCAATGGTTAATAATTGAGAGAGATAGGGTGCTTCATGCACGAGCTGGAGGAAGAAGATGGCCATGGCGCCATTTTCACAAAATCCAACTTGTTTACTATATAATTATTGTTTGCCATGTTATATTTGAATTGGATTGCGCCCCAGTGGTTGATCAGCTGGTTTTGTGTGTATTGGCAAGCGAGAGGTCTGGGGTTTGAATCCCCTTCGCCCCAGATCTCTTTTTTTTATCACTTTTTCCTATTTTTCTCATTTTTCACATTTTGTTTTAAATGATTTAAAAAATTAATAACTCTTTCAATTTTAATTATTTTTTATTGGTTCTTTTTGCAAAAAATCACAAAAATGTTGAAATATTTTATTCCACAAAAGAATTAAGTTTATATTATTTATTTAATATAATTAGTATTTTTGTGAATAAATTCATTTTTTATTATTTTTAAACATTTTTAAATGAACTTTCATCTTGAAAAATCAAGACCAAATGAGTTTTAATATCTCTTGTGATTAAAACCTCATTTTTCAAACCTTAAAAAAAATCACAAGTGGTTTATTCAAACCTATTTGGTATTTTTATCATTTTATTTGATTTTATTTTAATATTTACTTTTAAAGGAAAACAAATTAGGGTTTCTTTGATTTTCACCCTCACAAAACATTTTAAAACACTGTTGGGCCTCTAATAGAGTGTAAATCCCAACCCCCTTGTACATAAAAACTTTTTGGGCCTCGCTCATTGTATAAGTCCCTCTGTACATTTCCAAATAAATTGCGCGATCGTCGCCTTTTTAAAAATCAACTAGGCCTCTCCTTGAGCTATAAGACTCATTCAAAACTTTTGGGCCTCTAATAGAGTGTAAGACCCAATCCCCTTTTAACCAAAACAACTTTGGGCCTCAGATATTGTATAAGGCCCTTTGCGTTAAAAGAAAATCTCGGCGCGATCGCCATTTCAAACGAAAAATCATCTGGGCCTACCCTCGTGTTATAAGCCCCACTATTTTTATTTAAAACCTTTTTGGGCCTCTTGAGAGAGTGTAAGACCCATCCCTTTGTACAAAAAACAATTTTTGGGCCTCAGTCACTTGTATAAGTCCCTCTGTACGAATTCAACAGTGCAATCACTGATAAAACCCTGGGCCTCTCCTTGAGCTGTAAGCCCTAAATCTTTCTTTTTCAAAGCACTTTCTCCTTTGATTTTGAATATACTGTTGTTTTCCATATTTCTTTGTTGAACAACTAACAAAACAGCATGGAAGCTCTACAACCGAGTAAGTGTTTATCCGCTTTCATATACATATACCTGTATTGTAGGGCTGCTCACTGGAAGTCTCCTTTCATAAACTCATATCAACTGTGTAATAATAGTATAGATATTTAGAGTTTCCCCAACAACTACGTCTAGAACTAAGTAAATCCGTACCGATCGCTCTTAGAAATAGACAAGCTAGATCCCCAATAGGAGCACCAGATACAGTCTTATCTTCGACTGTCCTCCTTAGGAATTATCAAGAGACTCTACTCCCCAGAGATAAACTTTTCTTCGTGAATGGCATCTCTTGAGTTTCTTCCAAATTCTCAAACTTTCCTGGCTTGATCTATTCTCTGTGAATAGCCTGTCTTGAATTTCTCGGGGTTTGGGGACCCACAGGCTTCTTAAAAGTGCCAGCCTTCTCTTGGGCTTAGTACAAGGACCCACAGGCTTCCTAAAAGCATCCCCGCCTCCTCTTGGGCTTAGTACAAGGACCCGTCGGCTTCTTAGAAGTATTCACAGCCTCCTCTTAGGCTTTGTATAAATGATTTCTTCCTCCGGGAATGATAGCCTCCTCTTGGGCTTAGTACAAATTGTCCCTCAGCTTCTTAAATGTTTCCAGCCTCCTCTTGGGCTTCATACAAATTGTCCCGACGACCTAGTAGAGGTATAGGAACAGAAATTAGTCATCTTAATAGAACAGTCTTTCCAAAAGTCTACTACTATTTCTCAAAGCGTAGTACAAAATATGAAACTCTAGACTTGGACAGTCTAATTTCCTTGAGTCTCAAAGACATTCTCAAGCACCCTTCAAGAATAGGAAGGAACCCCGTAGACTCGGACAGTCTCAATATCCTTTGGATTTCCCATTTCCTCAAAGAAAAGAAAATATCCCTGATCCTCGAATCAAAATCCCTGAGTACAGTGTTACTCATATAAGAACTGATTTTCTCTTTGAACCCATATACTGGTCACTCAACTGAAACAGTACCCTCTTTAGCCTCCATCTCGGGCTTCGTACGAGATACAAAAGACTCTCTTGTTGAGTCAAACATCTTTCGCCTCCATCTTGGGCTTTGTACGAGATACAAAAAGGTTCTAATTGAATCAACACTTTGGCCTCCATCTCGGGCTTTATACGAGATACAAAAAAGACTCCCTTGTTGAGTCACAATCCTTTTAGCCTCTGTCTTGGGCTTTGTACAAGACACAAATCACTCTCTTTTTGAGTATAAAACCCTTGGCCTTCATCTCGGGCTTCGTACGAGATACCATAAAGGACTCTCTTGTTGAGTCACTTCCCTTTTAGCCTCTATCTCGGGCTTTGTACGAGACAAATCAAAAATACCCTCTTGTTGGGCCAATAGCCTCCTCTTAGGCTTTGTATAAGAAAACCACTGGTTGATTCAATCAACCTTTTAGCATCAAAGTTGTGCCTCATTCACAGTACACAAACATCAACAACTCTTTTCCCTTCATCTAATCGTTGTAAGCGGCAAGCGTCTGGATCATCTACATCCATGCCACTGTCCCTCTTTTAGCATGAGAAATTCCTAAGGAAAGATGGCATTGGTCTACAGTGAGTTAAAGTCTTCTCCTTCAGGTTGGAAATCCCCTATAAAGGAAATTATGGCATTGCCGGATTCACACATCCCGGTTAAAGTAATTCTCCTTTATAAACAGTTGTGATAGACAAACCCCTCTTTAGAGATGAAAAATTCTCTCTAAAGTCAAACCCTTTTAGCTTCACATCTTGGGCTTCGAACAAGATACAAATAGACCCTTCAGCTTCACATCTTGGGCTTTGAACAAGATACAAACTACCTTTCGCTCACGTCTTGGGCTTTGAACAAGACACCGAAACACCATTTCCTCCCATAGAATAGGAGGAACTACGATCGCTCTGATTTCCCTATTTCGGAAAAACGGGAATACGTAGGCATAAGATTGAAAGAAAAATCTTAGCGAGCACACTAAACAAAAACCCTCAGATCCCAAATCCTCATACATCATTCAAAACATCCTAGTCTGTATTCCCCGCTAAAAGTCTAAATTTCATCAAAATAACCTAAGAGAGGCCCCCCACATTGATTGCATCTGTAAACCAACAGTTTTGACTGTTTGACCTCAGTTTGCAAAGCAGGGTTAATTGGAGACATCTATTTCCCTTCCTTCATCAGCTTCAATAGGATAAAAAATGAATCGACCTGTAGTTCCCCCCAAAGAGTGACAGTGCTTAAGAACCACGTCCAAAATAGCTCGCTACAGAAAAATGGCGCCCACCATAGGGCCGAATCTTATTATTTAATCTCTCAGGTAGAAACCACAGAATGGCGCCTCCGCTGGGGAGCCATTTTCTATCAGGAACATAAGATTCATAGCTTTTAAAAAGTCTAGGACATTAGGACAAATATATATACTGCTTTTCCTAATTGATATATGTGTTTATTTTTCTGCTAATGGGAATGCGTGTGATGCCGCATGTGGAAAGATTGAGTATACACCTAGGAAAAACCCCTTTAGTGGCGCAGAGGCTATCAGAAATAGTTGTCATGCGATGCCACCCTCTTCTGAGGACTCTTCAAAAAACACCACCTAGCACGGTTCCCGGCCCGCTGGTGTTTTCTTGACAAGAGTTGATGATGATGAGAGACAGGTACAAAAATCACTAGTAAACCTTTGGGATGGGTAGAGCCTTGACTCCATGACAACAACCCTTTGACCCCATGTTTTTTCTATGTTTTTGTGTGCTGCATTCATGCATTCATTTAAAAAACATTAAAACATTAAAAAAAAACTTCCCTTCTAGTCTCTCTTTTTTCAAATTAAACTAAGACTGTGATTGCAAATATCAGAGAAAAAGATTGCGCTAATGGATTTCGGTAGAAGAAGAACTCATAAGTATACCTTCAGGATTCCAAAACTAGAGGATTTAAGAGGTTTGGCGAGGATATTCACAAACCATGAGGCTTTCAGAGCCAAGTACGGAGGTTTGCTATCTCTGCTAAGAGTCCATGTGATTGAGGGAATCATGGAGACGCTCGTTCAGTTCTACGATCTGGTTTATCATTGTTTTACATTCCCGGATTACCAGCTTGCACCAACGCTGGAGGAGTATTCTCATCTGACTGATCTACACATTTCTGATCAAGCTCCATTTTCTGGACTGGAAGAAATTCCAAAGGATCAGACCATTGCAAGAGCAATTCATTTGGACGAGTCTGAGGTCAGGGCTCACATGACCACTAAGGGTGGCATACAAGGTTTGTCGGCCCAGTTCTTGACAAAGAAAGCCCTGTACTTCGCCAGTATCAGGAACGTGACTGCTTTTGAAAGCATCTTTGTTTTACTCACCTACGGGTTGTTTCTTTTACCCAACATTAATAACTTCGTCGATATCAACTCCATTAAGGTTTTTCTCATTGGAAACCCTATGCCAACTTTGCTCGCAGATGTGTATCATTCTGTACACTTAAGGAATTTGTACAGTGGAGGGGAGATCACGTGCTGTGTACCCTTGCTTTACAAATGGTTTATCTCCCATTTGCCTAAGTCTACTGCATTTTGGGATCACAAGAGTGCCTTACGTTGGTCGCAGAAAATCATGTCCATCACCAACTCTGACATAGATTGGTGTAGTAGGATTTATGACAGGATTAGGAACATTGACCATTGTGGAAACTTCCCCAACGTACCCCTTATAGGAACTAAGGGAGGAATCAACTACCATCCAGTTCTTGTTCGTCGTCAATTTGGATACCCTATGAGGCACGTCCCATGGAGTGCTCATCTGGAAGGTCTTTTCTTCAAGGAAGGAGAAAATGACAGAGCACTAAAGACGGAAATAGTGTACGCTTGGAAACATGTTCATAAGAGAGGACGGGAGTCTCTAGGAAAACCGGACCGTGTCTCGGTGGAGCCTTATCTCCACTGGGTGCAAACTAGAGCTCTCAAGCTAAAGATACCTTATCCTCGTCATAGAGTTCTCCCACCGAGGGAATCTGTCATGTACTTCATGACTGAAACGGAAAAACTCCAGGTTACTCTCAACAAAGTTCAACGGGAGAGGAAGTCTTGGAAGAACAAGTACCACACTCTCAATGTGGAGTGTATCAAAATACAGCAACTACTGAAAGATAAGGACGCTCTGATTGAGATTTTAGAGCAACATGTTGTAGAGAATCAAGATGACCAAAGGAATGTGCTCACTCCTTTCACCTGGCAAAGGAATGACAACCCGACAACGGCCCAAGAGCCCCGGTCAAAGAAAAGGAAAGTACCAGAATCAGCACCCGATTTCTCTTCAGAGAGGACTCGGTACCCATTAGCTTAGGTTTCTATTTCCGCACCTTGTAATCTACTGTATTTCCATTTCTGTAATCCTTTGAACTTAATAAAAGGGGTTTCCCCACTGTTTGATATTTGCAATCTAATTGTCGAAGTTTATTTTGATTAAACCAAAAAACAATTAATATAATCATTGCATTCATCATTCATCATTCTCACGTCACGTATTCTTCTTACCTATGAATCTCACGTTTGTGTCTCGGTTCTAGAGTCAAACTATCTCATTCGTACAATACTCGGGGTAATTGTTAGAAAAAGATGGATGATCTTGAGGAAGAGAATAGAGAGTTGAAAGAAGAGATCGACACTCTGAGAAAGGATATGAGAAAGCTTCATAACTACATCCAAGCCATGGCAGAAGCTCAGCTACAAAGGACTGTGATCTCAGAGATCACCTTGGCACCCATAGTGGAGAAGTATGATCCTAGGTATCAAATGCCAAAAGATCGCCCCTGGGGCATGCCTGTTAGCTATATCCCGGAAGGATATGTTCCGCCGATCACTGGAGATCCGGAAACTTCAGCGGAAGCCGCTGAGCCTGAAGGTTACAAAATTCGGGAAAGCGAAGATGCCAGGGGCATACTGAAGACTCCTGATGGTTACAAACTTCGGGAAACGCCAAGATTCACTGCCGTAGTAACGGTACCACCCCCTGTAGTGCACACTATCCCAGAAGGACAGATTCCACAAATACCTTCTGGCAAGAAGGAAACCATGTTTGATAGCATGGATGAATTCCAGGAGCAGTTCCTGGAAATGCAGAAGGAACTGCAAGCCATTCGCGGCCAGGATTTATTTGGAAAGGACGCCGCAGACCTTTGTCTGGTCCCCAATGTGAAAGTTCCGCACAAATTCCAAGTGCCTGACTTTGAAAAATACAAGGGTAACTCTTGCCCTCAAAGTCACTTGGTGATGTACGCTCGGCGAATGTCAGCTCAGACAGAGAATCAAGACCTGCTGATTCACTATTTTCAGGATAGTTTAACCGGTGCCGCCTTAAAATGGTACATGGGTTTAAACCGTGCTACGATTAGCACATTCAGAGATCTTGGTACTGCCTTCGTCCAACAATACAAATATAATTTGGACATGGCACCGAACAGAGATCAACTCAGATCGATGTCTCAAAAGAACAAGGAAACCTTTAAGGAGTACGCTTAGAGATGGCGTGAAATTGCCGCTCAGATTTGTCCACCTCTTGAGGAAAAAGAGATGACAAAGATCTTCTTAAAGACCTTAAGCTCATTTTACTATGACAGAATGGTTGCCAGTGCGCCCAGTGATTTCACCAAGATGGTGGGCGTGGGAGTTCGTCTTGAGGAAGCCGTCCGCGAAGGACGTTTGGTAAAAGACGCTGGATCATCAAGTAGTACAAAATGATATGGTAGTGCTCTTCCTAAGAAAAAAGAGCAAGATATTAGGAATATCTCTCTCGGAAAGCAAAGGCGACGTTATCAACCAGTAGTAGCTATGACTCCTGCTATCAGCCCTACGCCTATTCCTACGTATCAACCTCAGGTTGTGCAGAGCCAACCTAATCAGCAAAGGACACAACAGCCTCTTTAGCAGGCTCGTCCTCCATATAACAACAACCGTACAACACGACCATCAGGGTTTGATCATATACCCATGTTGTACACAGAACTATTTCCGTTACTACTGGCCAAGGGGCACATCCAGACTAAGTCTCCCCTTGCAATACCGGAAAATCCGCCTTTTTGGTTTAAGGTGGATCAGACATGCCCTTATCATCAAGGATGATCAGGGCATAACATAGAGAATTGTCTTAATTTCAAATCTGACATGCAAAAGCTTGTTAGGAGCGGGCTCTTATCTTTCAAAGATACGAATCCAAATGTTCTCACGAACCCGCTGCCTCAACATGAGAAAGCTGCAGTCAACCTGATTGAGAGAGAGTCTAACAATGTCTATCAAATTCACAATGTACTCTTGTTGAGGACCAACTTGGTCAAGAGGCATTGTAGACAAAGTGGATACGGCCATGTGCCACCTCATAATTATCATCAATGTGATGTCTGCTCTAAAAGCAATCGAGGATGTTCTGTGGTGCAAGCGGCTCTACAGGAACAAATGGATCTCGGATGGATCCAAGAGCACCAAGTTCGTGGAGTTAACATGGTCTATACGAATTCCAACGTCATTCAAACCCACGACATCCGTGTGATGAATGTCAACTTAGTGGCGATGCACTCAAGGCAAAGCCAGTATCATAGTCTGCCGCGACACGAGTACAATTCTTGTCTGACTTTCTCGGTAAACAAGCAGGGATGCTCTTTCATACAAGGGGCCCTCCAGCGTCAGATGGATCTTGGATGGATCCAAGACTACCATGATATGAATCCTTATCAGATCAACATGGTTCAGATATTTGACATTCGCTTGATGAATACCAACTTGGTAGAGTTACATGTTGAGCAGGTCCGACTCGGATTCCTGATATCACATAATTATTACACCTGTAAAGTGGGTTGCGAAAATGATCAGGGATGTGCCCTTGTCCAGGAAGCACTTCAGCACTTGTTAAATCATTGGTGGATGCCAATCTACATGGATGAAGATACTCAGCAAATTAGTATCAATAACAGAAACCATGCTGTAGCGAGCGATTTTTGGTCGTGGTTGCGAAGCACTATCGCTCTGGGTTACTACAGCTCGATTCATTTTTCATCCTATTGTGAGCTGATTAAGGAAGGGAAATAGATGTCTCTAATTAACCCTGCTTGCAAACTGAGGTTAAACAGTCAAAACTGTTGTTTACAGATGCTATCCAAAGTGTGGGTTTCTACTAGCTTATTTTGTTTGAAAGGGGGGATTCAGGCTGTCAGGTTAAGATATTAGGGCTGATATTTTTGATTTACTGCTTTAGGATTGATTGATGGAGGTATGGGATTTTGGGTTTTTGTTTAGTATGCTCGCTAAGATTTTTCTTTCAATCTTATGCCTAAGTATTCTCTGCTTTTCCGAAACAGAGAAATCAGAGCGTTCGTAGTTCCTCCTATTCTATGGGAGGATATTGGTGTTTTGGTGTCTTGTTCAAAGCCCAAGACGTGAAGCGAAAGGTAGTTTGTATCTTGTTCAAAGCCCAAGATGTGAAGCTGAAGGGTCTATTTGTATCTTGTTCGAAGCCCAAGATGTGAAGCTAAAAGGGTTTGACTTTAGAGAGAATTTGTCATCTCTAAAGAAGGGTTTGTCTGTCACAACTGTTTATAAAGGAGAATTACTTTAACCGGGATGTGTGAATCCGACAATGCCATAATTTCCTTTATAGGGGATTTCCAACCTGAAGGAGAAGACTTTAACTCAGTGTAGAGCAATGCCATCTTTCCTTAGGAATTTCTCATGCTAAAAGAGGGACAGTGGCATGGATGTAAATAATCCAGAGGCTTGCCACTTACAGCGATTAGATGAAGGAAAAAGAGTTGTTGATGTTTCTGTACTGTGAACGACGCATAACTTTGATGCTAAAAGGTTGATTGGATCAACCAGTGGTTTTCTTATACAAAGCCTAAGAGGAGGCTATTGGCCCAAAAAGAGGGTGATTTGTGTCTCGTACAAAGCCCGAGAGAGAGGCTAAAAGGGAAGTGACTCAATAAGAGAGTCCCTTTTTTTTTTGTATCTCGTATAAAGCCCGAGATGGGGACTAAAGGTTTGTTCCACTGGGGAAAATCATTGTATAAAGCCCAAGAGGAGGCTAAAAGTTTAGCTCAATAAGAACCTTTTTGTATCTCGTATAAAGCTCGAGATGGAGGCTAAAGAAGGGTATTGTTTCAGTTGAGTGACCAGTATATGGGTTCAAAGAGAAAATCAGTTCTTATATGAGTAACACTGTACTCAGGGATTTTGATTCGAGGATCAGGGATATTTCCTTTTCTTTAAGGAAATGGGAAATCCAAAGGGTATTGAGACTATCCAAGTCTACAGGGTTTCTTCCTATTTGTGAAGGGTGCTTGAGAATGTCTTTGAGACTCAAGGAAATTAGACTGTCCAAGTCTAGAGTTTCATCTTTTGTACTATGCTTTGAGAAACAGTAGTAGACTCTTGGAAAGACTGTTCTATTAAGATGACTAGTTTATGTTCCTATACCTCTAGGAGGTCGTCAGGACAATTTGTACGAAGCCCAAGAGGAGGCTGGAAACTTTTAAGAAGCCGAGAGGTCCTTGTATGAAGCCCAAGAGAAGGCTATCATTCCCGAAGGAAGAATCATTATATGAAGCCTAAAAGGAGGCTGTGAATACTTCTAAGAAGCCGACGGGTCCTTCTACTAAGCCCAAGAGGAGGCGGGGATGATTTTAGGAAGCCTGCGGGTCCTTGTACAATGCCCAAGAGAAGGTCGATGCTTTTAAGAAGCCTGTGGGTCCCCAAACCTCGAGAAATTCAAGACATGCCATTCACCGAGAATGGATCAAGCCAGGAAAGTTCGAGAATTTGGAAGAAACTCAAGAGATGCCATTCACGAAGAAGACATTCATCTCCGGGGAGGTAGACTCTCTTGACAATTCCTAATGAGGACAGCCGAAGAGAAGACTGTATCTGGTGCTCCTATTGGGGATCTAGTTTGTCTATTTCTAAGAGCGATCGGTATGGCTTTACTTAGGTATAGACGTAATTGCCGGGGAAACTCTAAATATCTATACTATTATTGCACAGTTGATATGAGTTTATGAAAGGAGACTTACAGTGAGCAGCCCCACAATACAGTTATATGTATATGAAAGCGGTAAATGAAAGCGGATAAACACTTACTCGGTTGTAGAGCTTCCATGCTGTTTTGTTAGTTGTTTAACAAAGAAAGATTGAAAACAACAATGTATTCAAAATCAAAGGGGAAAGTGCTTTGAAAAAGAAAGATTTGGGGCTTACAGCTCGAGGAGAAGCCCAGGGTTTTATCAGTGATCGCACTATTGAATTTGTACAGAGGGACTTATACAAGTGAGTGAGGCCCAAAAATTGTTTTCTGTACAAAGGGATGGGTCTTACACTCTCTCAAGAGGCCCAAAAGGTTTAAAAAAAAAGAGTGGGGCTTATAACACGAGGGTAGGCCCATATGATTTTTCGTTTAAAATGGCAATCGCTCCGAGATTTTCTTTTAACGCAAAGGGGCTTATACAATATCTGAGGCCTAAAGTTATTTTGGTTAAAAGGGGATTGGGTCTTACACTCTAGTAGAGGCCCAAGAAGTTTGAATGGGTCTTATAGCTCGAGGAGAGGCCCAGATGTTTTAAACGGACGACGGTCGTGCCGTTTACTTGTACAGAGGGACTTATACAATAAGTGAGGCCCAAAAAGTTTTGTACAAGGGGATGGGTCTTACACTCTCTCAAGAGGCCCAAAAAGGTTTGAAATGATTTATGAGGGTTGAATTAATCAAAAACCCTAATTTGTTTTCAAAATGTGTTTTAATTGAATAAAAAATTCAATTAAAATGATCAAAATTGTTTTAAAATGTGGAAAACAAATTGTGATCTTAGATTAATGCTTCATAAATCCATTTTTGCCCTACAAAATGATTAGAAACCATTAAAAGTTGCAAAATCAAGATGGAAAAAATATTCAAAATGCCAAAAACAATTAAAATATTAATTCTTCGCAAAAATATCAATTATATGGAATAAATAATATTTTTGGGATTTTTTGGTAAAATCAAGTATTTTAACATTTTTGTGAATTATTAAAAAAAGAATCAACTCAAAATCATTAAAACTCAGAGAGAAATTAATTTTTGAATCAATTAAATAAAATCACAAAATTCAAATATTCAAATGTTGGAAAATGGCGCCAAGAACAAGGGAAAGAACACGCGCGTGTTCTGAGTTTCCCAAATTTGCATTTTCTATCCAATCTCACTGAATACTTGATCATATCATGCAATCCACATACCAATCAACTCGTTTCAACCTCACGATCATGTCTATGACATTTAATTTCATTTAAATTAAGCATAAAACAAGAAATCACGAAAAATCCTCAAGAAACCTAAATTCTGCATGAAGGCTGGGATTTTTTATACACGATTTAAACAAAGCAATTAATTGAGGGGAAACATTCCATGCATGATTATGAACATTTGGCAAAAGTTTTGTGCGAGGAAATATACATGGATTGAGAGATGACCAAGTTTAGGCTTACCTCTAGGCCGTGACAGCAAGTTCAAAGTGATTTCTGTGTTGGAGGTGTTACAGATGAGTGGTGATGATCAGAACAGCTTCCCTACACCGTATGGAGCGTGTTTGAATACTTGGACTGAATGGAAATTGGCTGGATCACTTCATGGCACCTCAACTGCAACTTGGTTAAAACCTTGAGCAATTGACTGGTGATTCTGAGAAATCAGTGTTCCAGTTGTTGTTTAAGTGTTTGATCAGCTCGTATGTGATGTATGTGAGGTGTGTGTGTGATTGGTTTGAGTGGAATTGCTCTCTAACTCAAAATTCGATGGTGACTTGCCTTAGAAGGCAAAATTGGAGTGAAAGAAGAGATTTTGAGGAAAGCATCTGTTTGATGGCTTTGGTGTACTAAAACTGATCACAATTGAGCTCTATTTATAGTAGAGCAAGTTTGTTTTGTAAGGAATAGTGAATGGCAACTGCTGAGTAGGTTTGGCCAATGTTGGCAAATGAAAATCCAAGTCTCCTCTAGCCATTGACTAGAGGTTAGGGCACAGGCTGCTGGTCCCCTTGGTCATGGATGAGTCTTGACTGAATTCAGTTGAGAATGGCTCAGTCCATGCCACCTTGGTGCTTCCATTGAATACTCCAATCCAAAATTGGAGTCTTGTCCCTCTTTTAGGGATTTTTAGGAATAACATGCTACTTCTTGTTCCAAGGACTTTTGAGGCTTGGCTCAGTGATTGCCCCCTTTAGATTCAATCCTCAGATGTGTCCAAGGTGGTGACAAGGCTTAGAATTGGTTGATTTTGGCAAATCGACCCAAAATGCAAAATTCTGCCTTGCCTTGGCTGATTTCAGCAAGGCATCTTGGCACTATCATATCTCATAGCTCAAATTGAATTTGGTGATGTTCTTGGCCATTTTGGAAAGCCCTTGTATGATACAACAACTGTTTGAACATATTTGGTTTTGATACCTTTTGGATCCAAGTGAAAAATGTCCCTACATTTGGAAAAAAGTAAGGCAGATTCTGACTTAGTGAAATTTTCACTAAGTGTTGGAACAAAGTGACTTTTCTTGATTTTGATCACTCCATAACTCAAAATCCATGAGGAATTTGGACATAGGTCAGTATGAAGCTTTTGTAGAGGGCAATGAGATCTACAAATCAAGCTTTGGATGGGGAAGAATGGCTTTGTGGTTTAGGAGTTATGGTCCTCCAAAGTTGGTACCTTTGCCACTTTTTTTCATGACTTAGAAAATTTTCTAAGTTTTTATGGTTACCCCTTTTACAAGTTATCCCACTTTATTTGATTTTTCTTGATGAATGATGATTTAAATCATACATTAACATCATTTTAGGGTTAAAAATCCATTTTAGTGAAAAATCTCAAAAAGTCAAAGTTGACCTTTGTGCACAGTTGACTTTTTGTCAGATGAATTCCAAACTGTGCAATTCCTTATGAAATCATGTCCTTGACCTAAATAAAACTTGATGGACATATTCCATGGGTGTTAGGGTATATTGAATCATGTCTTAGGACTTGGGAGCATGTCCTGGTCAAAAGTCAAAGTTACAGTTGACTTTTCTCTTAAAACCCTAATTGTGGTCCAGATGAAATTGAAACTTGTTGCTCAAGCTTCTTGGATCAATCCATTGTTCCAAATGGATCAATATAGTATATTAGAGACCCTCAAATCCTCTCTTGAGGTCTTGGCTCATGATTTGTCCCAAAAGTCAACTTAGGGGTGAATTAGGTCAAGAAACCCTAATTCCTGATTTTTGATGTATGCATCCCCTGATGTTAAATTGACTTGATGCTTGGGTCCATGAGGTTCCATGGAGTATTTAAAGTTATGCTTTGAAGCATTGGCTCATGCCCAGAGGAAAATTTCCATCTGGAGGCCCTGGTTAACCAAAACCCTAATTTGGTGACACTGGCGATCTTGAGGCTTGATCCACCTAGAAGGGAGCAACCTTGTGCTTAATCCTTGAAGTAGGAGTCCTTTTGATCCATTATGGATGTTTGAGAGGTTAGACAAGTTGGAGATCATGTCATTCCTTGATTTACCATTTGTCTAAGGCTCAAAGAGGGCTTGAAACCCGAATTTTGATTGTAGTGGATGCTCAACAATTCCTTGGGGAGATTGGTGAAGCAATAAGGTACATCCATATTGTGATGATGATTGACACAATGATGGGAATCTTAGTGGTCAAAATTTGGGGTATGACAGATGCCCCTATTTAATCTTCTTGGACACGAAGGCGTGAATGGCGAAGGTATTCGGGCATTCGGGGTGCAAGAGGATTAAATATCGGAATACCCAAAATTTTGATGGTGGTTATGAATGGTAGCTTACGCATTCATCTTCCTTTGCTATGCGATGATGCTTAGACAAGGTAAAACTTCCCCTCGATCCTGGTTTCCTACCAAGGAACTGGTCTCAGTTTCTGAAATAAACTTCCCCTCGCTCTTGGTTTCCTACCAAGGTACTGGTCTTAGTTTCTGATTTAAACTTCCCCTCGATCCCGGTTTCCTACCAAGGAACTAGTCTTAGTTTCTGATTTAAACTTCCCCTTGATCCTGGTTTCCTACCAAGGAACTGGTCTCAGTTTCTCTTGTCAATAAAATTAATTGACAAGGGACGCTATTCGTAGCGGTTTTCCTCAAACTTCTCGCCGAATTATCCTGGAGAGATGCCATTTGACGGAAAAAGTTTTGATGTCAGACTTGCTGGGGGAACCCCAGTCGTCTGAGTTGAAGAGGTGTACAAACTTCTCTGTTGGAGACGCCATTTGTTTCTACTGGGGAAAACGAGTCTCTTGAGAGACTGCTTTCAGCTTGGGATCTTACATCATACTTTTCTCGAGATCTTCCCGGAGAAATGCCATATGATGGGGTCTAATTTTGAGGTGCCGATGACCTTTTCATCAGTTGTCTTTCGGAGAAAAACTACCGTACCGCCGAATCTCGTGATTAAGAGGCTTTCTCTGGGGTTTTACCTTAATCCGGGAAAGCAAGGATATCATCTTCAAGGGCGAAGAGTGACATTTGTCGAAAGTTCTCTGGTTCTTCAGAGGTTCAAGTTATCAAAGTGGTCAAAGGCCAATTCTAATCCAGAAATAAACCGGAGGAGAGATTGTTCAGACACGACTTTTCCTGACGAGGTCAAGGCTGACAACTTGATTGAGAGGAATTTTATCACCAGGGGATACGATCGACTCGAGTGATAGCGATGCAATATGAATGCGAATGCACATAAAATGCATGATGTATGTATGTTTATGCTGAAAAAACTGACGTGACATACAGACTAGTAGATGAACAAGACTGGATACTCGGCCACAGTGGGAGATGAAAGGTATCGCTTAGTTCAGGATAGTAATTTGGTATTGCTTAGGAGAGATAGTCCCTGCTGGGAGCTATGTTGGTCGGGCTTAGGAGATGAGAACTCGGCCGAGGGTGTCAGACGAGACATGGTTTCTGACACAGTTGATCCTTCATTCAGACGTACTGGTTTAGAAGGAGTACTTTGATTCTATACCTTGAAGCTCGATTACCTCTAGAGAAGCGATTGATGTTCTTTCGATGTTCAACAGTCAAAAGAAATTACCATCTTTATTTTAAAAGCAGAAAAAGTTTAACAAGTAAATTCATTTTTGTTTTATTTCAAGAATCATTGATCATATTAAAATGTCATTCTGCAAAGCTAAAACAAATAAGAATTACAAACAAAAGCACAAGGGCTCAAATTTTATTGATAAGATGGAGATCAACCAAACGCGTGATTCCGAAGAGTATATACAAAGTTAGAAAATGATAATTTACAGGGAAAAGGGCTACGTTGAAACATAACGACCACTATCCTTCTACCAACTTTGAATTCAGGGCATCCTGAGCTTCTGTCGGAGATGACCTCAGTTGGAGCTTTCCTCCGATGAATGGTGCAACTTCTGCTGAGGGACTTACCTCTGTTGAACATAGTTAGTTGCCATTATCCCTAACTTTTGCCTGGATTGTACTGTGATGTTTCCAATCCATCGGGACGATTTTTTATTTTGTCTCTAACTTTTGCCTGGACCTCCCTTTCGGGTTTTCAATCCACCGAGACGTTTTTTTTTAGTTTAGGAAAAGTATTTCTTGACTACATCAATGTTTGGGGGTAGGAAAATTCCTCTCCGTCCATGGTTGTAAGTCTCAAGGCGCCGCCTGAGAAAGCTTTCTTGACCACATAGGGGCCGTCATAATTCGGAGTCCACTTGCCTCGCGAATCAGTGAGAAACGATTGAATCTTCTTGAGCACGAGGTCTCCTCTTCTGAAGACGCGGGGTCGGACCTTTTTGTCGAACGCCTTCTTCATTCTTTGCTGATACAACTGACCATGGCAAAGAGCCGTAATTCTTTTTTCTTCGATCAAATTCAGTTCGTCGTGTCGACTTTGACACCATTCAGCTTCTGTAAGCTTAGCTTCCATCAATACCCAGATTGATGGGATCTCTACTTGGATGGGGAGCACTGCCTCCATGCCATATACTAGAGAGAAAGGGGTTTCCCATGTTGAAGTGCGGACAGATGTTCGATAACTGTGAAGAGAAAAGGGCAGCATCTCGTGCCAGTCTTTGTAGGTTACAACCATTTTCTGAACAATCCTTTTGATGTTCTTATTAGCTTCTTCTACCGCTCCGTTCATCTTGGGTCGGTAGGGAGATGAGTTATGGTGTTCGATCTTGAACTCAACGCACAACTCTTTCATCATCTTGTTGTTCAAGTTAGATCCATTGCCCGTAATGATCTGGCTTGGAACACCATAACGACATATGATATTGTTTTTGATAAATTGAACCACCACTTGTCGGGTTACATTAGCGTACGACGCTGCTTTGACCCACTTGGTGATATAGTCAATGGCGACCAGAATGAACCGATGTCCGTTCGAAGCCTTGGGTTCAATCATACCGATTATGTCGATTCCCCATATGGAAAAAGGCCATGGGGAAGAAAGAACTTTGAGATGTGATGGCGGTACATGAATCTTGTCGGAGTATATCTGACACTTGTGACACCTCCTCATGTACTTGTAGCAGTCGGATTCCATTGTCAACCAATAGTACCCTGCTCTTAGAATTTTCCTCGCCATTGTGTGTCCGTTGGCATGAGTGCCAAAGGATCCTTCATGAATTTCTTTCATCAGTGTGTCTGCTTCCGGTCTGTTGACGCATCGAAGCAAAACTAAGTCAAAATCCCGCTTATACAGCGTGTCACCGCTCAGGAAGAAGCTACCTGCTAGCCTTCTGAGGGTCTTTCTGTCTTTTCTAGATGCCCCAGGTGGGTACTCCAGTTTCTGAAGGAAGCACTTGATATCATGATACCAAGGTTTGTCATCTATGACTGCTTCAATCGCGAAGATGTAAGCGGGCCGTTCAAGGCGCATTATGTCGATCTTAGGTAAGTCATTCCATTGACCTACACTAATCATGGAAGAAAGAGTGGATAAAGCATCAGCCATGTGCTTTTCCTCATGAGGGATATGATGAAACTCGACTCTGTTGAAGAAGGGTAACAACCTTCTTGCGTAATCTTTGTAAGGAATCAATCGTGATTGGTATGTGTTCCAATCTCCTTTGATCTGATTGACGACCAAAGCTAAGTCGCCATATACGTCCAAGTTTTTGATCCTTAAGTCGATCGCTTCTTCGAGACCCATGATACAACTTCGTATTCGGCCTCGTTGTTTGTACACTTGAACGTAAGTCGAGCGGTGAAAGGAATGTGGGTACCCTGTGGGGTAACAATGATTGCCCTAATTCCGTTTCCATAATGATTAACTGCTCCGTCAAAGATAAGTCCCCACTGGGAACCTGGTTATGGCCCTTCACTGGGTAGCAGTTCATTGCAATCTTTCATTTTTAGATACATGACATCTTCGTCTGGGAAGTCAAACCCGACTGATTCCTGATCGTCAATCGGTTGATGAGCCAAATGATCGGCTAAAATACTTCCTTTAACGGCTTTCTGAGCATGGTATTCGATGTCATATTCTGATAACAACATCTGCCAACGGGCAATCCTTCCTGTGAGATCAGGTTTTTCAAATACATACTTGATTGGATCCATCTCGGAGACCAACCAAGTAGTGTGACGAATCATGTACTGGCAAAGACGTTTGGCTGCCCAAGCCAAAGCGCAGCAAGTTTTCTCAAGCATCGTGTACCGAGTTTCACAGTCGGTAAACTTCTTGCTTAAATAGTAGATGGCAGACTCTTTCCTTTTGGTTTCGTCTTGTTGGCCAAGTACACATCCCATTGAGTCTTCCAAGATTGTAAGGTAAATGATTAGTGGTCTTCCTTCCACTGGAGGGGATAGAATCGGTGGGTTCAACAGATATTCCTTAATACTGCCAAAAGCGGTTTGGCAGTCTTTTGTCCAAACGCAGTCCTGGTTCTTTTTAAGTAATTTGAAAATCGGCGCACATGTCGCGGTCATAAGGAATATAAATCTGGAAATGTAATTCAAACATCCCAGGAATCCTCTGACTTGTTTTTCAGTTTTCGGAGAAGGCATTTCTTGAATGGCCTTGACCTTGTCAGGATTAACCTCAATTCCTTTCTGGCTGACAATGAACCCTAAGAGTTTCCCTGAACAGACATCGAAGGTGCACTTGTTGGGATTCAAGCGGAGTATGTACTTTCTCAAACGCTCGAATAGTTTTGATAGGTGGGTCACATGCTCCCCTTCTGTCTTAGATTTTGCAATCATATCATCGACATACACTTCGATTTCCTTGTGTATCATGTCATGAAACAGAGTAGTCATGGCCCTTTGATAGATTGCCCCGGCATTCTTCAAACCGAACGACATTACCTTGTAACAAAAGGTACCCCATGGGGTAATGGACGAAGTTTTTTCCATGTCTTTCGGTGCCATTTTGATCTGGTTATAGCCCGAGAATCCATCCATGAAGGAGAAAACTTTGAACTTTGATGTACTGTCTACCAGCATGTCGATGTGTGGTAAAGGAAAGTCGTCCTTTGGACTAGCCTTGTTTAGATCTCTGTAGTTGACACACATTCTGACTTTTCCGTCCTTTTTCGAAACGGGTACGATGTTGGCTAACCATTGAGGATATTCTGATGTAGTGAGGAAACCCGCGTCGATCTGTTTCTGTACCTCCTCTTTGATCTTGATGGCCATGTCCAGATGAGTGCGTCTCAACCTTTGCTTTACTGGCGGACATTCTGATCTTAACGGTAGATGGTGTTCCATGATGCTGGTATCCAACCCTGGCATATCTTGATAGGACCAAGCGAACACATCGGGGAATTCTTTGAGAAGCTTTATCAAACTCTCTTTGGCAGTTGGACTGAGCAGTGCCCCAATCCTGATTTCTTTTCTCTCTTTTTCTGAACCCAAGTTTACCGTTTCCAACGGTTCTTTGTGAGGCTCAATGGACCTTACCTCTTGTCTGAGTAGTCGGGAGATCTCTTCTGGAATTTCGTCGTCAACTTCTTCTTCAGCCCCAAATACCGGGAACTCAAAGTCGGGAGAAGGCATCGGATCGTATGTTTCAACGGGGTTTAAAATAAGAAATCTGCAGGACGTGATGATTTGTGTTTAGAAGAGATAGAAAGAATGCAAAAGTATGTGCAGTGTATTTATTTTACTGCTTGTTTTTATTCGAATTGTTTTTTAGGATTACCATTTTCTGAAAAGCAAAAAGAGAAAACAGCAATAAATGTGGAAGTTACAGAACGACGTTATTTTATTAATGAACAAGTCGATTCTTGAAACTACGGCCCTATAAATCAAAACTCTGTCGCTTTGGCCGAAGCGAAGAGGGAAAATTTACAGAAAGCGAGCCCTATCAAAACATTCGTTTCACCTGGGCAGGGTGAAAGGTTAAAGATGGTAATTACTTTGACTGATGAACGATCTTCGGAACATCGACCGCAACCCATTGGCGGTGAACTCCTCGGTGAATCACAAAGTCTGGCACCTTCCTTGATTTGTCTTTAGAAACAACGCTGATTTCTGGTGGAGCAGGATCATTGGAATCTGTCTCCCAGGCAGAATTGTCGTAGGAGGATTCCTCTGTTGTATTTTGCATAGTATTTGTACTCTCAGCCGTATCTCCCCATCCAGTTGGCTGGATGTCTTCGTGCCTGATACGAGAGCTTTCGAGAGCGGTGTACTTGACCATATAGTCAAATTTTCCACTCGGTTGTCCCAAGGTGTCCCATACTTCTTTGGAACTAGAGGGGTCATCCCTGTCGATGACGTTGACCTCGGGAAAAGCATAATTAATGAATTCTAGTCCTGCAAACGTTGCAAATTCATCGTCATGTTGAGTAGTTTCTGAATGACCTGGGTGTTGATCCCATAATATGGTGGGGACACAGGTATTCTGTTCAATGAGACTCAGCTGAGTTTCATTGTTCGGCTGACTTTCTTGCCCCAAGTTTCCTGGGTAAGGTTGCCACATCGGCATGCCATCCATCGGGCCAAGTAGTTGTGGTCAAAATTGTCTTTCATTAGAGTGTCCTCTTCTAATGAATTTGGTGGAGCACGACATCCTTCCGGATCACAATCTCCATATATCATTTCGACGTCTGACCTGGGTATAAATCTCAGACTCTGTGCGGGATGGCAAAATGGCGTAGGCACCTCTTCCTGAGACATATAACCGTCCTTATTGAGATAAGACATCCATTCCTCATCTGAGTCAGAGGAGTCGTCTTTATTGATAGTGTGCACTTCTTGAGTCACCGGTTGAAGGAAACCTCCATTGTGAAAGAAGTTCTGAATAGGATGAAGACTTTCATCCTTAGCAGCCATCTGGGTACAGGTTGTAGAAAAACCAAGACCCTTCTTCATTTTATTGTCAGTAGGAATAACAAGATGTCCCCATCCGGTTGTATCGGTACTCTCGACCGCCCTGATAGCATCTTTGTATGAGGAAATCGAAGTTCCTCTTCCTGATTGATCGTCCTTGCCCACTGACAGTGCTTGGAACTGAGTCCCAATAACCTCCTCGGGTTCTACACAAGTAGATGATGATAAGTTGCTCACGAGCAAGGCCTATTCCCCACAGACTATGATGAGTTGACCGTTCTGGACGAACTTTAACTTTTGGTGCAGGGTCGAGGTGACCGCTCCAGCCTGGTGTATCCAAGGTCTTCCTAGTAAACAACTGTACATTGTCCGGATGTCCATGACCTGGAAAATGACTTGGAAAGTGTGAGGACCGATAGTTATGGGAAGGTCGACTTCGCCGATAACTGTTTTTCTGGATCCGTCAAATGCTTTGACGGCTACCTCGCTGGTTCTCATCGGAGGGCCTTTGAATGATAATTGCATCAAAGTGGACTTCGGCATAACATTCAGGGCTGACCCTGTGTCTACCAGTACGCTGGCTAAAGCATCATCCTGGCAGGTAACTGTAATATTGAGCGCCATGTTATGACGCCAACCCTCTTCGGGTAATTCCTCATCACTAAATCCCAAATTGTTGCAGGAAGTGATGTTAGAGACAATACTATCGAACTGTCTGATTGTTACATCCTGTTCCACAAAGGCCTGCTCCAAGACTTTCTATAGAGCCTCCCTGTGCGCTTCTGAACTGAGTAATAGTGATAATACCGAGATCTTCGAAGGAGTCTGTAACAGCTGATCAACAATATTATATTCACTCCTTTGGATGAGCTTCAGCATCTCATCATTGTTTTTAGAAAGGTCGGGATTACTGGGTTGACCGATTGGTGGATTAGGAAGTTCTGTCTGAGGTTCCTTTTCTCTGTTTGGTTCTTCAACTCCTCTGTTGAAGATTCAACCGCTCCGTGTTACACGACTGATGTCTGCAATATTCACGACGGAGGGTAACGGAATTTCCTTTCCATTTTCAATTATCGTTGCACCGTATTTGTAAGGGATATCCTTAGCTGATTCATACAGTAGTGGTCCCGGTAGATAGATGACTATGGGAACCTTCTGGTTTTTCTGACCATCATACGTAATCTCGATCCGTTCTCGATTGGGAATTCTTGATTCGTCAAGCAGGGGGATAATGGCAAAAACATTCCTGGTCCTCTGATGATCATAGATGACGACAATGTCCTCGATTTGATCGGCAAGGTAGTTCGGAGACCAATTGATGGGTCCAGAACCTGGATATGGGCGAATCTCTCCACGATCCACTTGCCCCTGGAGAGCTGCTCGCACAAGGTAGCACCCTTGGTTACTTTCCGAACAGACTCCACAACGTTCATAATTGTGTACTGGCACCTGGCCACGCCCACTTTGAATACAATGTAACCTCACTAGGTTAGCTTCCATGGATCGGACATCCTGAATTTGATGCCGAGTGGGATTTCTATTATTGATACTAATTTGCTGAGTATCTTCATCCATGTAAATTGGCATCCACCAATGATTTAACAAATGCTGAAGTGCTTCCTGGACGAGGGCACATCCCTGATCTTTTTCGCAACCCGCTTTACGGCTGTGATAATTATGTGATACCAGGAATCCGAGTCGGACCTGCTCAGCATGTAACTCTACCAAGTTGGTATTCATCAAACGAATATCAAAGATTTGAACCATGTTGATCTGATAGGGATCCCTATCATGGTAGTCCTGGATCCATCCAAGATCCATCTGACGCTAGAGGGCCTCTTGTATGAAAGAGCATCCCTATTTATTTACCGAGCAAGTCAGACAGGAACTGTAATCGTGCCGCGGCAGATTATGATACTGGCTTTGCCTTGAGTGCATCACCACCAGGTTGACATTCATCGCACGGATGTCGTGGTTTTGGATGATGTTGGAATTCGTATAGACCATGTTAACTCCACGAACTCGGTGCTCTTGGATCCATCCGAGATCCATCTGTTCCTGTAGTGCCGCTTGCACTACCGAACATCCTCGATTACTTTTAGAGCAGACGTCACATTGATGATAATTATGAGGTGGCACATGACCATATCCACTTTGTCTACAATGCATCTTGACCAGATTGGTTTTCAACAAGAGTACATCGTGAATTTGATAGATGTTGTTAAATTCTTTCTCAATCAGGTTGACTGCAGCTTTCTCGTGTTGAGGCAGCGGGTTCGTGAGAACATTAGGATTCGTATCTTTGAAAGATAAGAGCCTGCTCCTAACAAGATTTTGCACTTCGGATTTGAAATTGAGATAATTCTCTATGTTATGCCCTGATCCTCCTTGATGATAAGGGCAAGTCTGATCCGCCTTAAACCAAAAAGGCAGATTTTTCGGTACTGAAAGGGGAGACTTAGTCTGGATGTGCCCCTTGGCCAGTAGTAACGGAAATAGTTCTGCGTACAATATGGATATAGGATCAAACCCTGATGGTCGTGTTGTACGATTGTTGTTATATAGAGGACGAGCCTGCTGAAGAGGCTGTTGAGTCCTTTGCTGATTAGGTTGGCTCTGCGCAACCTGAGGTTGATACGTAGGAATAGGCGCGGGATTGACAGCAGGAGTTACAGCTGCTACTGGCTGATAACGTCGCCTTTTCTTTCTGAGAGATATTCCCAATATCTTGCTCTTTTTTCTTAGGGAGAGCACTACTATATCATTTTGTACTACTTGATGATCCAGCGTCTTTTACCAAACGTCCTTCTCGGACGGCTTCCTCAAGACGAACCCCCATGCCCACCATCTTGGTGAAATCACTGGGTGCACTGGCAACCATTCTGTCATAGTAAAATGAGCTTAAGGTCTTTAAGATGATCTTTGTCATCTCTTTTTCCTCAAGAGGTGGACAAATTTGAGCGGCAGTTTCACGCCATCTCTGAGCGTACTCCTTAAAGGTTTCCTTGTCCTTTTGTGACATTGATCTGAGTTAATCTCTGTCTGGTGCCATGTCCAGATTGTATTTTTATTGTTGGACGAAAGCAGTACCAAGATCTCTGAATGTGTTAATCGTGGCACGGTTTAAACCCATGTACCATTTTAAGGCAGCACCGGTTAAACTATCCTGAAAATAGTGAATCAACAGGTCCTGATTCTCTGTCAGAGCTGACATTCGCCGAGCGTACATCACCAAGTGACTTTGAGGGCAAGAGTTACCCTTGTATTTTTCAAAGTCGGGCACTTGGAATTTGTGCGGAACCTTCACATTGGGGACCAGACAAAGGTCTGCGGCGTCCTTTCCAAATAAACCCTGACCGCGAATGGCTTGCAGTTCCTTCTGCATTTCCAGGAACTGCTCCTGGAATTCGTTCATCCTTTCGAACATGGTTTCGTTTCCACTATAAGGTATCTGGGGGATCTGTCCTTCTGGGACAGTGTGCACCAAAAGGGGTGGTACCGTGACTACGGCAGTGAACCTTGGCGTTTCCCGAAGTTTGTAACCTTCAGGAGTCTTCAGTATGCCCCTGGCATCTTCGCTTTCCCGAAGGATGTAACCTTCAGGCCCAGCGGCTTCTGTTATGATTCCCTGACCTTTAGTGATCGGCAGAACATATCCTTCCGGGATATAGTTAACAGGTATGCCCCAGGGATGATCTTTCGGCATCTGATACCTAGGATCAAACTTCTCCACTATGGGCGTTGAGGTGATCTCTGAGATCACAGTCCTTTGTAGCTGAGCTTCTGCCATGGCTTCCATGTCATTACGAAGCTTTCTCATATCCTCTCTCAGAGCGTCGATCTCTTCTTTCAACTCTCTGTTCTCTTCCTCAAGATCTTCCATCTTTTTCTGACGATTGGCCCGAGTATCGTACGAATGAGACAGTTTGACTCTAGAACCGAGACACAAACGTGAGATTCGTAGGTAAGAAGAATACGCGATATGAGAATGATGAATGCAATGATTATATTAATTCTTTTTGGTTTAATCAAAATAAACTTCGACAATTAGATTGCAAATATCAAACAGTGGGGAAACCCCTTTTTATTGAATTCAAAGGATTACAGAAATGGAAATGCAGTAGATTACAAGGTGCAGAAACAAAAACCTAAGCTAATGGGTCCCGAGTCCTCTCTGAAGAGAAATCGGGTGCTGATTCTGGTACTTTCCTTTTCTTTGACCGGGGGTCTTGGGCCGTTGTCGGGTTGTCATTCCTTTGCCAGGTGAAAGGAGCGAGCAAATTCCTTTGGTCATTTTGATTTTCTACAGCATGCTGCTCTAAAATATCAATCAGTGCGTCCTTATCTTTCAGTAGTTGCTATATTTTGATGCACTCCACATTGAGAATGTGGTACTTGTTCTTCCAAGACCTCCTCTCTCGTTGAACTTTGTTGAGAGTCACCTGAAGTTTTTCTGTCTCAGTATGAAGTACATGACAGATTCCCTCGGTGGAAGAACTCTGTGATGCGGATAAGGCATCTTTAGCTTGAGAGCTCTAGTTTGCACCCAGTGGAGATAAGGCTCCACCGAGATACAATCCGGTTTTCCTAGAGACTCTCGTCCTTTCTTATGAACATGTTTCCAAGCGTGCACTATTTCCATCTTTTGTGCTCTGTCATTTCCCCCTTCCTTGAAGAAAAGACCTTCTAGATGAGCATTCTGGGGGACGTGCCTCATCGGGTATCCAAATTGACGACGAACAAGAACTGGATGATAGTTGATTCCTCCCTTAGTTCCTATAAGGGGTACGTTGGGGAAGTTTCCACAACGGTCAATGATCCTGATTCCCTCATAAATCTTACTACACCAATCTATGTCAGAGTTGGTGAGGGACATGATCTTCTGTGACCAGCGTAAAACACTCTTATGATCCCAAAAAGCGGCAAACTTAGGCAAATGAGAGATAAACCATTTGTAAAGCAGAGGTACACAACATGTGATCTCCCCTCCACTGTACAAATTCCCTAAGTGTACAGAATGATATGCATCTTCGAGCAGAGTTGGCACAGGGTTTCCAATGAGAAAAACCTTAATGGCGTTGATATCGACGAAGTTATTAATGTTGGGCAACAGAAATAACCCGTAGGTGAGTAAAACAAAGATGCTTTCAAAAGCAGTCCCGTTCCCTATACTAGCGAAGTACAGAGCTTTCTTTGTCAAGAACTGGGCCGGCAAACCTTGTATGCCACCCTTAGTGGTCATGTGAGTCCTGACCTCTGACTCATCCAAATGAATTGCTCTTGCAATGGTCTGATCCTGTGGAATTTCTTCCAGTCCAGAAAATGGAGCTTGATCAGTAATGTGTAGATCAGTCAGATGAGAATACTCCTCCAGCGTTGGTGCGAGCTGGTAATCCGGGAATGTGAAACAGTGATAAATCGGATCGTAGAACTAAATAAGCGCATCCATGATTCCCTCAATTACATGGACTCTTAGCAGAGATAGCAAACCTCCATGCTTGGCTCTGAAAGCCTCTTGGTTTGGGATCATCCTCGCCAAACCTCTTAAATCTCCGAGTTTGGGAATCCTGAAGGTATACTTATGAGTTCTCCTTCTACCGAAATCCATTAGCGCAATCCATTTCTCTGATATTTGCAATTACAGTCTTAGTGTAATTTGAAAAACAGAGAGACTAGAAGAGAAATTTTTTTGAATGTTTTAATGATTTTTAGATGAATGCATGAATGCAGCACACAAAAACATAGAAAAAACATGGGGTCAAAAGGGTCGTTGTCATGAAGTCAAGGCTCTACCCATCCTAAAGGTTTTCTACGGGTGATTTTTTGTACCTGTCACTCAACATCATTGATTCCTAAGAACACCAGCGGGCCGGGATCCGTGCTAGGTGATGTCCATCAAAGAAATCTCAGAAGAGGGTAGTTTATCGCGTAACAGCTATTACCGATAACTTCCGCACTACAAAAAAAAGGTGATTTTCCTAGGTGTATACTCAAACTTTACACATGCGGCATCACACGTATTCCCATTAGCAGAAAAATAAACACGTATAGCAATTAGGAAAAGCAGTATATATATTTGTCCTAAAGTCCTAGACTCTAAAGAGCTATGAATCCTATGTTCCTGATAGAAATGGCTCCCCGAATGAGTCACCATTCCGTGGTATTTTTCAAAGGTTTCGACCTAGTAGACGAGAAGATGACAAATGATCTTGTAAGACAGATCCTAATGAAGTTTCCCCAGCAGAGTCGCCATTTTTCTGTAGCGAGCGATTTTTGGTCGTGGTTGCGAAGCACTATCGCTCTGGGTTACTACAGCTCGATTCATTTTTTATCCTATTGTGAGCTGATTAAGGAAGGGAAATAGATGTCTCTAATTAACCCTGCTTGCAAACTGAGGTTAAACAGTTAAAACTGTTGGTTTACAGATGCTATCCAAAGTGTGGGTTTCTACTAGCTTATTTTGTTTTAAAGGGGGGATTCAGGCTGTCAGGTTAAGATATTAGGGCTGATATTTTTGATTTACTGCTTTAGGGTTGATTGATGGAGGTATGGGATTTTGGGTTTTTGTTTAGTGTGCTCGCTAAGATTTTTCTTTCAATCTTATGCCTACGTATTCTCTACTTTTCCGAAACAGAGAAATCAGAGCGTTCGTAGTTCCTCCTATTCTATGGGAGGAAATTGGTGTTTTGGTGTCTTGTACAAAGCCCAAGACGTGAAGCGAAAGGTAGTTTGTATCTTGTTCAAAGCCCAAGATGTGAAGCTGAAGGGTCTATTTGTATCTTGTTCGAAGCCCAAGATGTTAAGCTATAAGGGTTTGACTTTAGAGAGAATTTGTCATCTCTAAAGAGGGGTTTGTCTGTCACAACTATTTATAAAGGATAATTACTTTAACTGGGATGTGTGAATCCGGCAATGCCATAATTTCCTTTATAGGGGATTTCCAACCTGAAGTAGAAGACTTTAACTCAGTGTAGAGCAATGCCATCTTTCCTTAGGAATTTCTCATGCTAAAAGAGGGACAGTGGCATGGATGTAAATAATCCAGAGGCTTGCCGCTTACAGCGATTAGATGAAGGAAAAAGAGTTATTGATGTTAATGTACTGTGAACGAGGCACAGCTTTGATGCTAAACGGTTGATTGGATCAACCAATGGTTTTCTTATACAAAGCCTAAGAGGAGGCTATTGGCCCAACAAGAGGGTGATTTGTGTCTCGTACAAAGTCCGAGAGAGAGGCTAAAAGGGAAGTGACTCAACAAGAGAGTCCCTTTTTTTTTGTATCTCGTATAAAGCCCGAGATGGGGGCTAAAGGTTTGTTCCACTGGGGAAAATCACCGTATAAAGCCCAAGAGGAGGCTACAAGTTTAGCTCAATAAGAACCTTTTTGTATCTCGTATAAAGCCCAAGATGGAGGCTAAATAAGGGTATTGTTTCAGTTGAGTGACCAGTATATAGGTTCAAAGAGAAAATCAGTTCTTATATGAGTAACGCTGTACTCAGGGATTTTGATTCCAGGATCAGGGATATTTCCTTTTCTTTAAGTAAATGGGAATCCAAAGGGTATTGAGACTATCTAAGTCTACAGGGTTTCTTCCTATTTGTGAAGGGTGCTTGAGAATGTCTTTGAGACTCAAGGAAATTAGATTGTCCAAGTCTAGAGTTTCATCTTTTGTATTATGCTTTGAGAAACAGTAGTAGACTCTTGGAAAGACTGTTCTATTAAGATGACTAGTTTCTGTTCCTATACCTCTAAGAGGTCGTCGGGACAATTTGTACGAAGCCCAAGAGGAGGCTGGAAACTTTTAAGAAGCCGAGAGGTCCTTGTATGAAGCCCAAGAGAAGGCTATCATTCCCGAAGGAAGAATCATTATATGAAGCCTAAGAGGAGGCTGTGAATACTTCTAAGAAGCCGATGGGTCCTTGTACTAAGCCCAAGAGGAGGCGGGGATGCTTTTAGGAAGCCTGCGGGTCCTTGTACAATGCCCAATAGAAGGCCGATGGTTTTAAGAAGCCTATGGGTCCCCAAACCCTGAGAAATTCAAGACATGCCATTCACCGAGAATGGATCAAGACAGGAAAGTTCGAGAATTTGGAAGAAACTCAAGAGATGCCATTCACGAAGAAGACATTCATCTCTGGGGAGGTAGACTCTCTTGACAATTCCTAAGGAGGACAGCCGAAGAGAAGACTGTATCTGGTGCTCCTATTGGGGATCTAGTTTGTCTATTTCTAAGAGCGATCGGTATGGCTTTACTTAGGTATAGACGTAATTGCTGGGGAAACTCTAAATATATATACTATTATTACACAGTTGATATGAGTTTATGAAAGGAGACTTACAGTGAGCAGCCCCACAATACAGTTATATGTATATGAAAGCGGTAAATGAAAGCGGATAAACACTTACTCGGTTGTAGAGCTTCCATGCTGTTTTGTTAGTTGTTCAACAAAGAAAGATTGAAAACAACAATGTATTCAAAATCAAAGGAGAAAGTGCTTTGAAAAAGAAAGATTTGGGGCTTACAGCTCAAGGAGAGGCCCAGGGTTTTATCAGTTATCGCACTATTGAATTTGTACAGAGGGACTTATACAAGTGAGTGAGGCCCAAAAATTGTTTTCTGTACAAAGGGATGGGTCTTACGCTCCCTCAAGAGGCCCAAAAGGTTTAAAGAAAAAGAGTGGGGCTTATAACACGAGGGTAGGCCCAGATGATCTTTCGTTTGAAATGGCAATTGCGCCGAGATTTTCTTTTAACGCAAATGGGCTTCTACAATATCTGAGGCCCAAAGTTGTTTTGGTTAAAAGGGGATTGGGTCTTACACTCTAGTAGAGGCCCAATAAGTTTGAATGGGTCTTATAGCTAGAGGAGAGGCCCAAATGTTTTAAACAGACGACAGTCGTGCCGTTTACTTGTACAGAGGGACTTATACAATAAGTGAGGCCCAAAAAGTTTTGTACAAGGGGGATGGGTCTTACACTCTCTCAAGAGGCCCAAAAAGGTTTGAAATGATTTATGAGGGTTGAATTAATCAAAAACCCTAATAAGTTTTCAAAATGTGTTTTAATTGAATAAAAAATTCAATTAAAATGATCAAAATTGTTTTAAAATGTGGAAAACAAATTGTGATCTTGGATTAATGCTTCATAAATCAATTTTTGCCCTATAAAATGATTAGAAACCATTAAAAGTTGCAAAATCAAGATGGAAAAAATATTCAAAATGCCAAAAATAATTAAAATATTAATTCTTTGAAAAAATATCAATTATATGGAATAAATAATACTTTTGGGATTTTTTGGTAAAATCAAATATTTTAACATTTTTGTGAATTATTAAAAAAAAGAATCAACTCAAAATCATTCAAACTCAGAGAGAAATTAATTTTTGAATCAATTAAATAAAATCACAAAATTCAAATATTCAAATGTTGGAAAATGGCGCCAAGAACAAGGGCAAGAACACGCGCGTGTTCTGAGTTTCCCTAATTTGCATTTTCTATCCAATCTCACTGAATACTTGATCATATCATGCAATCCACATACCAATCAACTCGTTTCAACCTCACGATCATGTCTATGACATTTAATTTCATTTAAATTTAGCATAAAACAAGAAATCACGAAAAATCCTCAAGAACCCTAAATTCTGCATGAAGGCTGGGATTTTTGATACACGATTCAAACAAAGCAATTAATTGAGGGGAAACATTCCATGCATGATTATGAACATTTGGCAAAAGTATTGTGCGAGGAAATATGCATGGATTGAGAGATGACCAAGTTTAGGCTTACCTCTAGGCCGTGACAGCAAGTTCAAAGTGATTTTTGTGTTGGAGGTGTTACCGATGAGTGGTGATGATCTGAACAGCTTCCCTACACCCTATGGAGTGTGTTTGAATGCTTGGACTGGATGGAAATTGGCTGGATCACTTCATGGCACCTCAACTGCAACTTGGTTAAAACCTTGAGCAATTGACTGGTGATTCTGAGAAATCAGTGTTCCAGTTGTTGTTTAAGTGTTTGATCAGCTCATATATGATGTATGTGAGGTGTGTGTGTGTGATTGGTTTGAGTGGAATTGCTCTCTAACTCAAAATTCGATGGTGACTTGCCTTAGAAGGCAAAATAGGAGTGAAAGAAGAGATTTTGAGGAAAGCATCGGTTTGATGGCTTTGGTGTACTCAAACTGATCACAATTGAGCTCTATTTATAGTAGAGCAAGTTTGTTTTGCAAGGAATAGTGAGTGGCAACTGCTGAGTAGGTTTGGCCAATGTTGGCAAATGAAAATCCAAGTCTCCTCTAGCCATTGACTAGAGGTTAGGGCACAGGCTGCTGGTCCCCTTGGTCTTGGATGAGTCTTGACTGAATTCAGTTGAGAATGGCTCAGTCCATGCCACCTTGGTGCTTCCATTGAATGCTCCAATCCAAAATTGGAGTCTTGTCCCTCTTTTAGGGATTTTTAGGAATAGCATGCTACTTCTTGTTCCAAGGACTTTGGAGGCTTGGCTCATTGATTGTCCCCTTTAGATTCAATCCTCAGATGTGTCCAAGGTGGTGACAAGGCTTGGAATTGGTTGATTTTGGCAAATCGACCCAAAATGCAAACTTCTGCCTTGCCTTGGCAGATTTCAACAAGACATCTTGGCACTATCATATCTCATATCTCAAATTGAATTTGGTGATGTTCTTGGCCATTTTAGAAAGCCCTTATATGATACAACAACTGTTTGAACATATTTGGTTTTTATACCTTTTGGATCCAAGTGAAAAATGTCCCTACATTTGGAAAAAAGTAAGGCAGATTCTGACTTAGTGAAATTTTCACTAAGTGTTGGAACAAAGTGACTTTTCTTGATTTTGATCACTCCATAACTCAAAATCCACGAGGAATTTGGACATAGGTCAGTATGAAGCTTTTGTAGAGGGCAATGAGATCTACAAATCAAGCTTTGGATGGGGAAGAATGGCTTTGTGGTTTTGGAGTTAAGGTCCTCCAAAGTTGGTACCTTTGCCACTTTTTTTCATGACTTAGAAATTTTTCTAAGTTTTAATGGTTACCCCTGTTACAAGTTATCCCACTTTCTTTGATTTTTCTTGATGAATGATGATTCAAATCATACATTAACATCATTTTAGGGTTAAAAATCCATTTTAGTGAAAAATCTCAAAAAGTCAAAGTTGACTTTTGTGCACAATTGACTTTTTGTCAGATGAATTCCAAACTGTGCAATTCCTTATGAAATCATGTCCTTGACCTAAATCAAACTTGATGGACATGTTCCATGGGTGTTATAGGGTATATTGAATCATGTCTTAGGGCTCGGGAGCATGTCTTGGTCAGAAGTCAAAGTTACAGTTGACTTTTCTCTTAAAACCCTAATTGTGGTCCAGATGAAATTGAAACTTGTTGCTCAAGCTTATTGGATCAATCCATTGTTCCAAATGGATCAATATAGTATATTAGAGACCCTCAAATCCTCTCTTGAGGTCTTGGCTCATGATTTTTCCCAAAAGTCAACTTAGGGGTGAATTAGGTCAAGAAACCCTAATTCCTGATTTTTTATGTATGCATCCCTTGAGGTTAAATTGACTTGATGCTTGGGTCCATGAGGTTCCATGGAGTATTTAAAGTTATGCTTTGAAGCATTGGCTCATGCCCAGAGGAAAATTTCCATCTGGAGGCCCTGGTTAACCAAAACCCTAATTTGGTGACACTGGCGATCTTGAGGCTTGATCCACCTAGAAGGGAGCAACCTTGTGCTTAATCCTTGAAGTGGGAGTCCTTTTGATCCATTGTGGATGTTTGAGAGGTTAGACAAGTTGGAGATCATGTCATTCGTTGATTGACCATTTGTCTAAGGCTCAAAGAGGGCTTGAAACCCTAATTTTGATTGTAATGGATGCTCAACAATTCCTTGGGGAGATTGGTGAAGCAATAAGGTACATCCATATTGTGATGATGATTGACACAATGATGGGAATCTTAGTGGTCAAAATTTGGGGTATGACACCTACTCGGCGTCAAAGTCAGGATGTCCGATCCGTGGAAGCTAACCTAGTGAGGTTACATTGTATTCAAAATGGGCGTGGCCAGGTGCCACCACACAATTATGAACGTTGTGGAGTCTGTTTGGAAAGTAACCAAGGGTGCTACCTTGTGTGAGCAGCTCTCCAGGGGCAGGTGGATCATGGAGAGATTCGCCCATATCCAGGTTCCGGACCCATCAATTGGTCGCTGAACTACCTTGCCGATCAAATTGAGGATGTTGTCATCATCTCTGATCATCAGAGGACCAGGAATGTTTTTGCCATCATCCCTCTGCTTGACGAATCAAGAATTCCCAACCGGGAACGGATCGAGATTACGTACGATGGTAAAAAAAACCAGAAGGTTCCCATAGCCATCTATCTGCTGGGACCACTACCGTATGAATCAGCTAAGGCAATCCCTTACAAATACGGTGCAATGATAATTGGAAATGGAAAGGAAATTCCATTACCCTCCGTCGTGAATATTGCAGACATCAGTCGTGTAACACGGAGTGGTAGAATCTTCAACAGAGGAGTTAGAGAGTCCAACAAAGAAAAGGAACTTTAGACAGAAGCTCCCGATCCATCAGTCGGTCAATCCAATAATCCCAACCTTTCGAAAAATGATGATGAGATGCTGAAGATCATCTAAAAGAGTGAATACAACATCGTTGATCAACTGTTACAGACTCCTTCAAAGATCTCGGTATTATCACTATTACTTAGTTCAGAAGCGAACAGGGAGGCTCTACAGAAAGTCTTGGAGCAAGCCTTTGTGGAACAGGATGTAACAGTCAAACAGTTCGATAGTATTGTCTCTAACATCACTTCCTGCAACAATTTGGGATTTAGTGATGAGGAATTACCTGAAGAGGGTCGCCGTCATAACATGGCACTCAAAATTACAGTCAGCTGCCAGGACGATGCTTTAGCCAGCGTACTGGTAGACACAGGGTCAGTCCTGAATGTTATGCTGAAGTCCACTTTGATGCAATTATCATTCAAGGGACCTCCGATGAGAATCAGTGAGGTAGTCGTCAAAGCATTTGATGGATCCAGAAAAACAGTTATAGGCGAAGTTGACCTTCCCATAACCATCGGTCCTCACACTTTCCAAGTCACCTTCCAGGTCATGGACATCTGGGCAATGTACAGTTGTTTATTAGGAAGACCTTGGATACATCAGGCTGGGGCGGTCACCTCGACCCTCCACCAAAAGCTAAAGTTCGTTCAGAACGGTCAACTTGTCACAGTCTGTGGGGAACAGGCTTTGCTTGTAAGCAATTTATCGTCATCCACTTATGTGGAACCAGAAGGGATAATCGGAACCCAGTTCCAAACGCTCTCGTTACACAGTGGAGGTTAATCAGAAGGAGGAACTTCGATTTACTCATACAAAGATGCTATTAAAGCGGTCGAGAATGCCAATACAACAGGATAGGGAGAGCTTTTCATTCCTACTGACAATACAACAAAGAAGGGTCTTGGTTTTTCTGCAACCTGTGCCCAGACAGCTGCCAGCGATGAAAGTATTCATCCCATTCAGAACTTCTTCCATAGTGGAGGGTTCCTTCACCCAGTGCCTCAGGCAGTCCATGCTATCAATGAGGAGGATTCCTCCGATACGGGGGAAGAATGGAAGTCCTATCTTAACGAGGACGGTTATATGTCTCAGGAAGAGGTGCCTACGCCATTTTGCTATCCCACACAAAGCCCGAGATTTATACCCAGGTCAGACGTCAAAACGATGTATGGAGTTGTGATCCGGAAGGATGTCGTGCTCCACCAATTTCATTAGAGAAAGACACTCCGATGAGGGAAAATTTTGACCACAATTACTATGGCCCGATGGATGGTCTGCCAATGTGGCAGCCTTACCTAGGAGACTTGGGGCAAGAAAATCAGCCGAACAATGAAAATCAGCTGAACGTCATCGAACAGAATACCTGTGTCCCCACCATTTCATGGGATCAACACTTAGGTCATTCAGAAACTACTCAACATGGCGATGAATTTGCAACATTTGCAGGACTAGAATTCATTAATTATGCTTTTCCCGAGGTCAACGTCATCGAGAGAGATGAATCCTCCAGTTCTAAAGAAGTATGGGATACCTTGGGACAACCGAGTGGAAAATTTGACTATATGGTCAAGTACACTGCTCCTGAAAGCTCTCGTATCAGGCTCAAAGATATCCAGCCAACTGGATGGGGAGATCTACCTGAGAGTGCAAATACTATGCAAAATGCAACAGAGGAATCCTCCTACGATAATTCTGCCTGTAAGACAGATTCCAATGATCCCTCTCCACCAGAAATCAGCGTTATTTTTGAAGACAAATCAAGGAAGGTACCGGACTTTGTGATTCACCGAGGAGTTCGCCGCCAATGGGTTGCCGTCGATGTTCCGAAGATTTTTCATAAGTCAAAGTAATTGTCGTCTTTAACCTTTCACCCTGCCCAGGTGAAATGGATGTTTTGATAAGGCTCGCTTTCTGTAAATTTTCCCTCTTCACTTCGCCCAAAGTGACAGAGTTTTGTTTTATAGGGCTGTAGTTTCAAGAATCGGCTTGTTCATTAATAAAATAACGTCGTTCTGTAATTTCCGCATTGATTGCTGTTTTCTCTTTTTGCTTTTCTTAGAAAATGGTAATGCTAAAAAACAACTCAATAATAAAAACAAGCAGTAAAAAAAATATACACTGCACACACTTGCATTCTCTCTATCTCTTCTAAACACAAATCATCACGTCATGCAGATTGCTCGTTTTAAACCCAGGTGAAACATACAATCCGATGCCTTCTCCCGACTTTGAGTTCCCGGTATTTGGGGCTGAAGAAGAAGTTGACAACGAAATTCCAGAAGAGATCTCCCGACTACTCAGACAAGAGGAAAGGTCCATTGAACCTCACAAAGAGCCGTTGGAAACAGTAAACTTGGGTTCAGAAAAAGAGAGAAAAGAGGTCAGGGTTGGGGCACTGTCAGTCCAACTGCCAAAGAGAGTTTGATAAAGCTTCTCAAAGAATTCCCCGATGTATTCGCTTGGTCCTATCAGGATATGCCAGGGTTGGATACCAGAATCGTGGAACATCATTTACCGTTAAGATCGGAATGTCCGCCAGTAAAGCAAAGGTTGAGACGCACTCACCCGGACATGGCCATCAAAATCAAAGAGGAGGTACAGAAACAGATCGACGCGGGTTTCCTCGCCACGTCAGAATATCCTCAATGGTTAGCCAACATCGTACCCGTTCCCAAAAAGGACGGAAAGGTCAGAATGTGTGTTGATTACAGGGATCTAAACAAGGCTATTCCAAAGGACGACTTTCCTTTACCACACATTGACATGCTGGTAGACAGCACAACAAAGTTCAAAGTTTTCTCCTTCATGGATGGATTCTCGGGCTATAACCAGATCAAAACGGCGCCGAAAGACATGGAGAAAACTTCGTTCATTACCCCATGGGGTACCTTTTGTTACAACGTGATGTCGTTCGGCTTGAAAAACGCCGGGGCAACCTATCAAAGGGCCATGACTACTCTGTTTCATGACATGATACACAAGGAAATCGAGGTATATGTCGATGATATGATTGCAAAATCTAAGACAGAAGAGGAGCATGTGACCCACCTGTCGAAACTATTCGAGCGTTTGAGGAAGTACAAACTCCGCTTGAATCCCAACAAATGCACCTTCGGTGTCCGTTCAGGGAAACTCTTAGGATTCATCCTCAGCCAGAAAGGAATTGAGGTCGATCCTGACAAGGTCAAGGCCATTCGAGAAATGCCTTCTCCGAAAACTGAAAAACAAGTCAGAGGATTCCTGGGACGTTTGAATTACATCTCCAGATTCATATTCCTCATGACCGCCACGTGTGCGCCGATCTTCAAATTACTCAAAAAGAACCAGGACTGCGTTTGGACAGAAGATTGCCAAACCGCTTTTGACAGTATTAAGGAATATCTGTTAAGCCCACCAATTCTATCACCTCCAGTGGAAGGAAGACCACTGATCATCTACCTCACAGTCTTGGAAGACTCAATGGGGTGTGTACTTGGCCAACAAGACAAAACCAAACGGAAAGAGTCTGCCATTTACTATCTAAGCAAGAAGTTCACTGACTGTGAGACTCGGTACACGATGCTCGAGAAAACTTGATGCGCTTTGGCTTGGGCAGCCAAACGTCTTCGCCAATACATGATTCGTCACACTACTTGGTTGGTTTCCGAGATGGATCCAATCAAGTATGTCTTCGAAAAGCCTGCTCTCACGGGAAGAATTTCCCGTTGGCAGATGTTATTATCAGAATATGACATCGAATACCACGCTCAGAAAGCTGTTAAAGGAAATATTTTAGCCAATCACTTGGCTCATCAACCGATTGATGATCAAGAATCAGTCGGGTTTGACTTCCCAGACGAAGATGTCATCTATCTAAAGATGAAAGACTGCGATGAACCACTACCCAGTGAAGGGCCAGAACCAGGTTCCCAGTGGGGACTTATCTTTGACAGAGCAGTTAATCATTATGGAAACGGAATTGGGGCAATAATTGTTACCCCTCAGGGTACCCACATTCCTTTCACCGCTCGACTTAAGTTCAAATGTACGAACAACGAGGCCGAATACGAAGCTTGTATTATGGGTCTCAAAGAAGCGATCGACTTAAGGATCAAAAACTTGGATGTATACAGTGACTCAGCTCTGGTCATCAATCAGATCAAAGGAGATTGGAACATATACCAATCAGGATTGATTCCTTATAAAGACTATGCAAGAAGGTTGCTACCCTTCTTCAACAGAATCGAATTTCATCATATCCCTCGTGAGGAGAATCATATGGCTGATGCATTAGCCACTCTCTCTTCCATGACTAGTGTAGGTCAATGGAATGACCTACCTAAGATCGACATAATGCGCCTTGAACGGCCCGCCTACGTCTTCACGATCGAAGCAGTCATAGACAACAAACCTTGGTATCGCAATATCAAATGCTTCCTTCAGAAACTGGAGTACCCGTTTGGGGTATCTAGAAAGCACAGAAAGACCCTCAGAGGGCTAGCAGGTAGCTTCTTCCTGAGCGGTGACACGCTGTATAAGAGAAATTTTGACATGGTTTTGCTCCGATGCGTTGATAGACCAGAAGCAGACATGCTGATAAAAGAAATTCACGAAGGATCCTTTGGCACTCATCCCAACGGGCACACAATGGCGAGAAAAATTCTAAGAGAAGGGTACTATTGGTTGACAATGGAATCTGACTGCTACAAGTACATGAGGAGGTGTCACAAGTGTCAGATATACTCCGACAAGATTCATGTACCGCCATCACATCTCAAAGTTCTCTCTTCCCAATGGCCTTTTTCCATATGGGGAATCGACATGATTGGCATGATTGAGCCCAAGGCTTCAAACGGACATCGGTTCATTCTGGTCGCCATTGATTACTTCACCAAGTGGGTCGAAGCAGCGTCGTACGCTAATGTAACCCGACAAGTGGTGGTCCGATTTATCAAAAACAATCTCATATGCCGTTATGGTGTTCCGAACCAGATCATTACAGATAATGGATCTAACTTGAACAATAAGATGATGGAAGAGTTGTGTGCTGAGTTCAAGATCGAACACCATAACTCATCTCCCTACCGACCCAAGATGAACGGAGAGGTAGAAGCGGCTAATAAGAACATCAAGAATATCGTTCAAAATATGGTCATAACCTACAAAGACTGGCACGAGATGCTACCCTTTGCTCTTCACGGTTATCGAACATCTGTCCGCACTTCAACAGGGGCAACCCCTTTCTCTCTAGTATATGGCATGGAGGCAGTGCTCCCCATAGAAGTAGAGATCCCATCAATCCGGGTATTGATGGAAGCTAAGCTTACAGAAGCTTAATGGTGTCTAAGTCGACACGACGAACTGAATCTGATAGAAGAAAAGCGAATCACGGCACTATGCCACGGTCAGTTGTATCAACAAAGAATGAAGAGGGCGTTTGACAAAAAGGTTCGACCTCGCATCCTCAGAAAAGGAGACCTCGTGCTCAAAAAGATATAATATTTTCTCACTGATTCTCGGGGCAAGTGGACTCTGAATTATGATGGCCCCTATGTGGTCAAGAAAGCATTCTCGGGCGGCGCCTTGAGACTTGCAACCTTGGACAGAGAGGAATTTGCCTACCCCACAAACATTGATGTAGTCAAGAAATACTTTGCCTAAACTAAAAAAAAAACGTCCCGGTGGATTGAAAACCCGAAAGGGCGGTCCAGTCAAAAGTTAGAGACAAAATAAAAAAAAAATCATCCCGGTGGATTGGAAACATCACAGTACAATCCAGGCAAAAGTTAGGGATAATGGCAAGTAACTATGTTCAACAGAGGCAAGTCCCTCAGCAGCAGTTACACCATCTATCGGAGGAAAACTCTAGTCAAGGTCATCTTCGACAGAAGCTCAGGATGCCCCAAATTCAAAGTTGGTAGAAGGATAGTGGTCGTTATGTTTCAGTGTAGCCCTTTTCCCCGTAAATTACCATTTTCTAACTTTGTATATACTCTTTGGAATCACGCGTTTGGCTGATCTCCATCTTATCAATAAAATTTGAGCCCTTGTGCTTTTGTTTGTAATTCTCATTTGTTTTAGCTTTACAGAACGACATTTTAATATGATCAGCGATTCTCAAAATAAAACAAAACGAACTTACTTGGCCAAGTATGTTGACTGTTGAACATCAAAAGAACATTGATTACGTCTCCAAAGGTGTCCGAGCCTCAAAGTGCAGAATCAAAGTATTCCTTCTAAACCAGTACGTCTGAATGAAGGATCAACTGTATGAGATGCGGCTTTCCCATCTGATACCCTCGGCCGAGTTCTTATCTCCTAAGCCCGATCAACGGTATTCCCTGCAGGGACTATCTCTCCTAAGCAAGGTAGAATTGCTACTTTTTTTACCAATGGTACTTCTTTGCCCCGCGATGGGCGAGTATCCAGTCGTGTTCACTCGTCAGTCTGTATGTCGCGTCAGTTTTGTCAGCATATACATACATACATACATCATGCATTTGATTTGCATTCATATTCATATTGCATCACTATCACTCTAGTCGGTCTTGTCCCCTAGTGATAACAGTCTTCTGAATCGAGTTGTCAGTTCTTGCCTCGTCAGGGAACGTTGCGTTTGAACGATCTCGCCTCCAGTGTATCTCTGGATTAGAGTCAACACTCGACCACTTTGATAACTTGAACCTCTGAAAAGCCAGAGAAGCTTTCTACAAATGTCACTCTTCGCTATTGAAGATGATATCCTTGCTTTCCCAGATTAAAGAAAAATCCCCAGAGAAAGCCTCCTAAGCAGAGATTTGGCAGTACAGCTGCGTTTCTCTGAAAAACCGCTGATGAAAAGGTCATCGGCACCTCAAAATTGGAGCCCATCATATGGCATTTCTCCGGGAAGATCCCGAGAAAAGTATGATGTAAGACCCCAAGCGGAAGCAGTCTCTCAAGAGACTCATTTTCCCCAGATAGAGTCGACAAATGGCATCTCCAACAGAGAAGTTTGTGCACCTCTACAACTCAGACGAATGGGTTCCCCAACAAGTCTGACATCAAAACTTTTTCCACTCAAATGGCATCTCCCCAGGAAAATCCGGCGAGAAGTTTGAGGAAAACCGCTACAAATAGCGTCCCTTGTCAAGAAAGTTTATTGACAAAAGAAACTTAGACCAGTTCCTTGGTAGGAAACCAGGATCGAGGGGAAGTTTACAAAAGAAACTTAGACCAGATCCCTGGCAGGAAACCAGGATCGAGGGGAAGTTTAAATCAGAAACTGAGACCAGTTCCTTGGTAGGAAACCAGGATCGTGGGGAAGTTTTTTACCTTTTCTAAGCATATTGCTTAGCAAAATAAGATGAATGCGCAAGCTGCCATTCATAACCATCAAAATTTCGGGTATTCCGATATTTAATCCTCTTGCACCCCGAATGCCCGAATACGTTCGTCATTCCCACCTTCAGGTCCAAGAAGATTAAATAGGGGCATCTGTCATACTCCAAATTTTGACCACTAAGATTTCCCATCATTGTGCAAATCATCATCACAATATGGATGAACCATCATGCCTCATCAAATGCCTCAAGGGTTGTTGAGCATTCACTACAATCAAAATTAGGGTTTTAAGCCCTCTCAGAGCTTTAAACAAAGGATCAATTAAGGAATGAATTGATCTTCAACTTGTCTAACCTCTAAAATATCCACAATGGATCAAAAGGACTCCCACTTCAAGGATTAAGCACAAGGCTACTCCCTTCTAGGTGGATCAAGTCTCAAGATCGACAGTGTCACCTAATTAGGGTTTTGGTCGACCAGGGCATCCAGATGGAAATTTTTCATCTGGGCACAAGCCAATTATCCAAATCATAACCTAATATACTCCATGGAACCCCATGGACCCAATCATCAAGTCAATTTGACCTCAGGGGATGCATACATCAAAAATCAGGAATTAGGGTTTCTTGACCTAATTCACCCCTAAGTTGACTTTTGGGACAAATCATGAACCAAGACCTAAAGACATGATTTTAGGGTCTTTAATATACTATATTGATCCATTTGGAACAATGGATTAATCCAAGAAGCTTGAGCAACAAGTCTCAATTTCATCTGCACCACAATTAGGGTTTCGCGAGGAAAGTCAACTGTAACTTTGACTTTTGACCAGGACATGCTCCCAAACCCTAAGACATGATTCAATATACCCTATGACACCCATGGAACATGTCCATCAAGTTTGATTTAGGTCAAGGACATGATTTCCTGAAGAATTGCACAGTTTGGAATTCATCTGATAAAAAGTCAACTGTGCACAAAAGTCAACTTTGACTTTTTGAGATTTTTTACCAAAAAGGATTTTTAACCCTAAAATTATGTTAATGTATGATTGGAATCATCATTCATCAAGAAAAATCAAAGAAAGTGGGATAACCTGTAAAAGGGGTAACCATAAAAACTTAGAAAAATTTCTAAGTTATGGAAAAAGTGACACTAATGTGCCAACTTTGGAGGACCATAACTCCTAAACCATAAGGCCATTGTTCCCCATTCAAATCTTGATTTGTATATCACACTGCCCTCTACAAAAGCTTCATACTGACCTATGTCCAAATGTAGGGGGATTTTTCACTTGTATTCAAAAGATATCAAAACCAAACATGTTCAAACAGTTGTTGTATCATGTAAGGGATTTCCAAAATGACCAAGAACATTACCAAATTCAATTTGAGCCATGAGATATGACATTGGCAAGTTGCCTTGCTGAAATCTGCCAAGGCAAGGCAAATTTTTGCACTTTTGGTCGATTTGCCAAAATCAGCCAATTCCAAGCCTTGTCATCACTTTGGACACATCCGAGGATTAAATCTAAAGGGGACAATCACTGAGCCAAGCCTCCAAAGTCTTTGGAACAAAAAATAGCGTGTTGAACCTTGAATTGCCAAAATAGGGACAAGACTCCATTTTTGGATTAGAGCATTCAATGGAAGCATCAAGGTGGCATGAACTGAGCTCTTAGCAACTGAATTCAGTCAAGACTTATCCAAGACCAAGGGGACCAGTAGCCTGTGCCCTAACCTCTAGTCAATGGCTAGAGGAGACTTGGATTTTCATTTGCCAACATTGGCCAAACCTACTCAGCAGTTGCCATTCACTATTCCTTGCAAAACAAACTTGCTCTACTATAAATAGAGCTCAATTGTGATAAGTTTGAGTACACCAAAGCCATCAAACAGATGCTTTCCTCAAAATCTCTTCTTTCACTCCAATTTTGCCTTCTAAAGCAAGTCACTATTGGGTTTTGAGTTTGAGAGCTTTTCCAATCAAACCAATCACACACACACCTCACATACATCATATAGAAGTGATCCAAACACTCACATAACATCTGGAACACCAAAATCACAAAATCACCTGCCAGTTGCTCAAGTTCTTGACAGATTTGCAGTTGGGGTACCATCTCAAGTTCCAGATCATTTCAATCCATTCCAAGCATTCATACACACTCCATGGCACCTAGGGAAGCTATCCAGATCATTGGAACCTAGCTGTAACACCTCCAACACAAAACACGATCACCAGCTGCAAGAGGTAAGCATGAGCTCTTCTAACTCTATGATCCATGCAATTTTTGCTGCACAATAATTTGGCCATATGTTCATAATCATGCATGGAATGTTTTCCCTCAATAAATTGCATTGTTTGAATCGTGTGTGAAATTTCTGAACCTTCATGCCGAAATTAGGGTTCTTGAGGTTTCTCTTTGATTTCTTATTCCATGTTAAAAATAAATGAAATTAAAGACCATAGACATGATCGTGAGGTTAAAACGAGTTGATTGATATGTAGATTGCATGATATAATCAAGTATTCAGTGAGATTGGATAGAAAATGCAAATCTGGGAAACTCAGAACACGCGCGTGTTCTTGCCTTTGTTCTTGGCGCCATTTTCAAATATTTGAATATTTGAATTTTGTGATTTTATTTAATTGATTCAAAAATTAATTTCTCTCTGAGTTTTAATGATTTTGAGTTGATTCTTTTTTTGATAATTCACAAAAATGTTAAAATATTTTATTTTATCAAAAAATCCCAAAAATATTATTTATTTCATATAAATGATATTTTTGCAAAGAATTAATGTTTTATTTGTTTTTGCCATTTAAAATGTTTGTTCCCTCTTGATTTTGTAACTTTTAATGCCTTCTAATTATTTTGTAGGTCAATACTTAATTTTTGAAGCATTAATCCAAGATCACAATTTGTTTTCCATATCTTAAACAATTTTGATCATTTTAATTGAATTTTTATTCAATTAAAGCTTATTTTGAAAACAAATTAGGGTTTTTGGATTAATTCAACCCTCATAAACCATTTTCAAAAGACTTTGGGCCTCTAATAGAGTGTAAGACCCAATTCTTTTTTGACCAAATCATTTTTGGGCCTCAGTGTATTGTATAAGTCCCGATACCGTCAAAAACAAACGGCGCGATCGTCGCCAGTTTAAAAATAAACCATCTGGGCCTCTCCTTGAGCTACAAGACCCATTCAAAACTTTTGGGCCTCTAATAGAGTGTAAGACCCAAACCCCCTTTTAACCAAAACAATTTTGGGCCTCACTTATTGTATAAGTCCCTCTGCGTTAAAAGAAAACCTCGGCGCGATCGCCATTTTAAACGAAAAATCATCTGGGCCTACCCTCGAGTTATAAGCCCCACACTTTTTCTTTAAAAACTTTTTGGGCCTCTTGAGAGAGTGTAAGACCCATCCCTTTGTACATAAAACAATTTTTGGGCCTCAGTCACTTGTATAAGTCCCTCTGTACAAATTCAACAGTGCAATCACTGGTAAAACCCTGGGCCTCTCCTTGAGCTGTAAGCCCCAAATCTTTCTTTTTCAAAGCACTTTCTCCTTTGATTTTGAATATACTGTTATTTTCAATCTTTCTTTGTTGAACAACTAACCAAACAGCATGGAAGCTCTACAACCGAGTAAGTGTTTATATGCTTTCATTTACTGCTTTCATATACATATAATTGTATTGTGGGACTATTTCACTGTAAGTCTTCTTTCATAAAGTTATATCAACTGTGTAATAATAGTATAGATATTTAGAGTTTCCCCGGTAACTACGTCTAGAACTAGGAAAAGTCGTTTCGTTTATTCGTAGAAATAGACAGCTAGATCCCCAATAGGATCACCAGATACAGTATTCTCTTCGGCTGTCCTCATTAGGAATTGTCAAGAAACTCTACTCCCAGAGATGAATGTATTCTCCGTGAATGGCATCTTTGAGTTTCTTCCAAATTCTCAAACTTTCCTGGCTTGATCTATTCCTTGTGAATAGCCTGTCTTGAATTTCTCGGGGTTTGGGGACCCACGGGCTTCTTAAAAGCATCGGCCTCCTCTTGGGCATCGTACAAGGACCCACAGGCTTCCTAAAAGCATCCCTGCCTCCTCTTGGGCTTAGTACAAGGACCCGTCAGCTTCTTAGAAGTATTCAAAGCCTCCTCTTAGGCTTCGTATAATGATTCTTCCTCCGGGAATGATAGCCTCCTCTTGGGCTTCGTACAAGGACCTCTCGGCTTCTTAAAAGTTTCCAGCCTCCTCTTGGGCTTCGTACAAATTATCCCGACGACCTCCTAGAGGTATAGGAACAGAACTTAGTCATCTTCATTGAATAGTCCTTTCAAAGAGTCTACTACTGTTTCTCAAAGCACAGTACAAAAGATGAAACTCTAGACACGGACAATCTAATATCTTTGAGTCTCAAAGACATTCTCAAGTGACCCCTTCGTTAAATAGGAAGGAAACCCGTAGACTCGGACAGTCTCAATACCCTTTGGATTTCCCGTTTCCTTAAAGAATAGGGAATAACCCTGGTCCTCGAATCAAATCCTTGAGTACAGTGTTACTCATATAAGAACTGATTTTCTTTTTTAAAATCAGTATATTGGACCTGTCACTCAACTGAAACAGTCACAATAGCCTCCTATTGGGCTTTGTACAATGATTATTCCCAGCGAAGCAAACATTCAGCCTCTCTCTCGGGCTTTGTACGAGACACATAAGAGACTCCCTCGTTGAGTCAATCACTCCCTTTCGCCTCCATCTCGGGCTTTATACGAGATACAAAAAGGTTCTTATTGAGCCAAACAAATTTTAACCTCCATCTCGGGCTTTATACGAGATACAAAAAGGTTCTTATTTAGCCAAACAAATTTTAGCCTCCATCTCGGGCTTTATACGAGATACAAAAAGGTTCTTATTGAGCCAAACAAATTTTAGCCTCCATCTTGGGCTTCGTACGAGATACAAAAACACTCTAGGGTTGAGTATAAAAGACTCTCTTGTTGAGTCAAACCTTTCAGCCTCCATCTCGGGCTTCGTACGAGATACAAAATCACTCTCTTGTTGAGTATAAAAGATTCTCCTGTTGAGTCAACCCTTTTAGCCTCTCTCTCGGGCTACGTACGAGACACATAAAAACTCCCTCTTGTTGGGCCCATAGCCTCCTCTTAGGCTTTGTATAAGAAAACCACTGGTTGATCCAATCAACCTTTTAGCATCAAAGTTGTGCCTCGTTCATAGTACACAAACATCAATAACTCCTTCCCCTTCATCTAATTGCTGTAAGCGGCAAGCCTCTGGATCATCTACATCCATGTCACTGTCCCTCTTTTAGCATGAAAAATTCCTAAGGAAAGATAGCATTGCTCTACACTGAGTTAAAGTCTTCTCCTTCAGGTTAAAAATCTTCTATAAAGGAAATTATGGCATTGCCGGATTCACACATCCTGGTTAAAGTAATTCTCCTTTATAAACAGTTGTGACATACAACCCCCTCTTTAGAGATGACAAATTCTCTCTAAAGACAACATCTTTTAGCTTCACATCTTGGACTTCGAACAAGATATAAATAGACCCTTCAGCTTCACATCTTGGGCTTTGAACAAGATACAAACTACCTTTTGCTTCACGTCTTGGGCTTTGAACAAGACACCAAAACCCCATTTCCTCCCATAGAATAGGAGGAACTACGATCGCTCTGATTTCCCTGTTTCGGAAAAAACGGGAATACGTAGGCATAAGATTGAAAGAAAAATCTTAGCGAGCACACTAAACACAAACCCAAAATCCCATACTTTCATATATATCCGTCCTGACATCTCAACCGATGGCCTAAAACACCCCTTTTCGAAAAAATAACCTAGGAGAGACCCCGAATCTTTGTAGCATCTGTAAACCAACAGTTTTGACTATTTAACCTCAGTATGCAAGCAGGGTTAGTTGGAGACATCTATTTCCCTTCCTTCATCAGCTTTAATAGGATAAAAAATGAATCGAACTGTAGTACCAGAGCGATCATGCTTCGCAACCACATCCAAAAATCACTCGCTACATGTACGAGATACAAAAAGGTTCTTATTGAATCAACACTTTGGCCTCCATCTCGGGCTTTATACGAGATACAAAAAAGACTCCCTTGTTGAGTCACAATCCTTTTAGCCTTCGTCTTGGGCTTTGTACAAGACACAAATCACTCTCTTGTTGAGTATAAAACCCTTGGCCTCCATCTCGGGCTTCGTACGAGATACCATAAAGGACTCACTTGTTGAGTCACGTCCCTTTTAGCCTCTATCTCGGGCATTGTACGAGACAAATCAAAAATACCCTCTTGTTGGGCCAATAGCCTCCTCTTAGGCTTTGTATAAGAAAACCACTGGTTGACCCAATCAACCTTTTAGCATCAAAGTTGTGCCTCATTCACAGTACACAAACATTAACAACTCTTTTCCCTTCATCTAATCGCTGTAAGCGGCAAGCCTCTGGATCATCTACATCCATGCCACTGTCCCTCTTTTAGCATGAGAAATTTCTAAGGAAATATGGCATTGCTCTACACTGAGTTAAAGTCTTCTCCTTCAGGTTGGAAATCCCCTATAAAGGAAATTATGGCATTGCCGGATTCACACATCCGGTAAAAGTAATTCTCCTTTATAAACAGTTGTGACAGACAAACCCCTCTTTAGAGATGACAAATTCTCTCTAAAGTCAAACCCTTTTAGCTTCACATCTTGGGCTTCGAACAAGATACAAATAGACCCTTCAGCTTCACATCTTGGGCTTTGAACAAGATACAGACTACCTTTCGCTTCACGTCTTGGGCTTTGAACAAGACACCAAAACACAATTTCCTCCCATAGAATAGGAGGAACTACGATCGCTCTGATTTCCCTATTTTGGAAAAACGGGAATACCTAGGCATAAGATCGAAAGAAAAATCTTAGCGAGCACACTAAACAAAAACCCTCAGATCCCAAATCCTCATACATCAGTCAAACATCCTAGTCCGTATTCCCCGCTAAAAGTCTAAATTCCATCAAAATAACCTAAGAGAGGCCCCCCACATTGATCACATCTGTAAACCAACAGTTTTGACTGTTTGACCTCAGTTTGCAAAGCAGGGTTAATTAGAGACATCTTTTTCCCTTCCTTCATCAGCTTCAATTGGATAAAAAATGAATCGACCTGTAGTTCCCCCCAAAGAGCGACAGTGCTTAAGAACCACATCCAAAATCGCTCGCTACACAAGTCTACTGGTATGAAAGGGTTTATCTTTGTACGACGGCCAAGAGGAGGCAGGTGTTTTAAGGGATGAGAATCAACCCTTAACTTGGTCTGTGGTTTAGACTCATTAGAAAGACAACTCTAAGAAAGGATGACTAGATTCTGTCCTATACCTTTAAGAGGCCTTCGGGTCCTTGTACTAAGCCCAAGAGGAGGCATGAGAACTTCTAAGAAGCCAGAGGGTCCTTGTACAAAGCCCAAGAGGAGGCGAGGATGCTTTTAGGAACCCCGTGGGTCCAAACCTAAGAAAAGTTCAAGAAAGGTTTCACCGGGAATTAATCCTTTAGTGAACAGTTCTAGGGTTTGAAGAAATTCAAGAGAGGTTTCACCGGGAATTAATCCTCTCTGGGGAATTAAATTTCTTTTACAATTTCTAATAATGACAGTCTGAGAAAAGTTTCACTGGGAATAATGCCTTTCTCTTTGTTCCATATTGTATAAGCCCAAGAGGAGGCAAGACTGTATCTGGAATTCCTATGGAGAACTAGTTTTGACTGTGTTGAAAGAGCGACCACTGGCTTTATCTAATTCTAGGCCTATTTCCGGGGAAAACTCTAAGCAGATAATATACATGCATATATATGTATAGATATATATATAGACACGTATGTAAAAGAGTGTAGGAGGACTTACAGGTGAGTAAGCTTCCAGCACAAACAAATATATATATATATATATATATATATATATATGTGTGTGTGTGTGTGTGTGTGTGTGTGTGCAAGTATTTAAAAGAAAGTTGTTTAAAACTTACAGGTGAGCAAGCTTCCATTGTAACAGTTGTATGGTTAGTTGTTTAAAAAATTAAAGAAAGTTTTTATAACAACCATGAATTTGAACCTAAATCAAAAGGGAAAGTTGTTTTGAAAAGATTGGGGCTTACAACTCAAGGAGAGGCCCAATGAATTATTTATTTACAAAGGGATGGGTCTTAAAACTCAAAGAGAGGCCCAAAGTTTATTTTTGTACAAGAGATGGGGCTTACAACTCAAGGAGAGGCCCAAGTCAAAAACAGTGATCGCACCGTTATTTTTAAAATCGTATTGGGTCTTATACAATGATTGAAGGCCCAATTTATTTATGTACAAAGGGATGGGTCTTACAACTCTTTCAAGAGGCCCAAATTGATTTAAAAGAAAAGAGAATGGGGCTTACAACACAAGGGGAGACCCAGATGATTTTGTTTTGAAAACGGTGATCGCGCCGAGATTTTTACGTACTGGGACTTATACAACGACTGAGGCCCAAATTTATTTATTTACAAAAAGGGATGGGACTTACACCCTTTCAAGAGGCCCAAATTGATTTAAAAGAAAAGAAATGGGACTTACAACACAGGGGTTGGCCCAGATAACAATTGTTTGAAAACGACGATCGCACCGAGATTTTTAAAATCGCATCGGGACTTATACAATAACTGAGGCCCAAAAATGTTTATGTACAAAAAGGGTTGAGACTTACACTCTATTAGAGGCCCATGAGTGTTTTAAAAATGTTTGAAAAATCAAAATTTATAGGAAACCCTAATTTTGAATTTAAAAGATATAATTTTCAAAGGAAATTAAATAAAAAATGATATAAAATATCAAATATATTTAAAAACAAGTTGTAAACTTTGAAAAATATTTTGAGAAATCATGTTTAATCACATGAAAGCTTGAAATTCATTTGGTTTTGAAAAATCAAGGTGGGAATTTCATTTTAAAATGTTTAAAAATAAATAAAATGAAATTAATTACAAAAATTCTAACTATATTAAGAAAATAATATAAATTTAATTTTTTTGTAAATTAAAATAATTTAATATTTTTATGAAATTTGAAAAAAAGAATTAATTCAAAAACATAAATATTCAGAGAGAAGTTAATTTTTGAATCAATTAAAAAAATATCAAAAATTCAAATATTTAAAAATTTGAAAAAGGGCGCCAAGAACACTTGGTTCTTGCCCGCGTCCTCTGTTTTTTCAGATTTTGCATTTTCTCACTTTTCTCCATGATTACTCAATGGATTTGCACGATTCAAGTACCAATCTTGTTCGTTTTTGAACAAGGATCACAACCTTATAGATTAATTGCATTTATATTGAGTATGGAATGAGAAATCAGAGGATAACCTCAAGAACCCTAGTTTTTGCAAGAACATCGTGAAATCTTATACACGATTGATTCATGCTAATTGATTGAGGGTTATTACTCTACATACATACAGAATCATCGTGGTAACTTGAAATGACATTTAAGATGCATGGAATGTAGAGTTTGAAGGGTTCAGGCTTACCTCTTGCAGCTGGTGATCGAGCTTGGTGATGGAGGTGTTGCAAATGTGTTCCAATGATCTGGACAGCTTCCTTAGGTGCCAAGGAACGTGTTTGAATGCTTAGAGTGGATTGAAATGAGCTGGAACTTGATATGGTACCTCAACTGCAACTCTGTCAAGAACTTGAGCAATTGGCTGGTGATTTTGTGATTTTAATGTTCTAGATGTTATTTTAGTGTTTAGATCACCTACATATGATGTTTATGAGGTGTTGGCATGATTGGTTTGGCTGGAATCACTCTCAATTTCAAAACTCGATTGTGACATGAGTTAGAAGGCAAAATTGGAGTGAAAGAGAGAATTTGAGTAAAGCATCAGTTTGGGTGCTTTGGTGTACTTAGACTGATCACAAATGAGCTCTATTTATAGTATAGCAAGTTTGTTTTGCAAGTAATAGTGAATGGCAACTGCAGCAGGTCTATGGCCAATGGTGATCAAATGGAATCTCAAGTCTCCTCTAGCCATTGACTTGAGGTTAGAGCACATGCTATGAGTTCTCTGGTTCCTGGATAAGGCTTGACTGAATTTGGATAACATTGTCTTGATTAATGCCACCTCTATGCATCAGTTAAATGCTTGGAAACAAAATTGACCATTTGGAAGAATCTTGAATTTTAGAGGTGTCATGCCTAAACATAGATCCATGGACATGTGGATCAGTGTTTGTCCCTTGGTTGTTCCCCCTTGAGGTGTGCAGATGGATAACCATGCTTGTTATTGCTCAAATTGATCAATTCGAGCAATAATACACAAATCTGCCTTGCAAAAATCAGTGAAAAATACCATTTTCAATAGATCATATCTTCTTGGTCAAGTTGAATTTTGAGAGGCTCTTGTACTTTTTAAAGAGCCCTCATATGGTACTATCCATGTATGATCATAGTTTTTCTTGAAAGTATTTGGATCCCATTGAAAAATCCCCATGAACTTTGATGTCCAAGGCTGGTAACTTAGGCAGATTTTTATTAAGTGTTGAAAAAGTGTAATTTTCTTCATTTTTGTCATTTTGATCACTCCATAACTTAAAATTCATGAAGAATTGGAGTTTAAGGTAGTTGAAGCTTTTGTAGAGTGTAGGAAGACCTACAAATCAGGCTTTGGATCACCCAAAATGGCTGCCTAGATCAAGAGTTATGGTCTTTGGAAGTTGGCACCAAAATCATCCAAATTTGGTAACTTAGAAAATTTTTCAATTTTTCAAGATTACCCCTTTTACAAGTTATCTTGGTTTCTTGATTAATTCTTGTTCAAATGACATTATAAGTCATATTTTATGAAAATATGAATCATAAGGATCATTTTTGGCAAAAAAGTCATGTTTTGACTTTTGGCTCTAGAGCGATTCGGCGCGTAAAACCCTAATTCCCGACTTTTGGGGAATGCATCCTCTGAGGGTAATTTAACTTTACAAATGGATCCCTAGGGTAATTTTGAGCATATTGAGCCACATGTTGAAGTCTTGGCTCATCCTCTTGTGAAAATCTCACTCTGGAGGTCCCGGTCGTCCAAAACCCTAATTCAGCGGCATCGGGTGTTTCAAGGCTCCAACCACTTGAGATGAGGCAACTTTTGTGCTTGATTTTTTATGTGAGGGTCCTCTTGATCCTTTGTGGATGTTTTAAGAGGTTATACAAGTTGAAGATCATGTCATTTCTTGATTGATCTTTTGTCTAAATGTTCTGAGTGGGCTCAAAACCCTAATTCTTGATATGTGGTGGATGCTCAACTATCTTTGAAGAGATTGATGAGGTATGAAAGTACATCCATATTGTGGTGATTGTTTTCACGATGATGGGAAATCTTGGTGGTTAAAATTTGGGGTATGACACACACCTCTTGGTCGTGATTTCTATGTCTGATCCCGCACGTGGAAACCCTAAGTCCTTCAGGAGAGGGTTTAATTAGCTTGGGAAATCTAAGTCCCTCAGGAGAATTTATATGATGCCTGGATAATGATACTATAAGCTCCTTAAGCAAGGTGTTGGGTAGCTTATCTGCGTTGCTCTGAGGGGTGGCAAGGATCTTTGACATGAAGTCTAGCAAATATTACCTCCAGGTGGGGCAAGGATCTTTGTTATGAAGTCCATCATACAAACATTTCCTCAAGGGGCAGAAAGGATCTCTTCCATGAAGTCCAGCATACAAATATTGCCTCAAGGGAAAGAAAGGATCTTCGCAATGAAGTCCAGTATACAAACATTGCCTCAAAGGGTGGCAAGGATCTTCGCTGTGAAGTACAACATACAAACATTGCCTTAAAAAGTGTCAAAGCTCTTTGATATGAAGTCTAGAATACAAATATTGCCTTAAGGGGCGGCACAAAACTTTGCTATGAAGTCACACAAAATATTTAGAAAAACATCCCTGTTAGCCATAAACGCTCAAGAAATTGTTCACAGGTACATAATCATGCTGTGTATCAGGAAATTACAAACAATTTAATAATAATAATATTTAAGATGGAGAGCATTCTAGGTTTTGGGCAAGAGAGGTCCTTCTAAATCCTGCAACTTTTACACCCCATAAGGGAGCTTCTGGAAAATGCGATACGGCCCATCTCAATTAGGAGGTAGGTTTCCCTGTTATGTAGGTGGAACTACTTACTTTAATACCAGGCTGGCCTCTTGCATCTCTCTTGGCTTGACTTTAGAGTTATATCTTCTGGCGGCTCTATGCTTGGCTGCGAATTCTCGGACGTGGGCCACTTCTCTCAATTCATCGATTAACTCTGCCACACATTCTAATCCAGACTTGTTTACTTCTTCATTAAACTGGGATCGTCACCACGAGGGCATGTCAATATCTACAGGCAGCATGGTGTCCGTTCCATATACCATGGCGAACAAAGTTTCCTAGGCGGTGGAGTGTGGGGTGGTTAGGTATGAGCACAATATCTCATGGAGCAGTTCTGCCCATAAACCCTTGGCATCATCAAGCCTCTTCTTAAGTCCCTTTAGAATTACTTTGTTTGCCGATTTTGCTTGCTCATTGGCCTGAGGGTGTACAAGGGATATGAACTTTGTCTCCACTCCCAAATCTTCGCAAAACGCTAGTGACCATAGCACTGGAAAACCGGGTTCCATTTTCGAAGATGATAGTTCTGGGAAGTCCATACCTGCACATAATTTTCTTCCAATAGAAACATCGAACCCTCTCAAAAGTGATTTTAGCAACAACTTCCACCTATATCCATTTGGTAAAATAATCAACTCCCACTATCAAGAATTTCGGTTGACATGGCACCAGGGGGAACGGACCTAGGATACATGCCTCACTAGCAAAAAGGCCAGGGTAGAATCATCGGCTGAAGTAGTTCAACCGGGGTATGGTGAAGGCTAGCATGCCTCGAGCATTGATCACACTTCTTGACAAAGGCAATTCCATCCTTCATCAAAGTAGGCCAATAATATCACTCCCTCAATAACTTGTGGGCGAAGGCTTTTCCGCCAATGTGACTGATGCAGGCTCCCTTGTGTACTTCTATAAGAACCAGGTGGTTTCGCATAGACACCACAGCTTAAGAGAAGCCCTCCCAATTTTATAATGTTTTCTAGAGAGGAGTGTGTACTCAGCAGCCCATTTTTGAATTCTTCTTCTTCCCCATCGTCCAATGAAAGTTCGTCCCTCTATAGGTAACGCAATGGGGGTGACATCCAACTAGACTGAGAGACAATTTCCAGGGTGTATACCTCAGTTGACATGATGCTTGGGGAGGCAAGTGTCTCCTGGATAACTGTTCTGTTAAACACTGGTATCTTCGATGTGGAAAGATTGGATATGAGGTCTTCTATGAAGTTTTCTTCGCAGGGAACATGTTCTATTTCAAAAGAAGTAAAACGAGAGGATAAACTTTGTACCTTTTGTATATATTTATCAATTTCAGATCCTTTTCCTGGTACTATCCGTAGACTTGGTTGGATACTAATTGGGAGTCACTTTTGGCCTTTAGTATGAAGGTTTCCATCTCTAAGGAGAGAAACATGCGGTAATAAAGAGCTCGTATTTTGCCTGATTGTTACTGGCAGTGAGCTCAAACTTTAATGCTTACTCGATGAGTATATCTCCAGGCCCTTCAAAAACTATCCCAATTCCACTTCCTTTCACATCGGAGGCACCGTATGTAATTCCTCATACTTCTTTTAGGATTACCGACTGACCCCACAAATCAACACATGTCTTTTCAGCATGCTTTGTCCTCACTCGCACGCTTTCTAGAAAACTTCCCAGAAGGTCACCCATCCAAATACTAATCCAAGTAGAACTGCCTTAACTAAGGAGTTCTTATTTGTTAGGCTACTGAAAAGAAAATGCATATTATTAGTATAGGTAGTACCAATCAATCCTTATAAGCCTTCCTTCAACCATGCAGTCTCATCCCTGCACAACCTCAAGATCCCTCTTATTCCAATGTGAATTCGACGACCACTCTCTGCCATCTTTGACCTCGAGTATTACATCCAATCTCCGCCCTCGGGTGTTACATGCCCACCAGCTTCCGCTTGGTTTGTCCCCGAGCCATATCGTACTGGGAGAGGTATGGCTCTGATACCATTTGTAATCCCCCGGACTACTTTCAGGATTACCGACTGACCCCACAAACCAACACAGGTCTTTTCAGCATACTTTGTCCTCACTCACATGCATTTCAAGAAACTTCCCAAAGGTTAACCCATCCAAATACTAATCCCAGTCAAACCTCCTTAACTATGGAGTTCTTATTTGTTAGGATACCAAAAAGAAGATGCATCATGTTGGTATAGGTAGTACCAATCAATCCTTATAAGCCTTCACTGAATCATGCAGTCTCATTACTTCATAGCCTCAGGATCCCTCTCATTCTGATGTGAAATTGAGGACCACTCTCTATCCTCTTCAGCCTCGAGCATTACATTCACTCTCCGATCTCTTCGGCCTCGAGTGTTACACCATATACCAATAGCACCCATTCTAGGGGCGTCTCATCGTCCACAAGCGAGCTAAATTCTGCCATGAAATCTTCTAGAGCTTGTGATTTGATTCTTCCCACGAGATATATTGGATGTCGTATTCCAAGAGTTCCACTGCCCAAGATACCATCCTTCCTGCCACATCTGGCTTCTTCAAGACTTGGAGAACATGATAGTTAGTTTTCACAAAGGTCTTGTGAACCTAAAAATAAGGTCTTAGCTTCCTCGTCACAATGACTATTCCTAGAGCTAGCTTCTCAATATTTGGATAACGTGCTTCAGCGGATAAAGAGTTTGCAGTGGATAAATCATGATTAGAGTTAGAGATATAGAGAAAGAGAGACACAAGCATATTTATCCTGCTTCCTCCGATAAACCGAGAGTAGTCCAGTCCCCTTGGACTTCCAAGGGATTTTCCTATAATCACAAATGATTACAATTTGCTCAATCACACATGCAAGAGACTTCCAATGCTCAAACACACAAGTAAGAGACTTCTAATGCTGAAGCCCTCAGCAAGAGACTTCAAATTCTCAAACACATAGAAAGAGACTTCAAATCATCAAGCACACAAGTAAGAGACTTCTTACAATGTAACTTACAAATAAAATATTGTTTGTTTCTTACACTTGATATAAAATCAGTTGTGTAAACAAAATAAAACAAAGTAATAATCTTTAAGACTTAAGAATTTATAAAATATACAAGTGTTAAGAAATTCTAAGTTAAACTTATGTTTTTTGTTTGAAACAGTAACAACTCTTTTATTGTCAATGGTTCATGTAGATTCTTCAAGTCTTCAGCTCCTTATATATAGAAATATAAAATATTCGTTGAAGAGCACAAGTGAGTCTTGGAGAAGCTTGATCATAGACGTTGAAATGTTACTTGATATGGTTAATCACTTTTAAAATATATTGGACATCTTTTTTCTTAAAAAGGAACTATTTGTTGCATTCCAATTGTATGTGAAGATTTTTGTTTAAATCTTCACGTGAGCAAAAAGAAGACAAATTGCTCTCTTAGTCGGAAAGTGACATATCTCAGTCTCCCCGATCCCTGCGTTGACTGACCTATGAGTCTGATAGTGACCTATCAGAGTCTTCTTGATCCTTGTATTTGACTAACTTTAAAGTTCGAGACTTTAGAGTCTCAACTTCTGATTCTTCAGAGTTTGAGCCTTTAGAGGTTGACTTTCTTCAGAGTCTGATCTTAAGAAGTTGACCTTCTTCAGAGTCTAAGTCTTCATAGTCTGGATCTGATCTTCAGATTCTGGATCTTTTAGTTTCTCTTTAAATGTTCATTTTTAGTATCAGAGCTAACTTTATAAGAGAATTTTTAGTTTATGGTCCTACATGCATAAACATATGTTAGTATACCGAATTTTTCTTTAAATACTTTTTTATCATTAAAACCTTAGAGATATGGTACAAACCAATTTTGTTCCAACAATCTCCCCCTTTTTGATGATGACAAACACAAGTATTTAAGAACACTGGTTGCTAATTTAACTAACAAGTTGACTTCATGGTCTTTGGTTTGTAAGCTCCCCCGAGTCTAATAGACAAAAAATGTGAGGTTTGTAAGCCCCCACAAGTTCTATCCAGGTTAATTAAATTTTATCATTAAAGTAAAACAAAATAATTGTTCATATTTTTAAGCAAGAAAAAGGTTCTTAACTTTCAGATTCAGGTGCTTAAATACTTATCTATCTTACTCCTTCTTTCGTGATTAACAAAAACAAAAAGAATAAAAGAAATAAGAAAAGATACTGAAAAAATATATTATAAAACCAACAAGATTGTTTGTAAGATTGCCAAAAATATTAAAAAGAGTCAAAGACAACAAAACAAAAGAAATGGTTCTAAGTCCTACAGCCTAGGGTTTCTTCAGAAGCTCCATAATAACTTTGATATCAGAACCCATGTCATTCTTCCTATCAACTGTAACACCCCATTTTTTATATTTAATCAATCTGTGCTATTTTAATTAACTTTTTCATGTGTTGGTGAATTATTTTATTTTATGTGTTTGAGGGTAGAGGGCCTTAGACGAGAGAGCACACCCTTTAGAAATAAAATGAGATTTTTATTTAATTTTAATTGATTTAATTATTTAAATTGAGAAAATAGAGTTTGGGGGTAGAAATTAGAAGTTTAGTAGAATTTAGATCATGGGAGTAATTAGCAAGAGATGAGGGTATCATGAGTAATATTAGAAACAAATGATTAGGTTTTATTTGTTTTGTTTAAATAGAAAATTGGGAGATAATTGGTTTAGTTTACAGTACGTGAAATAAGAGAAATTTGAGAGAAGAGGAGAGCAAGGGTTTGGAAGAGGAAGAGTTAGGAGGAGACACCATAACCAAATCTTAGAGAATCTCCAATTCTACGGTAAGGGGGGAGAACTGTTCATGTGTAGATGCTTAGTCAAAGAGGATAGAGAGGGTTCCTAACCCTTCTCCTTTGGGGTCTTTCCCTTTTTACCATTGTTGAATGGTTTAGAGCTTGAGATGAGTTTTCATAGAACTCTTTCATGATCATTGTGGTTTGATATCAATTTTTTTGCACTGATTTCATGTTAATTTTGTGTGAATTTATCAGATTAAATTATGAAATTCGGTGTTCTTATGAGTTGTGTTGCAATTGTTGAAGATGATGATGATTTTGAATCAAATCGATGTAATATATGTTAATTTATGCCCATTTGATTGTTCTTAATACTATATTAACATGTATGATTGAATTTCGTGCATTTGGGATCGATTGGGGTCAAAATCAGAGCTTTGATAGGGCTCAAATATGGGAGAAATTGTTTTTCTAGGTTCTGGTATGAGCGATCTCGCTCAGTGATGATGAACTTTGCCCAATGAGCAATGTCTCTCCTGTTGAGACAAATTTGGTTCATACGATGTATACTCTAAGGTTTTGATGATTACAAAGTATTTGAAGAACAATTAGGATTTCTAACTAGCTAGTTCATGTATACAGAATTCAGTTTACTTGATGAAACAAGTTCTATAACGAAAAGAGCTATGGTTCGGTTCTGATCAGGTTCTTGTGAGAGAATCTGGCCATAAAGTTATCTTTTACATATTTCAGAATTAGAAGCGCGCTAACCCTGCCTCTGAAATTGATGGATGTTAACTCAAGCTCAGAAATCACAGGACTCGAGAGTAGCTGACATTATCTTCAAAAGTTTGCGTTGTACTTGTTTCATAGAAGAGTTCTCTGGACAAAGGCCTTGTTCAGTGGCTAATTCCTTGGATACGAGTTCCAAAACCTGCTTTATTAGAATTGAAGATGTGCAAAAATATTTGATTTGAATATAGTCGTTAGGTTGCTTCAACGACTCTATTTCTTCAGCTATAAAAGGAGCAGAAAAATTGAAGATCAACCAAGAGAATAACATTGCAACTATAATTGAAATATACACGCACTTCACACCATTTGTATCAACTTAAGAGAAGTTAATACTTTAAGAGTTATTATTATTGTATAGTTTAAGAATTTTTAGTGTTAAAGTGTGTTGTATTATATTTGAACACCCTTGATTGTTAATCAAGTGTTGTTGTAAGTTATTCCTTTTCTAAACAATCAGTTTAGGTAAAGTCTCTTGCTGTGTGCTTGAGCATTGAAGTCTTGAATCCGAGGGATTTAAGCAAGGAAGTCTTGGATTCATGGAATCTAAGCAGAAAAGTCTTAGGTTGTGAGTCTGAGCAGGAAGTCTTGTACTTTAGGGTATAAGCAGGAAAGTCTTAGGATCTGAGGATCTAAGCAGGAAGTCTTGGTCAGGTGCTGATTGAGCAAGGAAGAATTAGGCTGTAGGTTTAAGCAGGAGAAAGTCTTTTACTTGAGGGTATAAGCAATTGTAATCGGTTTGATTATAGTGGAAATATATTGTGCTGCATGTAACACCCCCAATCTATACCCCCAAATAAATAAAGCGATAAAAATTTCATCAAGGTATAATTAAACATTCATGGCATAGACTGAGGTGTCACATCAATTGGGGCAAAATACAATAAACCTGCTCATAAAGATATGCAACAATCAGGTAGTAAATAACAGAGGAACTTAGTTCCTACTACCCACAATTCAGATAAAGAATAAAAGCGGAAAATCTGTACTGAAATCTCATATATAGATATAAGAAGTTTGTCTGCCAAATACAATCATACACGTACAATCCAAAAGATACATATACATATACACACAAATCACCAACGGTCTCCCTAACTACCCGGTGCTACATATCAGAGCCGACTGACAAAAGAATGAAGACCCAAGCTTCACAAAAAGACCTCCAGCAATCTAATCTGCAATGCCTCGTAGAGCATTCAAAACAGCAGAAGGGTGAGAAACACAATCATAATATAATTGCATATAATTATATAACAACACAAAATTACACATGTAAAATATTTTCACCACAACTACCCCATAATCAAATACAACACAACACAATGCATATCTCATATGTCCATCACCAATGCATATCAATCGTACACAACACAATTTTCACCAAAACATATATATATTTCAACTCATCAATTCCAATCACAATTCCACACAAAATCAATCCATTCATTATTTATGCAAATGCACAGAGACCGACACAACGACTCTATGCAATGCATATGCGGTACCATCCATCCATCAATCTCATCACTAGTTCACTCAGGAACTATTGGAACCATCGCTCGTTACTTAATGTAACTCCCCGTCGGGCATACGATGTTCCCCGTTGCTTTTGGTCCTCTTTGTATAAGGCGCACGACGTTTATGGATCGCTTTCAGTCCTCTTTGTATAAGGTGCACGATCCGATCGCTTTTGGTCCTCTTTGTATAAGGCGCACGATCGTCTATAATCATCGCTTTTAGTCCTCTTTGTATAAGGCGCATGATGTTATAGCGGATTCCCTCTGGAATCGTTTCGTCGCTCACACCCACTAGGGTACACGACATCACAAGAATGCATATCGTGATGCTTGGCATACAATGACTCATGACATTCAAATGCACACATATATGCAATCATCTCAATCAACAAAATCATGCTTTGCACTCAAGCCCAAAGCAATGCATTTAATTGCCATACGGCCACAAACCATCATCACACCATCTAAACACATGCATTTACATCATACAACAGCACACAAGTCATACCATATCTATCAAAGGCATATTGCATGATAACACATCAAATACACACAGTTAAAATGGTACAAGTCGACAAAACGACACATTTCCAAATTCCCGACATAATTAAATCGGCCAACAATCTCAAAACCATTATAATAATAAAGAACATGCCACAAGCTTTCCAACGCATCAAACCACACCTCTAACCGACTTACGGATCAAAAGTTATAAAGAAAACAAATTGGAAAAAAATTGTCATGTTCGCAATGCGAAGCTCCTAGCGAGTCCTTCGCTTCCTTATTCGCAGTGCGAATACCCCAGCGAACCGTGGCAGTAAGGAAAATAGCCTATCATTTACAGTGCGAACACCCAGCGAACCTTCGTTGTCCCCTTCGCAGTGCGAATCCCCCAGCGAACCGTGGCAGAAAGAAAAATAACACAACGTTCGCAGTGCGAACCTCACGCGAACGCTTGCTTTCCCATTCGCTGGCCATTCGCAGTGCGAACCTGCGAAACCAGAAAAACCCAGCAGCGCTATTGTACACCCCAAAACCAAATTTTCCCCACCAAAACACTTCCAAACTAACACATAGCAATCAAAACATAAGTCAATCATGGTAACAAGTATTCTACGGCATTTACACCGATTTTCAACCGCGAAAACATCGATTTCTCATCATTTTTCTCATTTGCAACCTAGAATCAAAAACTATGGAAAGGCAAGAGAATATACAAGCACACACATACATAATCATACACAAGCATAAGATAATCGAGTTTCACACCCTTACCTGATTTAATCGTGTTTAGAAAGTCGGTTGTTTCGATTTCTTAATCCACAAGTTTTCTCTCTTTTTTCTTCTCTTCTTTTTCCTTCTTTCTCTTTTTCTTCTTCTCTTTTTCTTTCTCTCTACTTTTCTCTCTTTCTATTTCTATTTATGTTTCTAACTTAACCAAAAATAAATGAAAAGAACAAAATACCCTTACACTCAAATATCTTGCAAACGCTCCCAAAACGCGATAAAATATCACAACAATGAAAAATAATATATTTCCAAATAAAAGTTAAGAATAAAATAATAAAATAATCAAAACGACTCGATTAAATAAAAACTGACAAAACTGGGGCGTTACAACTCTCCCCCACTTATAAATTTTCGTCCTCGAAAATATTACCTGAGATGAACAACTCTGGATACGACTCCCACGTCCGACTCTCCAACTCCCAAGTTAAATTGCCCTCAGCAGCGCCTCCCCACGCTACTTTCACCAGTGTAATATCCTTGCCCCTCAACCGCTTCACCTCGCGATCCAAAATCCTTACTGGTAATGCCTCGACCGTAAGGTTCTCCCTTACCTCTACCTCATCCATCAGAATCACATGGGACGGATCCGGAACATACTTTCGAAGCTGTGAAACATGGAACACATCATGCAAATTCGACAGATTCGGCGGCAACGCCACCCGATAAGCCACAGCACCCACTATCGCGGATATCTGGTAAGGACCAATAAACTGAGAAGTAAGTTTCTTCGACTTCAATGCACGACCCACACCCGTTACCGGCGTAACTCTCAGAAATACATGATCGCCCTCTTGAAACTCAAGATCCTTTCGCCTCCGATCATGATAACTCTTTTGCCTACTCTGAGAATCCTTCATTTTCTCACGAATAAGCTTCACTTTGTCTGTAGTCTGTTGAATCAATTCGGGTCCAACCACCAAACTCTCACCAGATTCGTGCCAACACAACGGTGTTCGACATCTTCGTCCATATAACGCTTCAAAAGGTACCATTCCAAAACTTGAATGGAAATTTTTATTATACGTGAATTCCACCAACGCAAGATAACTATCCCACACACCACCTTGTTCAAGAACACAAGCCCGCAACAAGTCTTCCAACGACTGAATCGTTCTCTCCATCTGTCCATCCGTCTGAGGATGATAAGCCGAACTAAATCTCAATTTCGAACCCAACGCCTTCTGTAAACTTTCCCAAAATCTCGAGGTAAACCTCGGATCTCGATCCGAAACAATACTCAACTGAACCCCATGTAGTTTCACAATCACACTGATATAAATTTTAGCTAACCTCTCCAAAGAAAAACTGATGTCAATCGAAATGAAATGCGCCGATTTAGTCAGTCTGTCCACAACCACCCAAATGGCATTATGCCCCTCAGTGTATTCGAAAACCCTGTCACAAAATCCATAGAAATGTTGTCCCATTTCCACTCAGGAATATCCAACGGTTGCAACAAACCACTAGGCCTCTGATGTTCCACTTTCGACTTCTGACATATCAAACACGAATACACAAACTGAGCCACATCTCTTTTCAATCCAGACCACCAGAAAATCTTCTTCAAATCTTGGTACATCTTGTTAGCTCCCGGATGTATACTCAAATTACTCTGATGTCCTTCCTCCAAAATCATCCTTTTCAAGTCCGAATCATCCGGAATACAAATTCGACCACGGAACCTCAAAACACCATTAACATCCACTTTAAAATCACTATTCGCATCTTTTTCTCCAACCAACATCAGATCCACCAATTTCACATCCAACTTCTGTTTCTCACTCACGGTCAACAGAAACTCATTAGTAACCCTTAGCATACCCAGCCTCACGCTGTCGGACGTCACCTCACACACCAAACTCAAGTCCCTAAAAGCTTCCAAAAGCTCCCACTCTTTAACCATTAAAGTGGATATATGTAACGATTTCTGACTCAACGCATCGGCTACCACATTCGCTTTACCTGGATGGTAATTCAAGCCAAAGTCGTAGTCCTTCAAAAAATTCCAACCATCTCCGCTGCCTCATATTCAATTCTTTCTGATCAAACAAGTATTTCAAACTTTTGTGATCACTAAAGACTTCAAATCTAGCACCAAAGAGATAATGCCTCCAAATTTTCAATACAAACACCACAGCCGCAAATTCCAAATCATGCGTAGGGTAATTTTTCTCATGCACTCTCAACTGCCTCGAAGCATAAGCCACCACCTTACCTTCTTGCATTAGCACACCACCTAGACCAATCAAGGACGCATCACAAAACACCACAAATAGTTCAGTAGGATTCGGCAAAATCAAAATTGGAGCTGTCGTCAATCTTCTCTTCAGCTCACTAAAACTTTCCTCACACCGAATATCCCAAATGAATGCTTGACCTTTACAAGTCAACTGGGTCAAAGGAAGTGCTAGCTTAGAAAAACCTTCAATGAATCTCCGATAATATCCGGCCAAACCCAAAAAGCTTCGAATTTCAGTAACAGATCTCGGAGCCTCCCATTGTAGAACTGCTTCTACTTTAGATGGATCCACAGCAATACCATTACCTGAACTCACGTGCCCAAGAAAACTCACTTCTGACAACCAGAACTCACACTTGGACAATTTGGCGAAAAGCTTCCTTTCCTTCAAAACCTGCAAAATAATATGCAAATGCTCCGCGTGCTCCTCCCGAGACTTAGAATAAATCAAGATGTCATCAATAAACACAACAATAAATCTATCCAAATGCTCGTGGAAAATACGATTCATGTACTCCATAAACACACCTAGCGCATTAGAAACCCCGAACGGCATCACCGAATATTCATAATGACCGTATCGTGTCCTAAAAGCCGTCTTCTGAATATCTTCCACTTTCACCCTAATCTGATGATACCCCGATCTCAAATCAATCTTACTAAACATGCACGCACCAACCAACTGATCCATCAAATCATCAATTCTCGCAAGAGGATACTTATTCTTAATCGTCACCTTATTCAGCTGGCGATAATCAATACACAATCGCATACTTCCATCTTTCTTTTTCACCAACAAAACTGGAGCACCCCAAGGCGACACACTCGGCCTCACAAACCTCTTTTCTAACAATTCATTCAACTACTTCTTTAACTCAACCAACTCAGATGCCGACATTCGATAAGGTGCCATAGACACAGGTTTAGTACCAAGAACTAGATCTATAGAAAACTCCACCTCTCTCTCTGGCGGCACATCTGAAATATCCTCGGGAAAGACTTCCGGAAAATCACACACAACAGGAAACGCATCAAGTGAAATTTTATTATCCACGGTTAACGATGCACACAACCCAAACAACTGAGCTTCATCCGCCAAAAGTTTCTTCAACTCTTTGGTAGATAAGAAACTCGAGTCCTCGTCTTTCTCAAGAGAAGGAAATCTTACTAGCTTATGATAACAATCAATATGAACCCTATTGAACTGCAACCAATTCATTCCCAGAACCACATCTAAACCCTCCAACGGCAAACACACTAAATCCATCTCAAAGTCTTTACCATAAATGGTCAAAGGACAACTTAAACAAACCAAAGAAGTAGTTACCGACCCCATTGCTGGAGTATCAATAACCATCTCACCATCCATCGAAGACAACACAAGATTCAAACGCTTCACGCACTCAGACGAAATAAACGAATGAGTTATTCCAGTATCAATAATAGCAACAAAAGGTGTACTATTAATAAAATAAGTACCTCTGATCAGACGATCTGCACTAGTAGTCTGAGTTCCTGCCAATGCAAAAACTTTCCCACTAGCTGGAGCTTGCTTCGGTTTCGGACACTTGGTACTAATATGACCAGGTTCACCACAGTTGAAACACTTCCTCACATTCTTCCTTTTGCACTCAGCTGCTACATGTCCTAAACCTCCACAATTGGAACACTTACCCAAATTCTTCCTACATTCGAACTGACGATGTCACAAATCGCCGCATCTGTAACATCTCAGAGAATTAGACATACCTCCCCCACTGGGCCTTCGATCAAAAGTACCCCTTTGCTTACCCTTATCAGCTGGTGTCACATAAGGACCACTACGAAACTGTTGTTTCCCTTTCCTTTCGTTCACACTCTTATAGTGAGTAGAACGAGCTTTGCTATCTTCTTCATAAATCCTACAACAATCCACCAAGTCAGAAAACCTTTGAATTCTTTGATAACCAATTGCCTGCTTAATCTCAGGACTCAATCCACTCTCAAACTTCACACACTTAGAAAACTCCGCAGTCGCTTCAGCATAATGAGGGTGAAACTGCACAAGCTCCATAAACTTAGCAGTATAATCAACAACAAACATATTACCTTGTTTCAATTCCAAGAACTCTATCTCCTTCTTTCCTCTAACATCTTCGGGAAAATACTTCCTCAAAAACTCAACACTAAACAAAGCCCAAGTGACTTCTTCCTCTGCAGCTTCCAACACCTGACGAGTACTAACCCACCAGTCATCAGCCTCCTCCTGCAACATGTGAGTACCCAGTCTCACCTTCTGATCCTCAGCACAATCCATCACTCAGAAAATACTTGCAATCTCTTTCAACCAAATCTGAGCACCATCAGGATCATGTCTCCCTTTGAAGACAGGCGGTTTGTTCTTCCTGAACTCATCATTCCCAGTAGCATTAGGTGCACCCTGCACAGCCCGAGCCATAGCTTACATAGCAGCAGCCAAAGCAGCGTCATTCCTACCAGCCATATTCTGTTCACTTCCAATAACAGCAACTATGGTTAAACAAACAGCTCACCCCAAACACCGACACGGACTGACACAAACTAACGCGGACTGACACGTTCTGGCTCTGATACCACTTAATGTAACACCCCCAATCTATACCCCCAAATAAATAAAGCGATAAAAATTTCATCAGAGTATAATTAAACATTCATGGCATAGACTGAGGCATCACATCAATTAGGACAAAATACAATAAACCTGCTCATAAAGATATGCAACAATCAGGTAGGAAATAACAGAGGAACTTAGTTCCTACTACCCACAATTCAGATACAAAATAGAAGCGGAAAATCTGTACTGAAATATCATATATAGATATAAGAAGTTTGTCTGTCAAATACAATCATACATGTACAATCCAAAAGATACATATACATATACACACAAATCACCAACGGTCTCCCTAACTACCCGGTGCTACATATCAGAGTCGACCGACAAAAGAATGAAGACCTAACCTTCACAAAAAGACCTCCAGCAATCTAATCTGCAATGCCTCGTAGAGCATTCAAAATAGCAGAAGGGTGAGAAACACAATCATAATATAATTGCATATAATTATATAACAACACAAAATTACACATGTAAAATATTCTCACCACAACTACACCATAATCAAATACAACACAACACAATGCATATCTCATATGTCCATCACCAATGCATATCAATCGTACACAACACAATTTTCACCAACACATATATATATTTCAACTCATCAATTCCAATCACAATTCCACACAAAATCAATCCATTCATGATTTATGCAAATGCACAGAGACCGACATGCAATGCATATGCGGTACCATCCATCCATCAATCTCATCACTAGTTCACTCAGGAACTATTGGAACCATCGCTCGTTACTTAATGTAACTCCCCGTCGGGCATACAATGTTCCCCGCCGCTTTCGGTCCTCTTTGTATAAGGTGCACAATGTTTATGGATCGCTTTCAGTCCTCTTTGTATAAGGCACACGATCCGATCGCTTTCGGTCCTCTTTGTATAAGGCGCACGATCGTCTATAATCATCGCTTTCAGTCCTCTTTGTATAAGGCGCACGATGTTATAGCGGATTCCCTCTAGAATCGTTTCGTCGCTCACACCCACTAGGGCACACGACATCACAAGAATGCATATCATGATGCTTGGCATACAATGACTCATGACATTCAAATGCACACATATATGCAATCATCTCAATCAACAAAATCATGCTTTGCACTCAAGCCCAAAACAATGCATTTATTTGCCATACGGCCACAAACCATCATCACACCATTTAAACACATGCATTTACATCATACAACATCACACAAGTCATACCATATCTATCAAAGGCATATTGCATGATAACACATCAAATACACACAGTTAAAACGGTTCAAGTCGACAAAACAACACATTTCCAAATTCCCGACATAATTAAATCAGCCAACAATATCAAAACCATTATAATAATAATAAAGAACATGCCACAAGCTTTCCAACACATCAATCCACGCCTCAAATCGACTTACGGATCAAAAGTTATAAAGAAAACAAATTGGAAAAAAATTGTCATGTTCGCAATGCGAAGCTGCTAGCGAGTCCTTCGCTTCCTCATTCGCAGTGCGAATACCCTAGAGAATCGTGGAAGTAAGGAAAATAGCCTATCATTTGCAGTGCGAACACCCAGCGAACCTTCGCTATCCCCTTCGCAATGCGAATCCCCCAGCGAACCGTGGCCGAAAGAAAAATAACACAACGTTCGCAGTGCGAACCTCGCCCGAACGCTCGCTTTCCCATTCGCAGTGCGAACCTGCGAAACCAGAATAACCCAACAGCGCTATTGTACACCCCAAAACCATATTTTCCCCACCAAAACACTTCCAAACCAACACATAGCAATCAAAACATAACTCAAACATGGTAATAAGTATTCTACGGCATTTACACCGATTTTCAACCGCGAAAACATCGATTTCTCATCATTTTTCTCATTTCCAACCTAGAATCAAAAACTATGGAAAGGCAAGAGAATATACAAACACACACATACATAATCATACACAAGCATAAGATAATCGAGTTTTACACCCTTACCTGATTTAATCGTGTTTAGAAATTCGGTTGTTTCGATTTCTTAATCCACAAGTTTTCTCTCTTTTTTCTTCTCTTCTTTTTCCTTCTTTCTCTTTTTCTTTCTCTCTACTTTTCTCTCTTTCTATTTCTATTTATGTTTCTAACTTAACCAAAAATAAATGAAAAGACCAAAATACCCCTACACTCAAATATCTCGTAAACGCTCCCAAAACGCGATAAAATATCACAACAATGAAAAAATAATATATTTCCAAATAAAAGTCAAGAATAAAATAATATAATAATAAAATAATCAAAACGACTCGATTAAATAAAAACTGAAAAACCTGGGGCGTTACACTGCAAGAGGACTGTACTACTCTCAGTTGGAGAGGAACCAGGATAACTTTTGTGTGTTCTTTGCCTTTTTATTTACTTCTATTATTTTGTCTGCTGCAACTTGTTAATTAGATTCTGAACTTCTGTTTAGATTCTGAACTCTAGTTCAGAAGTAAAAGGATTTGGCATACACAATTCAACCCCCCTTCTGTGTATTTTTCTCACCTTCAGTTGGCATCAGAGCAATGTTTGTGCATAACACTTAACAGTGGTACATATAAAGATCCAAAGAGAAAAATATGTCTTCTGAAGATCCTTCTGCTAGTACTTTAGGAAGAGGAGTTTGCTATGATTACAGTGCTTTTGAGAGAAATCATTATTCTGCTAAACCTCCTATATTCAGTGGTGATTCCACTGAGTTCGAATGCTGGAAAAGCAAAATGTACACTGATGTCATTGGACTTGATGATTAGTTGTGGGATACACTTAAAGATGGTATTGAGATCACCGTTAATGATGTTGGTATGGTATCTGACCAGAAAAAAACTTTGACTCCAGATCAAAAGAAAATTTATAGAAAACATCACAGAATCAGAGGTATTCTGGTTGATGCTCTACCACATGCTGAGTATCTGAAAATCATTGATAAGTCTTCTGCTAAGACTATATTTGAATCATTGTGCTCTACCTATTAAGGGAATCAACAAGTTAGAGAAGCCAAAGCTAACTTGTTGGTACAAAAGTATGAGTTGTTCAAAATAAAGGATGATGAGGATATTGAAACCATGTTCTCTAGGTTTTAGATTCTTGTATTAGGCCTTCAAGAGTTAAGTAAGAGTTACTCTGCATCAGATCATGTTAAAAAGATTCTGAGAAGTCTCCCTTTAAAGTTTAGACCTAAAGTAACAGTTATTCTGAGAAGTCTCTCTTGAAAGTCTAATCAGCAATCTTTAGAGCCATGAGATGGAACTGAATTGAGATGAGTCTTCAAATAAATTTAAATCTCTTGCCTTGAGATCTGCTTCTAAAAATTCTGGTGAAAAATCCAAAAGGCATTCAAAGATCAGTAAACCTAATGAAACTTCTAAAGAAGATTCTGGTGGTAGATCTGAAAGCGGTGGATTTAGAAGATCTAACTCTAGAGAGAAAGATGAAGATAAAATATGCTACAACTGCAACAAACCTGGTCACGCCAAAGTTGATTGTCATGGCCTTCGGAAAGATAGTCAAAAGAAGGGAAGTCATCATAAGGATAACTCCAGGAACAGATTTAAGAAAAATTTTATGGAAACATGGGAAGAGCTAGACAATGAAGATTCAGAAAAAGAAGATGAAGCTAATTTGGCGTTGAAGGCTCACGCATCTGAAGAAGAACTTTTATCTGAAATAGAGTCTGGAGACAAAAATGAGGTATTCTCTTATTCTAACTTTATTTTGTGCACGCACGATCTTATGAATCGTTGCAAGGATCAAGGCAGTCGCATTAAATTTCAAAAAGAGACAACTTAATTTTAAAACAAGAATTAAAAGAAATCAACATATCTCAAAATGAATGTTCTACTTTAGGTAAGCATGATAAAGCATTTCATAATTTCATTACATCTGGCATTGATAGAACTAAACTTGCATCTATGATTTATGGAATTGGAAAAAGCAATAGAGAAGGCTTGGGGTACAATGAGAACTGCTTAAGTTTTGATATGTCATTGTGTAAAGAGTCCCCAAATCCTTCTTCCTCTAGCATTGCTCAAACAATGTTAAGCAACTATTTTGTTCGTGCTGCTGATAATGTAAAAGTTATGAATCTAACATAACCTATTGATTAGAAGTTGAAAGGTATTGTAATATCAGAACCTGATAGTCCAAAAGTTCTGATTACATTAGTATCCAAAACATCTGAATCACAGGCTAAAAAGGATTCAAAAACTAAGGTTAAAAATCACTCCAGTCAATGTTTTTGGAAAAAGAAAACATGGAGTGAAGCTAAACCTTTTTACATGGAAAAAGTACATGATAGGAAATAACCTGTCAAGACTAACATGAGAGGGCCTATATGTGTATGGGTACCTAAATCTCAAATTGTCTTTGCTGTAGATATGCCTAATGGAAAAGATGGGAAACCAATCGTGGTATCTGGATAGTGGCTGCTCATGTCATATGACGGGAGAAAGGCATATGTTCCAAACCTTGAATCTGAAAGAGGAAGGAAATGTGGGTTTTTGAGGAGGCCAGAAAGGAAAGATCATTGGTACAAGTACCATTGGTAATTCTCTAAACCTTATCAATAAATTTTGCCTGGTAGATGACTTGAAGCATAATCTACTAAGCACAAGTAAATTTTGTGATAGTGGTTGTGAAGTGATATTTAATAAGAATTTTTCTTCAGTTATTAATGCTGACAAAACCATTGTGTTCAAAGGGAAAAGGAAGGGAAATGTTTATAAAATCAATCTTTCAGAGTTGGCTGATCAGAAGGTCATTTGCCTAATGACAATGAGTGAAGAGAAATGGATTTGACACAAAAGGTTAGGTCACGCTAACTGGATATTAACCTCCAAACTTAGCAAGCAAAAACTTGTTAAAGGGCTACCAAATCTTGACTATCACTCATATGCTCTCCGTGGAGCATGTCAAGTTGGAATGATTGTGAAAACCTCTTTTAAAACTAAAAACATTGTATCTACCTCTAGACCCTTAGAATTACTTCACATCATCTATTTGGTCCTATTGGGACTGCTTCAATTAGTGAGAAGAAATATGGTTTGGTCATTGTTGATGATTTTAGCAGATGGACTTGAGTAAAATTTTCTCGGTCTAAAGATGAAACATACGAAGTATTTAGCACCTGTTGCATTCAAGTACAATCTAAAAATGAAGTAAAAATCTTAAAAGTTAGAAGTGATCATGGTGGAGAGTTTGAAAATGAGCCATTTGAATCTTTTTGTGAAAAATATGGAATTATCCATGAGCTCTCTTCTCCTAGAACTCCACATCAAAACAGGGTTATATAAAGAAAGAACAAATCTTTAAAATAAACGGCAAGAACCATGATACATAAAAAAAACTTCCAAAGTACTTGTGGGCAGAAGCTATTAATATGTCTTGTTACATTCACGACAGAATCTATATTAGACCAATTCTGAATAAAACATTGTTTGAATTATTTATAGGTAGGAGACCAAGCATCTCTTATTTTCATCAATTTGGATGTACTAGTTACATTTTCAATAATAAAGTCTACCTAAAGAAATTTGATGATAAAGCTCAAAAGGGTATCTTTTTGGGATACTCTAAATGCTCAAAAGCATACAGAGTGTACAACTCAAAAACTAGAATGGCTGAAGAGTCTATGCACGTTAAATTTGATGACAAAATGCTTGACTATGAAAATTCAAAGTCTATGGATCTGTAAGATAATCTTGCATGAATTCAAAATTCTGGAGAACAACTTGTGGTATGTATTCCAAAAGAAAAAAGTTTAGATGATGGTCTATCAGAGTTTAATACTATAATTGAGGGAACACCAGAAGCTGCAGAAACTGAAGTAACTCCAAATAATCTTATTGCTATAGATTCAATAATTATTCAAAATAGTTCTGAAGCCCCTGTTCCACCTAAGAGATCATTTAAATATAAAGTGACTCATCCAGAAGGGCAAATCATTGGGAATAAAGTCGAGCCATTGAAAACCAGATCAACTTTCAGAAATTATCAATCAATGCATGGACTTATCTCATTGACAGAGGCTACCTATATTGATGATGCCTTATCATATAATGGGTGGATCGTGGCTTTGCAAGACGAACTGAATCAATTTCAAAGAAATGATGTGTAGGATCTTGTTCCAAGACCACAGTTTAAGAACATCATTGGTACTAAGTGGGTTTTTTGAAATAAGCTGAAGAAAGAATGAGAAATTGTGAGGAACAAAACTATACTTATAACTCAGGGCTATAGTCAACAAGAAGGAATTAATTTCTTTGAAACCCTTTCTCTTATGGTAAGGTTAGAGGAAATAAGACTTCTTCTCTCTTATGCTATTAATCACAACATTGTGCTTTATCAAATGGACGTCAAAAGTGCTTTTCTGTATGGAGTGGAGTTATTACTGAAGAAGTGTATGTCAAACAACCTCATGGATTCGAAGATCCAAACCATTCAGACTTTGTCTCGAGTGTAGCTTGAGCAAGAACTCTTGGACCTTGGGTATGATGAATTATAAAAGTCTTATGCAGAATGCAAAAGCGATTGTAATAATGTTTTGATTATTGTGAAAATCTCTTGTGAAGAAAGGGGACTGGACTACTCTCAGTTTCGGAGGAACCAATATAAATCTTTGTGTCATACCCCAAATTTTGACCACAAATATTTCCCATCATTGTGAAAATCATCACCACAATATGAATGTACTTTCATACCTCATCAATCTCTTCAAAGATAGTTGAGCATCCACCACATATCAAGAATTAGGGTTTTGAGCCCACTCAGAACATTTAGACAAAAGATCAATCAAGAAATGACATGATATTCAATTTGTCTAACCTCTTAAAACATCCAAAAAGGATCAAGAGGACCCTCGCATAAAAAATCAAGCACAAAGTTGTGGCATTCCAAATGGTTTGAGCCTTGAAACACCCGATGTCGCCAAATTAGGGTTTTGGACGACTGGGACCTCCAGAGTGAGATTTTCACAAGAGGATGAGCCAAGACTTCAAAACATGACTCAATATGCTCAAAACAACCCTAAGGATTCATTTTCAAAGTTAAATTACCCCCAGAGGATGCATTCCTCAAAAGTCAGAAATTAGGGTTTTACGCGCCGAACCGCTCCGGAGCCAAAAGTCAAAACATGACTTTTTTTGGAAAAAATGATCCTTATGATTCATATTTTCATAAAATATGACTTATAATGTCATTTGAACAAGAATTGATCAAGAAACCAAGATAACTTGTAAAAGGGGTAATCTTGAAAAATTGAAAATTTTTCTAAGTTACCAAATTTGGATGATTTTGGTGCCAACTTCCAAGGACCATAACTCTTGATCTAGGCAGCCATCTTGGGTGATCCAAAGCCTGATTTGTAGGTCTTCCTACACTATACAAAAGCTTCAACTACCTCAAATTCCAATTCTTCATGGATTTTAATTTATGGAGTGATCAAAATGACAAAAATGAAGAAAATGACACTTTTTCAACACTTAGTAAAAATCTGCCTAAGTTACCAGCCTTGGACATCAAAGTTCATGGGGATTTTTCAATGGGATCCAAATGCTTTCAAGACAAACTATGATCATACATGGATAGTACCATATGAGGGCTCTTTAAAAAGTACAAGAGCCTCTCATAACTCAACTTGAGCAAGAAGATATGATCCATTGAAAATGGCATTTTTCACTGATTTTTGCAAGGCAGATTTATGCATTGTTGCTCAAATTGATCAATTTGTGCAATAACAAGCATGGTTATCCATCTCCACACCTCAAGGGGGAACAACCAAGGGACAAACACTGATCCACAAGCCTCACAAGTCCATGGATCTATGTTTAGGCATGACACCTCTAAAATTCAAGATTCTTCCAAATGGACAATTTTGTTTCCAAGCATTTAACTGATGCATAGAGGTGGCATTCATCAAAACAATGTTATCCAAGTTCAGTCAAGCATTATCCCTGAACCAGAGAACTCATAGCCCGTGCTCTAACCTCAAGTCAATGGCTAGAGGAGACTTGAGATTCCATTTGATCCCCATTGGCCACATGCCTTGTGCAGTTGCCATTCACTATTACTTGCAAAAAAAACTTGCTCTACTATAAATAGAGTTCATTTTTTATCAGTTTGAGTACACCAAAGCACCCAAACTAATGCTTTACTCAAATTCTCTCTTTCACTCCAATTTTGCCTTCTAACTCAAGTCACTATCGGGTTTTGAAAGTGAGAGTGATTCCAACCAAACCAATCATGCCAACACCTCATAAACATCATATGTAGGTGATCTAAACACTAAAACAACATCTGGAACATCAAAATCACAAAATCACCAGCCAATTGCTTAAGTTCTTGACAGAGCTGTAGTTGAGGTGCCATATCAAGTTCCATCTCATTTCAATCCACTCTAAGCATTCAAACACATTCCTTGGCACCTAAGGAAGCTGTCTAGATCATTGGAACACATCTGCAACACCTCCATCACCAAGCTCGATCACCAGCTGCAAGAGGTAAGCCTGAACCCTTCAAACTCTACATTCCATGCATCATAAATGTCATTTCAAGTTACCACCATGATTCTGTATGTATGTAGAGTAATAACCCTCAATCAATTGCCATGAATCAATCGTGTATAGGATTTCATGATGTTCTTGCAAAAAATAGGGTTCTTGAGGTTATCCTCTGATTTCCCATCCCATACTCAATATAAATGCAATTAATCTATATGGTTGTGATCCTTGTTCAAAAACAAACAAGATTGGTAGCAAAACCATTAAGTAATCATGGAGAAAAGTGAGAAAATGCAAAATCTGGAAAAATAGGGGACGCGGGCAAGAACCAAATGTTCTAGGCGCCCTTTTTCAAATTTTTAAATATTTGAATTTTTGATATTTTGTTTAATTGATTCAAAAATTAATTTCTCTCTGAATATTTATGTTTATTAATTGATTCTTTTTTTCAAAATTCATAAAAATGTTAAGATATTTTGATTTACAAAATAAATCAATTTATATTATTTTTTAATATAGTTATAATTTTTGTAATTAATTTCATTTTATTTGTTTTTAAACATTTTAAAATGAAATTCCCACCTTGATTCTTCAAAACCAATTGAATTTCAAGCTTTCATGTGATTAAACATAATTTTTCAAAATATTTTTCAAGGTTTACAACTTGTTTTTAAAACAACTTTTTATCAAATTCATAGTTGTTATCAAAACTTTCTTTAATTTCTTGAACAACTAACCATACAACTGTTACAATGGAAGTTTGCTCACCTGTAAGTTTTAAACAACTTTCTTTTACATACTTGCATATATATATATATATATATATATATATATATATATATATATGTTTGTGTTGGAAGCTTGCTCACCTGTAAGCCCTCCTACCCTCTTTTACATACTTGTCTATATATATCTGCACATATGTATGCCTGTATATTATTTGCTTAGAGTTTTCCCCGGCAATTAGGACTAGAATTAGATAAAGCCATTGGTCACTCTTTTAAAACAGTCAAAACTAGTTCCCTATAGGAATTACCAGATACAGTCTTGCCTCCTCTTGGGCTTATACAATATGGAACAAAGAGAAAGGCATTATTCCCGGTGAAACTTTTCTCAGACTGTCACTATCAGAACTTGTTGAAATTCTGGTATCAGACGTGTGATGTTAAGGTGCGATGTCACAACAACACACTCTGCACAATGGACAGCAATAATAGTAAAATAACACTAAGAATTATTGACCCAGTTCGGTTACAACCAACCTACTCTGGGGGCTACCAAGCCAGGGATGGAATTCACTACTTGTAGATATAATTTACAGACTCAACAACCCGTTGACAATCTCCTAAACTTATACTCTACTAATGACTTCCTACCTAAGAAACCACTTAGGTATGAGAACACCACTCAATCCCTTACAAACTCTCAAAGAAACCACTTTGAGTACCCTTGATCTTGCTTCCTAGCTTCGATCAAGCAAACACTCTCTATTGCTTCACAGCTTCTAGAGAGGACAGAAACTCAACACCTATTCAAACCCTAGAATAGTGTAAATACAAGCACTCTAAACAAACTCTAGACACTAAGCCTCCAGCTCCTAATCTTCTGAATTTTTTCTGTCCCTGTTTCCTTTGGTCTTGTGCACTTTATATAGCTCCTTGAATTGGTCTTGGACTTGCTACAATATCTCCCAGATTTGTTATTTAAAACTGAATATTTAAAACAGATTTTCTCCTAAAATCTTTTTAAATCTTCAACCTTTTAAATCTCCTACAAATCTGCACTAGATCTCCTATGCAGCAGCAAATATCTATCCCAAGATATTCGTATCCAATGAGACAGCTTGCTCTCCACAATTCCAGCTAATACGCAACCCTAACAACATCACAACCTGCTATTGTTAATTCTGCAGATCTGATGTTACAACATCACCATGTGACATCAGACATCCAACTTCAGCTATTAATTACTTAACACAGCCCAGTGTTAAGACTTCAATGTTGCAACATCAGCACCTTGACATCAACATTGAACATACCTTGTTTTACCGAAATTCCAGCCAATCCAAGAACTAACAATCTCCCCCTTTGGCTAATTTTGGCTAAAACAATCTCTGCACTCTGCATCTTCAGAGACTTTAGCAGCGGAATAACTTCAATCATTTTGAAACTTTTCAACAGCAGTTTGACAATACTCATAGTCTTCATCACTTGATCTGCTGCAGCACCATCTTCACTATTGACAACAGCCAATTGGTGCTCCCCCTCAAAAATATGAACCAGCATCACAGCTGTTCAGTAGCTCACAATGTGCAGCACTTTTCTCCCCCTTGATGTCTGCTTGGCTGCACTCTTCAAATGCTATGATATCTTCACTCCTCCTTAATATCTGCATCACAATCATTTTGCAGTAACACTCTTTGATACTCTTGACTATCTTGGCTATTTTCTCCCCCTTTTTAGCCACAATTAGGCAAACTTCAGTTAGAAGCCCTATTAACTATAGTCAGTACACCCTAGCTCTCATTGTTAGCCTCACAGTTAGCAACCGGGCAAAACAAATCATAGAAGGAAACTAAAAACAAAACTAGTGCATATAACAGCACAATATTCAAATTACATAACCAAGCACATTAAGTGCTGAAACAAAGACATAAATTGAAGCTAACACTACTAAATAAGAAGGCAAACATTAAAAGCTTGAATTATCTGAGCTGAGATCATCATTATCTTCTTCATCACCAGGTCCATCATCAACATCCTTCCTTGTGTTGGCTGCTTCACCTTCCTTTGCTGCCAATCTCAGTGTCATGACATGACTTCATCTAACTCCTTGCAAGCCTCCTCTAGTTCTGTAATCAACCCAGTCTTGGCTGGTGACTATTGTGATGTTGAAGCAGATGTCTTGACACTGTCAGGAACATGTTTTACTTCAAACAACTTGGAATGGACTGACAAGGCAGGCTTCCTTTTGCAAGCAACATCTGAATGTTGTAGAATTCCAGGATGTTGAGACAAGACAATCCCACAAATGAGAGATGGAAAAGCAATGGGCATCTTCACAGCATTTGTAGCAGCATGCTTAATAGTATGATCATAGATGTAGGAGCCATAGTCAATTCTTTGCTTTGTCCCAACTGCATAAATTATCTTCCCCAATCCAATAGAAATCGTGGTCTTGTGACTAGTAGGAACCCAGTTGACAACAACTATTCTGTGCAGAATGGCATATTTGACACTCAACCAACTGGCTAACAACTTTCCTTTTTCGGGCCAAACATCTACCTGACCACCAGTGATTTCTTTGCATATAACATTATTGGAGACTTCCAATTCTCCATAATCTTCCTCACTTCTTCCTAAGTAGGCATTGATCACTTTAGGAGAGAACCAGACACACTTACCCCTAATGGTAACTCTTCTGAAGGTTAGGGTCTTGCTGTCATTTATAGATTTAGGGATATTAACTATGAATTCTCTGACCAGTCTATCATAGCAGTTAGTCAACCCTGACATGGTCCTTATGAGACCAACACACTTAATTAGGTCTACAATTTCAGTAGACTCTAAGTCTTCTGCTACTACCTCTCTTTCCAGTGCTATCCTTCTTTGGCTCACACAATTCCACCTGGATGCACAGTGAGATGAGATGTGACCAGGTACTTGATTAGTAGCTGGGTTGATGTCTTGAGCATCACTCTCAGAATCTACTCTTCCCTGATTCTCCTCTTCTTGCCATACCTGGCAACTTTGGTCCACGATTTTGGAGAGTCTGTAACTGAAGTCCTTTTCTTATCCTTCCTTCTTCCAATTCTATCATCATCAGATGAGTCCTCAATCTCTATAACCTCAACTTGTTCCTTCCCTTTACCCCTGTGACTTTCATTCCTAGGGGACGATGTTCTGACATCAAAGCTGACATCAGTGTCATCAGGATCTTCACCTTCAGCTTCTTGACTCAGGGCCTGTCTTTGAAGATTTTTGTCCTCACCTTGAGAGTCGACTTGTTCAGCAAGCATTTACCTTAAAGGGACAGAAATCCCTTTCACCCGTATCCCCTTCTCTAGGATTTTGGTGGCAAGCTGTTCCAAATGCATGTCTACATCAAACTTCTCCTTAACAACTTGAGAGGATGATGACCTAACTTCAATTTTATTCACCTTGGTTGAGGGTTTAGGGTTACCTGACTCGGGAAGAGTAATAGAAATGTGTTCTTCGGAAGAAACCCTAGTTCGTACCTGCTCAGAGTTCTTGGAAGGGAAAGACATCGTTCCTTTGTAACAGACTAGGTTTGGAGAAGAACTTTCTATTCTGTTGAGATTTAGGGAGATGAAACGTTGCGATGAGAATGCTTTGGTAAGTCTTGATGTAGTATCAATATGGTAAGGCGCCTGATTTTGAATACTCTTTAAAGACCAATTACTAATTTTCTCCCTCCATAAAGACTTTCCTTTTAAACAGTTCACATCAGGACTCATTAACTCTGAGTGACCTTTCAGCATCCTGATGTCATAGTCTGATGTTATAACATCAACTTGAACATCATTAGTTGAATTTCCTTCAAGAGAAATCCACTGATAGCAGTTATCCTTGGTTCTGGTACCCTTCATAGCAATCTGATTATGCTCATCAGAAACCACACACTCATGCTTAGTGTAGTTTACCTTGTACCCTTCATCACACAACTGGCTTATGCTGATCAAATTTGCATTTAAACCACTGACAAATAGAACATTGTCAAGTTCAGGTCTACCATCACCTTGCACCTTCCCAACTCCTGCAACAACACCTATTTCTCCATTGCCAAATATAACCTCATGAGAGGGACAATGACTGACTTCAGCAAACATGGATCTACATCTAGACATGTGTTTAGAACATCCACTGTCAAAATACCACGTTCCTTCTTTAAACTCTCTATCAGCCATGTGAGCCAATAAGCACTTCACCTTCTCCTTAGGTACCCATTGTTTAACAACTTTGGGCCTGTACTCTCTCCATCTGTTTTGAGGTTGAGGGTATCCATGCAGCTTGTAGCAAGAGTACTGCATATGTCCAAACCTTCCACAATAATAGCATCTCACCCTTTCATCTCTGAATCTTCTGCCATGATGAGATTGCTTAGGCTGCCAGCCATAATGTGGTCTCGTCCTACCATAACTGGCCTGCATTCTATTATGTTGGTATCTTCTCCCATAAGAAGACTGAGAATGTTGTTTCTTGGATTGTCTCCCATGATGGTGTGGTTTTCTTCTTCCATGAGGAACAACATTGGTGTATCCATATCCATAACCATACCAGTTGTCCTGATGTTGAGACACCTGATGAGACATGTGCTGTTTGAACTGAGCAGCTTGCATGCTCTTGTGGTATTGTGGGGGCATATACTGACTAGCTCCTTGTGGCTGCTTTCTCTTCTGATAAGGACCAGTCTTCTTCTCAATCTTCTTAGGTTATGAAACATCAGCTTTCTTAGGGGTAGGATCCTGCTTCTTTGGCTGATGTTGAGATGAAAGTTGTGACACTTCCTTCTTTGAACCTGAAGTGCTTTTTTCTGAAGTTCCCTTATCCTCAGCCACATAACCTATCCCAACTTTGTCTCCAGCAGCTTTTCCTGACTGAAGGATCTTGTCAAGTGTGTCTGTACCACAGCTCAGCATCCTAACAGACTTGGTCATTTGATCAAGGTGAGCTCTAACTAGCACCACTTCATTTTCCAAATCAGTCCTTTCATTCTCTAACTGAGCAATCTGTTGCTTATGGCACTTGTTTTCTTGACAAATCTCAGCACTTTTTAAACACAGCTCTTGATAGGTAGATGCTAACTCCTCATAAGTTACTTCTCCATCACTAAAATCATCATCAGTAACCACAACTCCTGTTAAAGCTCTCACATGCTTTGCTGACTCGCCTTCACTTTCACTGTCAGAGTCAGACCAGGAAACTGTCATGCCCTTCTTCTGCTTCTTCAAGAATGTGGGACATTCTTTCTTGACATGTCCATACCCTTCACATTCAAAGCACTGAACACCTCTATCCTGGGCAGTCTTCTCTTCATCTTTCTCTTTTGGCTTGCTGATGTCAGAAGAACTGTTCTTGACACTAGGCTTGTAGTTATTGTTCCATCTTTTTAACACTTTGTTGAACTGCCTTCCCAACATTGCAATGGCTTGTGACAAATCTTCCTGAGAATCTTTGACTACCTTATCTTCTGCAGGAGTGGAGACCAAAGCAATACCCTTGGGCTTCTTTTATGGTTCTTCTTCATTTAAACCAAGTTCAAAAGTCTGAAGAGATCCAATGAGCTCATCTACTCTCATCTTGCTGATGTCTTGAGCTTCTTCAATAGCAGTCACCTTCATCTTGTACCTCTTAGGAAGGGACCTAAGAATCTTCCTTACAAGCTTTTCTTCAGACATTTTCTCTCCAAGAGCACTAGATGCATTGGCTAACTCAAGAACACTCATGTGGAAATCATGAATAGTCTCATCGTCCCTCATCTTCAGGCTTTCAAATTTTGATGTTAAAATCTGAAGTCTTGACATCTTGACTCTAGATGTTCCTTCATGTGTAGCCTGCAAAATATCCCACTCTTCCTTAGCAACTTCACAGGTATTGATTAACTTGAAGATATTCTTATACACTCCATTGAACATGGCATTTAGAGCTTTGGAATTTCCAAGGGCAAGCTCATCTTCCTCCTTGGTCCACTCTTCTTCAGGCTTAGGCTTAGAGGTGCCTTCTTTATCTTTGCCGGCATCATCTTTCTCACACGTGACACGTGCTTTCCATTCTTTAATAACAGCCTTCCAAGCCCTGCTGTCCAAGGATTTTAAGAAGGTGGTCATCCTTGGCTTCCAATAATCATAATTGGATCCATCCAAAATAGAGGGTCTGTTGACGAATCCTCCAACTTCTTTGTCCATCTTTACACCAGAAAGTAACTTCCCTAGATCTCACCCAGAGACAGACAGGATGCCTGCTCTGATACCAATTGAAATTTTGGTATCAGACGTGTGATGTTAAGGTACGATGTCACAACAACACACTCTGCACAATGGACAGCAATAACAGTAAAATAACACCAAGAATTGTTGACCCAGTTTGGTTACAACCAACCTACTCTGGGGGCTACCAAGCCAGGGATGGAATTCACTACTTGTAGATATAATTTACAGACTAACAACCCATTGACAATCTCCTAAACTTATACTCTACTAATGACTTCCTACCTAAGAAACCACTTAGGTATGAGAACACCACTCAATCCCTTACAAACTCTCAAAGAAACCACTTTGAGTACCCTTGATCTTGCTTCCTAGCTTCGATCAAGCAAACACTCTCTATTGCTTCACAGCTTCTAGAGAGGACAGAAACTCAACACCTATTCAAACCCTAGAATAGTGTAAATACAAGCACTCTAAACAAACTCTAGACACTAAGCCTCCAGCTCCTGATCTTCTGAATGTTTTCTGTCCCTTTTTCCTTTGGTCTTGTGCGCTTTATATAGCTCCTTGAATTGGTCTTGGACTTGCTATAATATCTCCCAGATTTGTTATTTAAAACTGAATATTTAAAACAGATTTTCTCCTAAAATCTTTTTAAATCTTCAACCTTTTAAATCTCCTACAAATTTGCACCAGATCTCCTATGCAGCAGCAAATATCTATCCCAAGATATTCGCATCCAATGAGACAGCTTGCTCTCCACAATTCCAGCTAATACGCAACCCTAACAACATCACAGCCTACTGTTGTTAATTCTGCAGATCTGATGTTACAACATCACCATGTGACATCAGACATCCAACTTCAGCTATTAATTACTTAACACAGCCCAGTGTTAAGACTTCAATGTTGCAACATCAGCACCTTGACATCAACATTGAACATACCTTGTTTTACCAAAATTCCAGCCAATCCAAGAACTAACACTTGTCAAAGAAATTTAGTTCCCCAGAGAGGATTAATTCCCAATGAAACCTCTCTTGAATTTCTTCAAACCTTAGAACTGTTCACTAAAGGATTAATTCCCGATGAAACCTATTTGAACTTTTCTTAGGTTTGGACCCACGGGCTTCCTAAAAGTATCCCCGACCTCCTCTTGGGCTTTGTATAAGGACCCTCCGGCTTCTTAGAAGTTCTCATGTCTCCTCTTGGGCTTAGTACAAGGACCCGAGACCTCTTAAAGGTATATGACAAAACCTAGTCATCCTTTGTTAGAGCAGTCTTTCTAAAAGAGTCCAAACTCAAACCAATCTAGGGTTGATTCTCATCCCTTAAATCACCTGCCTCCTCTTGGGCATCGTACAAAGATAAACCCTTTCATACTAGTAGACTTGGAGAGTCTCATCTCCTCTTGGATCTCAAAGACACTCTCAAGTTCCTTACCAAGACCGGAGAAAACATGATCATCTAATCAATCTCCAGCTGAGTTAAAACCTCCATGGGTTCTAAAACTCAATCTTTCATCCAAAATTTCCCCATCTAAGGTCATCTTACCATCAATACAACACTAGCCAAAATCAGAACCTCAAGGAATCTTGAAATTCTGGTATGAAGATCCCAGATGTCCTACAGGATGTCGAGACATCTGGTCTGTTACAGATAACATGGCAAGATATAAACAATAACAGTACTAAAAAGCTTAAACAACAAATAGAATTTGTTCACCCAGTTCGGTCTAACAACCTACATCTGGGGGCATACCAAGCCAGGAAGGAAGCCCACTATTAGCAGTATCAATTCATAGACCCTACAATCAACACACCCGTTGATGATCTACTCACTTAATCACTACCCAATGACCCTTCTACCTAAGTCCACCCTAGATAAGAGACTCCATCTCACTTCCAATCATCGCAATGATGTCTAGCAGTCGACACCTCAGCCACTGCATCAACAACTTGATTTCCAACAACTCTTCAATCACAGAAAAGTAGAAGACACACTTCAATGACAATACCTAGACATGACACACATGACTAAGAACAATACTTAGAGTTGCTTAACAGCTTCCTCCAAGAACAATACATCTCTTACCTACAGGCTTCGAGATAAACACGATGACCATCCCACAAACCGAGTGGTTCATCGACCAACACAACCCTTATAATTTACATGATGGCTGACCTCTTTTTCTATGTTACAATGCTTCTATTTATAACCTAAACCCAACTGGATTTGGGCTTTAAATCACAACATATCAGCTGCTACCAATCTGCAAAAGATTCTCCTACAAATTAGATCTTCAATCAAATCTTCCTAACATATCTCCATATTTAAATACTCAATCTTCTCTTGATTTTATCTTGAATATTCCAGACCTCTAAATCAGCTCCACAAAGGATGCCATAATATTCCCAGAAACATTCCTTACATTACATTGGGCCTGTGCATTATAAAATCACATATTTGATTTAACAATAAAGAGATTTATTCTCCAAATCTCTTCGCCCTAAAATAGTAACAAAATATACTCCACAAAGTAATAGGAATTGATTGTATCAGAATAAATCTTCTCCAATAAATTCTCCTGCAATCTCTCAAACAAAATCTCCCAAGATATATTAAAAACAGCGCAGCTCTAGAAACAAACCAAACTGATGTACTGTCAACAGATGTCAGGACATCGTGTTTGACATCAGTACACAGACCTGCAACACTAACATATACACCTTACTGAATGTTAGAAACACAAAAGCATATGTTAATACATCAAGCAAGACATCTTGAACCAGTACATTGTTTTACCAAAATTGCTGCCAGCACCATAACTAACAATCTCCCCCTTTGGCAAATTTTGGCTAAAATAATATCAGCACACATCAGGGATACCAGCAGCAGAAACAACTCCACAAACAGCACCACAACCACAGACAACACCATTAACACATCTCCTCTCCCCCTTTTTAGCCATAATTGAACAAACTCTAAACATAGCAGCAAGCACACAAAAATTCCAAAGGCAAACTCTGAATCATCCAACCAATATACTCAGACCAGAACAGACTATTCTACATCTCACAATAGCTGAACAAACCTACTTCTCTCCCCCTTTTTGGCCAAACATTGACAAGCATTGGGGTAAACTGTCAAGTCTAAACTTCTGGTTCAATCCATTGACACACCAGGTCTAAACTGTCATGTCCACCATGAACTTCACCAGTAACACAATGTCACGACATCTTGTCTGACATAACACCCTCACCAGAGCCACAAACAACTGCACTACGTCAACAACAAAAGATCAACTCCCCCTATCTAAGATAACCAGTGCTCCTTTGCAAGATGAACACCTTAAATGAACGAAAAACATAAGACTCATCTTCATGTCTTCAAGAGCGCCCTCTGTTCAACACACCTGCTGAACGCATTCACATAATGCTTGATCCTCAAACAACACTAGTACATTTAACAAGAACCACCACCAAATCACCCACAAGTTCTGAAGCACAAACACACTACCTTCCACTACACTCTAAGTAAAATCCTCTTACTTTGAATTAATAACACACACCAAGACAAGTGTGACATCTCCCATCAACCAAGACCCCTTCAGAGTTCTTCCAAAAAAAACTGCAGAGAAAAATAAATTCTCCCAGACACAGTAAGGAGTTCCACATCTTTTTAGCAGCAGCAATCAAGCATGACAGACTATCATGCTCCCCCTAAATAGTTGCACAAGTTCAGCAACAAAAATGTAACTACTCTTCCTAAGCAGTAGTACACACATGACATAAAGTCATGACATCTGATCTGACATCATAAACATCAAACAAAACACCACTTTACTTCCCTTGAGGCACACAACGGAACCAAAAATACCAATCGTTAGTTCAATCACATGAACATCTTCATGCTCATACAGACCCCATGAATTATCAGCTTACTTAAAAGCTTTACTGAGATCCAATCTCTTCAAGAGATACTTGCAGCAGAAGAAAGAACATCTCCCAAAAAAACTTTCTGATCAGATCACATCATATGACACAATTCCTCTGCCATTACATTCACTAGTAGTTGTTGATACTAGTGAAGTCTTCAAAATTAGTAGTCATGCTTTTCCAGAACATACTACTAAAAACAAGCTCAGAATCTCCACATTCTAATCCACATAGTCAGAAACACCTCTTCTGACAATAATGCTTGAGCATCCAACTCCACATGAAGTTACAATTAGGCTATTCGTGAGGAACATAAGAATCACCATCCTCCTTTAAACAAACTGTTAGATAAGGATCAAAGTCACATAGATCCCCCAACTCTCCAAAGGCAGTTATTCCCTATCATACTCTTCATCTTCAGACTTCCAATCAATCAATACCTGATCTACTTCAGTCTTCTCTACATTCTCCATCCAAGGCAGACCTTCTACTTCATCATTCTCCCGTATGACTATGTAGACGCTCCTTAGGCATAATGTAGGCACCACGCTTCTGAACTAGAGCATAATCATCCTTCACCAAGGATATCCAACCAGATAATGTCCCAACATAAGTTAGAACATCTGCCACACACCAAGACATCATCACCATGATTCTTGATATGCTCCACCAACTGGACTTACTACAACATAGTAATCCAAAGAACTAGAGAAATAAACTCTCATCCACCTTCAAGAAGAATAATCTCCTTGAGTCTTCAACTCATCACCCTTCTGCCCAAGAGTAACTTGTTCCAAGACAATCCTCAAAAATAACCAGCTGCCACACTCTGATTATCTTGATTCTTCGAATCCACTTCTGAGATCAACTAAATGCCACAGTTTGATCATCTCATTCATGAATCTTCATATGAGAACAACCAAATGCCACATTTAGACCTTTTTCACGTTTGTCAGAACTCTCACAAAGATATCCTAATCCACCAAGGAAACTTGATCTTCAAGTCACATGTTCCAATTTCTCAATAGCAAACACACTTAAACTCCCTAAGCCATGGTCATGTAACATCTTCTCCTTCCTACAGCTCCCGCAAACTGCCATGAGAATGATCTTTTTGAAACATCATATTGTTCATTCCTGTAGATCACCCTATCATAAGCTGATGCGCCATATCACCAGCTGAGACTTCTGATGTTAAGCTAGATGTCAGAACATTATGACATCCAACTGTTGAATTCAGCTCTTCCTTCTGCCACTCAGAAGAACCTCCTCCCTTTGCAGAAACAGATTTCCATGCTCTCATAGACTTGATTCAACAATCAAGTTTGAGTAGACAACCTCCATCCTGCTTAGAGACTCCAAAGACTTCAAACCTACCACATCTGAATCTTCAAAAAATAAGTAGTCCAAGACTACCCCATAGCAATACTAAAGAATGTCACTTCCCTTAGTAGAGCCATCAGTAGAAAGCCAGAGATAACTACCACTTATCCTCGACCTTCACAACCAGAGCAAACACCATGCTCCAAACCACTTAGATCAGAAATAAACTGATCCAAGCTGTAACGATCAAGATTATGATGTCTTCATAGTCTTCCATCTTTATCTTTAACAACACCACCATCTGGACAAGTCATCCACAATACTTTCTAGGAATAAATGCTAACCAATAATCCCAGGTCAACACCTAGGCGACTTGTGAGCGAATGTAGAACCCCTCCCATGATTCTCCAAACCTCTGATGAAAAGATGTTAAAACAATTGACAAAACATCCTTAATCTTGTCTTTCAAGGATAATCAATTAAATACTTGTGAATTTCACAAATAGCAATTGATCTTAAATCCCTGTGGTTTAACCCTTCTTCAGATTCCAGCATCTTCAGAATCTTCTTCATGACAAACCATCATGATAACCATTCATACCACAAAAACATTCCAGGTTAGGTCAGTGTCTTGACCTTTCACTCTACCCTGAGCAAAGAACTGAAATGATGTTTCAACATCAGTTCCGACATCAGCAACCAAAGTAAATCACATTAAACATCTATTCTAGCTTTGGAGACAACAACCATAGTAATCAGTAGCTGATCAACCTTTAAACCCAGAACATACACACAAGCAGGAACCTGCATACTCTACATCTCAAGAATCTTCTTCTCAAACTTCTAATGTTCAGACCTCCTGTCTGTCTTTGAGATGTTGGATGCCATCCTTCTGCACCTAAAGAAGAGAAACCATTGACTGGTCATCACAAACAGCATAGACAAATATGCTTCTCCCAACACTTCAACCTACAAGGATGCTCTACAATCCTTACAAAAGGATGTTCCATTATGTGAGGACACCACATAACTATCCAGCTTCTCATGCAGATACCATAATCTTTTGGTCCCACCAACTCCTCCTTGATCCAAACATAACTGCTCATCCTAGATGGTTCGGATGACATTCCAACACCAGTCAACCAGTTAGGTTATTACACCTCCTCTATGCAAGCCAGAAGTAGGTTCCAGACAGATGTGATCAATACACATTTGTTTAGTCCATAAGCAACTGCAATGTCAACACTCTGCTGGTTTGATGTCCCAACAACTGGTAGAACATCATTCAAGAATAGTACCAAGGGATCCTTCAATATATACCTGTGGATGGTCTTTCATAGAAGAGAGAAAAAATAAATTGCATCATTCTGATCTCTCATCAACAAACTTATTGAAAATGCCTTTATGAGTGGACTTGGGTCAAACCTCAAGTATCTTTGGTCACTTTAACAAGTCAGTTAATATTATCCTCAAGTATCACAACACCATGTGATACACCAGGAGTTTTATGACAAATACATATGCAGCGGAACACAGATAAAGAAAACCCCTCAACAACCTTCAGGCAAAACGTAATAACCATTGTACAAACACCACACTCCAGGTACAACAGGTCAGCATAGGTTGAAAAAAATCACCCTACAAAGCAGCTCACCACATGCCTGACAACTTCAAACAGAGCCAATACATACCATGTCACCAATAGTCCATCCTCCTCATCAAGGGATCATACAAATAACTATACAAACTGACCAAGTCCATAACTCAGCAAAACTATCTTCCTTGCACATGAACCAGAAAGTATCTTCCATAGATCTCATCCAGAAATAGACAGGATGCCTGCTCTGATACCAATTGAAATTTTGGTATGACAGATCCCAGATGTCCCACAGGATGTCGAGACATCTGGTATGTTACAGATAACATGGCAAGATATAAACAATAACAGTACTAAAAAGCTTAAACAACACACATAATTTGTTCACCCAGTTCGGTCTAACAACTTACATCTGGGGGCATACCAAGCTAGGAAGGAAGTCCACTATTACCAGTATCAATTCATAGACCCTACAATCAACACACCCGTTGATGATCTACTCACTTAATCACTACCTAATGACCCTTCTACCTAAGTCCACCCTAGATAAGAGACTCCATCTCACTTCCAATCATTGCAATGATGTCTAGCAGTCAACACCTCATCCGCTGCATCAACAACTTGATTTCCAACAACTCTTCAATCACAGAAAAGTAGAAGACACATTTTAATGACAATACATAGACATGACACACATGACTAAGAACAATACTTAGAGTTGCTTAACAGCTTCCTCCAAGAACAATACATCTCTTACCTACAGGCTTCGAGATAAACACGATGACCATCCCACAAACCGAGTGGTTCATTGACCAACATAGCCCTTATAATTTACATGATGGCTGACCTCTTTTTCTATGTTACAATGCTTCTATTTATAACCTAAACCCAACTGGATTTGGGCTTCAAATCACAACATATCAGCTGCTACCAATCTGCAAAAGATTCTCCTACAAATTAGATCTTCAATCAAATCTTCCTAACATATCTCCATATTTAAATACTCAATCTTCTCTTGATTTTATCTTGAATCTTCCAGACCTCTAAATTAGCTCCACAAAGGATACCATAATATTCCCAGAAACATTCCTTACATTGGGCTTATGCATTATAAAATCACATATTTGATTTAACAATAAAGAGATTTATTCTCCAAATCTCTTCGCCCTAAAATAGTAACAAAATATACTCCACAAAGTAATAGGAATTGATTGTATCAGAATAAATCTTCTCCAATAAATTCTCCTGCAATCTCTCAAACAAAATCTCCCAAGATATATTAAAAACATCACAGCTCTAGAAACAAACCAAACTGATGTACTGTCAACAGATGTCAGGACATCGTGTTTGACATCAGTACACAGACCTGCAACACTAACATATACACCTTACTGAATGTTAGAAACACAAAAGCACATGTTAAGACATCAAGCAAGACATCTTGAACCAGCACATTATTTTACCAAAATTGCTGCCAACACCAGAAGTAACACATCTGATATCTCAACTCTTCTGTAACCCTCTGCAAGAGTTGATTCCCTACTTTGGACCTGCCTCTGGATTTCAATAATCCTAAGTAGAAGTCAACCTCCTCTTAGGCTTTGTATAATGATTCTCCCCTTTCCCCAGCAAATTCAGCCTCAATCTTGGGCTTTGTACAAGACATATTATAAACACTCTCTTGTTGAGTCAGACCCCTCACATCACTCTCTTATTGAGTCAGTCCTCCTTTCAGACTCTCTTGTTGAGTCAATTTTCTTTCAGTCCTCTTTTCAGCACTCTCTTATTGAGTCAATCACCTTTCAACACTCTCTTGTTGAGTCAAATAATAAAAACACTCTCTTGTTGAGTTGGCCCTCTTTTCAGACTCTCTTGTTGAGTCAATCCTCTTTTCACCCTCCTCTTAGGCTTTGTATAATGATTTTACCCATTAGTGTTAGCCTCAATCTTGGGCTTTGTACAAGACACCTGAAATATCCTCAGCACTCTCTTGTTGAGTCAATCATCCACTTTTTAGCCTCAATCTTGGGCTTTATACAAGAAACATATAAACTTTCTTCAGCAAAGTCAAATCCTTCTAGTCTCCTCTTAAGCTCTGTATAAATATCTCCCCAGCGGAGTCGATTACTCCCAGCTTTCTTTAAGGCTTTGTGAATTAATCTCCTTAAGCCGAGTCAATCTTCTTTTTAGCCTCAATCATGGGCTTTGTACAAGACATATAATCATACTCTCCAACAGAGTCAATAAAACTCCTTTTCAGCCTCACTTTTGGGCTTTGTACAAGACACCTACAAATATTTCCCAGTAGAGTCAATAAAACTCTCTTTCAGCCTCAATCTTGGGATTTTTACAAGACATATAAAACCTCTCACCAGTAGAGTCAGTTTCTTCTTTTAGCCTCAATCTTGGGCTTTGTACAAGACAGATAAAATATTTCCCCGAAAAAGTCAATGTTCAGCCTCCTCTTAGGCTTTGTATAATGATATCCCCAAAAGAGTCAGTCTCTTTTCAAACCTCAATCTTGGGCTTTGTACAAGATAGATATAAAACTCCCTAGTCGAGTGAACCTTTTAGCTTCAACCTTGGGCTTTGATCAAGGTACACATAAAACCAACATCCCCTCAGAGAAAATCAATAGTTCTCTCTGTAGGAAGACATTTCTCTATATATCACACAACAAAACAGACAATCAAAACAAACCTTAATCCCAGATAATTGCTGTAAGCGGCACACTTGTTGATTCAAATATCCAAGTTGTAATCCATCTCTTATCTTGGTAAATCACTTTCTTCCATCTAACTGTTGTAAGTGGCAAGCCTCTGGATTACAAACATCCAAGCTACTGTCCCTCTCCTAGCATGAAAGATTCCTAAGGAAAAATGGCATTGCTCTACACTGAGTTAAAGTTTTCTCCTTCAGGACAAATCCATCATAAAGGAAATTATGGCATTGTTGGATTCTCATATCCCAGTTAAAGTAATTCTCCTTTATAATCAGTCACCCAACAGTTGTGATGAACAGACAAGATATCGCCCTTTAGAGATGACAAATTCTCTCTAAGTCAAACCTTTAGCTTCAATCTTGGGCTTTGAACAAAACACAAATACTCTTTTTTGGCTTCAATCTTGGGCTTTGAACAAGACACCAAACATCATCTTTCCTCCCGTTATGAGGGAAATACGATTTCTCTGATTTCCCTATTTATCTTTAACGGGAATACGTAGGCATAAGATTGCGAAATCTTAGCGAGCACACCAATCAAAAACTTTAGGTCCAGTACCTTCACACTTGTCAAAAACTTTAGGTTTCATACCTTACCAAAAACATCGGAAAGCCCAAAACCTACAAAAACTCTCTCTCTCAACACTCCCAAAGGAGAAACTTTCCCAATTGACAAACAAACACCAGTAAGTAGAAAACAATTATAATTGCTAACGATCTGTGGATAACCATATATAGGATGGGTAATTGACAACTCCCCATTGTATAACCTGACCCCGGACCCCCCAATCTCTTAAGCATTTGTTAAAGAAAACATTTGCGTGTAAGGTTAGTTTGAGATAGCTTCCCTTTCCTTTCCAGCTTCACAAGATAAATAAGAAATTAGAAAGTAGCACCCAATCCCTACCATTGCGGTGAGGAAAAACCCATGGCGATAAGGTGGTCGCGTCACCGACAAAAATCGCACACTACAGGAAAATTGCGACTCTGCTGGGGAAGTCATTAGGATTGAACTAGGATTAGAATTCCTAAGAGGTCTAGGTTGTTAGCAATCATACTACATACTATATATATATATATATATATATATATATATATTTACTGCTTTTCCTACTTGATTTCCGTGTTTATTTTTCTGTCAATGGGAATGCGATTGATATGCATCTGGAAAGTTTGAGAGAAACCTAAGATAATGGGCGGCAAAGACGGGGAAACTTGTAGGAGTGAATCCCGAACAAGCAAACCTGGTAGACCACCAAATCAGGCGAGGGCCCGTAGGATTCAGCCTGCTGAACACGATCATTGTGAAAGCAGAGTTTTCCTAATGCGGCGCCTGTAACACCCCCAATCTATAACCCCTAATTAATTAAAGCGATAACAGATAATCAGAGTATAATTAAAACATTCATGGCATAGACGGGAGCATCACATCAAAATCACGAAATACAATAACCTACTCATAAAGATATGCAACAATCAGGTAGCAACATAATCAGAGGAACTCAGTTCCTAACACCCACAATTCAGATACAGAATAAAAGCGGAAAATCTGCAACTGAAATCTCATATATATATATATATATATATATATAGCATCAAAGTTTGTCTGCAATATACAGAGTCATACATGTATAATCCAAAGAGAACATATGCATATACACATAATCACAAACGATCTCCCCGACTACCCGATGCTACATATCAGAGCCGACCGACAAAAGAATGAAGACATAATCTTCACAAAAAGACCTCCAGCATCTAATCTGCAATGCATCATAGAGCATTCAAAATAGCAGAAGGGTGAGAAACACAATTATAATATAGTTACATACAATTATGTAATAACAGGAAACACGCACACAACAACATTCTCACCACAACATATACCACAATTCAAACACAAAACAACACGATTCTTATCTCACACATCCATCACAAAGGCATATCAATCGTGCACTATACATTTATCACCAACATGTGTATATATCAACTCATCCATTCCATTCACAATTCCACACATAATCAATTCATTCATGATTTATACAAATGCACAGAGACCGACACAAGGACTCTATGCAATGCAATGCGGTACCGTTCCATCCATCATCTCATCATTAATTCACTTAGGAATTATTGGAATCATCGCTTGTTACTTAGTGTAACTCCCCATCGGGCAAACGATGTTCCCCGTCGCTCACACCTCTTTGTATAAGGCACACGACGTTTATGGATTGCTCACACCTCTTTGTATAAGGCACACGATCCGATCGCTTTAGATCCTCTTTGTATAAGGCACACGATCGTACATAATGTCACTTTAGGTCCTCTTTGTATAAGGCACACGACCGTTACAGCAGATCCCCTCGAGAATCGTTTCGTCGCTCACACCTACTAGGGCACACGGCATCACAAGAATGCATATCATGATGCTTGGCATACAATGACTCATGACAATCAAATGCATCCACATATACAACCATGTAAACCATTCCAACATCCATAATCATGCATATACAATCAAACATAACATAATGCATTTATCTTCCATAAGGCCATAAAACATCATCACATCATTTCATCACGTACATTCACATCATATAACAGCCCCTAAGCTATATGTTATAAATCAAAAGCGTATCGAGATTAACACATCAATTACACACAATTACGACGGTAAAAGTCGACAAAATGACACATTTCCAAATTCTTGACACAATTAAATCGGCCAACCATCCCAAAACCATTCCTATAAGAAAGAACATATCATTAGCTTTCCAAAGCATCCAACCGCGCCTCAATCCGAGTTACGGATCAAAAGTTATGAAGGAAACAAAACGGAACAATTTGTCATGTTCGCTATGCGAATCTCCTAGCGAGCGTTCGCTTTCCTCATTCGCTGTACGAAGCTCCAGCGAACCGTGGCAGAGAAAAAATAGCATAAAGTTCGCTTTGCGAACTGCTGGCGAACATTCGCCCACCTAGTTGCACCGTGAAGCCCTGGCGAGCCTTCGATTTCCTCTTCGCTGTTGTTCGCACTGTGAACCTGCGATTCTGGGATTTGCAGCAGCACTGTTACTCATCCTACATCACCATTTTCCCCACCAAAACACTTCCAAACCAAAACATAACAATCAGAACATATTCCAATCATAACAACAAGTATTCCACCGCATTTATATCGTATTTCAACCGCGAAAACATCGATTTCTCTCGTTTCCTCTCAATCGACCTAGAATTGAAAAGCTAGGAAAAACCAACAAACACATACATGATCATACACAAACATAGCATAACCGAGTTTCGCACCCTTACCCGATTAATCGCGCTTCGAAGTGTCGGTTGAATCGGTTTCTTACTCTCCAAATTTTTTCTCTTTTTCTTCTTCTCTTTTTCTTTTCCTTCTTCTCTTTTTCTTTCTCTCAATTTTTCTCTCTATGTTCTATTTTAAATGAAAACAATATCTACCCAAGCCAAAAAGACCAAAATAGCCTACACTCAATTTTCTCGCAAATGTTCTCAAAACGCAATAAAACATAATAACCAAGAATAAAATAATATAAATACCAAAAATAATTAAATCAACTTGATTAAATAAATCTAATAAAAAGGGGGCGCTACAGCGCCTGTGAACCTGAGTATTTAGTAGGCTTTAACCTTATGACCACTTGGTAGTGCGGTGACTATCGGGAATAGTTGATATGCGATACTACACTCAAATGAGATTACTCTAGGATGCTACAGCTCGCTCGGGTGAACCAGCTTGTTGTTGATATCCCTAGGGGGGTCAATGATTTTGAGAACCTTAGGATCCGCTCTACAGGTACAAAAATTGACCAGAATACAACCTTTGGGAATGGGTAGAGCCATGACTCCATGCTCGTGACGTTGAACCCTTGAACCCATGTTTTTTCTATGTTTTTGTGTGCTGCATTTATGCATTCATCTAAAAAACTTTTAAACAAAGAAAAATTTCTTCTCTTCTTATCTCTCCTTTTTTCAATTAAACCAAAACAATAATTGCAAATATCAGAGAGAGAGAGAGATTGCGTTATGGATTTCGGTAGAAGAAAGACGCACAAGTACACTTTCAAGGCTCCGAAGCTAGAGGATTTAAGGGGGCTGGCAAGGATGATTACCAACCCTGATTCTTTCAGAGCTAAGCATGAAGGACTGCTGTCTCTACTAAGGGTCTACGTAGTTGAAGGAATCTTATCTACACTGATTCAATTCTACAATCCGGTCTATCATTGCTTCACGTTCTCGGATTACCAACTGGCGCCAACGTTGGAAGAGTACTCTTATCTTACTGACCTACCAATCACCGACCGAGCTCCTTTTTCTGGACTGGAAGAAATTCCAATGGATCAGGTCATCGCAAGAGCCATTTATTTGGACGAGTCAGAAGTTAGGGCTCACATGACCACCTAAGGAGGAATCCAAGGATTACCAGCCAAGTTCCTGGTAGAGAAAGCCCTGTACTCTGCTAGTATAGGAAGCGTAACTGCTTTCGAAGACGTCTTTGTTCTGCTCACCTACGGGTTATTCCTTTTTCCCAACATAGACAACTTCGTTGATACCAACGCTGTTAAGATATTTCTGATTGGAAACCCCGTACCAACCCTGCTCGCAGATGCTTATCATTATGTACACTTAAGGAATTTGTACAGTAGAGGAATAATCACATGCTATGTACTCTTGCTTTACAAATGGTTCATTTCCCATTTGTCCAAGTCTACTACTTTTTGGGATCACAAGAGTACTCTACGTTGGTCGTAAAGGATTATGTATCTTACCAACTCTGGCATAGATTGGTATAATAGGATTTATGAGGGAATGGAGGTCATCGACAGTTGTGGAAATTTCCCTAACGTACACCTCATTGGAACTAAAGGAGGAATCAACTACCATCCTGTAGCGAGCGATTTTGGACGCGGTTCTTAAGTGCTGGTCGCTCTCTGCGGTTGAGCTTACTACAGGTCGATTCATTTTTTATCCTATTAAAGCTGATGAAGGAAGGGAAATAGATGTCTTTAATTAACCCTGCTTTCCATACTGAGTTTAAACAGCGGTCTGTTAGGTTACGGATGCTATCAATGTGGGGGGCCTTTGTACTGGTTATTTGTATTTTCACCAATACTTATTTCTTTCTTTTTGTTAGGATTTTCTGGCGGGGAACAAGGATTAGGATGTTAGGACTGATGCTTTTTGATGTGAGAGTATGGGATTTGGGTTTTTTGTTTAGTGTGCTCGCTAAGATCTTTTCTTTCGATCTTATGCCTACGTATTCCCGTTTACCGAAACAGGGAAATCAGAGCGTTCATAGTTCCTCCTATTCTATGGGAGGAAATGGTTGTTTTTGGTGTCTTGTTCAAAGCCCAAGACGTGAAGCAAAAGGTGGTTTGTATCTTGTTCAAAGCCCAAGATGTGAAGCTAAAAGGTCTATTGGTATCTTGTTCAAAGCCCAAGATGTGAAGCTAAAAGGGTGTTGAATTTAGAGAGAATTTGTCATCTCTAAAGAGGGGGGTTGTATGTCACAACTGTTATAAAGGAGAATTACTTTAACCGGGATACGCGGATCCGGTAATGCCATAATTTACTTTATAGGGGATTTTAACCTGAAGGAGAAGACTTTAACTCAGTGTAGAGCAATGCTATCTTTCCTTAGGAATTTCTCATGCTAAAAGAGGGACAGTGGCGTAGATGTAGATGATCCAGAGGCTTGCCGCTTACAACGATTAGATGAAGGGAAAGGAGTTGTTGATGTTTGTGTACTGTGAACGAGGCACAACTTTGATGTTAAAAGGTTGATTGGATCAACCAGTGGTTTTCTTATACAAAGCCTAAGAGGAGGCTAATATGTGTCTCGTACAAAGCCCGACGATGGAGTCTTTTGGTATCTCGTATAAAGCCCGAGATGGAGGTTATTGTTTGTTTGGCTTAATAAGAACCTTTTTGTATCTCGTATAAAGCCCGAGATAGAGGCGAAAGGAGTGATTGACTCAACGAGGGAGTCTCTTATGTGTCTCGTACAAAGCCCGAGAGAGAGGCTAAACGTTGTTTGACTCTGCTGGGGAGAATCATTTGTACAAAGCCCAAGAGGAGGCTATCATTCCCGGAGGAAGAGATCATTATACAAAGCCTAAGAGGAGGCTGTGATGACTGTTCAGTTAAGTGACAGGTCCAGTATACTAATTTTGAAAGAGAAAATCAGTTCTTATATGAGCAACGCTATACTCAAGGATTTGATTCAAGGATCCGGGTTATTCCGGTTCTTTAAGGAAGTGGGAAATCCGAAGGGTATTGAGACTGTCTGAGTCTACAGGTTTCCTTCCTATTTAACGAAGGGGTCACTTGAGAATGTCTTTGAGACTAAAGGAGATTAGACTGTCCAAGTCTAGAGTTTCATCTTTTGTACCATGCTTTGAGAAACAGTAGTAGACTCTATGAAAGGACTGTTCTATGAAGATGACTAAGTTATGTTCCTAAACCTTTAGGAGGTCATCGGGACAATTTGTATGAAGCCCAAGAGGAGGCTGGAAAGTTTTAAGAAGCCGACGAGTCCTTGTACGAAGCCCAAGAGGAGGCTATCATTCTCGGAGGAAGAGATCATTATATGAAGCCTAAGAGGAGGCTGTGAATACTTCTAATAAGCCGTAGGGTCCTTGTACTAAGCCCAAGAGGAGGCGGGGTTGCTTTTAGGAAGCCTGTGGGTCCTTGTACGATGCCCAAGAGGAGGCCGATTTCTTTTAAGAAGCCGATGGATCCCCAAACCCCGAGAATTTCAAGGCAATGCTATTCACCGAGAATAGATCAAAGTCAGGAAAGTTTGAGAATTTGGAAGAAACTCAAGAGATGCAATTCACGGAGAAGAGATCATCTCTGGGGAGTAGAGTTTCTTGACAAGTGCTTTTAAGAAGCCAGTGGGTCCCCAAACCCCGAGAAATTCAAGGCAATGCTATTCACCGAGAATAGATCAAAGTCAGGAAAGTTCAAGAATTTGGAAGAAACTCAAGAGATGCAATTCACGGAGAAGAGATCATCCCTGGGGAATAGAGTTTCTTTGACAACTTCTATGAGTGACAGTCTATGAAAGGGTTCACAGAGAATGCTGCCTTTCATATCTCCATATTGTTTAACCCCAAGAGGAGGGAAGACTATGTCTGGTAATCCTATGGGGATCTAGTTTAGACTATTTCTAAGAGTGATCAACAGGCTTAATGCTAGACGTAGTTGCCGGGGAAACTCTAAATATCTATACTATTATTACACAGTTGATATGAGTTTATGAAAGAAGACTTACAGTGAAACAACCCCACAATACAGTTATATGTATATGAAAGCGGTAAATGAAAGCAATAACCACTTACTCGGTTGTAGAGCTTCCATGCTGTTTGGTTAGTTGTTCAACAAAGAAAGATTGAAAACAATAGTATATTCAAAATCAAAGGAGAAAGTACTTTAAAAAAGAAAGATTTGGGGCTTACAGCTCAAGGAGAGGCCCAGGGTTTTATCAGTGAGCGCACTGTTTTGAATTTGCACAGAGGGACTTATACAAGTGACTGTGGACCAAAAAGGTTTTCTGTACAAAGGGATGGGTCTTACACTCTCTCAAGAGGCCCAAAAAGTTTAAAGAAAAAGAGTGGGGCTTATAACACGAGGGTAGGCCCAATTGATTTTTCGTTTAAAAATGGCGATCGCGCCGAGGTTTTCTTTTAACGCAGAGGGACTTATACAATAAGTGAGGCCCAAAATATTTTGGTTAAAAGGGGGTTGGGTCTTACACTCTATTAGAGGCCCAAAAGTTTTGAATGGGTCTTATAGCTCGAGGATAGGCCCAAAAGAAAAAGAGTGGGGCTTATAACACGAGGGTAGGCCCAGTTGGTTTTTGAAAAGGCGACGATCGCGCCGTTTGTTTTTTACGGTATCGGGACTTATACAATACACTGAGGCCCAAAAGATTTTCAAAAAATAGGATTGGATCTTACACTCTATTAGAGGCCCATGAGTGTTTGACAATGATTCATTTGAGTGAAAATTAAAGAACCCTAATTTTATTCTTTAAAAGTAAATATTTAAAGAAAATCAAATGAAAAATACCAAATAGGTTTGAATAAACCACTTGTGATTTTTGTTTAAGGTTTGAAAAATGAGGTATAAATCACAAGAGATATTAAAACTCATTTGGTCTTGACTTTTCAAGATTAATATTCATTTCAAAATGTTTAAAAACAAATAAAAATGAATTTATTCACAAAAATACTAATTATATTAAATAAATAATATAAACTTAATTTTTTTGTGGAATAAAATATTTCAACATTTTTGTGATTTTTTGCAAAAAGAACCAATCAAAAATAATTAAAATTGAAAGAGTTATTAATTTCCCAAATAATTAACGAAACATGAAAATAGTTGGAAAAATAGCAAAAAAGGTGAAAAATCACAAAATGGCATGGGTGGGGTTTGAACCCCTGACCTCAAGCATACAAGGCGCGCGCCTTACCACTGGGGTGGTGATACATCCATTGCTTGAAACAAAACAACAAATATACAAGTCATGCCTTGGTTTTGGCTTGCCCAAGGCAAGTTTTGGCTCAAAAACGTGAAGGTCATAACTTTCTCAATTCTTAATGGTTGGAGACAAAATTTATATGTATCTGGGCCAGAATTTCACAAGGAATCCAATGGTGGTGGTGGTTTTTTCAGATCACACTCCCTCCTCAAAACCCGATAGTGGTTTTGAAAATGGCCTATAATTGCATTTTCTATGCTACACTTTGATACAGGCATGAATTACATAATCAATTGGCACAAACACAACACATATGACATATATAAGAGATGCATACTCAGTGGACTTCAAATGCACACATGTTTTGGTGAGGGCAAGTTGAGAGGCTTACCCTTCTTTGGGATTTTGGAGTTTTCTCTGCAATCTGCCAAACCTCTTGCTCCAGATATGGTTTTATACTTTGAACCACCTCAAATGATCCCTAGGATGCTTTTAGGATGATTGGAATTGACTGGTACCTGCAAAAACACAAACAGTCCCTTTCTTGCAAAAGGGGTTAAAAGTGACCAAAATAGCAACTTCCTCAAATGGTGTTCCAGATGTTGGGAACCATTTGGGACAGTTCAAGGATGATATTTGGAGTGTGTTTGAGGTTTTATCTGGTTTGGAAAGTGATTGAATCAAGACATGGTTTGAAAAATGCACCAAAAGGCCTATTTTGAGGTTTTGAGAGGTGACTTTGTGATTTTGTGATTACAGGTCACTTGTGATAGTTTGCACAGCTTACATATGATATATATGAGGTGTGTGTGTGATTGATTGTGATGGAATGGCTCTCTAACTCAAAAACTCATAATTACTTGCTTTGGAAGGCAAATTTGAGGTAAAAGAAGAGATTTTGAGGAAAGCATCTGTTTGATGGCTTTGGTGTACTTAAACTGATAAGAATTGAGCTCTATTTATAGTAGAGCAAGTTTGTTTTGGGATCCACAGTGAATGGCAACTGCAGCAGAGGTTTGGCCAATGTTGTCCAATGGAAATCCAAGTCTCCTCTAGCCATTGACTAGAGGTTAGGGCACAGGGTTGTGGTTCCCTTGGTCTTGGATAAGTCTTGACTGAATTCAGTTGAGAATGGCTCAGTCCATGCCACCTTGATGCTTCCATTGAATGCCTCATTCTAAAATTGAAGTCTTGTCCCTATTTTGGCCATTCTGTGTTCAACATGCTATTTCTTGTTCCAAAGACTTTGGAGGCTTGGCTCAGTGATTGTCCCCTTTAGATTCAATCCCCTGAGGTGTCCAAGTGGATAGGAGCATTTGGATTTGGCTGATTTTGGCAAATCGACCAATAATGCAAATTCTGCCTTGCCTTGGCAGATTTCAGCAAGGCAACTTGCCAATGTCATAACTCATAGCCCAAATGGAATTTGGCAATGTTCTTGGCCATTTTGGAAAGCCCTTACATGATACAACAACTGTTTGAACATGTTTGGTTTTGATCTCTTTTGAATCCAAGTGAAAAATCCCCCTACATTTGAAAAAAAATGAAGGCAGATTTGGACTTAGTGAAAATTTCACTAAGTGTTGGAAAAAGTGACATTTTCATTTTTCAGCCATTTTGATCACTCCATAACTCAAAATCCTTAATGAATTAGACTTAGTCTAGTTGAAGTTTTTGTAGAGGGTAATGAGGGCTACAAATCCATATTTGGATGAGAAAAAATGGCTTTGTGGTTTAGGAGTTATGATCCTTCAAAGTTGGTACCCTTGCCACTTTATTTTTAACTTAGAAAATTTTCTAAGTTTTTATGGTTACCCCTTTTACAAGTTATCCAACTTTTCTTGATTTTTCTTGATGAATGATGATTCAAATCATACATTAACATCATTTTAGGGTTAAAAATCCATTTTGGGGAAAAATCTCAAAAAGTCAAAGTTGACTTTTGTGCACAGTTGACTTTTTATCAAATGAATTCTAAACTGTGCAATTCTTCAGGAAATCATGTCCTTGACCTAAATCAAACTTGATGGACATGTTCCATGGGTGTCATAGGGTATATTGAGGCATGTCCTAGGGTTTGGGAGCATGTCCTGGTCAAAAGTCAAAGTTACAGTTGACTTTCCCCTTAAAACCCTAATTGTGGTGCAGATGAAATTGAGACTTATTGCTCAAACTTCTTGGATTAATCCATTGTTCCAAATGGATCAATATAGTTCATTAGAGACCCTCAAACCCTCTCTTAAGGTCTTGGTTCATGATTTGTCCCAAGAGTCAACTTAGGAGTGAATTAGGTCAAGAAACCCTAATTCCTGATTTTTGATGAATGCATCCCCTGAGGCCAAATTGACTTGATGAATGGGTCCATGAGGTTCCATGGAGTATATTAGGTCATTTTTTGGGTCATTGGCTTGTGCCCAGATGAAAATGTTCTATTTGGAGGCCCTGGTTGACCAAAACCCTAATTTGGTGATACTGGCGATCTTGAAGCTTGATCAACCTAGAAGGGAGCAACCTTGTGCTTAATCCTTGAAGTGGGAGTCCTCTTGATCCATTGTGAATGTTTGAGAGGTTAGACAAGTTGAAGATCATGTCATTCCTTGATTGATCCTTTGTCTAAGCACTCAGAGAGGGCTTGAAACCCTAATTTTGATTGCAGTGAATGCTCAACAACCCTTGAGGCATTTGATGAGGCATGATGGTTCATCCATATTGTGATGATGATTTGCACAATGATGGGAAATCTTAGTGGTTAAAATTTGGGATATGATAGATGCCCCTATTTAATCTTCTTGGACCCGAAGGTGTGAATGACGAAGGTATTCGGGCATTCGGGGTGCAAGAGGATTAAATATCGGAATACCCAAAATTTTGATGGTGGTTATGAATGGTAGCTTACGCATTCATCTTCTTTTGCTAAGCAATGATGCTTAGAAAAGGTAAAACTTCCCCTCGATCCTGGTTCTCAGCCAAGGAACTGGTCTCAGTTTCTGATGTCAACTTCCCCTCGATCCTGGTTTCCTACCAAGGAACTGGTCTCAGTTTCTTTTGAAATAAACCTCCCCTCGATCCTGGTTTCCTACCAAGGAACTGGTCTTAGTTTCTCTTGTCAACTTCCCCTCGATCCTGGTTTCCTACCAAGGAACTGGTCTCAGTTTCTTTTGAAATAAACCTCCCCTCGATCCTGGTTTCCTACCAAGGAACTGGTCTTAGTTTCTCTTGTCAACTTTCCCTCTATCCTGGTTTCCTACCAAGGAACTGGTCTCAGTTTCTTTTGAAATAAACCTCCCCTCGATCCTGGTTTCCTACCAAGGAACTAGTCTTAGTTTCTCTTGTCAACTTCCCCTCGATCCTGGTTTCCTACCAAGGAACTGGTCTCAGTTTCTTTTGTCAATAAACTTTATTGACAAGTGACGCTATTTGTAACGGTTTTCCTCAAACTTCTCGCCAAATTTTCCTGGAGAGATGCCATTTGACGGAAACACTTTGGATGTCAGACTTGCTGGGGAACCCAGTCGTCTGAGTTGTAGAGTTGCACAAACTTCTCTGTTGGAGACGCCATTTGTTTCTAATGGGGGAAAGCAGGTCTCTTGGGAGACTGTTGTCACTTGGGATCTTACATCATACTTTTCTCGGGATCTTCCCGGAGAAATGCCATATGATGGGGTCCAATTTTGAGGTGTCGATGACCTTTTCATCAGTAATCTTTTCTGAGCGAATCTGGCGTGCCGCCGAATTTCTGATTACGAGGCTTTCTCTGTGGATTTTCCTTAATCCGGGAAAGCAAGGGTATCATCTTAAATGGCGAAGAGTGACGTTTGTAGAAAGCTTCTCTGGCTTGTCAGAGGTTCAAGTTATCAAAGTGGTCAAGGGCCAACTTTCTTCCAGAAATAAACTGGAGGCAAGATTGCAGCATTTCCTGACGAGGCAAGAACCGACAACTCGATTGAGAAGACTGTTATCACTAGGGGACAAAACCGACTAGAGTGATAGTGATGCAATATGAAATGTGAATGCAAATCAATAATGCATGATATATGTATGTATATGCTGACAAAACTGACACGACATACAACTTGACGAGTGAACACGACTGGATACTCGGCCATCGCGGGGCGAAGAAGTACCGCTGGTTCAAGATAGCAATTCCACCTTGCTTAGGAAAGATAGTCCCTGTTGGGAGCTATGTTGGTCGGGCTTACGAGGTAAGAACTATGTCGTGATGTGTCAGATGGAACAAGGTCTCTGACACATTTGATCCTTCATTCAGGCGTATTGGCGTAGAAGGAGTACTTTGATTATGCACTTTGAAGTTTGCTTACTTCTGAAGAAGCGGTTGATGTTCCTTTGATGTTCAACAGTCAAAAGAAATTGCCGACTTTATTTTAAAAGCAGAAAAAGTTTTAACAAGTAAATTTATTTTTTGTTTTATTTCAAGGATCGTTGATCATATTAAAATGTCGTTCTGTAAAGCTAAAACAAATAAGAATTATAAACAAAAGCACAATGGCTCAAATTTTATTGATAAGATGGAGATCAGCCAAACGCGTGATTCCAAAGAGTATTTACAAAGTTAGAAAATGGTAATTTAAAGGGAAAAGGGCTACGTTGAAACATAACGACCACTATCTGTCTACCAACTTTGACTTCGGGGCGTCCTGAGCTTCTGTCGAAGATGACCTTGATTAGAGTTTTCCTTCGATTGATGGTGTAACTGCTGCTGAGGGACTTGCCTCTGTTGAACATAGTTACTTGCCATTACCCTAATTTTTGCCTGGATTGTACTTTGATGTTTCTAATCCACCGGGATGATTTTTTTCATGTCTCTAATTTTTGCCTGGACCGCCCTTTCGGGTTTTCAATACACCGAGACGTTTTTTTTTTTTTAGTTTAGGCGAAGTATTTCTTGACTACATCAACATTCGTGGGGTAGGCAAATTCCTCTCCGTCCATGGTTGCAAGTCTCAAGGCGCCGCCTGAGAAAGCTTTCGTGACCACATAGGGGCCATCATAATTCGGGGTCCATTTGCCCCGAGAGTCAGTGAGAAATGATTGTATCTTCTTGAGCACGAGGTCTCCTTTTCTGAAGACACGAGGTCGGACCTTTTTGTCGAACGCCTTCTTCATTCTCTGCTGATACAACTGACCATGGCATAGTGCCGTTATTCTCTTTTCTTCTATCAGATTCAGTTCGTCATGTCGACTTTGACACCATTCAGCTTCTGTAAGCTTAGCTTCCATCAATATCCTGATTGATGGGATCTCTACTTCTATAGGGAGCACTGCTTCCATGCCATACACTAGAGAGAAAGGGGTTGCCCCTATTGAAGTGCGGACAGATGTGCGATAACCATGAAGAGCAAAGGGTAGCATCTCATGCCAGTCTTTGTAGGTTACAACCATCTTTTGAACGGTCTTCTTGATGTTCTTGTTAGCCGCTTCTACCGCTCCATTCATCTTGGGTCGGTAGGGAGATAAGTTATGGTGTTCGATCTTGAACTCTGCACACAACTCTTTCATCATCTTATTGTTCAAGTTAGATCCATTATCAGTAATGATCTCGCTTGGAACACCATAACGGCAGATGATATTGTTTTTGATAAATTGGACCACCACTTGTCGGGTTACATTAGCGTATGACGCTGCTTCGACCCACTTGGTGAAATAGCCAATGGCTACCAGGATGAACCGATGTCCGTTTGAAGCCTTAGGTTCGATCAAGCCAATCATGTCGATTCCCCATATGGAAAAAGGCCATGGGGAAGAGAGAACTTTGAGATGTGATGGCGGTACATGAATTTTGTCAGAGTATATCTTACACTTGTGACACCTCCTCATGTACTTGTAGCAGTCGGATTCCATTGTCAACCAATAGTACCCTGCTCTCAGAATTTTTCTCGCCATTGTGTGTCCGTTGGCATGAGTGCCAAAGGATCCTTCATGAATTTCTTTCATAAGCATGTCTGCTTCTGGTCTGTCTACGCATCGGAGCAAGACCAAGTCAAAATTCCTCTTATAAAGAGTGTCACCGCTAGGAAGAAGCTTCCAACCAATCTTCTGAGGGTTCTGCTGTCTTTTCTGAGTGCCCCGGATGGGTACTCTTGTTTCTGAAGGAACCATTTGATATCGTGATACCAAGGTTTGTTGTTTATGACTGCCTCGATCGTGAAGACGTAGGCGGTCCGTTCAAGGCGCATTATGTCGATCTTAGGTAGGTCATTCCGTTGACCTACACTAATCATGGAAGAGAGAGTGGCTAATGCATCAGCCATGTGATTCTCATCACGAGGAATGTGATGAAACTCAACTCTGTTGAAGAAAGGTAGCAACCTTCTTGCGTAGTCTTTGTAAGGAATCAATCCTGATTGGTATGTGTTCCAATCTCCTTTTATCTGATTAATAACCAAGGCTGAGTTGTAACGCCCCGGTTTTGTTAGATTTATTTAATAGAGTAGATTTAATTGGTTTTGGTTTTATATTATTTTATTATTGACTTTTATTTGACAAAATGTTATTTTTCACCATTATTTTGTTTTATCGCGTTTTGAGAGCGTTTGCGAGATAATTGAGTGTAAGGGTATTTTGGTCATTTTGCGGGGTTAGATATTTTTATAAATAGAAGTTGAGAGAAAAAGAGAGAAATAGAAAGAAAAAGAAAAGAGGAGAGAAGAGAAAGGAGAAGAAAGAAGAGGAGAGAAAGAGAAAAGAGGAAAATCGCGGGAACTCCGTTTCGAGCGCAAATAATCAGGTAAGGGTGAGAAGTTTCGATTATATCTTGCTTGTATATGTATATGTGTATGTTTTCCTGGATTGTTTTGGTTATTTTCTCTAGTTTCCAATTCTAGGTCAAAATGAGAAAAACGAATAGAAATCAGAATAAATCGCGTAGCAGAGTCGTGTGATGTTGGGTCTTGATTTAGAGTGATCGTTTGATTGAATCGAGTCGAATTCGTAACTGTTGAGTTTTTGATATATATTGATGTTTTTGTGCAATTGATGTTGTGATCGAGTAAAAGTGTTTGGATATGTCTGGTAATGTTGGTATAGGTTTGGGTTTAATCGGGAATGGGGGTTTGCGTGTTTTCTCGCGGTTTCGATCGAGTTCGAATTTAGAATTCAATGATAAAATTATGTTTCAAAATATGTCAAAAATGGAAAATGTGTTGGATGGTTTTTAATAGTGAAAATATTGTAGTACGTTGAATTCTGAGATCGCAGCTTTTTACGGAATCGAAAACGGATGTCCGGAAGTCAAAAAATGGTATTTTTAAGGCTAAACTTACAGCAGATTTCGCGCTCAGCGCGCAGGTCTGGGCGCTCAGCGCGCAGGTCTGGACAAAGTGAAAAATTTAAGAAACTTCGAAAATTCATAACTTTTGATCCGTAAGTCCGTTTTGGTCCTCGTTCGAAGCGTTGGAAAGCTTATGAAATGTTCTTTCTTTTAAAAATGGGTTGGAGGTCAGTAGATGATTTATTTAGGTCATGGTTTTGGAAAAGTGTTGGGTGGTCGGGTTTTTATCGCGCTAAATGTGTGCGATTGTTGTGTTATCATGCTACATGCTTTTAATATGTATCGTATGGCTTGTGTGCTGGTATATGATGTGAATATATATGATAATGATGTGTTGTGAGTAGAATTTGATATGTGAATCCCTTGTGGAAGTGATTGTGATTGCATGATTGTTGTGGTTTGTGGTTTGTGATGAAATGCATTGCTTATGTAAAATTCAATGTGTGTTTTGGATGTGAATCATACAATAGTGCATTGATGTGAATGTATATAGATTGTATGTGGATTATATGTGATGAATGCATGACTATATTGTGAAATATGTGTGCATTGCATGAGTGTATGTGGTCATTTTGTAGGAGAAACATTATGACATGCATTCATGTGTCGCGATTCTTGGAGAATCGGGTGTAATATCGCGTCCCTGTTGGGTGTGAGTGATTGATTACACAAATGATCATTTGAGGATCCTATGAACATTGCGTAGTCAATGGGTGTAATCGTTGCGATGAGTACACTTGATTCCGTGGGAATCTTCAGAATGATTGTGTGCCCTTGTGGGGTTTGAGCAATCGGATTGTGTCTGCGTGAACAATCCAGAAACATCAGATGCCATGATGGTATGACCGATGGGGAAATATCGTAGGCCCGGCAGGGAGGATATTTCCATTGAGTTCTTCAATTGAGCTCGGGTGATGAGTCGGTACCGCATGCATCTGCATAGAGTCGTGAGTCGGACTCTATGATTTGCATTTATCATCTCTATAATTGTGAATTGATGAATAAACATGAATATGAATGTTTATGTGGAATGATAAGAATTTTGATAGTGTGCATGATGAATATGCTTGGTTTTGTATAGATATATACATTGTGATGTATATGTGTGAGCTTGTGATATCTTTGGTGAATTATTATGCATAGGTGATAAATGTATTGGTTGTGAGTAATATGTTTTGTGTATAAACATATGATATGTGATGTGGTGGTGTGTTTTCATAGGTCATAACTGTGGTGTGCATTATGTGTGAAATGTGATTATATTGGTATAATCGTTATATGCTATGTGATTGGATTGTTAGGAATATGTTATGTATTGGTGGCATGCTATATGTGTTAGTATGTGATGTATGTGGTGAGAAATGTTATATATATGAATTTATCTGTGTTGTGGCATATTATTATGCAATCTTGTTATAGTTGTTATTCTCACCCTTCTGCTGGAATATGCTTTTTATGGCATAGTGCAGATTGTCAGCTTTAGAGGCGTGGAGGCAAGTGGAAGAGTTATATCTTCGTTTGCTTAGGTCTTGGTGTCTGCTCTGATACGTAGCACGGGAGTCGGGGAACGATATATATATATATATATATATATATATATATATATATATATATATATGTATACATTTGTTGAATGTATTTTGTGGTACTTTTGTGTAAAACAAATCGGTCATATATGGAAAGAGTTTCCCCTTTGAGGGTATTCTACTTTATGCTATGTATCAAATTAATGAACAGGGAATGTGTTTTATTTCTTTAGGTGTGGCATCCCTGTTTCTGTCGGAAAAATAAATTTTTATTTACTCTGATTTGTTTATGCATTATTTATTCGCGATGGGATTTGGGGTGTTACATTGGTGGTATCAGAGCAGGTCGGTCCGTCCGGCCAAGTTGTTGAGTCAGTTGGTGTGATAGTTGAATATTGTCGAGGTTGTTTGTCCCTTGGTACGTGATATGTGTGTGGAGCACTGTATGTACTTTCTGGTTTTTCTAATCCTTTGTTTTCAGGATTGAGAATGGAATAAGTGGGGGAGAAGCTGGTACTTCTCCAGGTTGCTTCAGGTGTGGAGTGTTGGCTCAGTGTGCAGTTGGTTGCAACAGTGTAAGTGTTGTTTGGACAGTATTGTTCCCGGTTCTAGAAGGGATGCGGAGGTAAGGCTTATGTGAACTAAGGATTTGTGCTTTAGGTAGTTTTGTGCACAGGATGCAAGAAATGCTATTATAGTTTGGTAAAGACGATTTATGCCTCATCATGATTATCGGCTGTCTATTGACAAATTGAGGAACTGATCACCCTTAATCTGTTGTTGATAGTAGACGGGAATTATGTTGGATGGGATAGACGTGTCTTTTCGGCCTTGATAGTGTGTTCAACGAATTGTTTGGAATTAAGGAAACGATTATGGATTGTTTTGACGAGTCGATGAAGATTTTTATATCGGAAGATGAGTCGGATTTGAGGTTTAGATCTGCTAAGTAAGTAGAAGAACTATTAGGAAGTGAAACTCAGTTGGAAAGAGCGGTTGGAGGATTTACTGGGAAAAAGGATTTGTGAGACCAAGTGTGTCGTCTTAGAGAGCTCTAGTATGGTAAGTAACAAAAAGGAAGAATGATTGAGCGGAATAACAAGCATGATGAGTATAATGGTATTGAGACTTTGGAAAGCGAAACTTATAGTTCTGGTGAGGTTTGGAGTCTTGGGAGTTTAGAGCATTAATGGAAATCTCGAGAAAACCCTTATGTGCGGATGTAATATTGATATTAAGAGTTCCTTTTGGTGGGTTGTTGATACTTGTTATGCTGGTTGGAACTGATTTGAGATGGAAATGGTGAGTTTTGGGAAGGACTGTCGAAGGGTTTATTTTTTCTGAAAATCGCAGTGCCCGCTCAGCGCGCAGATGCCCGCTCAGCGCGGTCTGTAGAATTTTGAACCTCTCCAGGCAGTGAGGAGCGCGCTCAGCGCGGGACAGAGCCCGCTTAGCGCGACTTGGAGCAAAAATAAAACTTGGATTTTTTTCTAAAATCCATAACTTTGGGTTCGTAACTCGGATTGAGATGTTCTTTCTTATATAAATGGTGTTGAGATTTAGTGGCCGATTTGATTATGTCGTGAATTTGGATAAGTTCGTAGTGGTTTTAATTGAGGATATTTAGATCTGTTATAAACTCAGAGGAAGAACAAGTAGAGTGTTTGAGAATTGGATTACAAGTGTCGAAAGGAGACAGAGTTATGCTAAGTTATTCAAGTGAGGATTTGGGTTGAAAAAGGTTAGTTTTTTTGGATATGTTATTTTTTATGATGGTATTTGTTGTGGATTCATCGGAAGTAGATGTAGTTCTTCATGAGAGGCTCCGAAGTTGGTTAAGGTGATTAGAAACTTTTTGGACTTTAGTTGGTTATTACCGGAGGTTATGGAAGGTTTTTCCAAGTTAGCATTTTCGTTACTTCGGTTGACTTGCAAAGGGTAAGTTGTTTGCTTTGGATGTTCATTGTGGGGGAAGTTTGAGAGGGTTAAAGTAGAAATTATCTACGGCTTCAGTTTTGATTCTGTGTGATCCTAATCAACCGTTGACGAGGTATTGTGATGTGTCCTTGATGAGCTAGTCAGTGTGCTAATGCAAGAGGGTAAAGTCGTGGCTTATGCTTTACAACAATTGAGGATTCATAAGAGGATCTATACTATTCAAGATTTGTAATTGGTTGTGGTCGTATTGTGTTGGAGTATTTGGAGGTATTATTTTTATGGTTCTAGATTCGAAGTGTTTGGTAATTACAAGGATATGGAGTACTTGTTTGGTTTGAAGGAACAGAGTAAGAGATAACACAGTAGAGTGTGAGGTTGGGTATATTAAAAGTGAACAGTGATTTTTGGCGAATATGAGAAAGAGTTAGACTTTGGACGTAGAATTGGTAGTTTTAATGGTTACGAGTAATCAGAGTACGCAGCGAAAGTGTGATGTGGCACATTTTGTATATGCGTGTGTGACTTGTAAGAGTTCATAGGTTGGACCTTTGGAACATGTAGGAATGGTGAGACTATTAGACGTTTCAGAATGGAAGTGTTAGGTGAAAGGTTTAAATGTTATCCATGGGCTATTGTGTAGATGGATGTTTTGGTTATATGTTCGATTGGTGAATCGTAACATTGTTGTAGTGTTGTTGTGTGACAAGGAGGTTGGTATTCTGGTTTTGTTGATGTTGTTGAGACGATGTGGTGTCGTGGAACTTGTGTTCTTGTTTGTGTGGAACTTGTGTTCTTGTTTGTGTTGTTGCCTCGTTTCTATTGTGTTGGCTCTAAGGAGAGTAGCTAATTCCTTGTGGTGAATTAGAGGAGTGTTACCTATGGTAGGGTAACGATCTTGTTGTGTTTCGGTTCTAAGGTGAACCTGTGTGTTGGTATCGTGGTTTTCCTTGAGTTGTGAGTTGGTCGTCAAGTGCATTGTATGGGCTTTGCATCTTGTCGTTGTAGTGATCGTCATGTCGTTGTTGTTTGTGTTATTCGGGGTGTGCCTTTTGTTGGCATGTTGGTTTGTTGGTCGGATGCGAGAGACGTGTCCGGATTTGTTTGTCTCGTTATATTTTCGAGGACGAAAATGTCTAAGTGGGGGAGAATTGTAACGCCCCGGTTTTGTTAGATTTATTTAATAGAGTAGATTTAATTGGTTTTGGTTTTATATTATTTTATTATTGACTTTTATTTGAAAAAATGTTATTTTTCACCGTTATTTTGTTTTATCGCGTTTTGAGAGCGTTTACGAGATAATTGAGTGTAAGGGTATTTTGGTCATTTTGCGGGGTTAGATATTTTTATAAATAGAAGTTGAGAGAAAAAGAGAGAAATAGAAAGGAAAAGAAAAGAGGAGAGAAGAGAAAGGAGAAGAAAGAAGAGGAGAGAAAGAGAAAAGAGGAAAATCGCGGGAACTCCGTTTCGAGCGCAAATAATCGGGTAAGGGTGAGAAGTTTCGATTATATCTTGCTTGTATATGTATATGTGTATGTTTTCCTGGATTGTTTTGGTTATTTTCTCTAGTTTCCAATTCTAGGTCAAAATGAGAAAAATGAATAGAAAGCGATGTTTTCACTGACGAAAGTCAGAATAAATCGCGTAGCAGAGTCGTGTGATGTTGGGTCTTGATTTAGAGTGATCGTTTGATTGAATCGAGTCAAATTCGTAACTGTTGAGTTTTTGATATATATTGATGTTTTTGTGCAATTGATGTTGTGATCGAGTAAAAGTGTTTGGATATGTCTGGTAATGTTGGTATAGGTTTGGGTTTAATCGGGAATGGGGGTTTGCGTGTTTTCTCGCGGTTTCGATCGAGTTCGAATTTAGAATTCAATGATAAAATTATGTTTCAAAATATGTCAAAAATGGAAAATGTGTTGGATGGTTTTTAATAGTGAAAATATTGTAGTACGTTGAATTCTGAGATCGCAGCTTTTTACGAAATCGAAAACGGATGTCCGGAAGTCAAAAAATGGTATTTTTAAGGCTGAACTTACAGCAGATTTCGCGCTCAGCGCGCAGGTCTGGGCGCTCAGCGCGCAGGTCTGGACAAAGTGAAAAATTTAAGAAACTTCGAAAATTCATAACTTTTGATCCGTAAGTCCGTTTTGGTCCTCGTTCGAAGCGTTGGAAAGCTTATGAAATGTTCTTTCTTTTAAAAATGGGTTGGAGGTCAGTAGATGATTTATTTAGGTCATGGTTTTGGAAAAGTGTTGGGTGGTCGGGTTTTTATCGCGCTAAATGTGTGCGATTGTTGTGTTATCATGCTACATGCTTTTAATATGTATCGTATGGCTTGTGTGCTGGTATATGATGTGAATATATATGATAATGATGTGTTGTGAGTAGAATTTGATATGTGAATCCCTTGTGGAAGTGATTGTGATTGCATGATTGTTGTGGTTTGTGGTTTGTGATGAAATGCATTGCTTATGTAAAATTCAATGTGTGTTTTGGATGTGAATCATACAATAGTGCATTGATGTGAATGTATATAGATTGTATGTGGATTATATGTGATGAATGCATGACTATATTGTGAAATATGTGTGCATTGCATGAGTGTATGTGGTCATTTTGTAGGAGAAACATTATGACATGTATTCATGTGTCGCGATTCTTGGAGAATCGGGTGTAATATCGCGTCCCTGTTAGGTGTGAGTGATTGATTACACAAATGATCATTTGAGGATCCTCTGAACATTGCGTAGTCAATGGGTGTAATCGTTGCGATGAGTACACTTGATTCCGTGGGAATCTTCAGAATGATTGTGTGCCCTTGTGGGGTTTGAGCAATCGGATTGTGTCTGCATGAACAATCCAGAAACATCAGATGCCATGATGGTATGAGCGATTGGGAAATATCGTAGGCCCGGCAGGGAGGATATTTCCATTGAGTTCTTCAATTGAGCTCGGGTGATGAGTCGGTACCGCATGCATCTGCATAGAGTCGTGAGTCGGTCTCTATGATTTGCATTTATCATCTCTATAATTGTGAATTGATGAATAAACATGAATATGAATGTTTATGTGGAATGATAAGAATTGTGAAAGTGTGCATGATGAATATGCTTGGTTTTGTATAGATATATACATTGTGATGTATATGTGTGAGCTTGTGATATCTTTGGTGAATTATTATGCATAGGTGATAAATGTATTGGTTGTGAGTAATATGTTTTGTGTATAAACATATGATATGTGATGTGGTGGTGTGTTTTCATAGGTCATAACTGTGGTGTGCATTATGTGTGAAATGTGATTATATTGGTATAATCGTTATATGCTATGTGATTGGATTATTAGGAATATGTTATGTATTGGTGGCATGCTATATGTGTTAGTATGTGATGTATGTGGTGAGAAATGTTATATATATGAATTTATCTGTGTTGTGGCATATTATTATGCAATCTTGTTATAGTTGTTATTCTCACCCTTCTGCTGGAATATGCTTTTTATGGCATAGTGCAGATTGTCAGCTTTAGAGGCGTGGAGGCAAGTGGAAGAGTTATATCTTCGTTTGCTTAGGTCTTGGTGTCTGCTCTGATACGTAGCACGGGAGTCGGGGAACGATATATATATATATATATATATATATATATATATATATATATATATATGTATACATTTGTTGAATGTATTTTGTGGTACTTTTGTGTAAAACAAATCGGTCAATATGGAAAGAGTTTCCCCTTTGAGGGTATTCTACTTTATGCTATGTATCAAATTAATGAGCAGGGAATGTGTTTTATTTCTTTAGGTGTGGCATCCCTGTTTCTGTCGGAAAAATAAATTTTTATTTACTCTGATTTGTTTATGCATTATTTATTCGCGATGGGATTTGGGGTGTTACATGAGTCGCCATATACGTCCAGGTTTTTGATCCTTAAATCAATCGTTTCTTCGAGACCCATAATACATGCTTCGTATTCGGCCTCGTTGTTTGTACATTTGAACGTAAGTCTAGCAATGAAAGGAATGTGGGTACCCTGAGGGGTAATAATGATTGCCCCAATTTTGTTTCCATAATGATTGACAGCTCTGTCAAAGATAAGTCCCCATTGGGAACCTGGTTCTGGCCCTTCACTGGGTAGCGGTTCATCACAATCTTTCATTTTTAGATACATGACATCTTCGTCTGGGAAGTCAAATCCGACTGATTCCTGATCGTCAATCGGTTGATGAGCCAAATGATCGGCTAAAACACTTCCTTTAACGGCTTTCTGAGCATGGTACTCTATGTCATATTCTGATAACAGCATCTGCCAACGGGCAATTCTTCCCGTAAGAGCAGGTTTTTCGAAAACGTACTTGATTGGATCCATTTCGGAAACCAACCAAGTAGTATGACGAATCATGTATTGGCGAAGACGTTTGGCTGCCCAAGCCAAAGCGCAACGAGTTATTTCAAGCATCGTGTACCGAGTTTCGCAGTCGGTGAATTTCTTGCTCAAATAGTAGATGGCAGACTCTTTTGGTTTTGTTTCATCTTGTTGGCCAAGGACACATCCCATTGAGTCCTCTAGGACTGTGAGGTAAATGATAAGTGGTCTTCCTTCCACTGGAGGTGATAGAATCGGAGGATTTAACAGATATTCCTTAATACTGTCGAAGGCAGTTTGGCAATCTTCTGACCAAACGCAATCCTGGTTCTTTTAAAGTAATTTGAAGATCGGCGCACAAGTGGCAGTCATAAGGAATATGAATCTGGAGATGTAGTTCAAATGTCCCAGGAATCCTCTGACTTGTTTTTCAATTTTCGGAGAAGGCATTTCTTGAATGTCCTTGACCTTGTCAGGATCAACCTCAATTCCTTTCTGGCTGACGATGAACCCTAATAGTTTCCCTGAACGGACACCGAAGGTGCACTTGTTGGGATTCAAGCGGAGCTTGAACTTTCTTAAACATTCGAACAATTTTGACAGATGTTCAACGTGCTCACTCTCTGTTTTTGATTTTGCAATCATATCATCGACATATACCTCGATTTCCTTATGTATCATGTCATGAAACAGAGTAGTCATGGCCCTTTGATAGGTTGCCCCGGCGTTCTTCAAGCCGAACGGCATTACCTTGTAGCAAAAGGTACCCCATGGGGTAATGAACAAAGTTTTCTCCATGTGTTTCGGCGCCATTTTGGTCTGGTTATAGCCCGAGAATCCATCCATGAAGGAGAAAACTTTGAACTTTGTTGTACTCTCTACCAGCATGTCAATGTGTGGTAAAGGAAAGTCGTTCTTTGGACTTGCCTTGTTCAGATCTCTGTAATCAACACACATTCTGACCTTTCCGTCCTTTTTGGGGACGGGTACGATGTTAGCTAACCATTGAGGATATTCTAATGTGGCGAGGAAACCTGCGTCAATCTATTTTTGTACCTCCTCTTTGATTTTGATGGCCATGTCCGGGTGAGTCCGTCTTAACCTTTGCTTTACGGGCGGACATTCCGATCTTAACGGTAAGTAATGTTCCACGATGCTGGTATCCAACCCTGGCATATCCTGATAGGACCAAGCGAATACATCGGGGAATTCTTTGAGAAGCTTTATCAAACCCTCTCTGGCAGTTGGACTGAGCAGTGCCCCAATCCTGATTTCTTTTCTCTCTTGCTCTGAACCCAAGTTTACCGTTTCAACGGTTCTTTGTGAGGTTCAATGGACCTTTCCTCATGTCTGAGTAGTCGGGAGATCTCTTCTGGAATTTCGTTGTCATTTTCTTCTTCAGCCTCGAATACCGGGAACTCAAAGTTGGGAGAAGGCATCGGATCGTATGTTTCAACTAGGTTTATAACAAGCAATCTGCATGACATGATGATTCGTGTTTAGAAGAGATAGAGGAAAATGCAAGTGTGTGCAGTGCATTTGTTTTTACTGGTTGTTTTTATTTCGAATTGTTTTTTTTAGGATTACCATTTTCTGAAAAATCAAAAAGAGAAAATAGCATTTAATGCAGAAATTACAGAACGACGTTATTTTATTAATGAACAAGTCGATCCTTGAAACTACAACCCTATAAAACAAAACTCTGTCGCTTTGGGCAAAGCGAAGAGGGAAATTTACAGAAAGCGAGCCCTATCAAAACATCTGTTTCACCTGGGCAGGGTGAAAGGTTAAAGATGTCAATTACTTTGACTGATGAACGACCTTCGGAACCTCGACAGCAACCCATTGGCGGCGAACTCCTCGGTGAATCACAAAGTCTGGCACCTTCCTTGATTTGTCTTTAGAAATGACGCTGATTTCTGGTGGAGCATGATCATTGGAATCTGTCTCCCAGGAAGAGTTGTCGTAGGAGAATTCCTCAGTTGTATTTTGCATAGTATCTGTGCTCTCAGCTGTATCTCCCTATCCAGTTGGCTGGATGTCTTCGAGCTTGATACGAGAGCTTTCAAGAGCGGTGTATTTGACCATATAGTCGTATTTTCCACTTGGTTCTCTCAGAGTGTCCCAAACTTCTTTGGAACTGGAGGAGTCATCTCTCTCGATGACATTGACCTTGGGAAAAGCATAGTTGATGAACTCGAGTCCTGCGAACGTTGCGAATTCATCTTCATGTTGATCAGTTTCAGGATGACCTGAGTGTTGATCCCATGACATGGTGGGGACACAGGTATTCTGTTCAGTGACGCTCAAATGAGTTTCATTACTCGGCTAACTTTCTTGCCCCAAGTTTCCTGGATAAGGTTTCCACATTGGCAGACCATCCATTGGGCCGTAGTAGGTGTAGTCAAAATTGTCTTTCATCGGAGTGTCTTCCTCTAATGAATTTGGCAGAGCACGACATCCTTTCGGATCGTAAACTCCATATATCATTTCGACGTCTGATCTTGGTATAAATCTCGGACTTTCTGTGGGAAAGCAAAAAGGCATAGGCACCTCTTCCTGAGACATATAACCGTCCTTGTTAAGGTAGGACTTCCATTCTTCCTCTATGTCAGAGGGGTCTTCCTCATTGATAGCATGAACAATCTGAGACACTGGGTGAAGGAAACCTCCACTGTGGAAGAAGTTTTGAAGGGGATGAAGACTTTCGTCGTTGGCAGCTGTCTGGGTACAGGTTGCAGAAAAACCAAGACCCTTCTTTGTTTTATTGTCAATGGGAATGACAAGTTGTCCCCATCCTTTTGTATCGGTACTCTCGACCGCTTTGATTGCATCTTTGTTTGAGGAAATCGAGGTTCCTCCTTGGTATTGATTATCCTTGCTCACCGAAAGTGCTTGGAACTGCATTCCAATAACCTCCTCGGGTTCTATACCAGTAGATGACAAGTTACTCACAAGCAAGGCTTGTTCCCCATAAACCGTGACAAGTTGATCGTTCTTGACGAACTTTAGCTTTTGGTGGAGGGTTGAAGTAACCGCTCCAGCCTGATGTATCCAAGGTCTTCCTAATAAACAACTGTACGTTGCCCAGATGTCCATGACCTGGAAAGTGACTTGGAAAATGTGAGGACCAATAGTTATGGGAAGATCAACTTCGTCGATAACCGTTTTTCTGGATCCATCAAATGCTTTGACGACGACCTTGCTGACTCTCATCGGAGGGCCCTTGAATGATAATTGAATCAAAGTGAACTTTGGCATAACATTTAGGGCTGACCCCTGTGTTTACCAGTACGCTGGCTAAAGCATCGTCCTGGCAGTTAACTGTAATGTTGAGCGCCATGTTATGACGGCGACCCTCTTCGGGTAATTCCTCATCACTAAATCCCAAATTGTTGCAGGAAGTGATGTTAGAGACAATGCTATCGAACTGTCTGATTGTTACATCTTGTTCCACAAAGGCTTGCTCCAAGACTTTCTGTAGAGCCTCCCTATGCGCTTCTGAAATGAGTAACAGTGATAACACAGAGATCTTTGAAGGAGTCTGTAACAGTTGATCGACAATGTTGTATTCACTCCTTTGGATGAGCTTCAGCATCTCATCATTATTTTTTTGAAAGGTCGGGATTACTGGATTGACCGACTGATAGATCGGGAGCTTCTGTCTGAAGTTCCTTTTCCTTGTTGGGTTCCCCAACCCCTCGGTTGAAGATTCGACCACTTCGTGTTACTCGACTGATGTTTGCAATATTCACAACGGAGGGTAATGGAATTTCCTTTCCATTTTCAATTATCGTTGCACCGTACTTGTAAGGGATAGCCTTAGCTGATTCATACGGTAGTGGTCCCGGTAGATAGATGACTATGGGAACCTTCTGATTTTTCTGACCATCATAAGTAATCTCGATTCGTTCCCGGTTGGGAACCTTAGATTCTTCAAGTAGAGGGATAATGGTAAAAACATCCCTGGTCCTGTGATGACCAGAGACGGTGACAACATCCTCAACTTGATCAGCAAGGTAGTTCGGCGTCCAATTGATAGGTCCAGAACCCGGATATGGACGAATTTCTCCACGATCTACCTGACCCTGAAGAGCCGCTCTCACAAGGTAACACCCTTGGTTACTTTCCGAACAGACGCTACAACGGTCGTAATTGTGTAGTGGCACCTGGCCACGCCCACTTTGAATACAATGTAACCTTACTAGGTTAGCTTCCACAGATCGGACATCCTGACTTTGACGCCGAGTGGGATTCCTGTTACTGATACTAATTTGCTGAGTATCCTCATCCATGTAGATTGGCATCCACCAGTGATTTAACAAGTTCTGAAGTGCCTCCTGGACAAGGGTACAACCTTGATCGTTTTCGCAACCCGCTTTACAGCTTTGATAGTCATGTGATATTAAGAATCCGAGTCGGACCTGCTCAGCATGTAACTCTACAGGTTGGTATTCATCACGCGAATATCGAAGATCTGAACCATGTTGATCTGATAGGGATTCCTATCATGGTAGTCTTGGATCCATCCAAGATCCATCTGACGCTGGAGGGCCTCTTGTATGAAAGAGCATCCCTGTTTGTTTACCGAGCAAGTCTGACAGGAACTGTAATCATGCTGCGGCAGATTATGATACTGGCTTTGCCTTGAGTGCATTGCCACCATATTGACATTCATCGCACGAATGTCGTGGTTTTGAATGACGTTGGAGTTCGTGTAAACCATGTTAACTCCACGAACTTGGTGCTCTTGGATCCATTCGAGATCCATCTGTTCCTGTAGAGCTGCTTGCACCACAGAACATCCTTGGTTGTCTTTAGAGCAGATATCACACTGGTGATAGTTATGTGGTGGCACATGGCCATATCCACTCTGTCTAAAATGCATCTTGACCAGATTGGTTTTCAACAAGAGTACATCGTGAATTTGATAGACATTGTTAGTCTCTTTCTCAATCAGATTGACTGCAGCTTTCTTATGTTGAGGCAGCGGGTTTGTCAGAACATTGGGATTCGTATCTTTGAAAGATAAGACCCCGCTCCTAACAAGTTTTTGTACGTCGGACTTGAAATTGAGACAATTCTCTATGTTATGCCCTGATCCTCCTTGATGATAAGGGCATGTTTGATCCACCTTAAACCAATAAGGCGGATTTTCCGGTACTACAAGAGGGGACTTAGTCTGAATGTGCCCCTTGGCTAGCAGTAATGGAAACAGCTCTACGTACGTCATGGGTATAGGATCAAATCCTGGTGGCCGTGTTGTACGGTTGTTGTTATATTGGGGACGAGCCTGCTGAAGAGGCTGTTGTGTCCTTTGCTGATCAGGTTGGCTTTGCACAACCTGAGGTTGATAAGTAGGAACAGGCGCAGTGTTGATACCAGGAGTTACAGCTGCTACTGGTTGATATCGACGCCTTTGCTTTTCGAGAGAGATATTCCCAATATCTTGCTCTTTTTTCTTAGGAAGAGCACTACCGTATTTTTTAGTACCGCTCATCGATCTAGTGTCTTTTACCAAACGTCCTTCTCGGACGGCTTCCTCAAGACGTACACCCATGCCCACCATCTCGGTGAAATCACTGGGTGCACTGGCAACCATTCGGTCATAGTAAAATGAGCTTAAGGTCTTTAAGAAGATATTTGTCACCTCTTTTTCCTCAAGAGGTGGACAAATTTGAGCGGCAATTTCACGCCATCTCCGGGCATACTCCTTAAAGGTTTCCTTATCCTTTTGCGACATTGATCTGAGTTGATCTCTATCGGGTGCCATGTCCAAATTGTATTTGTATTGTTGGACGAAGGCAGTGCCAAGATCCCTGAAAGTGCTGATCGTGGCACGGTTTAAACCCATGTACCATTTGAGTGCGGCACCAGTTAAACTATCCTGAAACTAGTGAATCAGTAGGTCCTGATTCTCCGTTTGAGATGACATCCGCCGAGCGTACATCAACAGATGGCTCTGAGGGCAAGAGTTACCCTTGTATTTTTCAAAGTCAGGCACTTGGAACTTGTGCGGAACTTTCACATTGGGGACCAAGCAGAGGTCTGCGGCGTCCTTTCCAAATAGATCCTGACCGCGGATGGCTTGCAGTTCCTTCTGCATTTCCAGAAAATGCTCCTGGAATTCATCCATTTGGTCAAACATAGTTTCCTTTTTACCAGCAGGTATTGGCGGAATCTGTCCTTCCGGGACAGTGTGCATCACAGGGGGTGGTACCGTGACTACGGCAGTAAATCTTGGCGTCTCCCGAAGTTTGTAACCTTCAGGAGTCTTCAGTATGCCCCTGGTATCTTCGCTTTCCTGAAGTTTGTAACCTTCAGGCCCAGCGGCTTCTATTGTGATTCCCTGATATTCAGTGATCGGCGGAACATATCCTTCCGAGATATAGTTAACAGGCATGCCCCAGGGACGATCTTTCAGCATCTGATACCTAGGATCATACGTCTCCACTATGGGCATTGAGGTGATCTCTGAGATCATAGTTCTTTGTAGCTGAGCTTTTGCCATGGCATGCATGTCGTTACGAAGCTTTCTCATATCCTCTCTCAGAGCGTCGATCTCTTCTTTCAACTCTCTATTTTCTTCCTCAAGATCATCCATCTTTTTCTGACGATTGGCCCGAGTATTATACGAATGAGACAGTTTGACTCTAGAATCGAGACATAAACGTGAGATTCGTAGGTAAGAAGAATACGCGATGTGAGAATGATGAATGCAATGATTATATTAATTGTTTTTATTGGTTTAATCAAAATAAACTTTGACAATTAGATTACAAATATCAAACGGTGGGGAAACCCCTTTTTATTGAAATTCAAAGGATTACAGAAATGGAAATACAGTAGATTACAAAGTGCAGAAACAGAAACCTAAGCTAATGAGTCCCGAGTCTTCTCTGAGGAGAAATCTGGTGTTGTTTCTGGTATCTTCCTTTTCTTTGACCGGGGCTCTTGAGTCGTTGTCGGGTTGTCATTCCTTTGCCAGGTGAAAGGAGTGAGCAAATTCCTTTGATCATTTTGATTCTCTACAACATGTTGCTCCAAAATTTCAATCAGAGCATTCTTATCTTTCACCAGTTGCTGTATTTTGATGCACTCTACGTCGAGGGTGCGGTACTTGTTCTTCCAAGACCTCCTCTCCTTTTGAACTTTGTTGAGAGTAACCTGAAGCTTTTCAGTTTCAGTCATGAAGTAAATGACAAACTTCTTTGGCGGAAGAATTCCGTAACGAGGATAAGGCATTTTTAGCTTGAGAGCTCTAGTTTGTACCCAGTGGAGATAAGGCTCCACCGAGACACAGTCCGGTTTTCCTAGAGACTCACGTCCTTTCTTATGAATGTGTTTCCAAGCGTGCACTATTTCCATCTTTAGTGCTCTGTCGTTTTCTCCTTCCTTGAAGAAAATACCTTCCAGATGAACACCCAGTGGGATGTGCCTCATCGGGTATCCAAATTGACGAAGAACCAATACCGGGTGGTAGTTGATTCCTCCTTTAGTTCCTATGAGGGGTACGTTGGAGAAGTTTCCACAACGATCAATGATTCTGATTCACTCATAAATCCTATTACACCAATCTATATCAGAGTTGGTAAGAGACATGATCTTCTGCGACCAACGTAAGGCACTCTTACAATCCCAAAAAGCAGCAGACTTGGGCAAGTGGGAGATGAACCATTTGTAAAGTAGAGGTACACAACATGTGATCTCCTCTCCGCTGTAAAAATTTCCTAAGTGTACAGAATGATACGCATCTGCGAGCAAAGTCGGCACAGGGTTTCCAATGAGAAAAACCTTAATGGAGTTAATATCGACAAAGTTATTGATGTTGGGAAACAAAAATAACCCGTAGGTGAGCAAGACAAAGATGCTTTCAAAAGCAATTATGTTTCCTATACTGGCAAAATACAGGGCCTTCTTCGTCAAGAACTGGGCTGGCAAACCTTGGATGCCACCCTTGGTAGTTATGTGAGTCCTGACCTCAGACTCGTCCAAATGAATTGCTCTTGCAATGGTCTGATTCTTTGGAATTTCTTCCAGTCCAGAAAATGGAGCTCGATCTGTGATATGTAAATCAATCAGATGAGAATACTCCTCCAGCGTTGGTGCAAGCTGGTAATCCGGGAATATGAAACAGTGATAAACCGGATTGTAAAACTGAATGAGCGCATCCATGATTCCCTCAATCACATGGACTCTTAACAGTGGTAACAGACCTCCGTGCTTGGCTCTGAAAGCCTCAGGGTTAGTGATCATCCTGGCTAACCTTCTCAAATCCTCTAGTTTTGGAACCTTGAAGGTGTACGTATGAGTTCTCCTTCTACCGAAATCCATTAGTGCAATCCTTTTCTCTGATATTTGCAATCACAGTCTTAATTTAATTTGAAAAACAGAGTGACTAGAAGAGAAGAATTTTTTGAGTGTTTTAATGTTTTTTTTAAATGAATGCATGAATATAGCACACAAAAACATAAAAAAACATGGGGTCAAAGGGTGGTTGTCATGAAGTCAAGGCTCTACCCATCCCCAAAGGTTTATACTAGGGTGATTTTTGTACTTGTACTCAGTATCATCAGCTCCTCCCAGGAAAGCAAAACAACAAGCGGATCACTAGCGAGTTGTAGAGCAATCTTAGAGTAAGTGCCATTCACCGAGAATAGATCACCAGCCTTAAATGAGGGTAATATCGCGTAATAACTATTCCCGATAGTTTTCGCACTACGAAAGGGTTTGGCTCCTCAGCTTCTCAGACTTAACAATCGGCCCATTGTCTAGGTGAGAGAATGAGTTGCATTAGTCAGCCTCCACTGAGGTTAATGGTCGACCTCGTCGCCATCACTTATCTTAAGTGTATACTCAATCTTTCCACATGCGGCATCACACGCATTCCCATTAGCAGAAAAATAAACACGTATAGCAATTAGGAAAAGCAGTATATATATTTGTCCTAATCATCCTAGACCTTTAAAGCTATGAATCCTAAGTTCCTGACAGAAAATGGGTTCCCCGGCGGAAGCCCCAATCTGTGGTATTCTCACAAGAGGTGAAAAGAAAGACCGTGCCTCGATCTAACTTTGAAAGAGCCCCACGGTGGGCTCCATTTTTCTGTAGCGAGCGATTTTGGACGCGGTTCTTAAGCGCTGGTCGCTCTCTGTAGTTGAGCTTACTACAGGTCGATTCATTTTTTATCCTATTAAAGCTGATGAAGGAAGGGAAATAGATGTCTCCAATTAACCCTGCTTTGCATACTGAGTTTAAACAGCGGTCTGTTAGGTTACAGATGCTATCAATGTGGGGGGCCTTTGTACTGGTTATTTGTATTTTCGCCAATACTGATTTCTTTCTTTTTGTTAGGATTTTCTGGCGGGGAACAAGGATTAGGATGTTAGGACTGATGCTTTTTTATGTGAGAGTATGGGATTTGGGTTTTTTGTTTAGTGTGCTCGCTAAGATCTTTTCTTTCGATCTTATGCCTACGTATTCCCGTTTACCGAAACAGGGAAATCAGAGCGTTCGTAGTTCCTCCTATTCTATGGGAGGAAATGGTTGCTTTTGGTGTCTTGTTCAAAGCCCAAGACGTGAAGCGAAAGGTGGTTTGTATCTTGTTCAAAGCCCAAGATGTGAAGCTAAAAGGTCTATTGGTATCTTGTTCAAAGCCCAAGATGTGAAGCTAAATGGGTGTTGACTTTAGAGAGAATTTGTCATCTCTAAATGGGGGGTTGTATGTCACAACTGTTATAAAGGAGAATTACTTTAACTGGGATACGCGGATCCGGTAATGCCATAATTTCCTTTATAGGGGATTTTAACCTGAAGGAGAAGACTTTAACTCAGTGTAGAGCAATGCTATCTTTCCTTAGGAATTTATCATGCTAAAAGAGGGACAGTGGCGTGGATGTAGATGATCCAGAGGCTTGCCGCTTACAGCGATTAGATGAAGGGAAATGAGTTGTTGATGTTTGTGTACTGTGAACGAGGCACAGCTTTGATGCTAAAAGGTTGATTGGATCAACCAGTGGTTTTCTTATACAAAGCCTAAGAGGAGGCTAATATGTGTCTCGTACAAAGCCCGAGAGAGAGGCTAAAAGGTTTTGACCCGATGATGGAGTCTTTTGGTATCTCGTGTAAAGCCCGAGATGGAGGCTATTGTTTGTTTGGCTCAATAAGAACCTTTTTGTATCTCGTATAAAGCCCGAGATGGAGGCGAAAGGAGTGATTGACTCAACGAGGGAGTCTCTTATGTGTCTCGTACAAAGCCCGAGAGAGAGGCTAAACGTTGTTTGACTCTGTTGGGGAGAATCATTTGTACAAAGCCCAAGAGGAGGCTATCATTCCCGGAGGAAGAGATCATTATACGAAGCCTAAGAGGAGGTTGTGATGACTGTTCAGTTAAGTGATAGGTCCAATATACTGATTTTGAAAGAGAAAATCAGTTCTTATATGAGCAATGCTGTACTCAAGGATTTGATTCAAGGATCCGGGTTATTCCTGTTATTTAAGGAAGTAGGAAATCTGAAGGGTATTGAGACTGTCCGAGTCTACGGGTTTCCTTCCTATTTAACGAAGGGGTCACTTGAGAATGTCTTTGAGACTCAAGGAGATTAGACTATCCAAGTCTAGAGTTTCATCTTTTGTACCATGCTTTGAGAAACAGTAGTAGACTCTATGAAAGGATTGTTCTATGAAGATGACTAAGTTCTGTTCCTATACCTTTAGGAGGTCGTCGGGACAATTTGTATGAAGCCCAAGAGGAGGCTGGAAACTTTTAAGAAGCCGACGGGTCCTTGTACGAAGCCCAAGAGGAGGCTATCATTCCCGGAGGAAGAGATCATTATACGAAGCCTAAGAGGAGGCTGTGAATACTTCTAAGAAGCCGTAGGGTCCTTGTACTAAGCCCAAGAGGAGGCGGGGTTGCTTTTAGAAAGCCTGTGGGTCCTTGTACGATGCCCAAGAGGAGGCCGATTGCTTTTAAGAAGCCGATGGGTCCCCAAACCCCGAGAAGTTCAAGGCAATGCTATTCACCGAGAATAGATCAAAGTCAGGAAAGTTCGAGAATTTGGAAGAAACTCAAGAGATGCAATTCACGGAGAAGAGATCATCTCTGGGGAGTAGAGTTTCTTGACAAGTGCTTTTAAGAAGCCTGTGGGTCCCCAAACCCCGAGAAATTCAAAATTGACTTTTGTGCACAGTTGACTTTTTATCAGATGAATTCCAAACTATGCAATTCTTCAGGAAATCATGTCCTTGACCTAAATCAAACTTGATGGACATGTTCCATGGGTGTCATAGGGTATATTGAGGCATGTCCTGGTCAAAAGTCAAAGTTACAGTTGACTTTCCCCTTAAAACCCTAATTGTGGTGCAGATGAAATTGAGACTTATTGCTCAAACTTCTTGGATTAATCCATTGTTCTAAATGGATCAATATAGTTCATTAGAGACACTCAAACCCTCTCTTGAGGTCTTCGTTCATGATTTGTCCCAAGAATCAACTTAGGAGTGAATTAGGTCAAGAAACCCTAATTCCTGATTTTTGATGAATGCATCCCCTGAGGCCAAATTGACTTGATGAATGGGTCCATGAGGTTCCATGGAGTATATTAGGTCATGTTTTGGGTCATTGGCTTGTGCCCAGATGAAAAATTTCCATCTGGAGGCCCTGGTTGACCAAAACCCTAATTTGGTGATACTGGCGATCTTGAAGCTTGATCCACCTAGAAGGGAGCAACCTTGTGCTTAATCCTTGAAGTGGGAGTCCTCTTGATCCATTATGAATGTTTGAGAGGTTAGACAAGTTGAAGATCATGTCATTCCTTGATTGATCCTTTGTCTAAGCACTCAGAGAGGGCTTGAAACCCTAATTTTGATTGCAGTGAATGCTCAACAACCCTTGAGGCATTTGATGAGGCATGATGGTTCATCCATATTGTGATGATGATTTGCACAATGATGGGAAATCTTAGTGGTCAAAATTTGGGGTATGACACATCCAATTTTAGTTCACCGTCAACATGGATACCCGATGAAGAGTATCCCGCATAATGCTCATCTAGAAGGTCTTTTCTTCAAAGAAGGAGAAAGTGATAGGGCACTAAAAAAGGAAATAGTGCACGCCTGGCAACATATTCATAAGAAAGGAATAGAGTCTCTAGGAAGACCAAACTGTACCTCCATGGAGCCTTATCTCCACTAGGTGCAAACTAGAGCTCTCAAGCTGAGGATGCCTTACCCTCGCCAAGAAATTTTTCCGTTAAAGGAATCTGTCCTTTATTTCATGTCTGACACGGAAAAACTCCAGGTAACTCTCAACAAAGTTCAACGTGAGAAGAGCTCTTGGAAAAATAAGTACCGAATCCTCAGCATAGAGTGTACCAAGATTCAGGATCTGTTAAAATAAAAGGATGCTCTGATTAAGATATTAGAGCAGCATGCGGTAGAGAATCAAGAAAACCGAAAAAGTTTGCTAGCTCCTTTCACTAGGCAAAGGACTGACAACCCGACAACGGATGAAGAACCCCTGTCAAAGAAAAGGAAAGTACCAGAACCAGCATCTGAGCTCTCTTCAGAGAGGACCCAGGATCCATAAGCTTAGCTATTTTCCTTACAACACTTTGTAAAATATTGTATTTTCCTTTCTGTAATCTTTCGAATTCAAGGGTATTCCTCGCTGTATGATATTTGCAATCTATTTGTTGAAGTTTTTTTATTAAAGCTAAAAAATATATAACTTTGCATATCATTCATCATTCTCACATAACGCGTCTTCTTATCTTCAAATCTCACGATTGCATCACGATTCTAGAGTCAAACTGTCTCATTCGTACAAATCTCGGGCCAATCGACAAAAGAAAATGGACGATCTCGAGGAAGAGAACAGAGAGATGAGAGAAGAAATCGACGCTCTAAAGGATAGTTTGGAAAAACTTCACAATGACATGCAATCCCTAGCACCAACGACAACAAAAGACTGAAATCTCAGAGATTACATCTACGCCCATAAGGGAGACGCAGGAGAATCATCCTCAGTACAACATGCCTAAGGGTCGGCCCTGGGGTATGCCTCTCAACTTCGTCTCTGAAGGATACATCCCGCCGGTCACTAAAGACCAAAAAACTGCAGTAGGAACCGCTGGGCCTGAAAGTTATAAACTTCGAGAAAGCGAAGACGCAAGGTTTACGACAGCAACACCAGAAGGTTACAAACTTCAGGACACTGAAGCTCCAAGAGTCACCGCAGTAATGACCATACCACAACCGGTGGTACACTCTGTCCCGGAAGGACATATTCCATCATCGATCTTTGGTAGAAATGACGACATGTATGAAAGGATGAATGAGTTCCAAGAACAATTCTTGGAGATACAGAAGGAATTGCATGTTATTCGCGATCAGGATTTATTCGAAAAGGATGCCATAGACCTCTGTTTGGTCCCTAATTTAGATTCCGTACAAATTCATGGTGCCCGACTTTGAAAAATACAAAGGCAACTCTTGCCCTCAAAGTCCTCTGGTGATGTACGCTCGAAAGATGTCAACTCAGACAGAAAATCAAAAGCTACTGATCCATCACTTCCAAGACAGTTTAACCGGTGCCGCACTCAAATGGTACATGGGTTTAAAACGCACCAAGATCAGCACTTTCAGAGATCTTGGGGCAGCCTTCATTCAACAATATAAATACAACTTAGACATGGCACCAAATAGGGATCAACTCAGAGCAATGTCGCAAAAGGACAAAGAAACTTTTAAGGAATATGCTCAGAGATGGCGTGAAATTACCGCTCAGACTTGTCCCCCTCTTAAGGAAAAAGATATGACAAAGATCTTTTTGAAAACCTTAAGCTCATTCTACTACGACCGAATGGTCGCCAGTGCGCCCATCGACTTTACTGAGATGGTGAACATGGGACTACGCCTTCAGGAAGCAGTCCGAGAAGGACGGTTGGTCAAAGGTACAAAACCATCAAACAGTACCAAAAGATACGGTAGTGCTTTCCAAGAGAAAAAAGAGCAAGATATTGGCAACATCTCTCTAGGAATGCAAAGGCGAAGGTATCAACCAGTAGCGGCAGTAACTCCCGTTATCCACCCTGCGCCGACTCCGACGTATCAACCTCAGGTTGCTCAACATCAACCAAGTCAACAACAATATCAGCAAAGGACACAACAACCTCTTCAGCAGCCTCGTCCACAATACAATAGCAATAATCGTATGACACGACCATCAGGGTTTGACCCTATATAAATGTTGTATGCAGAACTATTTCCACGTTTATTGGCCAAGGGGCACGTCCAAACCAGGTCTCCTCTTACAGTACCGGAAAATCTTCCTTTTTGGTTCAAAGCAGATCAAACTTGCCCTTACCATCAAGGAGGATCGGGGCACAACATTGAGAATTGTATCAGCTTCAAGTCTGATGTACAGATGCTTGTCAGGAACAGAGTCTTATCTTTCAAAGATACTAATCCAAATGTTCAGACGAACCCGTTGCCTCAACATGAGAAGGCTGCAGTTAATTTGATAGAAGAAGAATTTAGCCGCAGTTATCAGATTCACGATGTACTCCTATTAGGAACCAATCTGGTCAGGATGCATTGTAGATAGTGGGTACGGTCATGTACCACCACACAATTATCACCAGTGTGATATTTGCTCGAAGAATAATCAGGGGTGTTCCATAGTTCAAGCAGCTCTATAAGAATAGATGGATTTAGGCTGGATCCAAGATCACCGAATCTGTGAGGTCAACATGGCTCATACAAATCCCAACATTATTCAAAAGCATGACATCCGTGTGATGAAAGTCAACTTAGTGGCAATGCACTCAAGGCAAAGTCAATATCATGATCTGCCACAGCACGATTACAACGCTTGTCCGATTTGCTCAATAAGCAATTAGGGATGCTCTTTTGTACAAGAGGCCCTCCAACGTCAGATGGATCTTGGATGGATTCAAGATTACCACGATAGAAATATCCATCAAGTTAATATGATTCAGATCTTTGACATACGCCTGATGAATACCAGTCTGGTAAAGTTACACGCTAAGCAAGTCAGGCTCGGCTTTCTGGCTTCACACGATTATCAAGACTGTGAACAATGCCGTGAAGATAATCAAGGATGTGCACTTGTCCAAATAACACTTCAACACTTGATGGACCACTGGTGGCTTCCAATATACTTGGACGAAGCTACACAGCAGATTAGTAAGACTGATGGAAATCCTAGTAGCATCAAATTCAGGATGTCCGCTCGATGGAAACAGATCTAGTAAAGTTGCACTGCATACAAAGCGGGCGTGGCCGGGTGCCACTCCACAACTACGAGCGCTGTAGAGTTTGTTCAGAGAACAACCAAGGATGCTACCTCGTACGAGCAGATCTTCAAAGACAGTTGGATCATAAAGAAATACGACCATGCTCAAGTTCTGAGTCGACCAAAGTAATGCCAGACTATTTCCTTAATCAAAGCAAAGACGTTGTCATAATCTCCAATCATAGGGAGACCAAAGACATTTGTGCCATAATCCCTCTACTCGATGAATCAAGAATTCCTCTGGACAGTAGAAAAGTTCCTAACCAGGAACCGATTGAAGTTGCCTACGGAAGTTAGAGGAATTAGAAAGCACCTGTGGTTATATACTTGCCAGGACCAATACCGTACAAATTAGATAAGGCTATCCCTTACAAGTACGGTGCAACAACCATCGAAAATGGAAAGGAAACTCCATTACCCTCCATCGTAAACATCACCGACATCAGTCGAGTCACACAGAGCGGCCGAATCTTCAACAGAGAAGTTGGAGAACCCGCCAAAGAAAAGGAACCTCAAACAGAAGTTCCTAATCCACCATTCGGGTAATCCAGTAACCCGGAACTTACAAAGGACAGCGATGAGATACTGAAGCTCATCCAGAGAAGTGAGTACAACATTGTGGACCAACTGTTGCAAACTCCATCTAAAATCTCTATGCTATCTCTTCTACTTAGTTCTGAAGCTCACAGGGAAGCTTTGTAAAAAGTCTTGGACCAAGCTTTCGTAGAACAAGATGTAACGGTAAAACAGTTTGACAGCATTATTTCCAACATCAATTCCTGCAACACTTTAGGATTCAGTGATGAAGAACTTCCGAAAGAAGGCAAGAATCACAACATGGCACTAAACATTACAGTCAACTACCAGGACGATGCTCTAGACAGCGTACTGGTAGACACAGGATCAGCTCTGAATGTTATGCCAAAATCAACTCTGATACGACTATCATTTCAAGGATCTCAGGTGAGAGGCAGCGGGGTCATCGCCAAAGCCTTTGACGGATCTAGATAAATAGTTATCAGTGAAGTCGATCTTCCCATAACCATCGGTCCTTACACTTTCCAAGTCACTTTCAAGGTCATGGACATCCGAACAACCTATAGCTGTTTATTATGAAGACCTTGGATACACGAGGCTGGGGCAGTCACTTCGACACTTCACCAGAAGCTGAAGTTTGTCAAGAATGACAAGCTAGTCACAGTATGCGGAGAACAGGCCTTAATAGTGAGCAACTTATCATCATTCTCCTGTGTAGAACCTGAGGAGGTTTATGGAACACAGTTTCAAGCACTGTCACTAAGCAAAGAGAATCGACTAGAAAAAAGGACGTTAATTTCCTAATATAAAGACGCTCTCAAAGTGATCGAGAGTAACGACACAAAAGGATGGGAAAACCTCATGATTCCTATGGATAACAAGACAAAGAAAGGTCTTGGTTTCTCCTCAGCCTGTACCCAGACTCTAAGAAAGATGAAAGTGTTCATCCCATTCAAGACTTCTTCCCCAGTGGAGGCTTCCTCCACCCAGTGTCCCAAGAAGTACACATCATCGATAAAAGTAATTCCTCCGATACAAATGAGGAATGGAAATCTTATCTCAACGACAACGGTTATATGTCTCAGGAAGAAATGCACATGCCATTCTGTTTTTCCACGCAGGGCCTGAGATATATACCAAGATCAGACGTTCGAATGATCTATGGGGATTGTGATCCAGAAGGATGTCGTACTCCACCTAATTCATTAGAAGAAGACAATCTAATGAAAGATAATTGTGGCTATGATTCCTTGGATGAATTGCCTATCTGGATGCCGTACACAATAGACTTGGGGCAAAAGAGTCATCCAAACGATGCCTATCAGCTGAGCAATATTGAAAGAAATACCCACGTCTCCACCGAGTCATGGGATCATTACTCAGGACATTTCGAAGATATCCAGCACAACAATGAATCTGCAAAGACTGCAGGATAAGAGTTCATCAACTATGCTTTTCCTGAGGTCAACGTCATTGAGAAGGATGACTCCTCTATCCCCATAGAAGTATGGGACACCTTAGGACAGCCAAGTGGCAAGTACGACTTCTTGGTCAAGTACATCGCTCCTGAAAGCTCTCGTATCAGGCTCGAAGACATCCAGCCAACTGGATGGGGAGATCCACCTGAGCTTAAAAACACTATGCAAAATACAGCTGAAGAATCCTCCTATGATAACTCTCCATGGGAAGAGGACTCCAACGAGCCTGCTCCGCCAGAAATCAGCGTCATTTCTGAAGACCGATCAAGAGGGAAGGTACTAGACTGTGTCATTCACTGAGGAGTTCACCGCCAATGGGTTGCTGTCGATGTCCCGAAAGTCATCCACAAGTCTAAGTAATTGTTATCTTTGTTTAACCTTACACCCTGCCTAGGTGAAACGGATGTTTCTATAGGGCTCGCCTTTCTGTAAATTTCCCTCTTCGCTTTGCCCAAAGCGACCGAGTTTTGTTTTATAGGGTTGTATTTCAAGAATCGACAAATCATAAATAAAATAATGTCGTTCTGTCATTCCGCATTTATTGTTGTTTTCTCTTTTCGTTTTTTCAGAAAATGGTAATCCTAAAACAGTTCAAAATAAAAAAAACAAGCATTTTTCAAAAAAATACACTGCACACACTCTTGCATCCTCCTATCTCTTCTATAAAACGAATCATCACGTCATAGAGATTGCTTGTTTTAAACCCCGTTGAAACAAGCGATTAAATGTCATCTCCCAACTTTGAATTCTCGGTATTTGGAGCTGAAGAAGAAGAATACGCAAAAATTCTAGAAGAGATCTCCCGACTACTCAGGCAAGAGGAAAGGTCCATAGAACCACACAAGGAACCATTGGAAATGGTCAACTTGGGATCATAGGAAGAAAAGAAGGAAGTCAAGATTGGGGCACTGCTCAGTCCAACTGTCAAAGAAAGTTTCATAGAACTTCTCAAAGAGTTTCCCAATGTATTTGCTTGGTCCTATCAGGACATGCCAGGGTTGGATACCTGCATCGTGGAACATCATCTACCGTTGAAATCAGAATGTCCGCCGGTGAAACAAAAGTTGAGACGGACTCACCCGGACATGGCCATCAAAATCAAAGAGGAAGTCCAGAAACAGATCAACGCGGGTTTCCTCGCCACCTCAGAATATCCTCAATGGCTAGCTAACATAGTTCCAGTTCCGAAAAAGGATGAAAAAGTCAGAATGTGAGTAAACTACATGGATTTGATCAAAGAAAGTCCAAAGGACAACTTCCCCTTGCCACACATTGACATGCTGGTAGACAATACAGCAAAGTTCAAAGTCTTCTCCTTCATGGATGGATTCTCGGGCTATAATCAAATCAAAATGGCACCGAAAGACATGGAGAAAACTTCGTTCATCACCCCATGGGGCACATTTTGTTACAAGGTAATGTCGTTCGGTTTGAAGAACGTCGAGGCAACCTATCAAAGGACCATGACTACTCTATTTCATGACATGATTCACAAAGAAATCGAAGTGTATGTCGATGATATGATTGCCAGATCTAAAACAGAAGAGGATCATGTGACCCACTTGTCAAAGCTATTTGATCGTCTGAGGAAATACAAACTCCGCTTGAACCCCAACAGATGCACATTCGGTGTCCGCTCAGGAAAGCTCTTAGGATTCATCATCAGCCTAAAAGGAATTGAGGTTGATCCTGACAAGGTCAAGGCCATTCAAGAAATGCCTTCACCAAAGACTGAACAACAAGATGATGAAAGAGTTGTGTGCTGAGTTCAAGATCGAACACCATAACTCATCTCCCTACCGACCTAAGATGAACGGCGCGGTAGAAGTGGCTAACAAGAACATCAAAAAAATTGTTCAGAAGATGGTTGTAACCTACAAAGATTGGCATGAGATGCTACCCTTTTCTCTTCACGGTTATCGTACATCTGTCTGCACTTCAACAGGGGCAGCCCATTTCTCTCTAGTATATGGCATATAGGTAGTGCTCCCCATAGAAGTAGAGATCTAATCAATCTGGGTATTGCTGGAAGCTAAGCTAACAGAGGCTGAATGATGTCAAAGTCGACACGACGAATTAAACATGATCGAAGAAAAGTGAATAACGGCTCTATGCCATGGTCAGTTGTATCAGCAAAGAATGAAGAAAGCGTTTGACAAAAAGGTCTGACCTCGTGTCTTCAGGGAAGAAGACCTCGTGCTCAAGAAGATATAATCATTTCTCACTGAATCCCGAGGCAAATGGACTCCGAACTATGACGGCCCCTATGTGGTCTAGAAAGCCTTTTCAGGCGGTGCCTTGAGACTCGTAACCATGGATGGAGAGGAATTCTCCTACCCCACGAATATTGATGTAGTCAAGAAATACTTCGCCTAAATAAAATAAAAAAACGTCTTGGTGGATTGAAAACCCGAAAGGGCGGTCCAGGCAAAAATTAGAGACTTAAGCAAAAATTATCCCGGTGGATTGAAAATCTCAAAAGACAATCCATGCAAAAGTTAGGGATTAATGGCAAGTAACTACATCCGACAAGGTTAAATCCTCAACGGTAACACCATCCATCAGAAAGACTTCCAGTCAAAGTCATCTTCGACAGAAGCTCAGGATGTCCAGAATTCAAAGTTGGTAGAAGGATAACGGTTGTTATGTTTTAATGTATCCATTTTCCCTTAAATTACCATTTTCTAAATTTTGTAAATGCTCTATGGAATCACGCGCTTGGCTAATTTCCATTCTATCAATAAAATTTGAGCCCTAGTGCTTTTGTTTGCAATTCTCACTTGTTTTAGCTTTACAGAATGACATTTTAACATGATCAATGATTCTTGAAATAAAACAAAAATGAGTTTAATTGTCAAAATTTATTTTCTACTTTTAAAATAAATATGGAAATTCCTTTTGACTTTGAACGTGAAAGGAACATCGAGGGTTTCTCCGAAGGTGGTTGAACCTCAAAGTGCAGAATCAAAGTATTCCTTTTAAACCAGTACGCCTGAGTGAAGGATCAGTTGTGTCAGATGTGAATGTTCCATCTGACATCCCCGACAGAGTTCTTACCTCCTAAGTCCGACCAACGTTTCTTTCTCCCACAGTAGGGATTATCTCTCCTAAGCAAGGCAGGATTGCTATCTTAGACCAATGATACTTTTCATCCCCCGCAGTGGCCGAGTATCCATTCGTGTTCATTAGCCTGTATGTCGCGTCAGTTTCGTCAGCATAAACATACATACATCATGCATACTTGATTTGCATTCATATTCATATTGTATTACTATCACTCATGTCATACTCATCCCCAAGTGATAAAAGTCTCTCTCCATCGAGTTGTCAGTCCTTTCCTCGTCAAGAAATGTTTCGTCTGAGTAATTTCTCCCCAGTTTATTTCTGGATTGAAGCCGGTCCTCGACCACTTTGACAACTTGAACCTTTGAAAGACAAGAAGACATTTGATAAATGTCACTCTTCACCATTGAAGATGATATTTTCTCTTTCCCGGATTAAGGAAAATCCCCAGAGAAAGCCTCTCAATCAAAGACTCTTAGCAACACATTGGTTTTTCTCCTAAGAAAGTCGATGTTAATGAAGTCATCTGCACCTCAAAATTGGATTACATCACATGGCGTTTCTCCGAAAAAGATCTCGAAGAAAAGTATGATGTAGTATCCCCAAGCAAGAAGCAGTCTCTCAAGAGACTCGTATCCCCCAGTAGAGTCAACAAATGGCATCTCCAACAGAGAAGTTTGCACACCTCTACAACTCAGGCAAATGGGTACCCCCAGCAAATCTGACATCAAATCTTTTTCCGTCAAATGGCGTCTCCCCAGTAGAAGACTTGGTGAGAAGTTTGATGAAAATCGCTACAGATAGCATTCCTTGTCAAGAAAAGAACTCGGCAAGAAGAAACAGAGACCAGTTCCATGGCTGAAGACCAGGATCGAGGGGAAGTTTATTTCAAAAAAAACTAAGACCAGTTCCATGGCTGAAGACCAGGATCTAGGGGAAGTTTATTTCAAAAAAACTGAGACCAGTTCCATGGCTGAAGGCCAGGATCGAGGGGAAGTTTATTTCAGAAACTGAGACCAGATCCTTGGCTGAAGACCAGGATCGAGGGGAAATTTTACCTTTGCTAAGTATAATTACTTAACAAAAGAAGATGGACGAGCAAACTGCCATTCATAACCACCGTCAAAATTTCGGGTATTCCGATATTTATTCCTCTTGCACCCTAAATGTCTGAATACCTTTGCCATTCACACCTTCGGGTCCAAGAAGATTAAATAGGGGCATCTATCATACCCCAAATTTTGAACACCAAGATTTCCCATCATTGTACAAATCATCACCACAATATGGATGTACTTTCATACCTCATCAATCTCTTCAAAGATTGTTGAGCATCCACCACATATCAAGAATTAGGGTTTTGAGCCCACTCAGAACATTTACACAAAAGATCAATCAAGAAATGACATGATCTTCAACTTATCTAACCTCTTAAAACATCCAAAAAGGATCAAGAGGACCCTCACATCAAAAATCAAGCACAAAGTTGTGGCATTCCAAATGGTTTGAGCCTTGAAACACCCGATGTCACCAAATTAGGGTTTTGGACGACTGGGATCTCCAGAGTGAGATTTTCACAAGAGGATGAGCCAAGACTTAAAAACATGACTCAATATGCTCAAAACAACCATAAGGATCCATTTGCAAAGTTAAATTACCCCCAGAGGATGCATTCCTCAAAAGTCAGAAATTAGAGTTTTACGCGCCGAACCGCTCCGGTGCCAAAAGTCAAAACATGACTTTTTGGCAAAAATGATCCTTATGATTCATATTTTCATAAAATATGACTTATAATGTCATTTGAATAAGAATTGATCAAGAAACCAAGATAACTTGTAAAAGGGGTAATCTTGAAAAATTGAAAATTTTTCTAAGTAAGCTGTCCAAACTCTCACAAGTGATTTGTAACACCAAAATCTCAAAGTCCCCTCTCAAAACCTCAAAATAGGACTTTTGTGCATTTTTCAAGCCATGTCTTGATTCATCACTTTCCAAACCAGATAAAACCTCAAACACACTCCAAATATCATTCTTGAACTTTCCCAAATGGTTCCCCACATCTGGAACACCATTTGAGAGAGTTGCTATTTTGGCCACTTTTGCCCCTTTTGCAAGAAAGGGCCACTTTCCATTCCTGAGGTTTCCAGCTGGTTCCAACCACCCTAAAAGCTTCTAAGGGATCATTTGAGGGTGTCCAAAGCATCAAAACATTTCTGGAACAAAGCACTTGGTAGTTAGCCCAAAGGCTCCAAAGAGAGGTAAGCATCACAACTTGAACTCTCTGAAATATGCCTTGCTTTGAAGTCCACTGATCATGCATCTCTTATACATGTTGTATGTGTTGTGTTTGCACCAATTTATCATGTAATTCATACCTGTACCAAGAGGTAGCACAGAAAATGCAAAACATGGCCTATTTCAAAACCACTATCGGGTTTTGAGGAGGATTTGTTTTCTGGAAAAACCACCACCACTATTGGATTCCTTAGGAAATTCTAGGCCAGATGCATGTAAATTTTGTCTCCATCCATGGAAAAATGAGAAAGTTATGGCCTTCATGTTTCTAACCAAAATCTTGCCTTGCCTTGCCTTGCGCCAGGCGAAAAACAAGGCAAGCCTTGTATATTTGTGGTTGTGTTTCAATACACGGATGTATCACCACCCCAGTGGTAGGAGGCACGCACTGCACACAAGAGGTCTGGGGTTCGAATCCCCCTCGCCCCAGACCCCCTTTTTAATGCTTTTTCCACTTTTTTTTTTTTTTTTCATATTATTTTTAATTATTTGAGAAATTAATAACTCACTCAATTTTAATAATTTTTTATTGGTTTTTTTTTTTGCAAAAAATCACAAAAATGTTGAAATATTTTATTCCACAAAAAAATCAAGTTTATATTATTTATTTAATATAGTTGGTATTTTTGTGAATAAATTCATTTTTAATTGTGTTTTATACATTTTAAAATTGAATTCTCATGTTGAAAATCAAAACTAAATGAATTTTAATTCATCTTGTGATTAAAACATCATTTTTCAAATCTCAACCAAAAATCACAAGTTGTTTATTCAAACTTATTTGGTATTTTATCATTTTCTATTGATTTTCCGTGAGAATTTACTTTTAAAAATGATGAAATTAGGGTTTCCTTGATTTTCACCCAAACAAAACTTTTTGAATAATCTTTGGGCCTTTAGAAGAGTGTAAGACCCAACCCTTTTTGAAAACCAAAATGATTTGGGCCTCAGTGTATTGTATAAGTCCTGATACCATTAAAAAAGGTTCAGCACGATCGTCGCCTTTTTAACAAAAACCCTTGGGCCTCTCCTTGAGCTGTAAGCCCCATCACTTGTACAAAAGTAAATCTTTGGGCCTCTAGTAGAGTGTAAGACCCAACCCTTTTTGAAAACCAAAATGATTTGGGCCTCAGTGTATTGTATAAGTCCCGATACCGTCAAAAAGTCTGGCGCGGTCGTCGCCTTTTCAACAAAAACCTTGGGCCTCTCCTTGAGTTGTAAGCCCTATCTCTTGTACAAAAAAAAACCTATTTGGGCCTCTAATAGAGTGTAAGACTCAACCCCCTTTTTACCAAAACTATTTGGGCCTCAGATATTGTATAAGTCCCTCTGCGTTAAAAGAAAAATCCCAGCGCAATCGCCAGTTCAAAAATCAATTCATCTTGGCCTACCCTCATGTTATAAGCCCCATTCCTTTTCTTTAAACACCTTTGGGCCTCTTGAGAGAGTGTAAGACCCATCCCTTTGTACAGAAAATGTTTTTGGGCCTTAGTCACTTGTATAAGTCCCTGTACAAATTCAAAACAACAGTGCAGTCACTGATAAAACCTTGGGCCTCTCCTTGAGCTGTAAGCCCCAACAATCTTTTCAAAACACTTTCTCCTTTGATTTTGAATCCAAATATATGTTGTTATCCAACTTTCTTTTTTGAACAACTAACCAAACAGCATGGAAGCTCTACAACTGGTAAGTGTTTATCCGCTTTCATTTACCGCTTTCATATGTATATAATTGTATTGTGGGGTTGTTTCACTGTAAGTCTTCTTTCACATTCTCTTTATATACTTATCAAATACCCACTGTGTAATATTAGTATAGTTATTTAGGGTTTTCCTCGGCAACTACGTCTAGCACTAGGTAAAGCCCTGTTGGTCACTCTTAAATACAAACAAAACTAGATTCCCCCATAGGATTCCAGATACAGTCTTCCCTCCTCTTGGGGTTAAACAATATGGAGACGTGAAAGGCAGCATTCTTGGTGAACCCTTTCTCAGACTGTCACCCTTAGAAATTGTCAAAGAAACTCTAACTCCCCAGAGATGATCTTTTCTCCGTGAATGGCATCTCTTGAGTTTCTTCCAAATTCTAGGACTTTCCTGGCTTGATCTATTCACGGTGAATAACATGTCTTGAACTTCTCGGGGTTTGGGGACCCACAGGCTTCCTAAAAGCATCCCCGCCTCCTCTTGGGCATTGTACAAGGACCCTTCGGCTTCTTAGAAGTTCTCATGCCTTCTCTTGGGGTTCATACAAGGACCCTGACGACCTCTTAAAGGTATACAACAGAACTTAGTCATCCTTTGCTAGAGCAGTCTTTCCAGCGTCAAAACTCCGGCCGTTTTAGGGTTGATACTCATCCCTAAATGTCCGCGCCTCCTCTTGGGCATAGTACAAAAGATAAAACTCTAGGCTTGGACAGTCTAAACCTCTTGAGTCTCAAAGACATTCTCAAGTTCCTCCAAAACATAAGCAGAGACCCAGTCTCTCTCATGAGAGTTCCCCACGCTTGGACCTGCCTAGGAATCTCAGTGACATTCGGCAGTAAGACAGCCTCCTCTTGGGCTTTGTACAAATGATCCTCCCCAGCGAAGCTAACCTTTTCAGACTCTCTTGTTGAATCCAACCTTTTTTTAGCCTCCATCTTAGGCTACGTACAAGACACACAAAAAACTCTCTTGTTGAGTATAAAAACTCTCTTGTTGAGTCAAACCCTTTTCTCTTTAGCCTCCATCTTGGGCTTCGTACAAGACACACAAAACACTCTCTTGTTGAGTATAAAAGGCTCTCTTGTTGAGTCAATCCCCATTTAGCCTCCGTCTTGGGCTTCGTACAAGACACACAAAACACTCTCTTGTTGAGTATAAAAGACTCTCTTGTTGAGTCAATCTCCTTTTAGCCTCCATCTCGGGCTTCGTACGAGATAGAAAATTACTCTCTTGTTGAGTATAAAAGAAAGAAAAACACTCTCTTGTTGAGTATAAAAGACTTTCTTGTTGAGTTAAATCACCTTTTAGCCTCCGTCTTGGGCTTTGTACAAGACATGTAAAACACTCTTTTGCTGAGGATAAAAGATTCTTTTGTTGAGTCAAATCTCCATTTAGCCTCAATCTCGGGCTTCATACGAGACAGAAAAATCACTCTCTTGTTGAGTATAAAAGACTCTCTTGTTGAGTCAATCACCCGTTCAAGACTCTCTTGTTGAGTCAATCAACCTTTAGACTCTCTTGTTGAGTCAATCAATCTTCGAACTCTCTTGATGAGTCAACTTTTTCTAGCCTCCATCTTGGGCCTTATACAGGACAGATAAAAGCACTCTCTTGTTGAGTCAAACCACTTCCAGGCTCCATCTTGGGCTTTATACAAGATACGTTCTCCCCAAAGGAGTCAAAATCCCTTTTAGCCTCAGCCTTGGGCGTTGTACAAGACAGAAATAACGTTTTCCCCGGAAAATTCAAACTTCTAGCCTCCTCTTAGGCTTTGTATAAAGAAATCCCTGTTGAGTCAATCAACCTTTTAACATTAAATTGGTGCTTTGCTCATAGCATACAAACATCAATAATTCCTCTCTAGAGATGACAAACTCTCTCTCAGTAAGGACCCTTTAGCTTCATATCTTGGGCTTTGAACAAGATACAAATGGAACCTTTCAGCTTCACATCTTGGGCTTTGAACAAGATACAAACCACCTTTAGCTTCACATCTTGGGCTTTGAACAAGACACCAAAACACCTTTTTCCTCCCATAGAATAGGAGGAACTACGATAACTCTGATTTCCCTGTTTCATTAAACGGGAATATGTAGGCATAAGATTACAAAATCTTAGCGAGCACACCAATCAAAAAACCCAAAATCCAGTACCCCCATATATCTACTCAAAAGCACCAAATCCTAACATCCTACCAAAAACCTCGCAAATGATCCAGACATTATAATTTTAACAAAATAAACCGAAGAGGGACCCACATCTTAATCGCATTTGTAACCTAACAGACAATTGTTCAAACTCAGTATGCAAGCAGGGTTAATTGGAGACATCTATTTCCCTTCCTTAATCAGCTCAATAGGATAAAAAATGAATCGAACTGTAGTACCCAAGGATCGTGATTCAAGACCACAAAAATCGTGCTACAAAAAAATGGCGCCCACCGTGGGGCCCTATTCTCTTTCTTACAATCTTTGGTGGAAACCTTTAAATTTTACAAAGTGTCACAGAAATGGCAACTCTGTTGGGGAGCCATTGTCTGTATAGGATCATAAGACTAGAGGTCTAGGATGATTAAGACAAATATATATACTGCTTTTCCTAATTAATATCTGTGTTTATTTTTCTGCTAATGGGAATGCGTGTGATGCAGCATGTGGAAAGATTGAGTATACGCCTAAGATAGGTGATGGCAATACGGGTAATCTTACAGGGAGTGAATCCCAGTTAAGAGTCCCCGGTCGACCATCAAACTCAGTGGATACTCCCTTTGCAGATACATTGCCTATATGACTTCGGTTGTTGAAAGTAGTGTGGTCGACTGGGTTATCTGAGAAGCTGAGGTTTTTAGTAGACTGAAACCATTTTGTAGTGCGAAAGCTATCGGAAATAGTTGTCACGTAATACTACCCTCATTTGAGATCACTATAAGATGCATCAGCTCGTTGGCGATCCGCTTGCTGTTGTTATCCCAAGAGGGGTCAATGATTTTGCGGACTGGTACAAAAATAACCAGTATAAACCTTTGGGGGGTAGAGCCTTGACTTCATGACACCGAACCTTTGACCCCGTGTTTTTTCTATGTTTTTGTGTGCTGCATTCATACATTCATCTAAAAACATTAAAAAAAAAGAAAATCTTCTCTTCTAGTCTCTCTTTTTCAAGTTAAACTAAGACTATGATTGCAAATATCAGAGAAAGGAGATTGCGCTAATGGATTTTGGCAGAAGGAAAACTCATAAGTACACTTTCAAGGTTCCAACACTAGAGGATTTAAGAGGTCTGGCGAGGATGATAACCAACCACGAGGCTTTCAGAGCCAAGTACGGGGGACTGCTGTCCCTGTTAAGAGTCCATGTAATTGAAGGAATCCTGTCCACACTAATCCAGTTCTACGACCCGGTCTATCACTGTTTCACGTTCCCGGATTATCAACTAGCACCAATACTGGAGGAGTACTCTCACCTGACTCATTTGAATATCACTGATCAAGCTCCCTTTTCTGGACTGGAAGAAATTCCAAAGGATCAAACCATTGCAAGAACAATTTATTTGGACGAGTCAGAAGTCAGGACTCACATGACCACTAAGGGTGGAATCCAGGGTTTGCCAGCCCAGTTCTTGACAAAGAAAGCTTTATACTTTGCTAGTATAGGGAACGTGACCGCTTTCGAGAGCATCTTTGTTTTGCTTACCTACGGGTTATTTTTATTTCCCAACATCGATAACTTTGTAGATATCAACGCCATTAAAATTTTTCTGATTGGAAACCCAGTACCGACTTTGCTCGCAGATGCTTATCATTCGGTACACTTAAGGAATTTGTACAGCGGAGGAATGATCACCTGTTGTGTACCCCTGCTGTACAAATGGTTCACTTCCCATTTACCCAAGTCCGCTGCATTTTGGGATCAAAAGAATAATTTATGTTAGTTGCAGAGAATCATGTCTCTTACCAACTCTGACATCGATTGGTACAATCGAATCTATGACGGGATCAGAATCATCGACCGTTGTGGAAATTTCCCAAATTTACCCCTCATAGGAACTAAAGGAGGAATCAATTATCATCCCGTTTTAGTTCGTCATCAATTTGGATACCTGATGAGGCATGTCCCGCGGAATGCTTATCTGGAAGGTTTTTTCTTCACAGAAGGTTAAAATGACAGGGCACTAAAGACGGAAATAGTACATGCCTAGAAACATGTTCATAGGAAAGGAAGAGAGTCTCTAGGAAAACCGGATTGTGTCTCGGTGGAGCCTTATCTCCACTGGGTACAAACTAGAGCTCTCAAGCTAAGGATGCCTTACCCTCGTCAGGAAGTTCTTCCATTAAGGGACTCTGTCCTTTACTTTATGTCTGAAACGGAAAAACTTCAGGTTACTCTCAACAAAGTTCAGCATGATAAGAGGTCTTTGAGGAACAAGTACCGTATTCTCAATGTGGAGTACAAGAAAATGCAGCAACTATTAAAAGAAAAAGATGCTCTGATTGAAATCTTAGAGCAACACGCTGTAGAAAATCAGGATGACCAAAGGAATTTGCTCGCTTCTTTCACTTGGAAAAGGAATGACAACCCGACAGCGGCCGAAGAGCCTCGGTCAAAGAAAAGGAAAGTACCAGAACCAACACCTGAACTCTCCTCAGAGAGGACTCAGGACCCATAAGTTTAGATTTCCTTTTGCAAGCACTTTGTAATTTACTGTATTTCCATTTCTGCAATCCTTTGAATTCAATAAAACGGGGTTTCCCCACTGTTTGATATTTACAATCCTATTGTCAAAGTTTATTTCGATTAAACAAAAAATAATACAATTAATATAATCATTGCATATCGTTCATCATTCTCTCATAACGCATTCTTCTTACCTACGAATCTCACGTTTGCGTCTCGATTCTAGAGTCAAACTGTCTCATTCGTACAATACTCTGGCCAATCAATGGAAAAAGATGGATGATCTCGAGGAAGAGAACAGAGAGTTAAGGGAAGAGATTGACACTCTGAAAGAGGATCTGAGAAAGCTGCATAACGACACGCAAGCTCTAGCAGAAGCTCAGATGCAACAACAAAGGACTGTAATCTCAGAGATCGCATCAACGCCCATAGTAGAGAAGTATGATCCTAGGTACAAAATTCCGAAAGGTCGTCCCTGGGGCATGCCTATTAACTATATCCCGGAGGGATATATTCCGCCGATCATTGAAGATCCGGAAACTTCAGCAGGAGCCGCTGAGCCTGAAGGTTACAAACTTCGGGAAAGCGAAGATGCCAGGGGCATGACAGCAACTCCTGAAGGTTACAAACTTCGGGAGGCACCGAGAGTCTCGGCCATAATGACTATACCACCACCCGTGGTACACACTGTCCCGGAAGGACAGATTCCACAGATACCTTCTGGTGGAAACGAAAGTGTGTTCAACAAAATGAATGAGTTCCAGGAACAATTGCTGGAGATGTAGAAAGAACTACAAGCCCTTCGCGGTCAGGATTTATTTGGGAAGGACGCTGCAGACCTTTGTTTGGTCCCTAATGTGAAAGTTCCACACAAGTTCTAGGTGCCCGATTTTGAAAAGTACAAGGGTAACTCTTGCCCTCAAAGCCACTTGGTGATGTACGCTCGGCGAATGTCAGCTCAGATAAAGAACCAGAAGCTACTGATCCACTATTTTCAGGACAGTTTAACCGGTGCCGCACTCAAATGGTACATGGGTTTAAACCGCACCAAGATCAGCACTTTCAAAGATCTTGGCGCGGCTTTCGTTCAACAATATAAATACAATTTAGACATGGCACCGGACAGAGATCAACTCAGATCATTGTCACAAAAGGACAAGGAAACCTTTAAGGACTCACGCTCAGAGATGGCGTGAAATTGCCGCTCAAATTTGTCCACCTCTGGAGGAAAAAGAGATGACCAAGATTTTCCTAAAAACCTTGAGCTCATTTTACTACGATAGAATGGTTACCAGTGCGCCCAGCGACTTCACCGAAATGGTCGGTATGGGGGTACGTCTTGAGGAAGCAGTCCGAGAAGGACGTTTAGTTAAAGACGCTGGATCATTAAGTAGTACAAAATGATACGATAGTGCTCTCTTTAAGAAAAAAGAGCAGGATATTTGTAATATCTCTCTCAGAAAGCAAAGGCGACAGTATCAACCAGTAGCAGATGTAACTCCTGCTATCAACCCTGCGCTTGTTCCTACATATCAACCGCAGGTTGCTCAGAGCCAACCGAATCAATAGCAATATCAGTAAAGGACACAACAGCCTCTTCAGCAGGCTCATCCTCCATACAACAACAACCGTACAACGCGGCCACCAGGGTTTGATCCTATACCCATGTTGTACACAGAGCTATTTCTGTTACTGCTGGTCAAGGGACACATCCAAACCAAGGCTCCTCTCGCAATACCGGAAAATCTGCCTTTCTGATTCAAAGCAGATCAGACTTGTCCTTACCATCAAGGAGGACCAGGGCATAACATAGAGAGTTGTCTCAGTTTCAAATCCAATGTGCAAAAGCTTGTTAGGAGCGGGGTCTTATCCTTCAAAGATACAAATCCTAACGTTCTCAAGAACCCGCTGCCTCAACACGAGAAAGCTGCAGTAAATTTGATAGAAGGAGAGTCAAATAACAGCTATCAAATTCACGATGTACTCTTATTAATGGCCAACTTGGTCAAAATGCATTGTAGATAGAGTGGATACGGCCATGTGCCACCTCATAATTATCACCAGTGTGATATCTGCTCTAAAAACAATCAAGGATGTTCTGTGGTGCAATCATCTCTACAGGAACAATTGGATCTCGGATGGATCCAAGAGCATCGAGTTCGTGGAGTTAACATGACTCACACAAATTCCAACATTATTCAGAACCACGACATTCGTGCAACGAATGTCAACTTAGTGGCAATGCACTCAAGGCAAAGACAATATCATAATCTGCCGCGACATGATTACAATTCCTGTCTGACTTGCTCGGTAAATAAACAGGAATGCTCTTTTGTACAAGAGGCCCTCCAGCATCAGATGGATCTTGGGTGGATCTAGGACTACTATGAAAAAAATCCTTATCAGATAAACATGGTTCAAATCTTTGATGTTCGTTTGATGAATACCAGCTTGGTGGAGTTACACGCCAAGCAAGTCCAACTTGGTTTTCTCACTTCTCACGATTATCTGAGTTGTAAAGTATGCTGTGAGAGCAGCCAAGGGTGTGCTCTCGTTCAAAGAACTTTACAACACTTATTAAACGATTGGTGGCTTCCAATCTATATGGATGAGGACACACAACAAATCAGTGTGACAAACGGGAACCCTACCAGGCATCAAAGTCAGGATGTCCGATCTACGGAAACAGATCTAGTGAGGTTACACTGCATTCAAAGCGGGCTTGGCCAGGTGCCACCACATAACTACGAGCGCTGCAGAGTCTGCTCGGAAAATAATCAAGGATGCTACCTCGTGCGAGCAGCCCTTCAGAGTCAGTTGGACCACAAAGAAATTCAACAATATTCAGTTTCGGGGTCCATCAACTGGACGCCGGACTACTTCGCTGATCAAATCAAGGAAGTTGTCATAATCGCTGATCATCAAAGGAACAAAGATGTTTGTGCCATCATCCCTCTACTTGATGCTTCAAAGGTTCCTAGCCTGGAACCAATTGAAATCACTTACGATGGTCAGAAAAATCAGAAGGCTCCTGTAGTTATCTATCTGCCGGGACCACTACCGTATGAATCAGCTAAGGTTATCCCTTACAAATACGGTGCAACGACAATTGAGAATGGAAAGGAAACTCCATTACCCTCCGTCGTGAATATCACAAACATCAGTCGAGTGACACAGAGCGGTCGTATCTTCAACAGAGGAGTTGGAGAACCCAGCAAAGAAAAGGAACCTCGGGCAGAAGTTCCTGGTCCACCGGTCGGTCAGTCCAATGATCCCGACCTTTCAAAGAACAATGATGAGATGCTGAAGCTCATCCAGAAGAGTGAGTATAATATTGTTGATCAGCTGTTACAAACTCCTTCAAAAATCTCAGTGTTATCGCTTTTGCTCAGTTCCGAAGCCCGCAGAGAGGCTCTACAAAAAGTCTTGGAACATGCCTTTATGGAACAGGATGTGTCAATAAGACAATTCGACAGCATCGTCTCTAACATCACTTCCTGCAATAACTTGGGATTGAGTGATGAAGAATTACCAGAGGAAGGCAAAAGTCACAACATGGCGCTCAATATCACAGTCAACTGCCAGGATGATGCCTTAGCCAGCGTGCTGGTAGATACCGGATCAGCTCTGAATGTTATGCCGAAATATACATTGATACGATTATCATATCAAGGATCTCTGATGAGGACCAGTGATGTCACCGTCAAAGCATTTGACGGATCCCAAAAAACAGTTATCGGCGAAGTCGATCTTCCCATAACTATCGGTCCTCACACGTTCCAAGTCACGTTCCAAGTCATGGACATCCGGGCAACATACAGCTGCTTACTGTGAAGACCTTGGATACACCAAGCTGGGGAAGTCACTTCGACGCTTCACCAGAAGCTGAAGTTTGTCAAAAACTACCAACTCGTCACGGTCTGCAGAGAACAGGCCTTGATCGTGAGTAACTTATCGCCATCCACCTATGTGGAACCGGAGAAGATAATCGGAACCCAGTTCCAAGCACTTTCGGTAAGTAATGAAAATTAGGCAGAAAGAGGAACCTCGATTTCCTCATACAAAGATGCTCTCGAAGCAATTGAAAGTAACAATACGAAAGGGTAGGGATGGCTTGTCACTCCTACTGATAATAAAGCAAAGAAAGGTCTTGGCTTTTCCTCATACTGTACCCAAACTGCTGCTAACGATGAAAGTTTTCGTCCCATTCAGGATTTCTTCCGCAGTGGAGGTTTCCTTCACCCAGTGTCTCAGGGAGTACATACCAACAATGAAGGTGATTCCTCCGTGTCGCAGGAAGAATGGTAGTCCTATCTTAACAAAGATGGTTATATGTCTCAGGAAGAGCTGCCTACGCCATTTTGCTATTCCGCACAGAGTCCAAGATATATACCAAGGTCAGACGTCAAAATGATATATGGAGATTATGATCCGGAAGGGTGTCGTGCTCCACCAAACTCATTAGAGGAGGACACTCTAATGAAAGACAACTTTGACCACGATTATTATGGCCCGAAGGATGGCCTGCCAATTTGGCAGCCGTACCCAGGAGACTCAGGGCAAGAGAATCAGCCAAACAATGAAAATCAGCTGAGCATCATTGAAAAGAATATCTGCGTCCCCACCATGTCATGGGATCAACACTCAGGGTATTCTAAAAATACCCGGCACGACGATGAGTTGCAACGTTCGAAAGATTAGAGTTCATCAACTATGCTTTTCCCGAGGTCAACATCGTTGAAAGAGATGACTCCTCCAGTTCCCAAGAGGTGTGGGACACCCTGGGACAACCAAGTGGTAAATACGACTTTATGGTCAAATACACCGCTCTTGAAAGCTCTCAGGCTCGAAGACATCCAGCCAACTGGATGGGAAGATCCACCTGAGAGTACAAAACTATGCCAAATACAGCTGAAGAATCCTCCTACGACAACTCTGCCTGGGAGACCGATTCCAATGATCCAGCTCTGCCAGCAATCAGCGTCATTTCTGAGGACAAGCCCAGAAAGAAGGTACCACACTTTGTGATCCAGCGAGGAGTTTGCCGCCAATGGGTTGCGGTCGACATTCCGAAGATCGTCCATAAGTCAAAGTAATTGCCGTCTTTACTTTAACCTTTCACCCTGCCCAGGTGAAACGGATGTTTTGATAGGGCTCACTTTCTGTAAATATCCCTCTTCGCTTTGCCCAAAATGATAGAGTTTTGTTTTATAGGGCTATAGTTTCAAGAATCGACAAAATCATAAATAAATAATCGTCGTTCTGTAATTTCCGCATTAATTGTTGTTTTCTCTTTTCGTTTTTCAAAAAGTGGTAATCCTAAAAAACAATTCAAATAATAAAAACAAGCAGTAAGAAAAATACACTGCACACACTCTTGTATTTCTCTCTATCTATTCTAAACACAAATCATCACGTCATGCAGATTGCTTGTTTGAAACCCTATTGAAATGTACGATCCGATGCCTTCTCCCAACTTTGAATTCCCGATATTTGAGGCTGAAGAAGAAGATGACAAAGAAATTCTAGAGGAGATCTCCTGATTACTCAGACAAGAGGAAAGGTCCGTTAAACCTCACAAAGAGCCGTTGGAAACGGTCAACTTGGGCTCAGAGGAAGAAAGAAAAGAGGTCAGGATTGGGGCACTGCTCAGTCCAACTGTCAAAGACAGTTTGACAAAGCTTCTCAAAGAGTTTCCCGATGTATTCGCTTGGTCCTATCTAGATATGTCAGGGTTGGATACCAGCATCGTGGAACATCATCTGCCATTGAGATCAGAATATCCGCCAGTAAAACAAAGGTTGAGAAGGACTCACCTGGACATGGCCATTAAAATCAAGGAGGAAGTTCAGAAACAGATTGACGCAGGTTTCCTCGCCACATCAGAATATCCTCAATGGATAGCCAACATCGTACCAGTTCCGAAAAAGGACGAAAAAGTCAGAATGTCTGTAGATTACAGGGATCTGAACAAAGCAAGTCCAAAGGACGACTTTACCTAACCACACATTGACATGTTGGTAGACAGTACAGAAAAATTCAAAGTTTTCTCCTTTATGGATGGATTCTCGGGCTATAATCAGATAAAAATGGCGCCGAAAGACATGGATAAAACTTCCTTTATCACCCCATGGGGGACATTTTGTTACAAGGTAATGTCGTTCGGTTTGAAGAACGTCGGGGCAACCTATCAAAGGGCTATGACTACTCTGTTCCACGACATGATACACAAGGAAATCGAGGTATATGTCGATGACATGATTGTCAAATCTAGAACAGATGAGGAGCATGTAACCCACCTGTCAAAATTATTCGAGCGTCTGAGAAAATACAAACTCCTCTTGAATCCCAATAATTGCACCTTTGGAGTCCGTTCAGGGAAACTGCTAGGTGTAGCGAGCGAAACTGGACGTGTTTGTTAAGCACTGTCACTCTTTGGGGTTACTACAGTTTGATTCATTTTTTATCCTATTGAAGCTGATGAAGGAAGGGAAATAGATGTCTCCAATTAACCCTGCTTGCATACTGAGTTTAAACAGCGGTCTGTTAGGTTACGGGTGCTATATGGTAATGGGGCCTTTCTCTGTTCTTACTTTTTTTCTAGAGTGAAAACATTGGACGGTTCATGGGTAGGATGTTTAGGACTGAGGGTATGAGATTTTGAGTTTTTATTTAGTGTGCTCGCTAAGATTTTTCTTTCAATCTTATGCCTACGTATTCCCGTTTACCGAAACAGGGAAATCAGAGCGATCGTAGTTCCTCCTATTCTATGGGAGGAAATGGTGTTTTGGTGTCTTGTTCAAAGCCCAAAACATGAAGCTAAAGGTGGTTTATATCTTGTTCAAAGCCCAAGATGTGAAGCTGAAAGGTCTATTTGTATCTTGTTCGAAGCCCAAGATGTGAAGCTAAAAGGGTATTGACTTTAGAGAGAATTTGTCATCTCTAAAGAGGGGTCTGTTTGTCACAACTGTTGGGTGACTGATTATAAAGGAGAATTACTTTAACTGGGATATCTGAATCCTATTAATGCCATAATTTCCTTTATAGGGGATTTTAACCTGAAGGAGAAGACTTTAACTCAGTCTAGAGCAATGCCATCTTTCTTTAGGAATTTCTCATGCTAAAAGAGGGACAATGGCGTGGATGTAAATAATCCAGAGGCTTGCCGCTTATAGCAATTAGATGGAGGGAGTTGTTGATGTTTGTATCCTGTGAACGAGGCACAGTTTTGATGCTAAAAGGTTGATTGACTCAACAGGGGTTTCCTTATACAAAGCCTAAGAGGAGGCTATCGGACCCAACAAGAGGGTGTTTTAATGTGTCTCGTACGAAGCCCGAGATAGAGGCAAAAAGGGTTGACTCAACAAGAGAGTGCTTTTTTATGTGTCTTGTTCGAAGCCCAAGACGGATGCTAAAGGTGTTTGACTCAACAAGAGAGTCTTTTTGTATCTCGTACAAAGCCCGAGATGGAGGCTATGGTGATCGACTCAACAAAAGAGTCTTTTTATACTCAACAAGAGAGTGTTTTGTATCTCGTACGAAGCCTGAGATATAGGCTAAAAGGATTGACTCAACAAGAGAGTCTTTTATACTCAACAAGAGAGTGTTTTGTATCTCGTACAAATTTCGAGATAGAGGCTAAAAGGATTGACTCAACAAGAGAGTCTTTTTGTATCTCGTACGAAGCCCGAGATGGAGGCTATGGTTATTGTTTCAGTTAAGTGACAAGTCCAATATGCTGATTTAAAGAGAAAATCAATTCTTATATGAGTAATGTTTGCACTCAGGGATTTTGATTCGAGGATCATGGATATTTCCTGTTCTTTAAGGAAATGGGAAATCCAAAGGGGATCGGGACTGTCCGAGTCTACGGGTTTCATCTCCTAGTTTTGGAAAGGACTTGAGAATGTCTTTGAGACTCAAGGAAATCAGACTGTCCAAGTCTACAGTTTTATCTTTTGTACTATGCTTAAAGAAGCAGTAGTAGGGTCTAGACTCTTTGAAAGACTGTTCTATTAAGATAACTAATTTCTGTTCCTATACCTCTAGGAGGTCGTCGGGACAATTTGTACGAAGCCCAAGAGGAGGCTGGAAACTTTTAAGAAGCCGAGGGACAATTTGTACGAAGCCCAAGAGGAGGATGTCATTCTCGGAGGAAGAAATCATTTATATGAAGCCTAAGAGGAGGTTGTGAATACTTCTAAGAAGCCGACGGGTCCTTGTACAACGCCCAAGAGGAGGCGGGGATGCTTTTAAGAAGCCTGTGGGTCCCCAAATCCCGAGAAATTCAAGACAGGCTATTCACAAAGAATAGATCAAGCCAGGAAAGTTCGAGAATTTGGAAGAAACTCAAGAGATGCCATTCACGGAGAAGAGATCATCTCTGGGGAGTAGAGTTTCTTGACAATTCCTAGGAGGACAGCCGAAGAGAAGACTGTATCTGGTACTCCTATTGGGGATCTAGTTTGTCTATTTCTAAGAGTGATCGAAACAGCTTTTTCTAGTGCTAGACGTAGTTGCCAGGGAAACTCTAAATATCTATACTATTATTACACAGTTGATATGAGTTTATGAAAGGAGACTTACAGTGAAACAACCCCACAATACAGTTATATGTATATGAAAGCGGTAAATGAAAGCGTATAAACACTTACCCAGTTGTAGAGCTTCCATGTTGTTTGGTTAGTTGTTCAACAAAGAAAGATTGAAAACAACAGTATATTTCAAAATCAAAGGAGAAAGTGCTTTGAATAGAAAGATTGGGGCTTACAGCTCAAGGAGAGGCCCATGGTTTTTACCAATGATTGCACTATCGTTTTGTACAGAGGGGCTTATACAAGTGACTGAGGCCCAAAAAAAGGTTTTCTGTACAAAGGGGTGAGTCTTACACTCTCTCAAGAGGCCCAAAAGGTTTTAAAGAAAAAGAGTGGGGCTTATAACACGAGGGTAGGCCCAGATGATTTTTCGTTTGAAATGGCGATCGCGCCGAGATTTTGAAAACGCAGTGGGTCTTATACAATGACTGAGGCCCAAGATAATTTGGTTTTCAAAAGGGGTTGGGTGTTACACTCTAATAAAGGCTCAAAAGTTTTGAATGGGTCTTATAGCTCGAGGAGATGCCCAGATGGTTTATTTTTAAATGGGCGACGATCGCGCCGAACTTTTCTTTTAATGCAGAGGGACTTATACAATATCTGAGGCCCAAAATTGTTTTGGTTAAAAGGGGATTGGGTCTTACACTCTATTAGAGGCCCAGAATGTTTTAAAGAAAAAGAATGGGGCTTACAACTCAAGGGGAGGCCCAGATTTGTTTTTCAACGGATGATGATCGCATCGAACTTTTTGAAATACAACGGGACTTATACAATAAGTGAGGCCCAAAATAGGTTTGTATTTACAAAGGATTAGGTCTTACACTCTATTAGAGGCCGAAAAGGTTTTAAAAATGATTGATGAGGGTGAAAATCAATGAAATCCTAATTTGTTATTCTTTTAAAAGTAAATATTAAAAGAAAATCAATGACAAATACCAAATGAATTTGAATAAATCACTTGTAATTTTTGTTTAAGGTTTGAAAAATGAAGTTTTAATCACAAGAGATATTAAAACTCATTTGGTCTTGATTTTTCAAGGTGAATGTTCATTTTAAAATGTTTAAAAAACATTAAAAAGGAATTTATTCACAAAAATAATAATTATATTAAATAAATAATATAAACTTAATTTTTTTGTGGAATAAAATATTTCAAAATTTTTGTGATTTTTTGCAAAAAGAACCAATCAAAAATAATTAAAATTGATGGAGTTATTAATTTTTCAATTAATTAACAAAACATGAAAATATTGGAAAAAATGGCAAAATGTGAAAAAACACAAAATGGCATGGGTGGGGTTTGAACCCATGACCACAAGGTCACAAGGCGCGCGCCTTACCACTGGGGTGGTGATACATCCATTGTTTGAAGTGAAACCACAAATATACAAGTCATGCCTTGGTTTTAGGCCTGGCCCAAGGCAAGGCAAGGCAAGTTTTGCCTCAGAAACGTGAAGGTCATAACTTTCTCAATTATTAATGGTTTGAGACAAAATTTATATGCATCTGGACCAGAATTTCACAAGGAATCTAATGGTAGTGGTAGTTTTTTCATATCACACTCCCTCCTCAAAACCCGATAGTGGTTTTGAAAAAGGCCTATAATTGCATTTTCTATGCTACACTTTGATACAGGCATGAATTACATGATCAATTGGTTCAAACACAACATATTTAACATGTATGAGGTGTGCATGATCAATGGACTTCAAAGCATTGCATATTTTGGAAAGTTCAAGTCATGAGGCTTACCTCTTTTTGAGCTTTTTGGAGTTTTTGTGCAATCTGTCAAGCCTCTTGTTCCAGAAATGATTTGATGCTTTAGACACACTCAAATGATCCTTTAGAAGCTTTTAGGATGTTTGGAATCAACTGGTACCTGCAAAAACACAAACTGGCCCTTTCTTGCAAAAGGGGTTAAAAGTGACAAAAATATCAACTCTCTCAAATGGTGTTCCAGATGGGGGGAACCATTTGGGATAGTTCAAGGATGATATTTGGAGTGTGTTTGAGGTTTTATCTGGTTTAGAAAGTGACTGAATCAAGACATTGCTTGAAAAATGCACAAAAAGCCTATTTTGAGGTTTTGAGAGGTGACTTTGTGATTTTGTGATTACAGGTCACTTGTGAGAGTTTGGATCACCTACATATGATGTTTATGAGGTGTGTGTGTGATTGGTTTGATTGAAAAATCTCTCAAACTCAAGAACTCAGAGTTACCTTGCTAAAGAAGGCATTTTTACCAAGAGAAAGAGATTTTGAGGAAAGCATCTGTTTGATGGCTTTGGTGTACTCAAACTGAGCACAAATGAGCTCTATTTATAGTAGAGCAAGTTTGTTTTGGGATCAATAGTGAATGGCAACTACAGCAGAGGTTTGGCCAAAGTTGGTAAATGAAGATCCAAGTCTCCTCTAGCCATTGACTAGAGGTTAGAGCACAGAGCTTTGGTTCCCTACTTGTTGGAGGAATCTTGACTGAATTCAGTTGCAAATGTGTCAGTCCATGCCACCTCTAAGCATATATTAAATGCTCCAATCCAAAATTGGAGTCTTGTCCCTCTTTTAGGCAATTCTAGGTTTGGCATGCTACTTCTTTTTCCAAGGACTTTGGAGGCTTGGCTCAGTGATTGTCCCCTTTAGATTTGATCCTCAGATGTGTCCAAGATGATGACAAGGCTTGGAATTGGCTGATTTTGGCAAATCGACCAAAAATGCAAAATTCTGCCTTGCCTTGGCAGTTTTCAGCAAGGCATTTTGCCACTACCATAACTCTTAGCTCAAATTGAATTTGGTGATGTTCTTGGCCATTTTGGAAAGCCCTTATATGATACAATAACTGTTTGATCATATTTAGTTTTGATACTTTTTGGATCCAAGTGAAAAATGTCCCTACATTTGGAAAAATTTGAAGCCAGATTCTGACTTAGTGAAAATTTCACTAAGTGTTGGAAAAAAGTGACATTTTCACTTTTTGTGATTTTGATCAATCCATAACTCAAAATCCATGAAGAATTTGGAGGGGGTCAGTTTTTAGCTTTTGTAGAGGGCCATGAGATCTACAAATCAAGCTTTGGATGGAAAAAATGGCTTTGTGGTTTAGGAGTTATGATCCTTCAAAGTTGGTACCCTTGCCACTTTGTTCATAACTTAGAAAATTTTCTAAGTTTTTATGGTTACCCCTTTTACAAGTTATCCCATTTTATTTGATTTTTCTTGATGAATGATGATTCAAATCATACATTAACATCATTTTAGGTTTAAAAAACCATTTTTATGAAAAATCTCAAAAAGTCAAAGTTGACTTTTGTGCACAGTTGACTTTTTATCAGATGAATTCCAAACTGTGCAATCCTTTAGGAAATCATGTCCTTGACCTAAATCAAACTTGATGGACATGTTCCATGGGTGTTATAGGGTATATTGAATAATTTCTTATGGCTTGGGAGCATGTCCTGGTCAAAAGTCAAAGTTATAGTTGACTTTTTTCGCGAAACCCTAACTGTGGTACTGATGAAATTGAGACTTGTTTCTCAAGCTTCTTGGATCAATCCATTGTTACAAATGGATCAATGTGGTATGTTGGAGATCCTCAAATCATGCCGTGAGGTCTTGGCTCATGATTTGTCCCAAAAGTCAACTTAGGGTTGAATTAGGTCAAGAAACCCTAATCCTAATTCTTGATGTATGCATCCCCTGAGGTCAAATTGACTTGATGCTTGGGGTCATGAGGTTCCATGGAGCATCATAGGTTATGCCTTGAAGTATTGGCTCATGCCTAGAGGAAATTTTCCATCTGGAGGCCCTGGTCGACCAAAACCCTAATTTGGTGACACTAGCGATCTTGAGGCTTGATCCACCTAGAAGGGAGCAGCCTTGTGCTTAATCCTTGCAGTGGGAGTCCTTTTGATCCATTGTAGATGTTTGAGAGATTTAGACAAGTTGAAGATCATGTCATTCCTTGATTGATCCTTTGTCCAAAGAGCTCTGAGAGGGCTTGAAACCCTAAGTTTGATTGTAGTAAGTGTTCACCCATCTTTGGGGAGACTAATGAGGCATAATGATACATCTATATTATGATGATGATTTTCACAATGATGGGAATCTTAGTGGTCAAAATTTGGGGTATGACAGATGCCCCTATTTAATCTTCTTGGACCCGAAGGTGTGAATGACGAAGGTGTTCGGGCATTCTGGGTGCAAGAGGATTAAATATCGGAATACCCGAAATTTTGATGGTGATCAAGAATGGTAGCTTACACATCCTTCTTCTTTTGCTAAGCAATCATAATTAGAAAAGGTAAAAACTTCCCCTCGATCCTGGCTTCCGACCAAGGAACTGGTCTCAGTTTCTGAAATAAACTTCCCCTCGATCCTGGTTTCCTACCAAGGAACTGGTCTTAGTTTCTGAAATAAACTTCCCCTCGATCCTGGTTTCCTACCAAGGAACTGGTCTTAGTTTCTGAAATAAACTTCCCCTCAATCCCGGTTTCCTACCAAGGAACTGGTCTTAGTTTCTGAAATAAACTTTCCCTCGATCCTGGTTTCCTACTAAGGAACTGGTCTTAGTTTCTTTTGTCAATAAACTTTATCGAGAAGGGACGCTATTCGTAGTGGTTTTCCTCAAACTTCTCGCCAAATTTTCCTGGGGAGATGCCATTTGATAAAAAAAATTTGGGGTCAGACTCGCTAAGGAACCCAGTCGTCTGAGTTGTAGAGGGGCACAAACTTCTCTGTTGGAGACGCCATTTGTCGACTCTATTGGGGAAAATGAGTTTCTTGAGAGACTATTTTCGCTTGAAGATATTACATCATACTTTTCTCAGAGATCTTCTCGGAGAAATGCCATATGATGTGATCCAATTTTGAGGTGTCGATGACCTTTTCATCAGCGGTCTTTTTGGAGAAAAACTGCCGTACCGCCGAATTTCTTAGTTAAGAGGCTTTCTCTGGGGATTTTCCTTAATCTAGGAAAGCAAGGATGTCGTCTTCGATGGCTAAGAATGACGTCGGTTGAAGGTTCTCCGGTCTTTCAGAGGTTCAAGTTATCAAAGTGGTCAAGGACCAACTCCAATCCAAAAATAAACTGGAGGAGAGAGATTGCTTAGATGATTCGCCTTCTGACAAGGAAATAACTGACGACTCGATTGAGAGGACTTTTACCACTACGGGACAAGACCGACTAGAGTGATAGTGATGCAATATGAATGTGAATGCAAATCAATAATACATGATGTATGTATGTATATGCTGACAAAATCGACGCAACATACAAACTAAAAGATGAACATGACGGGATACTCGGCCATCGCGGGGCGAAGTCGTATCGTTGATCCAAAAGTAGCAATTCTACCTTGCTTAGGAGAAGTTGTCCTCGCGGGGAATACCGTTGGTCGGGCTTAGGAGATAAGAACTCTGCCGAATGTGTCAGATGAAACAATGGTCTCTGACATAGCTGATCCTTCATTCAGGTGCAATGGTTTAGAAGGAGTACTTCGATTCTGCACTTTGAAGCTCGTTTACTTCTGGAGACGCGATTGATGTTCTTTCGATGTTCACCAGTCAAAAGAAATTGTCGTCTTTATTTTAAAAGCAGAAAACGTTTTACAAGTAAATTCATTTTTTGTTTTATTTCAAGAATCGTTGATCATGTTAAAATGTCGTTCTGTAAAGCTAAAACAAATAAGAATTGCAAACAAAAGCACAAGGGCTCAAAATTTATTGATAGGATGGAAATCAGCCAAACGCGTGATTCCATAGAGTATTTACAAAGTTAGAAAATGGTAATTTACCGGGAAAAGGGCTACGTTGAAACATAACGACCACTATCCTTCTACCAACTTTGAATTCGAGGCATCCTGAGCTTCTGTCGAAGATGACCGTGACTGGAGTTTTCCTGACGGTGTAACTGCTGCTGAGGGATTTTCCCCTTTGTTGAGCGTAGTTACTTGCCATTATCCCTAATTTTTGCCTGGATTGTACTTTGAGATTTCCAATCCACCGGGATGATTTTTGATTATGTCTCTAATTTTTGCCTGGACCGCCCTTTCGGGTTTTCAATCCACCGAGACTTTTTTTAAGGTGAAGTATTTCTTGACTACATCAACATTCGTGGGGTAGGCAAATTCTTCTCCGTACATGGTTGCAAGTCTCAAGGCGTCGCCTGAGAAAGCTTTCTTGACCACATAGGGGCCGTCATAATTCGGAGTCCATTTGCCCCGGGAATCAGTGAGAAATGATTGTATCTTCTTGAGCATGAGGTCTCCTTTCCTGAAGACGCGAGGTCGGACCCTTTTGTCGAACACCTTCTTCATTCTTTGCTGATACAACTGACCATGGCATATTGCCGTTATTCGCTTCTCTTCGATCAGATTCAGTTCGTCGTGTCGACTCTGACACCATTCAGCTTCTGAAAGCTTAGCTTCCATCAATACCCGGATTGACGGGATCTCTACTTCTATGGGGAACACTGCTTCCATGCCATATACTAGAGAGAAAAGGGTTGCCCCTATTGAAGTGCAGACAGATGTGCGATAACTGTGAAGAGAAAAAGGTAGCATCTCGTGCCAGTCTTTGTAGGTTACAACCATCTTTTGAACGATCCTCTTGATGTTCTTGTTAGCCGCTTCTACCGCTCCATTCATCTTAGGCCGGTAGGGAGATGAGTTATGGTGTTCGATCTTGAACTCTGCGCACAACTCTTTCATCATCTTATTGTTCAAGTTAGATCCATTATCGGTAATGATCTGGCTGGGAACACCGTAACGGCAGATGATATTGTTTTTGATAAATCGGACCACCACTTGTCGGGTTACATTAGCGTACGACGCTGCTTTGACCCACTTGGTGAAATAATCAATGGCTACCAGGATGAACCGATGTTCGTTCGAAGCCTTGGGTTCAATCAAGCCAATCATGTCGATTCCCCATATGGAAAAAGGCCATGGGGAAGAGAGAAGTTTGAGAGGTGTTGGCGGTACATAAATTTTTTTAGAGTATATCTGACACTTGTGACACCTCCTCATGTACTTGTAGCAATTGGATTCCATGGTCAACAAATAGTACCCTGCTCTCAGAATTTTTCTCGCCATTGTGTGTCTGTTGGCATGCGTGCCAAAGGATCCTTCATGAATTTCTTTCATCAGCATGTCTGCTTCTAGTCTGTCTACACATCAGAGCAAGACCATGTCAAAATTCCGCTTATAGAGTGTATCACCACTCAGGAAGAAGCTGCCAGCCAGTCTTCTGAGGGTTTTTCTGTCCTTTCTTAGTTCCCCAGATGGGTACTCTTGTTTCTGAATGAAGCATTTGATATCATGATACCAAGGTTTGTCATCGATGACTGCTTCAATCGTGAAGATGTAAGCGGGCCGTTCAAGGCGCATCATGTCGATCTTAGGTAGGTCATTCCACTGACATACGCTAATCATGGAAGAGAGAGTGGCTAAAGCGTTTGACATGTGATTCTCATTGCGAGGGATGTGATGAAACTCGATTCTGTTGAAGAAGGGTAACAACCTTCTCGCGTAATCTTTGTAAGGAACCAGTCCTGATTGGTATGTGTTCCAATCTCCTTTGATTTGATTGATAACCAGGGCTGAGTCACCGTATACATCCAAGTTCTTGATCCTTAAGTCGATCGCTTCTTCAAGACCCATGATACAAGCTTCGTATTCGGCCTCGTTGTTCATACACTTGAATGTCAATCTGGCGGTGAAAGGAATGTGGGTACCTTGAGGGGTAACAATGATTGCCCCAATCCCATTTCCATAATGATTAACTGCTCTGTCAAAGATAAGTCCCCATTGGGAACCTGGTTCTGGCCCTTCATTGGGTAGCGGTTCATCGCAATCTTTCATTTTTAGATACATGACATCTTCGTCTGGGAAGTCAAACCCGATTGATTGTTGATCGTCAATCGGTTGATGAGCCAAATGATCGGCTAAAACACTCCCCTTAATGGCTTTCTGAGCGTGGTACTCTATGACATATTCAGATAGCAACATCTGCCAATGAGCAATCCTTCCCGTGAGAGCAGGTTTTTCAAATACGTACTTGATTGGATCCATTTCAGAGATTAACCAAGTAGTGTGGAAGATCATGTATTGTCGAAGACGTTTGGCTGTCTAAGCCAAAGCGCAACAAGTTTTCTCGAGCATCATGTATCGAGTCTCGCAGTCGGTGAACTCCTTGCTCAGATAGTAGATGGCAAACTCTTTCCTTTTGGTTTCGTCTTGTTGGCCAAGTACACATCCTATTGAGTCCTCTAGGACTGTGAGGTAGATAATCAGTGGTCTTCCTTCCGCTGGAGGTGATAGAATTGGCGGATTCAACAGATATTCCTTAATACTGTCGAAAGCGGTTTGGCAGTCTTCTGTCCAAACGCAGTCTTGATTCTTTTTGAGTAGTTTGAAAATCGGCGCACATGTCGCGGTCATGAGGAATATGAATCTAGAAATGTAGTTCAAACGTCCCAGGAATCCTCTGACTTGTTTTTCAGTTTTCAGAGAAGGCATTTCTTGAATAGCCTTGACCTTGTCAGGATCAACCTCAATTCCTTTCTGGCTAACGATGAACCCTAAGAGTTTCCCTGAACGGACACCGAAGGTGCACTTGTTGGGATTCAAGCGGAGTCTGTATTTTCTCAACCTCTCAAATAGTTTTGACAGGTGGGTCACATGCTCCTCTTCTGTCTTAGATTTTGCAATCATATCATCGACATATACCTCGATTTCTTTGTGTATCATGTCATGAAAAAGAGTAGTCATGGCCCATTGATAGGTTACCCCGGCGTTCTTCAAACTGAACGACATTACCTTGTAACAAAAAGTACCCCATGGGGTGATGAACGAAGTTTTCTCCATGTCTTTTGGCACCATTTTGATTTAGTTATAGCCCGAGAATCCATCCATGAAGGAGAAAACTTTGAACTTTGTTGTACTGTCAACCAGCATGTCAATGTGTGGTAAAGGAAAGTCGTCCTTCGCACTAGCCTTGTATAGATCCCTGTAGTCGACACACATTCTGACCTTTCAGTCCTTTTTGGGAACGGGTACGATGTTGGTTAACCATTGAGGATATTCTGATGTGGAGAGGAAACCTGCGTCAATCTGTTTCTGTACTTCCTCTTTGATTTTGATGGCCATGTCCGGATGAGTTCGTCTCAACCTTTGCTTTACTGGCGGACATTCCGGTCTCAGCGGTAGATGATGTTCCACGATGCGGGTATCCAACCCTGGCATATCCTGATAGGACCAAGCGAATACATCGGTAAACTCTTTGAGAAGCTTTGTGAAACTCTCTCTGGCAGTTGGACTGAGCAGTGCTCCAATCATGTTTTCTTTTCTCTCTTTTTCTGAACCCAAGCTTACCGTTTCCAACGGCTCTTTGTGAGGTTCAATGGACCTTTCCTCCTGTCTGAGGAGTCAGGATATCTCTTCTGGAATCTCGTCGTCAACTTCTTCTTCGGCCCCAAATACCGGGAATTCAAAGTTTGGAGAAGGCGTCGGATCGTATGTTTCAACGGGGTTTAAAATAAGCAATCTGCATGACGTGATGATTTGTGTTTAGAAGAGATAGAGGAAATGCAAAAGTGTGTGCAGTGTATTTCTTTTACTGCTTGTTTTTATTATTGAGTTGTTTTTTAGGATTACCATTTTCTGAGAAACGAAAAAAGAAAACGGCAATTAATGCGGAAATTACAGAATGACATTATTTTATTAATGAACAAGTCGATTCGTGAACCTACAGCCCTATAAAACAAAACTCTGTCGCTTTGGGCAATGCGAAGAGGGAAATTTACAGAAATTAAGCCCTATCAAAACATCTGTTTCACCTGGGAAGGGTGAAAGGTTAAAGACGGAAATTACTTTGACTTTTGAACAACTTTCGGAACATCGGCAGCAACCCATTGGCGGCGAACTCCTCAGTGAATCACAAAGTTTGGCACCTTCCTTGATTTGTCTTCAGAAATAACGTTGATTTCTGGCGGAACAGGATCATTTAAATCTGTCTCCCAGGCAGAATTGTCATAGGAGGATTCCTCTGTTGCATTTTGCATAGCATTTGTACTCTCAGGTATATCTCCCCATCCAGTTGACTGGATGTCTTCGAGCCTGATACGAGAGCTTTCAGGAGCGGTATATTTGACCATGAAGTCAAATTTTCCACTTGGTTGTCCCAGGGTGTCCCACACTTCTTTGGAATTGGAGGAGTCATCCCTTTCGATGACTTGACCTCAAGAAAAGCATAGTTGATGAACTCTAATCCTGTGAACGTTACGAATTCATCGTCGTGCTAGATATTTTCTGAATGACCTGAGTGTTGATCCCATGACATGGTGGGGATGCAGGTATTCTTTTCAATGATGCTCAGCTGATTTTCATTGTTCGGTTGATTCTCTTGCCCCAAGTCTCCTGGATATGGTTGCCAAATAGGCAAACCATCCATTGGCCCATAATAGTCGTGGTCAAAGTTATCTTTCATTAGAGTGTCCTCCTCTAATGAGTTTGGCGGAGCACGACATCCTTCTGGATCACAATCTCCATATATCATTTTGATATATGACCGTGGTATAAATCTCGGACCATGTACAAGATAGAAAAATGGAGTCTGCGTTTCCTCCTGAGATGTATAACCGTCCTCATTGAGATAGGACTTCCATTCCTTATTTGTGTCAGAGGGATCCTCCTCATTGATAGTGTGTACCTCTTGAGGCACTGGGTGAAGGAAACCTCCACTGCGAAAGAAGTTCCGAATGGGATGAGGACTTTCATCGCTGGTAGTAGCTGTATGGGTACAGGTTGCAGAAAAACCAAGACCTTTCTTTGTTTTATTATCAGTAGGAATGACAAGCTATCCCCATCCTGTTGTATTGCTACTCTCGATCGCTTTGATAGCATCTTTGTATGAGGAAATGGACATTCCCTCTTCGGATCGATTGTCCTTGCTCACCGACAGTGCTTGGAACTGAGTTCCAACAACCTCCTCGGGTTCTACACAAGTAGATGATGATAAGTTACTCACGACCAAGGCTTGTTCTCCACAGACTGTGACGAGTTGATCGTTCTTGACGAACTTTAACTTTTGGTGGAGGGTCGAGGTGACCGCCCCAGCCTGATGTATCCAAGGTCTTCCTAATAAACAACTATACGTTGCCTGGATGGCCATGACCTGGAAAGTGACTTGGAAGGTGTGAGGACCAATAGTTATGGGAAGGTCGACTTCGCCGATAACTGCTTTTCTGGATCCGTCGAATGCTTTGATGACGACCTTGCTGGTTCTCATCAGAGGGCCTTTGAAGGATAATTGCATCAAAGTGGACTTCGGCATATCATTCAGGGCTGACCCTGTGTCTACCAGTACGCTGGCTAAAGCATCGTCCTAGCAGTTAACTGTGATATTGAGCGCCATGTTGTGGTGTTTGCCCTCTTTAGGTAATTCCTCGTCACTAAATCCCAAATTATTGCAGGAAGTGATGTTAGAGACAATGCTATCGAACTGTCTAATTGTTACGTCCTGTTCTACAAAGGCTCGCTCCAAGACTTTCTGTAGAGCCTCCCTGTGCGCTTCTGAACTGAGTAAAGGTGATAACACCAAAATCTTTGAAGGAGTTTGTAATAGATGATCAACAATGTTGTATTCACTCCTTTGGATGAGCTTCAGTATCTCATCATTGTTTTTCTAAAGGTCGGGATCACTGGATTGACCGACTGGTGGATTGGGAACTTCTGTCTGAGGTTCCTTTTCTCTGTTATGTTCTCCAACTCCCCGGTTGAAGATTCGACCGCTCCGTGTTACACAACTAATGTCTGCAATATTCACGATGGAGGGTAATGGAATTTCCTCTCCATTCTCAATTATCGTTGCACCGTATTTGTAAGGGATAACCTTAGTTGATTCACACAGTTGTGGTCTCGGTAGATAGATGACTATGGGAGCCTTCTGATTTTTCTGACCATCATAAATAATATCGATCCATTCCTGGTTGGGAACTCTCGATTCGTCAAGTAGAGGGATGATGGCAAAAACATCCCTGGCCCTATGATGATTAGAGATTACGACAACATTATCAATTTGATCAGCGAGGTAGTCTGGCACCTAGTTGATTGGTCCGGAACCCGGATATGGGCGAATCTCTCTACAATCCACTTGACCCTGAAGAGCTGCTCGCACAAGGTAACATCCTTGGTTGCTTTTTGAACAGACTCTACAACGTTCATAGTTATGTGGTGGCACATGGCCACACCCACTTTGAATGCAATATAACCTCACTAGGTTAGCTTTCACCGATCAGACATCCTGACTTTGACATCGAGTAGGGTTCCTGTTATTGATACTAATTTGCTGAGTATCTCCATCCATATAGATTGGCATCCACCAGTGATTTAACAAGTGTTGAAGTGCCTCCTGGACAAGGGCACAACCTTGATGGTTTTTGCAACCCGCTTTACAGCCCTAGTAATCATGTGATACCAGGAATCCGAGGCGGACCTGCTCAGCGTGTAACTCTACTAGGTTGGTATTCATTAAACGAATGTCGAAGATTTAAACCATGTTGATCTGATAGGGATTCCTATCATGGTAGTCATGGATCCATCCAAGATCCATCTAACGTTGGAGGGCCTCTTGTACAAAAGAGCATCCCTGCTTATTTACTGAGCAAGTTAGACAAGAACTGTAATCGTGTCGTGGCAGATTATGATACTGGCTTTACCTTGAGTGCATTGCCACCAAGTTGACATTCATTGCACGGATGTCGTGGTTCTGAATGACGTTGGAATTTGTGTAAACCATGTTAACTCCACGAACTCGGTGCTCTTGGATCCATCCGAGATCCATCTGTTCCTACAGAGCTGATTGCACCACGGAACATCCTTGATTGCTTTTAGAGCAGACATCACACTGATGATAATTATGAGGTGGCACATGGCCATATCCACTATGTCTACAATGCATCTTGACCAAGTTGGCCCTTAATAAGAGTACATCATGAATTTGATAGACTTTGTAAGACTCTCCCTCTATCAGATTGACCGCAGCTTTCTCATGTTGAGGCAGCGGGTTCGTGAGAACATTGAGAACATTGTGATTTGTATCTTTGAAAGATATGTCTGGTCCACCTTAAACCAAAAAGGCGGATTTTCCGGTACTGCAAGAGGAGACTTAGTCTGGACATGCCCCTTGGCTAGTAGTAACGAAAATAGTTATGCATATCATATGGGTATAGGATTAAATCCCGGTGGCCGTTTCGTACGATTGTTGTTGTATGGAGGACAAGTTTGCTGAAGAGGCTGTTGAGTCCTTTGCTGATTAGGTTGGCTCTGCGCAACCTGAGGTTGATACGTAGAAACAGGCGCATGGTTGATAGCAGGAGTTATAGCTGCTACTAGTTGATAACGTCGGCTTTGCTTTCCGAGAGAGATATTCCCAATAGCTTGCTCCTTTTTCTTAGGGAGAGCACTACCATATCCTTTTATAGTACTTGATGATCCAGCGTATTTTATTAGATGTCCTTCTCGAACAGCTTCTTCGAGACGTACCCCCATACCGACCATTTTGGTGAAGTCACTGGGCGCACTGGCAACCATTCTGTTGTTGTAAAATGAGCTTACGGTCTTTAAGAAGATCTTTGTCATCTCTTTTTCCTCAAGAGGTGGACAAATTTGGGCGGCAATTTCACGCCATCTCTGAGCGTACTCCTTAAAGGTTTCTTTGTCCTTTTGTGACATCGATCTGAGCTGATCTCTGTCTGGTCCCATGTCCAAATTGTACTTGTATTGTTGGACGAAGGCAGTGCCAAGATCTCTGAATGTGCTAATCGTAGCACGGTTTAAACCCATGTACCATTTTAAGGCGGCACCGGTTAAACTATCCTGAAAGTAGTGAATCAGTAGGTCCTGATTCTCCATCTGAGCTGACATTCGCCGAGCATACATCACCAAGTGACTCTGAGGGCAAGAATTACCCTTATATTTTTCAAAATCGGGCACTTGGAACTTGTGCGGAACTTTCACATTGGGGACCAGACAAAGGTCTGCGGCGTCCTTTCCAAATAGATCCTGATCGCGGATGGCTTGCAGTTCCTTTTGCATCTCCAGGAACTGTTCTTGGAACTCGTCCATCCTGTCAAGCATAGTCTCCTTTTTACTAGAAGGTATATGTGGAATCTGTCCTTTCGAGACAGTGTGCAGCACAGGGGGTGGTACCGTGACTACGGCAGTGAATCTTGGCATTTCCCGGAGTTTGTAACCTTCAGGAGTCCTTAATATGCCTCTGGAATCCTCGTTTTCCTGAAGTTTGTAACCTTCAGGCCCAGCGGCTTCTGTTATGATTCCCTGATCTTCAGTGATCGGCGGGACATATCCTTCCGGGATATAGTTAACAGGCATGCCCCAAGGACGATCTTTTGGCATTTGATGCCTAGGATCATACTTTTCCACTATGGGCGTTGAGGTGATCTCTGAGATCACAGTTCTTTGTAGCTGAGCTTCTGCCATGGCTTACATGTCGTTACGAAGCTTTCTCATATCCTCTCTCAGAGCGTCGATCTCTTCTTTCAACTCTCTGTTCTCTTCCTCAAGATCATCCATCTTTTTCTGACGATTGGCCCGAGTATTGTACGAATGAGACAGATTGACTCTAGAACCGAGACACAAACGTGAGACTCGTAGGTAAGGAGAATACGTGATGTGAGAATGATGAATGCAATGATTAAGTGTTTTTTTGGTTTAATCAAAATAAACTTTGACAATTAGATTGCAAATATCAAACAGTGGGGAAACCCCGTTTTATTGAATTCAAAGGATTGCAAAAATAGAAATATAGTAGATTACAAGGTGCGGAAACAGAAACCTAACCTAATGGGTCCCGAGTCCTCTCTGAGGAGAACTCGGGTGCTGATTCTGGTACTTTCCTTTTCTTGGACCAGGGCTCTTGAGCCGTTGTCAGGTTGTCATTCCTTTGCCAGGTGAAAGGAGTGAGTAAATTCCTTTGGTCATCCTGATTTTCTACAGCATGCTGCTCCAAAATTTCAATCAGAGCGTCTTTATCCTTTAATAGTTGTTGTATTTTGATACACTCCACATTGAGGGTGCGGTACTTGTTCTTCCAAGACTTTCTCTCCCGCTGAACTTTGTTGAGAGTAACCTGAAGTTTTTCCGTTTTAGTCATGAAGTACATGACAGAATCCCTTGGCGGAAGAACTCCGTGATGAGGACAAGGCATCTTTAACTTGAGAGCTCTAGTTTGTACCCAGTGGAGATAAGGCTCCACCGAGACACAGTCCGGTTTTCCTAGAGACTCCCGTCCTTTCTTATGAACATGTTTCCAAGCGTGCACTATTTCCATCTTTAGTGCCCTATCATTTTCTCCTTCTTTGAAGAAAAGACCTTCCAGATGAGCATTCCGCGGGACATGCCTCATCGGGTATCCAAATTGACGACGAACCAACACTGGATGGTAATTGATTCCTCCCTTAGTTCCTATGAGGGGTATGTTGGGGAAGTTTCCACAACGGTCAATGATCCTGATTCCCTCATAAATCCTATTGCACCAATCAATGTCAGAGTTTGTAAGAGACATGATTCTCTGTGACCAACGTAAAGTATTCTTTTGATCCCAAAAAGCAGCAGACTTAGGCAAATGGGAGATAAACCATTTGTATAGCAGAGGTACACAGTATTTGATCTCCCCTCCACTGTACAAATTCCCTAAGTGTACAGAATGATACGCATCTGCGAGTAAAGTCGGCACAGGGTTTTCAATGAGAAAAACCTTAATGGCGTTGATATCAACGAAGTTATTGATGTTGGGAAACAAAAATAACCCGTAGGTGAGTAAAACAAAGATGCTTTCAAAAGCAGTCACGTTCCATATACTAGCGAAATACAGGGCTTTCTTTGTCAAGAACTGGGTCGGCAAACCTTGTATGCCACCCCTAGTGGTCATGTGAGTCCTGACCTCTGACTCATCCAAATAAATTGCTCTTACAATGGTCTGATCCTTTGGAATTTCTTCCAGTCCAGAAAAAGGAGCTCGATCAGTGATATGTAAATCAGTTAGATGAGAATATTCCTCCAGCGTTGGTGTGAGCTGATAATCCGGGAATGTGAAACAGTGATAGACCAGATCGTAAAACTGAACGAGTGCATCCATGATTCTTTCAATTACTTGAACCCTTAATAGAGATAGCAAACCTTCATACTTGGCTCTGAAAGCCTCTTGGTTTGTGATCATTCTCGCCAAACCTCTCAAATCCTCTAGTTTTGGAACCTTGAAGGTATACTTATGAGTTCTCCTTCTACCGAAATCCATGAGCGCAATCTTTTTCTCTGACATTTGCAATCATTGTCTTAGTTTAATTTGAAAAAGAGAGACTAGAAGAGAAGTTTTTCTTTGATGTAATGTTTTTTATTTAAATGAATGCATGAATGCAGCATACAAAAACATAGAAAAAACATGGGGTCAAAGGGTCGTTGTCATGAAGTCAAGGCTCTACCCGTCCCAAAGGTTTATACTAGTGATTTTTGTACCTGTCTCTCAAAATCATCAACTCTTTTTGAGAAAAACACCAGCGGGCCGGGAACCGTGCTAGGTGATGTTTTTTCAAAGAGGCATCAGAAGAGGGTGGTATCGCGTGACAACCATTTTCGATAGCTTCCGCACCACTAAAGGGGTTTTTCCTAGGTGTATACTCAATCTTTCCACATGCGGCATCACACGCATTCCCATTAACAGAACAATAAACACATATATCAATTAGGAAAAGCAGTATATATATTTGTCCTACTGTCCTAGACTTTAAAGAGCTATGAATCCTATGTTCCTGACAGAAAATAGCTCCCCGACGGAGTCGCCATTTTGTGGTTCCTTCCCAATTTAAAGTTTTTGACCTAAGATCCTAGTGAAGTCAACCAAAGTCCTATCCCCAGTGAAGTCACTGCCAAGAAAAGGATTTGTCCAAAGTTTTCACCTTAGATTATAAGAACGAGAGATGAGCCCTATGGTGGGCGCCAGTTTTCTATAGCGAGCGAAACTAGACGTGTTTCTTAAGCACTGTCGCTCTTTGGGTTACTACAGTTCGATTCATTTTTTATCCTATTGAAGCTGATGAAGGAAGGGAAATAGATGTCTCCAATTAACCCTGCTTGCATACTGAGTTTAAACAGCGGTCTGTTAGGTTACGGATGATATATGGTAATGGGGCCTTTCTTTGTTCTTACTTTTTTTCTAGAGTTAAAACATTGGACGATTCATGGGTAGGATGTTTAGGACTGGGGGAATGGGATTTTGAGTTTTTGTTTAGTGTGCTCGCTATGATTTTTCTTTCAATCTTATGCCTACGTATTCCCGTTTACCGAAACAGGGAAATCAGAGCGATCATAGTTCCTCCTATTCTATGGGAGGAAATGGTGTTTTGGTGTCTTATTCAAAGCCCAAGACATGAAGCTAAAGGTGGTTTATATCTTTTTCAAAGCCCAAGATGTGAAGCTGAAAGGTCTATTTGTATCTTGTTCGAAGCCCAAGATGTGAAGCTAAAAGGGTATTGACTTTAGAGAGAATTTGTCATCTCTAAAGAGGGGTCTGTTTATCACAACTGTTGGGTGACTGTTTATAAAGGAGAATTACTTTAACCGGGATATGCGAATTCTAGTAATGCCATAATTTCCTTTATAGGGGATTTTAACCTGAAGGAGAAGACTTAAACTCAGTTTAGAGCAATGCCATCTTTTCTTAGGAATTTCTCATGCTAAAAGAGGGACAGTGGCGTGGATGTAAATAATCCAGAGGCTTGTAGCTTACAGCAATTAGATGGAGGGAGTTGTTGATGTTTGTATCCTGTGAACGAGGCACAGTTTTGATGCTAAAAGGTTGATTGACTCAACAGGGGTTTCCTTATACAAAGCCTAAGAGGAGCCTATCGGGGCCAACAAGAGGGTGTTTTTATGTGTCTCGTACGAAGCCCAAGATAGAGGAAAAAAAGGGTTGACTCAACAAGAGAGTGGTTTTATATGTGTCTTGTTTGAAGCCCAAGACGGGGGCTAAAGGTGTTTGACTCAACAAGAGAGTCTTTTTGTATCTCGTTTAAAGCCCGAGATGGAGGCTATGGTGATCGACTCAACAAGAGAGTCTTTTTATACTCAACAAGAGAGTGTTTTGTATCTCGTACGAAGCCCGAGATGGAGGCTAAAAGGATTGACTCAACAAGAGAGTCTTTTATACTCAACAAGAGAGTGTTTTGTATCTCGTACGAAGCCCGAGATAGAGGCTAAAAGGATTGACTCAACAAGAGAGTCTTTTTGTATCTCGTACGAAGCCCGAGATGGAGGCTATGGTTATTGTTTTAGTTGAGTGACAAGTCCAATATGCTGATTTAAAGAGAAAATCAGTTCTTATATGAGTAATGTTTGCACTCAGGGATTTTGATTCGAGGATCATGGATATTTCCTGTTCTTTAAGGAAATGGGAAATCCAAAGGGGATTGGGACTGTCCAAGTCTACAGGTTTCATCTCCTAGTTTTGGAAAGGACTTGAGAATGTCTTTGAGACTCAAGGAAATCAGACTGTCCAAGTCTACAGTTTTATCTTTTGTACTATGCTTAAAGAAACAGTAGTAGGGTCTAGACTCTTTGAAAGACTGTTCTATCAAGATGACTAATTTCTGTTCCTATACCTCTAGGAGGTCGTCGGGACAATTTCTACGAAGCCCAAGAGGAGGCTGGAAACTTTTAAGAAGCCGAGGGATAATTTGTACGAAGCCCAAGAGGAGGCTATCATTCTCGAAGGAAGAAATCATTTATATGAAGCCTAAGAGGAGGTTGTGAATACTTCTAAGAAGCCGACGGGTCCTTGTACAACGCCCAAGAGGAGGCGGGGATGCTTTTAAGAAGCCTGTGGGTCCCCAAACCCCGAGAAATTCAAGACAGGCTATTCACAAAGAATAGATCAAGCCAGGAAAGTTCAAGAATTTGGAAGAAACTCAAGAGATGTCATTCACGGAGAAGAGATCATCTCTTGGGAGTAGAGTTTCTTGACAATTCCTAGGAGGACAGCCGAAGAGAAGACTGTATCTGGTACTCCTATTGGGGATCTAGTTTGTCTATTTCTAAGAGTGATCGAAACGGCTTTTCCTAGTGCTAGACGTAGTTGCCGGGGAAACTCTAAATATCTATACTATTATTACACAGTTGATATGAGTTTATGAAAGGAGACTTACAGTGAAACAACCCCACAATACAGTTATATGTATATGAAAGCGGTAAATGAAAGCGTATAAACACTTACTCGGTTGTAGAGCTTCCATGTTGTTTGGTTAGTTGTTCAACAAAGAAAGATTAAAAACAATAGTATATTTCAAAATCAAAGGAGAAAGTGCTTTGAAAAGAAAGATTGGGGCTTACTGCTCAAGGAGAGGCCCATGGTTTTTACCAATGATTGCACTATCATTTTGTACAGATGGGCTTATACAAGTGACTGTGCCCCAAAAAAAGGTTTTCTGTACAAAGGGGTGGGTCTTACACTCTCTCAAGAGGCCCAAAAGGTTTTAAAGAAAAAGAGTGGGGCTTATATCACGAGGGTAGGCCCAGATAATTTTTCGTTTGAAATGGCAATCGCGCCGAGATTTTGAAAACGCAGTGGGTCTTATACAATGACTGAGGCCCAAGATAATTTGGTTTTTAAAAGGGGTTGGGTCTTAAACTCTAATAGAGGCTCAAAAGTTTTGAATGGGTCTTATAGCTCGAGGAGAGGCCCGGATGGTTTATTTTTAAACGGGCGACGATCGCGCCGAACTTTTCTTTTAACGCAGACGGACTTATACAATATCTGAGGCCCAAAATTGTTTTGGTTAAAAGGGGATTGGGTCTTACACTCTATTAGAGGCCCGGAATGTTTTAAAGAAAAATAATGGGGCTTACAACTCAAGGGGAGGCCCAGATTTGTTTTTCAATGGATGATGATCGCGTCGAACTTTTTGAAATACAACGGGACTTATACAATAAGTGAGGTCCAAAATAGGTTTGTATTTACAAAGGATTGGGTCTTACACTCTATTAGAGGCCCAAAAGGTTTTAAAAATGATTGATGAGGGTGAAAATCAATGAAACCCTAATTTGTTATTCTTTTAAAAGTAAATATTAAAAGAAAATCAATGACAAATACCAAATGAATTTGAATAAATCACTTGTGATTTTTGTTTAAGGTTTGAAAAATGAAGTTTTAATCACAAGAGATATTAAAACTCATTTGGTCTTGATTTTTCAAGGTGAATGTTCATTTTAAAATGTTTAAAAAACATTAAAAAGGAATTTATTCACAAAAATACTAATTATATTAAATAAATAATATAAACTTAATTTTTTTGTAGAATAAAATATTTCAACATTTTTTTGATTTTTTGCAAAAAGAACCAATAAAAAATAATTAAAATTTAAGGAGTTATTAATTTTCCAATTAATTAACAAAACATGATAATATTGGAAAAAATGGCAAAATGTGAAAAAACACAAAATGGCATGGGTGGGGTTTGAACCCACGACCACAAGGTCACAAGGCGCGCGCCTTACCAATTGGGTGGTGATACATCCATTGTTTGAAGTGAAACCACAAATATACAAGTCATGCCTTGGTTTTAGGCCTGGCCCAAGGCAAGGCAAGGCAAGTTTTGGCTCAAAAACGTGAAGGTCATAACTTTCTCAATTCTTAATGGTTTGAGACAAAATTTATATGCATCTGGACTAGAATTTCACAAGGAATCCAATGGTGGTGGTAGTTTTTTCAGATCACACTCCCTCCTCAAAACCCGATAGTGGTTTTGAAAAAGGCCTATAATTGCATTTTCTATGCTACACTTTGATACAGGCATGAATTACATGATCAATTGGTTCAAACACAACATATTTAACATGTATGAGGTGTGCATGATCAGTGGACTTCAAAGCATTGCATATTTTGGAAAGTTCAAGTCATGAGCTTACCTCTTTTTGAGCTTTTCGGAGTTTTTGTACAATATCTCAAGCCTCTTGTTCCAGAAATGATTTGATGCTTTAGACACACTCAAATGATCCTTTAGAAGCTTTTAGGAAGTTTGGAATCAACTGGTACCTGCAAAAACACAAACTGGCCCTTTCTTGCAAAAGGGGTTAAAAGTGACCAAAATAGCAACTTTCTCAAATGGTGTTCCAGATGGGGGGAACCATTTGGGACAGTTCAAGGATGATATTTAGAGTGTGTTTGAGGTTTTATCTGGTTTGGAAAGTGACTGAATCAAGACATGGCTTGAAAAATGCACAAAAAGCCTATTTTGAGGTTTTGAGAGGTGACTTTATGATTTTGTGATTACAGGTCACTTGTGAGAGTTTGGATCACCTACATATGATGTTTATGAGGTGTGTGTGTGATTGTTTGATTTAAAAAACTCTCAAACTCAAAAACTCAGAGTTACCTTGCTAAAGAAGGCATTTTTGCCAAGAGAAAGAGATTTTGAGGAAAACATATATTTGATGGCTTTGGTGTACTCAAACTGAGCACAAATGAGCTCTATTTATAGTAGAGCAAGTTTGTTTTGGGATCAATAGTGAATGGCAACTGCAGCTGAGGTTTGGCCAATGTTGGCAAATGAAAATCCAAGTATCCTCTAGCCATTGACTAGAGGTTAGAGCACAGAGCTTTGGTTCCCTACTTGTTGGAGGAATCTTGACTGAATTTAGTTGCAAATGTGTCAGTCCATGCCACCTCTAAGCATCTATTAAATGCTCCAATCCAAAATTGGAGTCTTGTCCCTCTTTTAGGCAATTCTAGGTTTGGCATGCTACTTCTTGTTCCAAGGACTTTGGAGGCTTGGCTCAGTGATTGTCCCCTTTAGATTTGATCCTCAGATATGTCCAAGATAATGACAAGGCTTGGAATTGGCTGATTTTGGAAAATCGACCAAAAATGCAAAATTTTACCTTGGTTTGGCAGTTTTCAGCAAGGCATTTTGCCACTACCATAACTCTTAGCTCAAATTGAATTTGGTGATGTTCTTGGCCATTTTGGAAAGCCCTTATATGATACAACAACTGTTTGATCATATTTGGTTTTGATACTTTTTGGATCCAAGTGAAAAATGTCCCTACATTTGGAAAAAAAGTGAAGCCAGATTCTGACTTAGTGAAAATTTCATTAAGTGTTGGAAAAAAGTGACACTTTCACTTTTTGTGATTTTGATCAATTCATAACTCAAAATCCATGAAGAATTTGGAGGGGGTCAGTTTTTAGCTTTTGTAGAGGGCCATGAGATCTACAAATCAAGCTTTGGATGGGGATAAATGGCTTTGTGGTTTAGGAGTTATGATCCTCCAAAGTTGGTACCCTTGCCACTTTGTTCATAACTTAGAAATTTTCTAAGTTTTTATGGTTACCCCTTTTACAAGTTATCCCATTTTCTTTTATTTTTCTTGATGAATGATGATTCAAATCATACATTAACATCATTTTAGGGTTAAAAGACCATTTTTATGAAAAATCTCAAAAAGTCAAAGTTGACTTTTGTGCACAGTTGACTTTTTATTAGATGAATTCCAAACTGTGCAATCCTTTAGGAAATCATGTCCTTGACCTAAATCAAACTTGATGGACATGTTCCATGGGTGTTATAGGGTATATTGAATCATGTCTTAGATCTTGGGAGCATGTCCTGGTCAAAAGTCAAAGTTACAGTTGACTTTTCTCGCGAAACCCTAACTGTGGTACTGATGAAATTGAGACTTGTTGCTCAAGCTTCTTGGATCAATCCATTGTTACAAATGGATCAATGTGGTATGTTGGAGATCCTCAAATCATGTCTTGAGGTCTTGGCTCATGATTTGTCCCAAAAGTCAACTTAGGGGTGAATTAGGTCTAGAAACCCTAATTCCTGATTCTTGATGTATGCATCCCCTGAGGTCAAATTGACTTGATGCTTGGGGTCATAAGGTTCCATGGAGCATCATAGGTTATGCCTTGAAGTATTGGCTCATGCCTAGAGGAAAGTTTCCATCTGGAGGCCCTGGTCGACCAAAACCCTAATTTGGTGACACTGGCGATCTTGAGGCTTGATCCACCTAGAAGGGAGCAGCCTTGTGCTTAATCCTTGCAGTGGGAGTCCTTTTGATCCATTGTAGATGTTTGAGAGATTTAGACAAGTTAAAGATCATGTCATTCCTTGATTGATCCTTTGTCCAAAGAGCTCTGAGAGGGCTTGAAACCCTAAGTTTGATTGTAGTAAGTGTTCACCCATCTTTGGGGAGACTAATGAGGCATAATGATAAATCCATATTGTGATGATGATTTGCACAATGATGGGAATCTTAGTGGTCAAAATTTGGGGTATGACACTAGGGTTCATCGTCAGCCAGAAAGGAATTGAAGTTGATCCTGACAAGGTCAAGGCCATTCAAGAAATGCATTCTCCGCGGACTGAAAAACAAGTCAGGGGATTCTTGGGACCTCTGAACTACATTTCTAGATTTATATTCCTCAAGACTGTGACATGTGCGCTGATCTTCAAATTACTCAAAAAGAATCAGGACTGCGTTTGGACAGAAGACTTCCAAACCGCCTTCGATAGTATCAAGGAATACCTATTGAACCCGTCGATTCTATCACCTCCAGTGGAAGGAAGATCACTGATCGTATACCTAACAGTCTTGGAAGACTCAATGGGTTGTGTACTTGGCCAACAAGACGAAACAAAAAGGAAAGAGTCTGCCATTTACTATTTGAGCAAGAAATTAACCGACTGCGAGACTCGGTACACTATGCTTGAGAAAACTTGCTGCGCTCTGGCTTGGGCAGCCAAATGTCTTTGCCAGTACATGATTCTTAAACTACTTGGTTAATCTCCAAAATGGATCCAATCAAGTATGTCTTTGAAAAGCCTGCACTCACTGGAAGGATCGCCCGTTGGCAGATGTTGCTATCAGAATATGACATAGAATACCACGCTCAAAAAGCCATTAAAGGAAGTGTTTTAGCCGATCATTTGGCTCATCAACCGATTGACGATCAAGAATCAGTCGGATTTGACTTCCCAGACGTAGATGTCCTGTATTTGAAAATGAAAGATTGCGAGGAACCGCTACCCAATGAAGGGCCAGAACCAGGTTCCCAATGGGGACTTATCTTTGATGGAGCTGTCAATCATTATGGAAACGGAGTTGGGGCAATCATCATGACACCTCAGGGTACCCACATTCCTTTCACTGCTAAACTTACGTTCAAGTGCACAAACAACGAGGCCGAATACGAAGCTCGTATCATGGGTCTCGAAGAAGCGATCGACTTAAGGATCAAGAACTTGGATGTATATGGCAATTCAGCCCTAGTTATCAATCAAATCAAAGGAGATTGGAACACATACCAATCAGGATTGATTCCTTACAAATATTACACGAGAAGGTTGTTACCCTTCTTCAACAAAATCTAGTTTCATCACATCCCTCGTGAGGAGAATCACATGGCTGATGCATTAGCCACTCTCTCTTCAATGATTAGTGTAGGTCAATGGAACGACTTACCTAAGATCGACTTAATGTGCCTTGGTATCATGATATCAAATGCTTCCTTCAAAAATAAGAGTACCCTCCTGGGGCGTACAGGAAGGACCGAAAGACCCTCAGAAGACTGGTGGGAAACTTCTTTCTGAGCGGTGATACACTCTATAAGAGAAACTTTGACATGGTCTTGCTCCGATGTGTAGACAGACCAGAAGCAAACATGCTGATAAAAGAAGTTCATGAAGGATCCTTTGGCACCCATGCCAATGGACACACAATGGCGAGAAAAATTCTAAGAGCAGGGTACTATTGGTTGACAATGGAATCCGACTGCTACAAGTACATGAGGAAGTGTTACAAGTGTCAGATATACTCAGACAAAATCCATGTACCGCCAATGTATCTCAAAGTTCTCTCTTCCCCCGTGGCCTTTTTCTATATGGGGAATCGACATGATTGGCATGATTGAACCTAAGGCTTCGAACGGACATCGGTTCATTCTAGTAGCCATTGACTACTTCACCAAGTGGGTCGAAGCAGCGTCGTAGGCCAATGTAACCCGACAAATGGATCCAACTTGAACAACAAGATGGTGAAGGAGTTGTGCACTGAGTTCAAGATCGAACACCATAATTCATCTCCCTACTGACCTAAGATGAACGGAGCGGTAGAAGCGGCTAACAAGAACATCAAGAAGATCGTTCAAAAGATGGTTATAACCTATAAAGACTGGCATGAAATGATACCCTTTGCTCTTCACAATTATCGCACATCTGTCCGCACTTCAACAGGGGTAACCCCTTTCTCTCTAGTATATGGCAACGAGGCAGTGCTCCCCATAGAAGTAGAGATCCCATCAATCCAGGTATTGATGGAAGCTAAGCTAACAGAAGCTGATTGGTGTCAAAATCGACACGATAAACTCAATCTGATCGAAGAAAAGTGAATAGCGGCTCTATGCCATGGTCAGTTGTATCTTCAGAAAAGGAAACCTTGTGCTCAAAAGGATACAATCATTTCTCACTGATTCTCGGGGCAAATGGACCCCGAATTATGATGGCCCATATGTGGTCAAGAAAGCCTTCTCAGGCGGTTCCTTGAGACTCGCAACCCTGGACGGAGAAGAATTTTCCTACCCCACGAATGTTGATGTAGTCAAGAAATACTTCGCCTAAAAAAAATGTCTCGGTGGATTGAAAACCCGAAAGGGCGGTCCAGGCAAAAATTAGAGACATGATCAAAAATCATCTCGGTGGATTGGAAATCTCAAGGTACAATTCAGGAAAAAGTTAGGGAATAATGGTAAGTAACTATGTTCAACAGGGGCAAATCCTCAGCAGCAGTTACACCATCCAAGAAAAACTCAAGTCAAGGTCATCTTTGACAGAAGCTCAGGATGTCCAGAATTCAAAGTTGGTTGAAGGATAGCGGTAGTTATGTTTCTGATCGTGAAGGCTGGATCAGATCCTGTAGAATTGGGCTGCCAAGTGCGTTAGGGATGTTGGTCGTATGGAGAGGAGGGGGGTGTACCTGCAAGGTACTCCAACGCTCAAGTAAGAAAGGGTCAGAGAAAAGGGGAAAGTACAAAGTATGAATTCTTAGGGTGAATATTGGATACCTGACCCTCCCAAGCAAGAGGGTTTATATAGAGCCCCCAGCGCGTGGCCAACGGTCCTATTTTTGTGGCGAAATAACCGTTTTCCCCAAAGAATAGGTAACTACCCAAATTAGCCGTTATGTCGGGCAGGGTGCCCAAAACTAGCCGTTATGTCGGGGAGCAGTGAAGTCGTGCGTGACGGGCAGTAATTTCGGGGAGGAACATTGCATTCCTTGCCCGGTTGGAGGGGCAGAAAGGTAACTTTCGCCCCTCTGTGGATTGGACTTAGGCAATTTGGGCCGCTCTGGAGCAGAAGCGGATTGGGCCATGTTTATCCATTGGTCCAGTCCAGAACAGGAGCCCCCCAAGTCGTTGCTCCCGGGAATGGGAGTGATGACTTAAGGACAGTTTGTTGCTCAGGGGAGCTAGCATGGAGTCGTCGTTTGAAGATAAGGAGGATTATCTTAATGCGCCCGTGACCCCTGGTGTTCGTGAAATTCGTGGTCGTGACCTTGTTGCTCAGTGTTCGGGGAGAGTAGCGGTCAGACAAAATTGGAAACGATGGGACGCCACGTGTGCCTAGAGCTCTGTGTAGCAGTTAATAGGCAATGATGGCTAGTGGATAGCCATCATGGCCTACGAGCGCGTGTTCGCACGTGCCCCTTTTTATAAAAGGGGGAAAATCGTTCCATTTGGGACTTTTTGCTCTGATCTCTCTCTGTTTCCTTCAGCGTTCTTGCCCGTAACCGCCGTCTGCCTACTCCGACCACCGCTTCAAGCTTCGAGCAGCTAATTTCGTCTACTTAAATCAAGTAAGTTTTCTGATCTAGAACTTGTTCTACTCCTTTTGGTTGTTGATGGTAGGTTGCATGTGGTTAGGGCTAGGTTTAGAGGACGAAATGAGTGAGTTTCCGGTGATTGTTGGTGGTGGACAGTGGCTGTGCCATTTTTCTACCTCTAACATGTCACCGGAGTTAGTAGTATGTTTCGGCGATCGGGGTGGTCCACGGCGATGTTACGACAGCTATGCATGGGTGACCGCCTTATCTGTTCATCATCTGAGTGGGTGATGAGTTTTCCGGTAGGACATTCCCAGATTCCCGTGACGCTTTGCGATTTCCGGCGAAGCTTTAAACAGAAACTGGGTATGAGTGCGGGGAAGCTCCTTGCCCGGGATGATTGGCTTTGAGCGTCTCCTCGCAGGGAGGTGTCAGCTTTTCCTTTGATGTTAGGGCTTAGGCCGGGGACGTTGTCCTCATCCCTTTGCGCGCCCTTTCACTTGACTTAGCAGTGGAAGGGTGGATTTGATTTGCTGTCGAATTCACTTTCTTCTCTGCTTTTCAAGTGATTGTAATGGCGACGGGGCCAGATAGAGAGGTTATTATAGATACATCCGAGGAAGAAACGGGCTCCGAAGATAATAGCACCTCGACGACTTCGAGTTTGGTGACTTCGAGCTCTTCCAGCGATGTCAGGGAGGAGGAAGAGTTGGACGTCATGGACGAGGACGTCGACAGGTTCTCCGTGGAGGAGTGGGAGGTTGCCGAACCTGCCGAGCATGTGTCCACTTTCGCAAAGTCCTTAGTGGACGTTTTCACGGAGGTAGACCGGAGGGAGAACGGAAGGTGCACTTCCCTTCCTTAGACGATCTTGTCTGTACGCACTTCGGGGACCGTTTTACCATGTATGAATATGCTTTCAAGGAGCTGGGCTTGAGGTTGCCGTTCACTGATTTTCAACAGTCAGTGTTCAAGTATTTGAGATTGACCCCTACGCAACTCATCCCAACTCGTTGGCCTTTATCCGGGAGTTTGAGCTGGTATGTGAGCATCTCTCCATATGGGCTACTCTTCCTTTGTTCTTCACTGTCTTTCATCTCCAACGGCAGCTGTCGGGGAAGAAGTACGGTTGGGTTTCTCTGAAGCAGCCCCACAAGTTGTTCAAACTGTTTTTGAAGTCAATACGAACGTTTAAGGAGCGTTATTATGTTGTCGAGCCCCTGTCCGAAGCTGCCCAGGACAGTATGTATGTCTGGGAGATTGAGGTGGATGAAGACGAGAATGACCTGCGCGACAAGGAGGAGAGGTTTATCGAGCGAAGAATCTATAAGTTCCCCATCCATTGGGCACCAGATCATTTTACCAAGAAGCCCAGTGACTATGTCTTCCAACCAAGCGAGCTACGCGGGCAGGACGCCGCGGCGTACGAGGTGTTGGTGAAGTGGGTCAACTCGTTTCGGCTTGCTGAGTGCTAGACGAGCAAGGGTAGTCCGATCTTCGAGGAGGACGGGAGCTAGAGGGTTGAGCATCGATTCATCAATATTAAGGCACTGCTGGAGTGCAAGACTCCCGAGGATGCCGAGAACCTGCTTGGTAGTCTTAGTTATTTAGATTTTGTTCGCGTCATTTCTTTTCCTCATATCTAACATGCTCGTATTTTGTTTGTGCAGGTGAGATACCTCAGGCCCACGACAGAGTTGTGAGGAATGCTCTTGCGAGGAACAAGGTCGGGGCAGCACCTCCGAAGTCCTAGATTGCTGGTGCCCGTGTTCCTCCTCCCGTGCAGTCTCCTATGGGGACCTCTTCTTCTCCTACTCCTGCTCCCCGGGGGTCTCCTCTTCCTTTGACCGGTCGATCCAAGCGGCAAAGGTTTAATGACGCTGTGGACCTTACTCGGGCGTCAGAGAAGGGGAAGTTCGAGCTTCCTCCTTGCATCCATAATCGGAAGTTCTTCGAGGGAACTCTCTGATTGTGCCTCGGGCGAAGTCTCTTCGCTTGGAAAGTATGGATCGCCCGAGCAAGAGGGCGTTGGCGGCCCAGGACGCTTTTGCCTTGGTCAGGATGTTAGAGATGGCAGTTGTGTACGCCGAAGGGGATTCGGCGACTGAGGCCGAACTTACTGCTACCCGTGCTACCATGGCGTCCCTCAAGGAAGAAGCTAAGGGTGCCGACGATGCTCAGAAGAAAGCTGAGGAGGAGGTAGCTCGTTTGAAGGAGGAGAACTCGACACTGGCGACGGAGAAGAAGTCTGCCGAGGAGTTGATCCAGCGGCTGAAGGTGGCCAATGCCCCGGGTGACGATGAGCCGGAAGATGTGAAGGCATTGAAGATGAGATCCGAGCTGGTTGCCCGTTTGCTGACGGCCGAGGATGATGGCATTGTCGTCGCGGGGGAGTCTTTCGGGAATGCCGTTGCTCAACTGCGGGTGGTGAACCCTGAGCTCGATTTTTCTGTCGAGGGTACTCACTACCTGGCGCATGTTGAGGATGGTCGTATTGTCATGCCCGACGGTCTCCTTGAAGGTACCCCCGAGGATCAGCCTGCAGAGGACCAGGGATCTCAGTCAGAGCCAGTCGAGCACGCGGACGAGTGAGGAGTTTGTATTTTTGATGTTGTTGTAATCTGTCCGGCCTGCGTGCCGTGTAATTGCTTGTAATTTATTTTTGGGGGGCGTGGCCCCCGTTTCATGTAATTTAGTACAATCATGGCCCTTGTGGCCACTTATTATGTTAAATTATTACATGTTTGATTCTACCATTTGCATGATTTTACTTGCTTTTATTTTTTGCTAAGTATTGTACTCATGCTCGTTGTAGATGTATATCTGCCCGTGATTGGGAGTATTTGACTTGCGCAAATATTTTAGGGGGATTGCTCGTTATAGATGTGTTCGACAGTGAGGGGAACTGGTCGAACGGTTGGGGAATATCCTGGCGGGGTGCGAAGCTCAGGTCGCGTTTGAGGCCTGAGTTCGCGGTGTGAACGTCCCATCGCGAACTGGGGTTCTGCCAGTCATGGTACTTTGATGACAGCGATGCTCGATCGAGGAGCGCTGTCGAGCTGTTACCCGACTCTTTACTGAGCGAGGTTCTGCTTTATTCGTATGCGACGCTTGTACCTAGACGCGTATAGTGGTCGGTAGCTGACGTTCGTCGTTGCGATGGGTCGAACCGAGAATTTAGTTGTAGTATTATTTTAGCTTTTCGGTGTTCCATGGTCGAGCAAGTTCTTCCCCAGTGAGATGTTCTAGGTAGTAGGCCCCATTTTCCGTTTTTGCTCGGACGCGATAGGGTCCTTCCCAGTTGGCTGCTAGTTTGCCTTCGTAAGATTCTTTGTGGTTTCTTCTTAGAACAAGGCTTCCCACGTCGAACTATTGCCGTATCACCTTGGCGTTGTGCCTGATGGTAATTTTCTGTTTGAGTGAGGCTTCGCAGAGGGCTGCCCCAGTTAGGATTTCCTCGACGAGGTCGAGTTCTTCTCGCAGTGACTCGTCATTCATCTCCTCGTCTAGGGGCGACTCTGTCCGCCTAGAGGGCACTTGAACTTCGACGGGAATTACAGCCTCTGTCCCGTATGCTAGACGGAAAGGTATTTCCCCGGTCGTTGAGTGTGAAGTTGTGCGGTATGCCCATAGTACGCTGTGCAGTACCTCGACCCATGCCTTCTTTGTTTCGTCCAGCCTTCGCTTGAGGCCTCGAAGGATGACTCGGTTGGCTGCTTCAGCCTGCCAGTTTGTTTGAGGGTGCTCGACGGATGCAAAGTGTTGCTTCGTGCCTAGTTGGGTGATGAAGTCTTGGAACTTCCTATCTGTGAATTACGTCCCGTTGTCCGTTAATATCGCTTGGGGGATACCGAAACGTGAAAGGATGTTTCGTTTGTAGAAACGCAGGATGTTGAGGGCAGTTATTTTGGCTAGAGCTTCCGCTTCTATCCATTTTGTGAAATAGTCTACGCCCACTATTAGGTACTTGTTCTGGCTTGATCCTACCACGAAGGGTCCTAGGATGTCTAGGCCCCACCAGACGAATGGCCACGGGGAGGACATGACCTTGAGCTCGTTAGGAGGAGCTAGGTGCATGTCCCCGTGTCGTTGGCATTTATCGCATTTCTTCACGTGTTCTTTCGCGTCGTGCTGCATGGTCAGCCAATAATACCCTGCTCAGAGGGCCTTTCGGGCAAGCGACCTTTCTCCGAGATGTTGGGCATTGATTCCTTCGTGGTTTTAGCGTAGGATGTGCGCGACCATTTCTTCCTCGACACACTTGAGAAGCGGAATGGAGAATCCCCGCCTGTAGAGTTTATCTTCGACCAAGATGTAAGAGCAGGCTCTTCGCCTGACTGTGCTGGCCTCATTTGGGTCGGACGGAAGTTCGTCTTTGGTGAGATAGTTGAAGACAGGGGTCATCCAGCAGTTGTTGTCGCCGATCACCTGCACGTCGAGTGTCGCGGAGGCCTTCTCGATGCTGGGTCGAGGAAGTACTTCCTGTATGACGGATTTGTTTCCGCCTTTCTTCTTTGTGCTGGCTAGTTTGAATAGCACGTTTGCTCGCACGTTATGTTCGCGGGGAACGTGTTTCACTTCCACTGTTGTGAACTTCGCCATCTCCTTCTTGACCAGGGCCAAGTATACGGTCAGGTTTTCGTTTTTGGCTTGGTATTCTCCCCGGACCTGGAGGGCCACGAGTTGTGAATCCATGTAAATGACGACTTCTTCTGCGCCCAGGTCCTTGGTAAGGCGTAGCCCCGCGAGGAAGGCTTCGTATTCAGCCTGGTTGTTGGAGGTTGGGAAGGACAGGGTGAGTGATACTTCAATGATAATGCCTTCGTTGCTTTCCAATATGATGCCCGCACCGCTTCCTGCCGAGCTAGAGGAACCGTCCACAAAAATGGTCCATTTGCGTGCTTCGCTCGGGGGGGAGTCTGTGAATGTCATCTCCGCGACGAAGTCGGTCAGAGCCTGGGCTTTGAGAGCTTTCCTGCTTTCGTATTGGATGTCGAATTCGGACAGTTCCAACGACCATTTGAGCATTCGACCGACCATGTCTGGTCGTCCGAGAAGCTGCTTTATGGGTTGATCTGTTCGAATCACGATCGTGTGAGCCAGGAAGTAGTGTCTTAACCTCCTGGCTGCATTGATGAGGGCCAGCGCCACCTTCTCTATCTATTGGTATCTTAACTCTGGTCCTTGCAGCATTTTGCTCGTGAAATAAATGGGCTTCTGCCCGTCAGGTGTCTTGCGGATGAGAGCGGCGCTCACTGCTTCAGTTTCTACGGCGAGGTATAGGTACAACGTTTCGCCATTGTTCGGACGAGAGAGGACCGGTGGCTCTGAGAGTGCTCATTTCAGATGGAGAAGGGCCTTGTCGCACACCTCGGTGCATTCGAATGCTGCCTCTTTGCGGAGGAGTTTGAAGAATGGTAGGGCGTGCTGGGCGGACTTGGCCACAAAACGAGATAGTGACGCGAGCATCCCGTTGAGGGACTGGATGTAATTTTTGGACTAGGGTGTAGGAAACTCAGAGAATGCCCGGCATTTGTCGGGATTGGCCTCAATTCCTCGTTCCGTTAAGTAGAAGCTGAGGAATTTGCCTGCCCGAACACCGAACATGCACTTCTCCAGATTAAAATGCATTTTGTATTTCCTGGCCTGTTCGAAGACCTTTCTCAAATGGGCAGTATGATCGGTTTCCTCGTGGGATTTTATGATTATGTCGTCCATGTAGACTTCGAGCATGTCGCCTATTTCTCCCCAAAACACTTTGTTTATCATTCGTTGGTATGTTGCTCCGGCGTTCTTCAGACCGAAGGGCATTACGTTGTAGTAATAGTTTCCCAATTCGGTCATGAAGGCCGTATATTTTTAGTCGGACATTGCCATCGGAATTTGATTATAGCCCGAATAGGCGTCCATGAACGATAAAAGTTTAAAACCAACAGAATTACCAACAAGTTTATCAATATTGGGGAGGGGGTAGGCATCCTTCGGGCATGCCTTATTGAGATCGGTGTAATCAATGCACATGCACCATTTTCTATTAGATTTTTTAACTAATCCAACGTTGGACAGCCAAGTGGTGTACTTGGCTTCCGAAATAAATTTGGCCTCGATGAGGTCCTTTACATCTTTTTCAGCAGCCTCCGTCTTCTCCGGAGACTGCTTTCTCCTACGTTGTGCTACGACCTTGGCGGCCGGGTCAATTGTCAGCTGGTGACAGGCGACGGACGGGTCCAAGCCGGGCATTTCGGTGGCGCTCCATGCAAAGAGGTTGGTATTCTCTCAGAGGCATGCTTTGAGCTGCTTCCTCGCAATGTCGGGCAAGTCTGCTCTAATCTTCACTCCCCGTTGGGGGTCTTCGCCGAATAGAATGATCTCAAAGTTGCCATCCGAGATGGGGCGCATCAAATGAGAGCTGCTGCTGGACGATGTGGACGGGTTGGCTGAAGCTGCTCATTCTTCCGGTTGGTCTTCCTCGGGGAAGCGACTGTCGAGGTCGATGGAGTCGACCTGGGGCAGAGGCTTGGCCTCCTCGGAGCTGCTTGCCAATACTAGCTTGCCCGACGCTTTAGGCTTGGACGTAATGGTGTTGAGCCCCTTTGTAGCTGCCTCGAAACACTTACGTGCAGCTTCGATATCGCCGTACAGGGTGGCGACCATTCCTTTCGAAGTGTAATACTTCATCTTCAGGTGGACTGTTGAGGGTACCGCTACCAACTCGGCCAGAGTTGGCCTTCCAAAAATGCACTGGTATAGCAACGGGCAGTCGATCACCAGGATTTTCATTTTGATGGATCTGGCCATCTCAGCTGATCCGAAGGTCACGATCAGCTCGACGTAGCCCCACGGCTCGGTCACTGATCCGTTGAATCCCTGTAAATAGGACCCTACATAGGGGGTAAGGTGCGATTCGTCCAGCTGAAGCGTTGAAAACAGCTGGGAGTACATGATGTAGACCGAGTTGCCTTGGTCGACTAGGATTCTGCGAACATTGAAGTTCGCCATTCGGGCTCTGACGAGCAAAGGTATGCTCGAGTTCGGGGATCTGCCGAGGAGCTCTTCCCGGTAGAAGGAGATGGGAACGGAGCCCTTCTGGGCCTGATCGAGCGTGGTCACTTTATTGGAGCTCATGTTAATCAGATGTTCGAACTTGTGTTTCACGGGGCCCACACTGACTTTGTTGAATCCCCCGCCAGAAATGACCATGGCAGAGGGAAAAGTCTCCCACGGGTTGTGGGCCGCGAAATAAGCAGGGGCGTTGAGCCCGTCTGGGACGTAGAAGTCCTCTGGTCGCGATATGGACATTGCGACCTGTATGTTGGCATCTTCCAAGGAGGGTACCTCCTCCTCTATCTTCTTGGACTCCTGGGTGTCCTGCCGAGGAGTGTCTTTCTTCTTGGCGAACTGTTTCAGGTGCCCGTCCCTGATCAGTATCTCAATGGCATTCTTCAGATGGATGTAGTCTTCTGTAGTATGGCCGTGACTTTTGTGGAAATGGCAGTATTTTGATTTGTCCACGTTTGGTCTGTTCGGAAGTTGTTTGGGGAAGCAGACCCCCGCTTGTTTGAACTTCGAATTGGCACATTCAGACAAGATCTTTTCCCTGGAAACGGTCAGGGGAGTGTAGTCATGGAACCGCCTGGAGGGTCCTTTACTGTCACGGGAGTCGCGAGGACGGTCCTCGCGCCTCCTTTCGCCCCGACGAGATGTCGAAGCTTCCTCTCCTCTGGATGACCGAGCATTCTCCTGATGGCGTGATGCTCGGACGTTGTTGGACGCAACCTTTTCTTCGTACTGAATATGTTTTTGGGCTTTGAGGAGGAGGGCGTCAATGTTCCTCGGTGGCGCGAGGCCAATGTCTTTAGAAAACTCGGAGCCTGGGCGGAGCCCTTGTTCGAGCAGAAACTTCTTCATTTTGTCCGTTGTAGGGACTTGTACAGCTTCCTTGTTGAACCTCTCGATATATTCGCGGAGAGGTTCGTCTTTTCCTTGGACTATGGCTCCAAGAGAGGCCTCAGTTTTGGGGTGGCGGCGAGATGCTGTGAAGTGTCGCGGGAACATCCTGCCCAGCTGTCTCCACGAGGTAATGGACTCCTCGGGCAGTTGCTTGTACCATGTCATCGCTCCCTTTCAAAGCGTGGTCGGGAACAGTCTGCATTTGATGGCGCCCCGTACGCCGCGGTAGTCTAACAGCGCATCGATGTTCTCGATGTGCTCGTCGGGGTCGGTGGTTCCATCGTACGTGCCAATTGACGGGGGTTTCTCCAAGCCCTTTGGTAGACGGGTAGCCAAGATCTCCTGGGACAACGGGCTGCGAGGCTCGTCGTCGCTGCTGGAACTCGTGTATGATGGGGACCGAACGGGATGCTCGCGGTGATGGTTCCTCCGAGGAGAAGGAGACCGGTTCCTTCGCAGGGAAGGTGAGTGGTTCCTTCAAGGAGAAGGTGAGTGTGCTCGTCCCTTGGACTTGATCGGGGGAGATTGCTCTTTCCTTCGAGCCCTCTCGTGATCATGAGCGTGCTGGTCACACGGGGAGATCTGGTCACGCTTTCGGGCTACGCGAGGATCAGGCTCTTGGCGCAGTCTTCGGTCGATTTCTCTCTGTGGCTGCGGGCTTCTTGATCGTCGTTGGTTCCTCCGCGTAGGAGAGGATCTTGGGCGGTGGGACTCTTCTAATGCCCTGATCCTCTCGTTCTGCTGCCGGATCAGGGTGTTGGTTTTGTTGATCACCTCCAGGAGGGCTGCCACGGCCGGGTCGGCGTTGGGCGGAACAAGAACGGGTTGGACGTCAAGTGAAGGTTGATCGTTGTTGTAATTAGCAGGGGCAGGGGAAGGAGAAGCAGTGGCTCCGTCCCGGAGGAAGCGGGTATCTCGGAGGAGAGACGACTGGTCGTCAACGTCAGATTTGTTGACGGGGAGGATGGTGGTTTGGAGAGCATCCTTGGTGCAATCTTGGGAGGCCATGATCATGATGATGTTTGAGAATTATTTTGATCTTCAGTTTCTAAGGAAAGAAAGATGGGGAGAACAATGATTCCCACAGACGGCGCCACTGATCGTGAAGGTTGGATCAGATCCTATAGAATTGGACCGCCAAGTGCGTCAGGGATACTGGTCGTATGGAGAGGAGGGGGTGTACCTGCAAGGTACTCCGACGCTCAAGTAAGAAAGGGTCAGAGAAAAGGGGCAAGTACAAAGTATGAATTCTTAGGGTGAATATTGGATACCTGACCCTCTCAAGCGAGAAGGTTTATATAGAACCCCAAGCGTGTGGTCAACGGTCCTATTTTCGGGGTGAAATAACCGTTTTCCCCAAAGAATAGGTAACTACCCAAACTAGCCGTTATGTCCGGCAGGGTGCCCAAAACTAGTCGTTATGTTAGGGAGCAGTGAAGCCGTGCGTGACGGGCAGTAATTCCGGGGAGAAACTTTGCATTCCTTGCCCTGTTGGAGGGGCAGAAAGGTAACTTTTGCCCCTCTGTGGATTGGACTTAGGAAATTTGGGTCACTCTGGACGGATTGGGCCATGTCTATCCATTGGTCCAGTCCAGAACAGTTTCAATGTAGCCCTTTTCCCTTAAATTACCATTTCCTAACTTTGTAAATACTCCATGGAATCACGCGCTTGGCTGATTTCCATCCAATCAATAAAAGTTGAGCCCTTGTGCTTTTGTTTGCAATTCTCATTTGTTTTAGCTTTACAGAACGACGTTTAATATGATTAACGATTCTTGAAATAAAACAAAAATGAATTTACTTGTTAAACTTTTTTCTGCTTTTAAAATAAAGATGGCAATTTCTTTTGACTGTTGAACATCGAAAGAACCTCGATCACTTCTCCAGAAGTAATCGAACTTTAAATTGCAGAATCAAAGTGCTCCTTCTAAACCAGTACGCTTGAATGAAGGATCAACTATGTCAGAGACCGTGTTATGTCCGACACCCCCGGCAGAGTTCTTACCTCCTAAGCCCGACCAACGGTTTTCCCAGCGGGGACTATCTCTCCTAAGCAAGGCGGAATTGCTATCGTGAACCAGTGATACTTTTCATCTCCCATTGTGGCCGAGTATCCAGACATGTTCATCTATCAGTCTGTATGTTGCGTCAGTTTTGTCAGCATATACATACATACATCATGCATTATTGATTTACATTCACATTAATATTGCATCACTATCACTCTAGTCGGTCTTATCCCCTAGTGATAAAAGTCCTCTCAATCGAGTTGTCAGTTCTGTCCCTGTCAGGAAACGTGGCGTCCAAACAGTCCCTCTTCCAGTAATTTCTGGATTGTAGTGGGCTCTCGACCACTTTGATAACTTGAACCTCTGAAAAGGCAAGAAAACATTCATTAAACGTCACTGTTCGCCATTGAAGAGGATGTCTTCGCTTTCCCGAATTAAGGAAAATCCCTAGAGAAAGCCTCGCAACCAGGGACTCTCAGCAGCACATTGGTTCTTCTCTCCAGAAAGTCAATGTTAACAAAGTCATCGGCACCTCAAAATTGGATTGCATCACATGGCATTTCTCCGAGAAGATCTCGAGGAAAAGTATGATGTAATATCCCCAAGTAGGAAACAGTCTTTCAAGAGACTCATTTTCCCCAGTAGAGTCAACAAATGGCATCTCTAAAAATAAGTTTGTGTACCTCTATAGCTCAGACAGATGGGGTCCCCAGAAAGTCTGATATCAAAACTTTTTCCAACAAATGGCATCTCTCCAGGAAAGTTCGGCGAGAAGTTTGAGGAAAAACCGCTACGAATAGCGTCCCTTGTCAAGAAAGCTTATTGACAAAAGAAACTAAGACCAGTTACTTGGTAGGAAACCAGGATCGAGGGGAAGTTTATATCAGAAACTGAGACCAGTTCCTTGGTAGGAAACCAGGATCGAGGGGAAGTTTATATCAGAAACTAAGACCAGTTCCTTGGTAGGAAACCAGGATCGAGGGGAAGTTTACATCAAAAACTAAGACCAGTTCCTTGGTAGGAAACCAAGATCGAGGGGAAGTTTAAATCGAAAACTAAGACCAGTTCCTTGGTAGGAAACCAGGATCGAGGGGAAGTTTACATCAAAAACTAAGACCAGTTCCTTGGTAGGAAACCAGGATCGAGGGGAAGTTTATATCAGAAACTTAGACCAGTTCCTTGGTAGGAAACCATGATTGGGGGGAATTTTTACCTTTTCTAAGCAGCATCACTTAGCTAAAGAAGATGGACGAGCAAACTACCGTTCACAGCAGACCATCAAAATTTTGGGTATTCTGATATTTAATCCTCTTGCACCCCGAATGCCCAAATACCTTCGCCATTCATACCTTCGGGTCCAAGAAGATTAAATAGGGGCATCTGTTATACCCCAAATTTTGACCACCTAGATTCCCATCATTGTGCAAATCATCATCATAATAGGGATGAACCATCATACCTCATTAGTCTCCCCAAAGATGGGTGAGCATCCACCACAATCAAACTTAGGGTTTCAAGCCCTCTCAGAGCTCTTAGACAAAGGATCAATCAAGGAATGACATGATATTCCACTTGTCTAGCCTCTCAAACATCCACAATGGATCAAGAGGACTCCCACTTCAAGAATCAAGCACAAGGTTGCAGCATTCCAAGGGGATTAAGCCTCAAGATCGCCAGTGTCACCAAATTAGGGTTTTGGTCAACCAAGGCCTCCAGATGGAATTTTTCATCTGGGCATGAGCCAATGCTTCAAAGCATGACCTAAGATGCTCCAAGGGACATCATGAACCCAATCATCAAGTCAATTTTTCCTTAGGGGATGCATTCATAAAAAATCAGGAATTAGGGCTTCTTGACCTAATTCACCCCTAAGTTGACTTTTGGGACAAAACATGAGCCAAGACCTCAAGACATGATTTGAGGGTCTCTAATGAACCACATTGATCCATTTGCAATAATGGATTGTCCTAAGAAGCTTGATCAACAAGTTTCAAATTCACCAGAACAACTAGGGTTTCGCGGATGCTCCCAAACCTTGGGACATGATTCAATACACCCTATAACACCCATGGAACATGTCCATCAAGTTTGATTTAGGTCAAGGACTTGATTTCATAGAGGATCGCACAGTTTGGAGTTCATCTGACAAAAAGTCAACTTTGACTGTTTGAGATTTTTCACAATTATGGTTCTTTGACCCTAAAATGATGTTAATGTTTGATTGGAATCATCATTCATCAAGAAAAATCAAGAAAAATGGTATAACTTGTAAAAGGGGTAACCATAAAAACTTAGAAATTTTCTAAGTTATGGAACAAAGTGGCTAGGGTACCAACTTTGGAGGATCATATCTCCTAAACCACAAGGCCATTTTTCCCCATTCAAAGATGCATTTGTAGCACTCATGGCCCTCTACAAAAGCTTCAACTACACCTCATTCCAATTCACCATGGATTTTGAGTTATGGAATGATCAAAATGGATGAAAACATGAAATGTCACTTTTTCCAACACTTAGTGAAATTTTCACTAAGTCAGAATCTGTTTCACTTTTTCCAAAATGTAAGGGCATTTTTCACTTGGATCCAAAAAGTGTTAAAACAAACTATGATCGCACATATGTTGTATCATATGCGGGCTTTCTAAAATGACCAAGAACTTCACCAAACTCAATCTGAGCAAGAAGTTATGACAGTGGCAATATGCCTTGCTGCAATTGTCATAACAAGGCAGATTTGGGGATTTTGCTTGATTTGCTCAAATTTTGCAAAGGGCAAGCAAATCTATCCATCTGAACACCTCAAGGGGAGACCAAGGAGGGAGAAACACTGATCCATCAGCCTCGCAAGTCTTTGGAACCAAAAGTAGCATGCCAAACCTAGAAATGCCTAAAAAAGGGACAAGACTCCAATTTTGGTTTGGAGCATTTAATGGATGCACCAAGGTGGCATGGACTGAGCCATTGCCAACTGAATTCAGTCAAGACTTATCCAAGAACTAGGGAACCAGTAGCCTGTGTTGTAACCTTTAGTCAATGGCTAGAGGAGACTTGAATTCTCATTGATCAACATTTACCAAACCTCTGCAGCAGTTGCCATTCACTATTGCAGCCAAAACAAACTTGCTCTACTATAAATAGATCTCATTTGTGCTCAGTTTGAGTACACCAAAGCACTACAACACTTGCTTTCCCCAAAATCTCTTTCTCTAGGCAAAAATGCCTTATTTAGCAAGGTAACTCTGAGTTTTTGAGTTAGAGAGAATTTCCATCACAGCTCATGATCCAAACACATCTAATATGTCATATCTAAGCTATCCAAACTCTCACAAGTGACCTATAACACCAAAATCTCAAAGTCCCCTCTCAAAACCTCAAAATAGGACTTTTGTGCATTTTTCAAGCCATGTCTTGATTCAGTCACTTTCCAAACCAGATAAAACCTCAAACGCACTCCAAATATCATCCTTGAACTGTCCCAAATGGTTCCCCACATCTAGAACACCATTTGAGAGAGTTGCTATTTTGGCCACTTTTGCCCCTTTTGCAAGAAAGGGCCAGTTTCCATTCCTGAGGTTTCTAGCTGGTTCCAACCACTCTAAAAGCTTCTAAGGGATCATTTGAGGGTGTCCAAAGCATCAAAACATTTCTGAAACAAAGCACTTGGGAGATAGCCCAAAGGCTCCAAAGAGAGGTAAGCATCACAACTTGAACTCTCTGAAATATGCCTTGCTTTGAAGTCCACTGATCATGCATCTCTTATACATGTTGTATGTGTTGTGTTTGCACCAATTTATCATGTAATTCATACATGTACCAAGAGGTAGCACAGAAAATGCAAAACATTGCCTATTTCAAAACCACTCTCGGGTTTTGAGGAGGATTTGTTTTCTGGAAAAACCACTATCACCATTGGATTCCTTAGGAAATTCTAGGCCAAATGCATATAAATTTTGTCTTCATCCATGGAGAAATGAGAAAGTTATGGCCTTCACGTTTCTAACCAAAATCTTGCCTTGCCTTGCCTTGGCCCAGGCCAAAAACAAGACAAGCCTTGTATATTTGTGGTTGTGTTTCAATACACTGATGTATCACCACCCCAGTGGTAGGAGGCGTGCACTGCACACAAGAGGTCTGGGGTTCGAATACCCCTCGCCCCAGACCCCCTTTTTAATTTTTCCACTTTTTTATTATTTTTAATGATTTGAAAAATTAATAACTCCCCCAATTTTAATTATTTTTTATTGGTTCTTTTTAAAAAAAATCACAAAAATGTTGAAATATTTTATTTCATGAAAAAATCAAGTTTATATTATTTATTTAATATAGTTGGTATTTTTGTGAATAAATTCATTTTTAATTGTGTTTTATACATTTTAAAATTGAATTCTCATGTTGAAAATCAAAACTAAATGAATTTTAATTCATCTTGTGATTAAAACATCATTTTTCAAATCTCAACCAAAAATCACAAGTTGTTTATTCAAACTTACTTGGTATTTTATCATTTTCTATTGATTTTCCTTGAGAATTTACTTTTTAAAATGATGAAATTAGGGTTTCCTTGATTTTCACCCAAACAAAACTTTTTGAATAATCTTTGGGCCTCTAGTAGAGTGTAAGACCCAACCCTTTTTGAAAACCAAAATGATTTGGGCCTCAGTGTATTGTATAAGTCCCGATATCGTCAAAAAAGGTTCGGCACGATCGTCGCCTTTTTAACAAAAACCCTTGGGCCTCTCCTTGAGCTGTAAGCCCCATCACTTGTACAAAAGTAAATATTTGGGCCTCTAGTAGAGTGTAAGACCCAACCCTTTTTGAAAACCAAAATGATTTGGGCCTCAGTGTATTGTATAAGTCCCAATACCGTCAAAAAGTTCGGCGCGATCGTCGCCTTTTCAACAAAAACCTTGGGCCTCTCCTTGAGTTGTAAGCCTCATCTCTTGTACAAAAAAAAGTAACTTCTTTGGGCCTCTAATAGAATGTAATACCCAACCCCCTTTTTACCAAAACTATTTGGGCCTCAGATATTGTATAAGTCCCTCCGTGTTAAAAGAAAAATCTCGGCGCAATCGCCAGTTCAAAAATCAAATCATCTGGGCCTACCCTCATGTTATAAGCCCCATTCCTTTTCTTTAAACACCTTTGGGCCTCTTGAGATAGTGTAAGACCCATCCCTTTGTACAGAAAACCTTGTTGGGCCTCAGTCACTTGTATAAGTCCCTGTACAAATTCAAAACAATAGTGCAATCACTGATAAAACCTTGGGCCTCTCCTTGAGCTGTAAGCCCCAACAATCTTTTCAAAACACTTTCTCCTTTGATTTTGAATCCAAATATATGTTGTTATCCAACTTTATTTGTTGAACAACTAACCAAACAGCATGGAAGCTCTACAACGGGTAAGTGTTTATCCGCTTTCATTTACCACTTTCATATGTATATAACTGTATTGTGGGGTTGTTTCACTATAAGTCTTCTTTCACATCCTCTTTATATACTTGTCAAATACCCACTGTGTAATACTAGTATAGTTATTTAGGGTTTTCCCCGACAACTACATCTAGCACTAGGTAAAGCCTTGTTGGTCACTCTTAAATACAAACAAAACTAAATTCCCCATAGGATTCTAGATACAGTCTTCCCTCCTCTTGGGGTTAAACAATATGGAGACGTGAAAGGCAGCATTCTCGGTGAACCCTTTCACAGAATGTCACCCTTAGAAATTGTCAAAGAAACTCTAACTCCCCATAGATGATCTTTTCTCCGTGAATGGCATCTCTTAAGTTTCTTCCAAATTCTCGAACTTTCCTGGCTTGATCTATTCTCGGTGAATAGCATGTCTTGAACTTCTCGGGGTTTGGGGACCCACAGGCTTCCTAAAAGCATCCCCGCCTCCTCTTGGGCATTGTACAAGGACCCTTCGGCTTCTTAGAAGTTCTCATGCCTTCTCTTGGGCTTCAAACAAGGACCCTGATGACCTCTTAAAGGTATAAGACAGAACTTAGTCATCCTTTGTTAGAGCAGTTTTCCACTGTCAAAACTCCGGCTGTTGTAGGGTTGATACTCATCCCTTAATGTCCGCGCCTCCTCTTGGGCATAGTACAAAGGATAAAACTCTAGGCTTGGACAGTCTAAACCTCTTGAGTCTCAAAGACATTCTCAAGTTCCTCCAAAACATAAGCAGAGACCCAGTCTCTCTCATGAGAGTTCCCCACACTTGGACCTTCCTAGGAATCTCAGTGACCTTCGGCAGTAAGACAGCCTCCTCTTGGTCTTTGTACAAATGATCCTCCCCAGCGAAGCTAACCTTTTCAGACTCTCTTGTTCAGTCCAACCTTTTTTTAGCCTCTGTCTTGGGCTTCGTACAAGACACACAAAAAACTCTCTTGTTGAGTATAAAAGACTCTCTTGTTGAGTCAAACCCTTTTCTCTATAGTCTCCGTCTTGGGCTTCGTACAAGACACACAAAACACTCTCTTGTTGAGTATAAAAGGCTTTCTTGTTGAGTCAATCCCCATTTAGCCTCCGTCTTGGGCTTCGTACAAGACACACAAAACACTCTCTTGTTGAGTATAAAAGACTCTCTTATTGAGTCAATCTCCTTTTAGCCTCCATCTCGGGCTTCGTACGAGATAGAAAATTACTCTCTTGTTGAGTATAAAAGAAAGAAAAACACTCTCTTATTGAGTATAAAAGACTCTCTTGTTGAGTCAAATCACCTTTTAGCCTCCGTCTTGGGCTTTGTACAAGACATATAAAACACTCTTTTGCTGAGGATAAAAGACTCTCTTGTTGAGTCAATCACCCGTTCAAGACTCTCTTGTTGAGTCAATCAACCTTCAGACTCTCTTGTTGAGTCAATCAATCTTCGAACTCTCTTGATGAGTCAACCTTTTCTAGCCTCCGTCTTGGGCCTTATACAGGACAGATAAAAGCACTCTCTTGTTGAGTCAAACCACTTCCAACCTCCATCTTGGGCTTTATACAAGATACGTTCTCCCCAAAGGAGTCAAAATCCCTTTTAGCCTCAGCCTTGGGCGTTGTACAAGACAGAAAGAACGTTTTCCCCAAAAAAGTCAAACTTATAGCCTCCTCTTAGGCTTTGTATAAAGAAATCCCTGGTTGAGTCAATCAACCTTTTAGCATCAAATTGGTGCTTTGCTCATAGCATACAAACATCAACATTTCCTCTCTAGAGATGAAAAACTCTCTCTTAGTGAGGACCCTTTAGCTTCATATCTTGGGCTTTGAACAAGATACAAATAGAACCTTTCAGCTTCATATCTTGGGCTTTGAACAAGATACAAACCACCTTTAGCTTCACGTCTTGGGCTTTGAACAAGACACCAAAACATATTTTTCCTCCCATAGAATAGGAGGAACTACGATCACTCTGATTTCCCTGTTTCGTTAAACGGGAATACGTAGGCATAAGATTGCAAAATCTTATCGAGCACACCAATCAAAAAACCCAAAATCCAGTACCCCCATATATCTACTCAAAAGCACCATATCCTAACATCCTACCAAAAACCTCGCAAATTATCCAAACATTATAATTTTAACAAAATAAACCGAAGAGGGACCCACATCTTAATCGCATATGTAACCTAACAGACAGCTGTTCAAACTCAGTATGCAAGCAGGGTTAATTAGAGACATCTATTTCCCTTCCTTAATCAGCTCAATAGGATAAAAAATGAATCGAACTGTAGTACCCAAGCGATCGTGATTCAAGACCACAAAAATCGCGCTACACTACTGTGCATATGAAAAAAGACCATCTTCATCACACAAACCACTTTCTTCATCATCTTTTCCACCATTTTCATAAATAAAAAACAAAAACACAACCTTACTCTTTCCATGACCACCACCCTCATATCATGACCACAAAAGAAAAACCATAATCCCATCATCAACTCATGCTACTACTATTCACTTCCATCAACCTTGCCTTTCCCTCAAACTCGACATACACCATCCCACAAGAACTTCCATACACCATCATTTTCATAACACTACTTCATTTTTACTACACATCACCCTTCATATCCAAACAGACCGCCATCATAAGACACACAACACTACACTTCATATTTTTTTCACAAACAAAACCACCACACATACCTTCTTCTTCCCTCTCACATCCATCTTCTTTCACCATAAACCATAACCTCACCATGCTATAAGTTATGACACCTTCATATCCTCATTTCAAACATCAACAACAACAAACTGTCTCCATATCACCACTTATAACTTCTTCTTCTTCTTCTTTTGGATCATAGAACCTTCTTCCAAAGTCGAAACTTGAGAAGAGTGTCGGCTATGATGCTTATGTTTTGCAAGTGTTTGCATATATCGATCGGATAAAGTTATATAATCGTTGTACAAATCAAGAAGAAGTAACAGTAGTTGAGGTCTCTTCTGGTAGTAAGTTTCAACTCTTTCTGCAAAAGTATTGATGCGTCCGCAAGCGCACGGATTTATCAAAGTAATATAAAAGATTGTCGAACCCACAGAGACCAATGTCAACCTACTGTAAAGCTAAGGCTGATGAATATTTGATTAAGAGGAAACTAGAACTAAACTAAAAATGAACTTAGAAAATAAGATAATAAAGAGAGGCCGGAATATGGATTCCATATTCCTAGAGGACTTTGTAGAATTCGGGTACTAATTATAACTATAACTTAGTTATGTAAAATATACCAACTTAAAGGCTTCGCCTCACGCTCTCGCGGTATTAACTAAAGTCATGTTCCCTAATCCCAAGATTTTGCTCTCGCTCGCCCGGTAACTAGGAAATATATTTTGAAAGCCAATAATATCCTAAACGCATCTAAAGCGCTCTCGCTGTATTTAGATTTGTTGCCTAATTTCCACTATACGGTTCGACCCCCACGCTCTCGCAGTGCCGACTTTAACCTTAATTAATTTCTCACTCTTGTGACAAAATCGTGTTAAATACCCTTTCACTCTCGTGACAAAGTTATTTAAATTAGACTTGGAAATTAAAACCAAAACATAATTTTAATCATAAGTTCGTACCTATTAATTTCTACCGAGTCCCGTCGGAAACGACGGTCCTCATACGCCGGACTCTAAACTATTTAGCTAGACATAATGACAGACAGAAATAAGCAATTTTGGGTTTTTAGATTAAACAAAAACATGATAAGCGATTTAAAATAATTTAATATAAGGCAAGACATAATTAAGCAATTAATTGAAGATAATAAAGTAAACAATAAAACAGAACCTGTAATTAAATGGAACTGGAAACAATGCTTGAACTGAAGTCGTAATACGCCGGCAGGATTTAAATCAAATACATAAATTAAACTATAGAAATAAATCCTAAAACTATATTTGTAATAGTCCCCCAATGTTGAGAACTATTACTTTTACATCAATGAGAACTGCTAAAAAATAAACAAGAAAAATCTGGCGAAAAAAGAGAAAAGAAGAGAGATCCTCGTGTAGCAAATCGCCTCCTTTTATAGCTTGAGAAGTTGTTGTGAAAGAGAGAAAAAATCTGCCGTGGAAGTTAGTGGCCAAAAATATCTCAAGCACCCCTTGACTGGTTGAACGTGGTTGGAGTGGAATTGGTACCGTTGAGTGGTCCACGTACTTAAACGTGAATTCTGGGAATTATTCATGTGCCGATCGCCACGCAATACGTGATGGTCATCACAACTTGAAGTACTATGACGGTCGCCATGGACCTGTGACGGTCGTCATAGTCCTATATTTATTTAATGGTGGGCGCCACCCATAAGGTGTGACGTTCGTCACACTTATGTTGTGTGATGGGCCCCACCCATGTTTTTTTTAAATGATTCTTCTTTTCTTCTTCTTTCATATTTTCTTCAAAACATCTTCTTTTCTTCACATTTCCTCCTTTAATTCTTTTCTTTTCTTTCTTTTGTGAATTAATCCAAGTCACCTGAAAAAGACAATAAATACCAGCATAATAAAACATAAATCAAAGAAAATAAATAAAAAAACTAAATTGCATGCAAACCGGGTCTAAAAATACGATACATTTATATGTTATCAACACCCCCACACTTAAACCTTTGCTTGTCCTCATGCAAATTATGACTCGCGAGAAAAATAGTGTATACGGATACTCATCCTAGGATACCAACTCTACTTTGGTTAAGTTTATGTCGATAGGTACTTGCTCACACACTAAGGATATCGTAACAACACAATTCCTCTTTTGCGGTCATCAACCTCCCTCCTATACAAACCAACCTGAATCATGTCATTATACCTAAACCTAACTTACTCATCCTTCTTTCGTCCCTTTTCATTCTGGCACAATCACATTAAGCCCATTATCCTTTCACATTCATGGTAGGATAGCCTGTTAATGACTATGATCTCATCATTTTTTTTTTTGCACATTGGCTTAAATATCAATAAAATAAAGAAGTTTGTACCGTTGGGCTAAATGATCGGGTGAGGATCACCTAACTTAGAAGGAGCATTCATTTTTTCTTTTCTTAATTTACCTTTTAAGCCTGAGATCATACACTTATTCTCATCGGCTTCCTACTTAGTGTGTGCTTAGGATGGTGCTGACTGCTAAATAAACTAATTAGGGACTACTAAAGGGGTGAGAGCTTAAGGCTACGGCATAACAAGTACTCGAATTGATTTCCATAATTAGGAGGCTCACGGTGTTAGAACGATACCGATCTTGCGGAATTTTCCCAAGTCTTACAATCTAACCTCAATTTCATCTGTAACCTAAGATTTTCAAAAGAAACACTATTTTTAACTCAAAAATTTTCAAAATATTTGGTATGGCTCAAGAGAATAGGGAAATCGATAGAAAATATAAAATCAGCATAAAGACTCGACATCACATGCACAAACGGACAAAACATTTAAAACAGAAAAAAAAATTAAAATCATGCTGGAAAACAGTAAATCTAACTAGAAAGCGGTAAAGTTCCTCCCCCACACTTAAACCAAACATTGTCCTCAATGTTTTGATAAAAAAGGGGTAAAGGAAAGGTAGAACCTGTATGAATGCCATTGCGTGCTACCACAACCAAATTCACTCTAATTCTTCCCTTGTTGTCCCTGTCTTCGTTGCCCACTTCTACTCCGGTGTCTTGCACTACGAGTTATCTGAATTTGCTGAAACTTCATTTTCTTGAAGCCGCTCATCATATTGCCTATTTTCGAAGGAAGTACCTGCAAAAATTGTTAGAGAAATACGGTGCGGTGTGTGCAGGTGGAACCTGACCATGCGAAAGGACAAGGAGAAGGTGAGTTACGAATGGGAGAGATATGTTTTCTCCCATCATACTCAACATTGGTGTCACCACCACCAGCGACATTCGCATGAATGTGCATGGGCACCAACTCATCTTAAGGGGTTGTCATCTAGAGATTTTTCGCCTAAATATGGCTGTGAGACGTGACAAGCTATACAATTCTTTATTTTCTGCAAACACAAACAATAAAAGGAAAACATTAAATTAAAAGTTCGTGGGTTGCCTCCCACGCAAGGCTTTGTTTAACGTCGATAGCTCGACGGCTAATAATTTTCGATTTCCATGGCCACTTATCAAGCCATCTCACATATCCCTCACCTTTTCTTCTCTTCCTTCTGTGGGGTGGTTCATTCTTTTGAACTTGTGGTGGCGGTTCTGGATCTATCCTAAGTAATAGCTTTTCGAGTTTGGGCTTAGTTATTTCATCCATCACCTCAAAGTTTAACCTTACCCTCTTAACAGTAATGATATCCCTAGTTTCATGGTCCTCGAATTTTCTCTTTTTATGCGTGACCTCAAACAAAGATGCATCGGTGTAGATATTTTCCAATACCTCCGCATACGTTTTGGATTGGGATTCTACCTTTGGTGGGGTATATGGAGGAGGAACGACATTAGGTGCTTCCTTCGCTGCCTCTTTGACGACCTACCTTTCAGGTGATCCCAGTGAATTTTTCTCAATCTCTACTTCTTCCTCACCAGAACTCTCCTTAACCTCATTATCACTCTCCTCGGGATTCTCGATTTGTTTTTCATTAATGGTTGTCACAACATCCACATGCTCCTCAGGGGAGGGTCCTATAGGTGTCTGTGCAAGCAGGGAGATTTGAGTCTCTAATACCTCAGTGAGTCGCGATGGACTCGACTATTATGTTTATCTACCTAAGGTTTTCATAAGTATCGAGATGTTGTCTTCTAAGCTCTTCATTCTGGAGAGTTTGTGTCTCCGCAAAATGCTCCATCATGGATTCTAGCCTCGAATTAGTTGTTGTTTCAATGAAATCCTCCATTAATGTTTCAAGGTTGGAATTGACGGATTCTAGCGGTTCCTCAAAATATTGGGAGTGGTAATCATAGGGAAAATTTGGTTGCGGTTCCTCAAGATTTTGGGAGTGGTACGGTTCCTCCAAATACTGGGAGTGGTAATCGTAGAGGAAATTTGGGTGCGGTTCCTCGAGATATTGGGAGTGAGTCAGTGTCGCATTGAAATCTTGCATTAATATTTCTAGGTTGGAATTAGGAGATTCTTGCGGCTCCTCAAAATGTTGGGATTGGTAGTTGCAGAGGTAATTTGGGTGAGAATGAGTTAGTGATGCATTGAAATTCTCCATTTGTATTTCGAGGTTGGAATTATGGGATTCTTGCGATTCCTCGAAATACTGGGAGTGGTGATTGTAGAAAAATTTGGGTGATACATAGTTTTTAATTTTTTTAATTTTTTTATTATTTCTTTTATGGGAGTGCCTTAGTCTATACAGTGCAACAACGGAATAACAATATTGACTGTTAGTCCCCGACAACGGTGCCAAAAACTTGATGCGTCCGCAAGCGCACGGATTTATCGAAGTAATATAAAAGATTGTCGAACCCACAGAGACCAATGTCAACCTACTGTAATCTATCGTTACTTTGTAAAGCTAAGGCTGATGAATATTTGATTAAGAGGAAACTAGAACTAAACTAAAAATAAACTTAGAAAATATGATAATAAAGAGAGGCCGGAATATGGATTCCGCGTTCCTAGAGGACTTTGTAGAATTCGGGTACTAATTATAACTATAACTTAGTTCCGTAGAATATACCAACTTAAAGGCTTCGCCTCACGCTCTCGCGGTATTAACTAAAGTCATGTTCCCTAATCCCAAGATTTTGCTCTCGCTCGCCCGGTAACTAGAAAATATATTTTGAAAGCCAATAATATCCTAAACGCATATAAAGCGCTCTCGCTGTATTTAGATTTGTTGCCTAATTTCCACTATCCGGTTCGACCCCCACGCTCTCGCAGTGCCGGCTCTAACCTTAATTAATTTCTCACTCTCGTGACAAAATCGTGTTAAATACCCTTTCACTCTCGTGACAAAGTTATTTAAATTAGACTTGGAAATTAAAACCAAAACAGAATTTTAATCATAAGTTCGTACCTATTAATTTCTACCGAGTCCCGTCGGAAACGACGGTCCTCATACGCCGGACTCTAAACTATTTAGCTAGACATAATGACAGACAGAAATAAGCAATTTTGGGTTTTTAGATTAAACAAAAACATGATAAGCGATTTAAAATAATTTAATATAAGGCAAGACATAATTAAGCAATTAATTGAAGATAATAAAGTAAACAATAAAACAGAACCTGTAATTAAATGGAACTGGAAACAATGCTTGAACTGAAGTCGTAATACGCCGGCAGACTTTAAATCAAATACATAAATTAAACTATAGAAATAAATCCTAAAACTATATTTGTAATAGTCCCCCAATGTGAAGAACTATTACTTTTACATCAATGAGAACTGCTAAAAACTAAACAAGAAAAATCTGGCGAAAAAAGAGAAAAGAAGAGAGATCCTCGTGTAGCAAATCGCCTCCTTTTATAGCTTGAGAAGTTGTTGTGAAAGAGAGAAAAAATCTGCCGTGGAAGTTAGTGGCCAAAAATATCTCAAGCACCCCTTGACTGGTTGAACGTGGTTGGAGTGGAATTGGTACCGTTGAGTGGTCCACGTACTTAAACGTGAATTCTGGGAATTATTCATGTGCCGATCGCCATGCAATACGTGATGGTCATCACAACTTGAAGTACTATGACGGTCGCCATGGACCTGTGACGGTCGTCATAGTCCTATATTTATTTAATGGTGGGCGCCACCCATAAGGTGTGACGTTCGTCACACTTATGTTGTGTGATGGGCCCCACCCATGTTTTTTTTAAATGATTCTTCTTTTCTTCTTCTTTCATATTTTCTTCAAAACATCTTCTTTTCTTCACATTTCCTCCTTTAATTCTTTTCTTTTCTTTCTTTTGTGAATTAATCCAAGTCACCTGAAAAAGACAATAAATACCAGCATAATAAAACATAAATCAAAGAAAATAAATAAAAAAACTAAATTGCATGCAAACCGGGTCTAAAAATACAATACATTTAAGTGTTATCAAGTATCACCTTCTTCTTCATCTTCACAGGTTCCTATTGCCAACATTTTCACCCTCTCTTCCAAATCTACCATCACAGCCTCACTTATATATCTTCATCTCCTCTCAATAGTCTTCCTCCTCACTGCCACATTTTTTCACCGACAACCGTAACTACCGCTCATTACGTCAGTTCGCCACCGCCGAGAGGAAAGGAGTGACGCAAGCGAGAGAAACTACGTGAAGCAGGGGAAGAAGAGAAAGGCTCGACTTTTTTGGGTAATTTCATTTCTTAAACTTTCTTTTACTCTGACCATTATTTTCAATTTAGATTAAGTAGTTTGTGTTTGGATTGCTTAATGGGGTTGATTGCCTTGTGTGAGTATGCTTGTTCTCTATGTTGAGAAAATTCTTGAGTTAATATTTTATTTGATTGTTATGTGTGTTTAATGTCATCGCTTTGTGTCTTAAACAATGTAAGCATCGTGTGTTGTGTGTGCATGTTAATAATAATGGTTTGTGTGTGTTTGCAATGTGGTTGTGATGTGTGGTTTTTTTAGAAAAATGATTTGTGTTATTTATATATCTAAAAAAAACCCAATTTTTTTTTAATTATTTATTGATAGCATTTTTATTTCTAGTTTAGTTATTTGTATAATTTTAAAATGTAAGACAATTGTTTAATTATTAATTAATTTAAATATTTTTATTTAATATTGATTAATTAAATTATTAATTAATTTTATTAATTATTTATATTTCAATTGATTAATAATTCTTTTATCGCCCAATTCTATTTCGTGACTCGCTTGCTCTCATGTTTTGGGCTTGTTCCATCTGATTTAATCTTGATGCTCTTCCATGATTTATCTGATTACCACGATGCTTTGCCGTGAATGTATATGTTTATTTCGTGATGCTTTGCCACGTACTTTTTTCATACATGATGCTTTAACGTGTACTTTGTGTTTGTTGATTTCATTTACCATGATTCACATGATGCTATGCCATGTACTCTGTTTTCCCATGACGTTTTACCATGCTTTTATGGATTTTATGTGATGCTTTGTCACGTACCTATTATTGTTTTATCATTACACGATGCTTTGCCATGAATGTTGTTGATTTTGTGTGTGGATTCTTCACGATGCTTTGTCGTGAATGTTGTTGATTTTGTCTGTGGATTTTACACGATGCTTTTCCGTGAATGTTTGTAAATTTTTACACTGATGCTTTGCCACGTCTCTTTGTCGTTTGATGCTACATGATGCTTTGCCATGTATCAGTTGTTTTTCGTGATGCTTTGCCACGTATATTTGTTACTTTCCTACATGATGTTTATGCCATGTACGATTGTTGATTCTATTTGTCACTTTATGCCACATGATGTTCTTACCATGTTCCTGTTGATTACACGATGCTTTTCCATGTACTTTCTGTTTGTTGATATCATTTAGCTTGATTCAAATGATGTTTTGCCATGTATTCTTTTTTTATTCTCTTGTTGTTGTTACATGATGATTTTCCATGTACTTGTTGCTTTCTTTCTATGCCTTGTTGTGAGAGCAAAAGTTGTCTCTACAAGTCAATCTATGTTTTGATGATAACAATATGTATTTGTGAAAGAACCACTTTATGTTCTAACGTGTGTTGTGTGCAGAGCATATTCATAGAAGTTATCAGATCCAACAAGCACCAGCCAGATGAGCGTAATTGATAATATGCAAAGTTACTATGTATGACATAAGTCGCAAGAAGCAAGAATGCTTATGTATCTAATCATGATCAGTCAGATCCAAGGATGTTGATATTGCTGTTGCAATGCTCTTGTGGATGCTCTCTGAAAGTGGTCGAGATTCTGAAGATTGCGAAGCTTCTGAAGAAGAGAACCGAAGTGCTGAAGACTCTCATGACTTGAAGTTCTGAAGGAGGAAGGCTCTGAAGTCCAAGTGCAGAAAGACTCTGCAGACTTATGTGTTATGAAGATTAAGGTTCTGAATATCAAGTGCTGAAGACTCTGAAGACGGATTCCTAATGGACGAGTTCTGAAGTTTCTGAAGACTTGAAGAAGGAAAGGATAATGTTCTTAAAGACAAGTGTTGAAGTTCTGAAGACTGGTTCCTAATGGACTTCTTCAAATGACTGAAGACTTGACGTATCAGATATCCTATTAAGAAGACTCTACTCATGCTTCATCAATTTACCATCAGAAGCCTCTGAAGCTTGGAAGTCACATGTTACCGTTGTGAGTAACTGTACACGGCGCCCAAGAAAGATATATCATGTCACTTCTCCCACAGTAAAAAGGAGATGTGTCAGTATAGCTAGTTATTACGCAACGTCTCTTTTCCAACAACCAACAATATTTCAAATGACTATATTTCTACTGGGCTATTTAAAGGAAAGAGTATTCGCTTCTAAATGACGACGAAGTCCACGAATCGATTCACTCCCACAAAATATGAATTGATCAAGTCACTGTGTGAATATAGCAACAATGATGAGTTCTCGTTGTAACACTTAGAATATCAAAAGCTATCATCAATTTACACATGACCATTGTTGTTGAAGCTCAAAGATCACCATTCAACACAACAACAATGAATTGGTATAGAAGGTGTTGATGAAGAAGACAACATTGCAAATCAGTCAAGTCATCAACCACCTTCTCGTCAGGACTACATTGAAGATCTGAAGCAAGGAGTTATTGCTCAAAGCTTGCTCACCCAAGAAGACGAAGAAGAAGAAGATCTACAAGATGTCAACAACTGTAAAATCCTCATACATCTATGTAGTTTCTTAGGATAGGCAAGGAGTTGTTGCTCACATCTTGCTCGAACACTTGTGTGTTCTTTGTACTTAAACTTAGGAGTAATCTGCTTGTTAAGAAGCATCTTTGTAACCTCCTGTAAAACTAATTTTTGGTGAATTAGGATTCCTTGAGTGGTCAGTGTGATCGGAGACTTGAGAAGACAATGGAGAGATGTCATTGTGGGAAAAGCCTGAAATAGGGTCAGTAGCGTTATATTCATTGCAATGAATCCCTGAACGTCTAGCTGTGAAAGCCTAGCAGTAGATCTTGTGAGATTGGAACCTGCAGGTCAATGTTCGTTATATTCATTAAGTTGAATCCCTGAACGGTTCATTGCATATTAGTCACAGTGCGGCTGTGCAAGTGGTTAGTCACTGGCTGTTGCCCGTGCATCTATAATCGAGATTGATTATAGTGGATTAAGACCTTGTGTTCAAGCAGAAATCACCTGGGGAGGGTGGAATGGATTAGCCTTTGTGGTGAACTAGGATATATCGTGTGTCCTTTACTCTTATGCTTAATGTTCTTATTTATGTTTCTGTATTGAGTATCAAAACCTTGCAACTCTGATAAGCTTCCGCTCTGCAAGATCTGAATGATTCATATAGTGTTCAGACTCTTAAGAGGTTCTCACGTTTCAAGCATTGACAAATCTGAATATAACTTTGCAAGTCAGAGTCTCTCATCGAACTTTGATGATATCTCGGCGTCTTAACGACAAGAAGCGAAAAGTTGTCAAAAGAGTAAATACACAATTCAAACCCCCCTTTCTTGTGTCTTTCTCGCACCTTCAATTGGTATCGGAGCTCCAGTTCTGTTATTGATGGATATCAAACACTTTATAGTGTTAGAAAAAGATTCGGATGCGGTGCGTAGAAATACTCTGGGTGAAATTGAAATCCACTTACAATTTTTGTAACAGTTTAAAAGATGACTGTGTACAAAATTGTAATCAATCTAAGTACTTGAGCAAATCACTGATTCCGAAAGTTTCTGCCATCGTCAAACAACTAAACCTTCCTCACTTAAGTTTTAATGAAGATTGAAGAATCAGCTGATAAGATAGATTCATCATATAAGAAGTAGTATCCGTTGAATGCTTATCTTGGAAAATACGTGTGGATAAACCACGTATTTGCTCAAAGTTAAATCATGAGAAAACAAGAAGTCTTGGTTGCTGAAGATCAATTCTTTATGAGTTTTTGAGATGTTTTCAAGAAACGGATTAGGTCCTCCCTTGACTTTCTCGTATAAAAACTCATTCAGAACTTCTTCATGTAAAGAAGAAAAATTGTTGTTCTATGATTTTGAACTTCAGAGTGAAGTCTATTGAAGCCAGAAAATCTGAAGAATTCAAACTCTTAGAAATGATTCAACATTTGAATTTTGAATGATCAAGAAGGTTAAAAGACTCAATATAGAACTGAATATTATTTTTTTGGAAGCTATGCAGGAAACTGAAAGAACATTCAAGAAAAAGATTTTCATAGATTCGTCAAGTACTTGATCAAGAATAAACACTAAGAGTTTTGACTAAGTCAATATAGCTATGTTCTGATAACTTGAGATTCTATCTCAGTTAAACCATTTGTAATTGATCAAATTCTATTTGACAAGTTTCTCAGAACCTACTTAATCAGAAACCAGAATGTAAGTGAATCTTGAAGAATCCAAGAACCCGCAGCAGTTCACTCAGAAATTCCTTAGAAAGAAATATTGGAGTCAAAATGGAATGCATTCAGATAAGTCTTAAAAAGATCTAGGTAAAGAATCTCTGCAATAAGATTTTTGTGTCCCTAAGGTATGGTTTCCCTTATTCATGTTTATTTGTAAATTCAAACACTAACTGTCTACGAGCAGTTCTTTAAGATTCTTAAGAATAATTAAAACAAAGTTAGATCCTCAAGCATTGTGATTAAATGTTTTTAAAAGATTAAATAAACAATCATAATTACATGGTGTCAGCTACTATAACCCTACCCATAGGTATACGGCGTTTTAAGTCTATCATGCGTCCTTTCAGCTGACCGCCACAACTATTCATAGCTTTTCTAGGAAATGATGACCACGCGTGTTCCAAGCGTGATAAATAGCTATCACTCCTTAGTTCTCCTCACCAAAAATTATCCCTCTCTTTGAAAGAATCACTACCTGGTAGATTAGAACCTTCTTCCTCAACTATCATGCTCAAAATGTCTTCACACAATATCAGAGGAGAAACTACTTACCTCGAACTCTTAAAGGAATACACTCTAAACGTGAACCATCTACCTCTTCTCCACAAAATAAATGTTTTCTCTGGAATTAAATTTCATAACTGGGAAAACTATTTCTCCATACTTAATGGACCTATCTTCCCTGCACTTGTAACTGAGTTCTGGGCAAATGCTGGATCACTAGAATATGATTTTGACAAGAATATCATTTTATCTGTGATCGATGGATGTCCTGTCATGATCAACCCTACCATCATTGCAAAAGCCATTGATGTATTGAGGATGGTTTGACTGTGGAAGATAACATTAACAATGTTTGTCTTGAAAAACATTTGCATGTGATCTTTGAGACTAAAGGTCATCCCACTCTACCTTGCACCCTCAATCCTGTAGCCAAAGAATGGTACAAGTTAATGGTAACTAATCTAAGACCAAGAGAAAGAGGAGGAGGATGGCTTTCTGACAAAGAGAGATTATTTATTTTCTTCTTAGTTGGAAGAGTCAAAATAAACCTACCCTAATCCATGTATAATCATCTGAAGGAAGAAATCCTTTTGTCTAGGGAAGACACAGTTTATCAAGTTCCCTACTGCATGGCCATCTCCCACATTCTTGATCTTCAAGGAGTTGTTGGTCATTGCAGAAGAAATGGAATGACTGAGAAGATCCTTCCTGAGTTTTGTCAACATATGACGTTCTTAGTTTAAGATAGGAAGTTAGACATTTTTTTTAATTAATTAAGAATCTGACTTGACTAAACTTATGTTAAATCTTGATATCTATATTTCTTACAGTTTACCTAAGTATGATTTATGTGTTTTTGATTGAATGGTTGTTATGATCACGATTATCTAACTAATAACAAAACAATGAGCGATGCTTTGAATTCACGCAGAAGGTCTAGGTTTATCTAGAGACCATTATAGGTCATGATTAAGTAACTATTTACATTTCCACTTATTAGAGTTTTGTTACAACTCTCGATTAAAGAAATCAATCATTAACCTTCATTCCCACGTTGCTTAGTGTTTCTAGGAAAATCAAACGTTGCGGTTTTAAATTCTCCACAGAATTTACTTCACTCCTTCACCTATAAAAGCATCAAACCCTAAGACAGCAACACAACTCTTACTCACCTGAATCTTCAGCCTAATCACTATCAAATCTCCTCATCACTCTCTAAAAATGGCTTTCGTCTCACAAAATGCTTCAATTCCCACAACCACACAAATACCAGTTGGCAGTCTCATAGTTTTGTCAGAAACCGTTGTAAACTTCAACAATCTAAAGTCAAATGGATGTGATATTACTCCTTCAATGGAAACTCAAGGATGGAGTAATTACTTCAAGAGTTTGGAAGGACCAACTTACGGACATTCGGTTAAGGATTTCTGGATCCACGTCAACACATCCAATACTCTCATTGTCTCCTTTGTTGTTGGAAGGAAAATCTTCATATCTAAGAAGACTATTTCGGATCTTTTGATGCATGACAACAGTGGTGTGAGAATCACTAAGAACCAACTAAACGAGGAAAAAGAGGCTAAGTTCTGGCTAGCATTTTCAAAGAAAATGTTGTAGCTGATGCAGAGAACTCAATATTCTCTAATCTAAAAGGTCCTCTACAAGTACGGTTTAGAATCCTCCAAGGTAGTGTGTTTCACCATCTTCCCTCAAACCAACTCAATGACACTCAAAAATGTGTCCTATTTCTCCTTCTTAAGGGAATCAAGATGCATCTTTCTGCAATTCTATTCAAACTTCTGAAGGAAGCCATAAGAAACTCCAGAACAGGTTCTGTCATGGAGGACAGACATATTTCGTATGGAAGAGTTATTTCTGACATCTTGGTGGAATCAGGGGTAGTTGATGATATTTTGATTAATGAGGGAGAATCAAATAAATTGCTTAAAAGCGCTGAAAAAATTCTCAGGTTTGAGAATCTCAAAAGAGAAAACTCCACTCTGGATAACACATCTTTTAGGAAATTAACATTGACACGAAGGGTTCCAGTTGAAGGATTTCCAAGATTCGCCACTTACAATCTGACAGAAGTCAGAAACTATCTCAGATAATTTAAGGATAAAGATATCAGTGTTTGGATTAACATGAAGAATATTACTGATGTACTTCAAGAACTCTCAAATTGGAGAGAAGGAAGTAAGAAGCAGAAAATGGTTGATGATGAGGAACCTTCCTCAAAGAGATCAAAGACTATCAATAGCGCATTAGCATCCTTCAAGGATAATGCAATCTCAAGGATCCAGAGCTTAGTGGAGGCCTTCAGTGCCTGTGTGGACCCCATGGAAGTAAGAAATATATGGGCTGAGTTCCATGAATGGATCTCAAAAGAAATTATGAAGAGCAAGAAGTTGGCAATAACTCAAGTAGAAGAGAAGCTGCGTTCCTCAGAACGGATGATCCTGGAAGCCTTCTCTCATCTTCTTCATCATCCTTAGGCTCGCTCTAGTCTAACTCATAGGGACTCATTAAAACCCAGTTTTATTAAGTCTATGTTTACTTAAATCATTTCTCATTAGGAATCTATGTTTGAAATATCTATGTTTTGATTATCCTTAAACTCGTTAAGATTAAGCTCAACCTATGCTCTACATCTTAAAACTATTTTGTGTTGATGCTTCGATCTAGTAGTTCATAAATGAATATGATATGGTTAAAGATGGTTATCACTAAATAACTTGGATTGTTCTTAACTGCTCAAATGATGGTTCTATGGTTCTATGATCTTTATCATATCCTGTATACTTAACTGATATATGATGTTGATTGGTAAAAGGAATTATATGCTCATATGCTCTAGCACTTTTTGATGATGTCAAAAAGGGGGAGAAAATATAAAGATTTTGATTGGGAAAGAAGAAGAAATAAATAGAAAGAATGCAACTCAAACAAGTAATCAATCATATAAAATGTGTTACTACTAACGTTTGCTATTTGATGTTATCCGAGGAACTCTAAACAAGTTCACTAGGCATTCTAAGACAGGTCAAGAAAGAAGAACTCTGTTAGTTATATGATAGAAGTTGTACACTTTGTAAACACATGTTCAGAATCAGATCTACCCAGTACTGTTCAAAAGTTGAGAACTGCCTGAAAGTCAAAGTTTATCGTGATCTCTGTCTCACTTGGTTCAGAAGTTGTAAGTTGTCTGAGAGTATGAGACTCAGAACGCAAGAATCAAAAGGGGAACACTCTGAAAGCAGTCAAGACAAAGTATACATCTCAAGATGCTTATTCAGAAGAATTATGCAAATCAGAAGTCAAGAACTGTCTGAAGATCCGGATTGAAGATCCAAGAAGAAGTAGTTTTGATGTTTACCAGGAACCAATTAAAATGAAAACGATTTGGTATCAGACTAAATCAACTATTGGTAATCAGACCAAGTACACAAAGATTGATATCAGACTCGTCAATCAGAGCAAAGCTGTGGATTATTGTCAAAATACCTTCATTGGTATCAATTTCAGCACACTAAGGAAATACCCTTCAAGTGGTATAAGAAGAATTCCTTCACTTGGTATCAGACTAAGTCAACTCTGGTATAAGACTCAGTACATCACGTGGTATCAAACTAAAATAAAATCATGTGTACCAGATTCAGAATCAAGCGTTGAATCATCACAAAAATTTAAACTTCAATTGGTATCTGATCAAAAATTAAGCCTTGATGAACTACTGAGTTGTGACTATAACAAGGTTCTGAGATGAAGACCTATGTCAAACTCTGAAAAGTCATGATCTTTATTTGTGATTAAAATTTAATATTCCTGAACTACGTTTTGAAGATCCCAATATCTGACTTATGGAAATTAGGGGGAGACTACCTAGAAGATTCAAATGATAAATCCTATAATCTTCACAAAGTCTGAAACTCAGGGGGAGTTTCTTGAAAGACAGTGTCTATCTCTGATGAATAGCGAGGCTATGTTATCAGATAAGAACTGGTATGTTTGTGCTTAAATGAACCTACTGAAAAGTAGAAATGCTTCAGAAGACTCTAAAGATTACAAGCTCTGATACGACCACAAAGGAACTGAGTTCTGAAGATCTGAAGATAGAAGTTCTGATGAACTAGTCCAGATGTTGAAGACTCTTTGTTTTCTTATAGACGAGATAGAGAAGTAGTCCTTTTCTATTCTTCGTTCTGGCAACTCAAGTTGTTATTCTGTATGTCTTTGGATCATATAAGATTCTAGATGATCACAGATAAAACTTTGAGGATAACACATTCAGGGGGAGCTATTGTTCCAGACTCTGAATATGTTTGTTTTGGTGATTACCTTGTATAAAATGTTCAATCAAAATACTTGGTTTTGTCATCATCAAAAAGGGGGAGATTGTGAGAGCAAGAGTTGTCTCTACAAGTCAATCTATGTTTTGATGATAACAATACGTATTTGTGAAAGAACCATTTTATGTTCTAACGTGTGTTGGGTGCAGAGCATATTCATAGAAGTTATCAGATCCAACAAGCACCAGCCAGATGAGCGTAATTGATAATATGCGAAGTTACTATGTGTGACACAAGTCGCAAGAAGCAAGAATGCTTCTGTATCTGATCGTCATCAGTCAGATCCAAGGATGCTGATATTATTGTTGCAATGCTCTTGTTGATGCTCTCTGAAAGTGGTCGAGATTCTGAAGATTGCGAAGCTTCTGAAGAAGAGAACCGAAGTGCTGAAGACTCTCATGACTTGAAGTTCTGAAGGCGGAAGGCTCTGAAGACCAAGTGCAGAAAGACTCTGAAGACTTATGTGGTTGTGATGTGTGTTTTTTTTAGAAAAATGATTTGTGTTATTTATATATCTAAAAAAGCCCATTTTTTTTAATTATTTATTGTTAGCATTTTTATTTCTAGTTTAGTTATTTGTATAATTTAAAAATGTAAAACAATTGTTTAATTATTAATTAATTTAAATATTTTTATTTAATATTGATTAATTAAATTATTAATTAATCTTATTAATTATTTATATTTAAATTGATTAATAATTCTTTTATCGCCCAATTCTATTTCGTGACTTGCTTGCTCTCATGTTTTGGGCTTGTTCCATCTGATTTAATCTTGATGCCCTTCCATGATTTATCTGATTACCACGATGCTTTGCTGTGAATGTATATGTTTATTCCGTGATGCTTTGCCACGTACTTTTTTCATACATGATGCTTTACCGTGTACTTTGTGTTTGTTGATTTCATTTACCATGATTCACATGATGTTATGCCATGTACTCTGTTTTCCCATGAAATTTTACCATGCTTTTATGGATTTTATGTGATGCTTTGTCACGTACCTATTGTTGTTTTATCATTACACGATGCTTTGACATGAATGTTGTTGATTTTGTGTGTGGATTCTTCACGGTGCTTTGTCGTGAATGTTGTTGATTTTGTCTGTGGATTTTACACGATGCTTTTCCGTGAATGTTTGTGAATTTTTACACTGATGCTTTGCCACGTCTCTTTGTCATTTAAAGCTACATGATGATTTGCCATGTATCATTTGTTTTTCGTGATGCTTTGCCACGTATATTTGTTACTTTCCTACATTATGTTTATGCCATGTACGATTGTTGATTCTATTTGTCGCTTTATGCCACATGATGTTCTTACCATGTTCCTGTTGATTACACGATGCTTTTCCGTATACTTTCTATTTGTTGATATCATTTAGCTTGATTCAAATGATGTTTTTCCATGTATTCTGTTTTTATTCTTTTGTTGTTGTTACATGATGATTTTCCATGTACTTGTTGCTTTCTTTCTATGCCTTGTTGTGAGAGCAAGAGTTGTCTCTACAAGTCAATCTATGTTTTGATGATAACAATACGTATTTGTGAAATAACCATTTTATGTTCTAACGTGTGTTGTGTGCAGAGCATATTCATAGAAGTTATCAGATCCAACAAGCACCAGCCAGATGAGCGTAATTGATAATATGCGAAGTTACTATGTGTGACACAAGTCGCAAGAAGCAAGAATGATTCTGTATCTGATCGTGATCAGTCAGATCCAAGGATACTGATATTGCTGTTGCAATGCTCTTGTGGATGCTCTCTGAAAGTGGTCGAGATTCTGAAGATTGCGAAGCTTCTGAAGAAGAGAACCGAAGTGCTGAAGACTCTCATAACTTGAAGTTCTGAAGGCGGAAGGCTCTGAAGACCAAGTGCATAAAGACTCTGAAGACATATGTGTTCTGAAGATTAAGGTTCTGAAGATCAAGTGCTGAAAACTCTGAAGACGGATTCCTAATGGACGAGTTCTAAAGTTTTGGAAGACTTGAAGAAGGAATGGATAATGTTCTTAAAGACAAGTGTTGAAGTTCTGAAGACTAATTCCTAATGGACTTCTTCAAATGACTGAAGACTTGACGTATCAGATATCCTATTAAGAAGACTCTACTCATGCTTCATCAATTTACCATCAGAAGCCTCTAAAGGTTGGAAGTCACATGTTACCGTTGTGAGTAACTGTACACGGCGCCCAAGAAAGATATATCCTGTCACTTCTCCCACACTAAAAAGGAGATGTGTCAGTACAGCTAGTTATTACGCAACGTCTCTTTTCCAACAACCAACAATATTTCAAACGGCTATATTTCTACTGGGCTATTTAAAGGAAAGAGTATTTGCTTCTAAATGACGACAAAGTCCACGAATCGATCCACTCCCACAAAAGGTGAATTGTTCAAGTCACTGTGTGAAGATAGCAACAACGATGAGTTTTCGGTGTAATACTTAGAATATCAAAAGCTATCATCAATTTACACATGACCATTGTTGGTGAAGCTCAAAGATCACCATTCAACATAACAACAATTAATTGGTATAGAAGTTGTTGATGAAGAAGACAACATTGGAAATCAGTCAAGTCATCAACCACCTTTTCGTCAGGACTACATTGAAGATCTGAAGCAAGGAGTTGTTGCTCAAAGCTTTCTCACCCAAGAAGACGAAGAAGAAGAAGATCTACAAGATGTCAACAACTGTAAAATCCTCATACATCTATGTAGTTTCTTAGGATAGGCAAGGAGTTGTTGCTCACATCTTGCTCGAACACTTGTGTGTTCTTTGTACTTAAACTTAGGAGTAATCTGCTTGTTAAGAAGCATCTTTGTAACCTCCTGTAAAATTAATTCTTGGTGAATTAGGATTCCTTGAGTGGTCAGTGTGACCGGAGACTTGAGAAGACAATGGCGAGATGTCATTGTGGGAAAAGCCTAAAATAGGGTCAGTAGCGTTATATTCATTGCGATGAATCCCTGAATGTCTAGCTGTGAAAGCCTAGCAGTAGATCTTGTGAGATTGGAACCTGCAGGTCAATGTTCGTTATATTAATTAAGTTGAATCCCTGAACGGTTCATTGCATGTTAGTCACAGTGCGGCTGTGCAAGTGGTTAGTCACCGACTATTGCCGATGCATCTGTAAGAGATTGATTATAGTGGATTAAAACCTTGTGTTCAAGGAGAAATCACCTGAGGAGGGTGGACTGGATTAGCCTTTGTGGTGAACCAGGATATATCGTGTGTCCTTTACTCTTATGCTTAATGTTCTTATTTATGTTTCTATATTGAGTATCAGAACCTTGCAACTCTGATAAGCTTCCGCTCTGCAAGATCTGAATGATTCACATAGTGTTCAGACTCTTAAGAGGTTATCACATTTCAAGCATTGACAAATCTGAATATAACTTTGCAAGCCAGAGTCTCTCATCGAACTCTGATGATATTTCGGCGTCTTAACGGGAAGAAGCAAAAAGTTGTCAAAAGAGTAAATACACAATTCAAACCCCCATTTCTTGTGTCTTTCTCGCACCTTCACTTGTGACCTAATCCAAGGGAAGGGATTGTATCTTGACTCATTATCATTGTGCATGTCCATTGTATGTTTGTTACCTTGCCAGACTTTGTCTTTCTTTGCCCATCTTCTATCCTTAGCAAACAATTTTAGCCAAAACACAAATTTTTCAAGAGGTTCATGTAGAGTACTGAAGATACTTAGGGTGCTAGTACCTTCCCTTAGTATATCCA